>OW203987.1:13777500-15027500 GCA_934047225.1 Ypsolopha sequella
TATACTTTACACATCTAAACAGTAATAAGAACTTACAGTGAAGTCTACACAGTTCACAGTTACAGTGAAATGAAGTTGTTTTAACATTGAATGTCTTTGATTTTTACTAACAATCTATAATTTATTAGGTATTACTTATGAGATGGGATCGAAAATACTTTTTCTATTACATAAATTCATAATAGGTCTACAACAAATACCAATAACTTACTAATCATTCAAATTGGGAGCCAAGGGTCATATGTAATGGAAATGACTGGTCGGGCAGTAATCGACAGGTTCTGTAGTCTGAGACTTCACTGGCAAAGTTACGAGTTACAATATATTGCAGTGGCTATCGATTATCTTTCAACGTTATTGTCTGAATGAAGTATGGTTCAGTTGTCTCATCTACAATATGAGCTCTGAACCAAAGGAAACTACTGATGTGATCATGTGACTAGACGGAACAAAAACATGATGACACTTTGAATTCCAGTCCTTCAAAAATCCCATTTGTTCATATTGTAGTGAAATGATTCGTTTTCCTTTTTGTAATACATGCGTTAAATGATTTTTTATTTTTTTCAGGGATGCCAAAGGGTGGTGGAGTCTTTATGCCTGACCAGCCCACTCTTATTCTACCTACTCTACCTGAGGACCCATGGACGCCTATTCCTAACCCAGATCTAGACCAAGCACCCTTCACAGAGCCCGTGGAAATTGCCCCGTCCCCGCCTGCGCTTGCATAAGGGACATAAGCCAAGTCAACGGGCGGAAGGCTACAGTTTAATATATAATTTTTGTAAGAATAAATAATTTCTATATATGTAGAATTTTATTGTTATAAGTATTTTAGTGCTATATTTACGTATACTCGTTTGGGAATTTTTGATTTTTAGTAATTTTAATTAAGATTACTTATTCATTCTAAACAATCTTAGAGAGATAAGCTCGCCGCTGTATGCACCTTTAAATTGCAATGCTTGCTTGTTTTTTTACCTTTTTCTGTGTATGTACAATAAAGAACAAGAATATGAAATAAAATGTATTATTTTTTAACATGAAATTTTAATAATAAATATAAAAACTTTCCCTTTTATATTATTTACTCCTGCGGCTCGATTATACCACTACCTTATTGGCAAACCCACCCGAGTTAAGTTATTCGGGGAGAATAAGAGGACAGCTCTCAAACACGCACAACCAGGTAGCCCACAATGTTTAAGACCGTTATAGCTGGGCGTTAAACAAAACAGACTGGTGACGGGCAGTGGTGTCATTAATGCGAGAGTTTTGGCACCGTGCTCACCAACCCGCCTGCCCAGCCTGTGAGTATGATGGGCATCACTTCCTCTTGGACCACCAAGAGAGGCGAAATCTTGGAAAGACCTATGTCCAGCAATGTACGAAGACAGACTGATGCATAGATTGACTTCTGCTGATTGATTAACACATGGAATATGACAAAATCATCAAATTTATTTGATGAATTGCCCTGGTACAAACAAAATTCACATGAAATCATAGTCGTTTTTTCACACAAATTTTAGCTAAACTGCTGGATTATATAATTAGATAAAGTGCTTGCACACACCTTTGATTGTTCTTATCGACCTAGAAACCAAATAAAAGTTACCAATACTGGTGAAAATGCTGAAAAAACCTGCATAAAGCTTAGTAAATTTTTAGGGCACACCTAAAAAGGTGCAACCTAAATTTTCCTAATATTAGAGCTGTCAACCCAATTTAACGCTCTAATTTGTTGCTTCAGAATACCAAAAACGCTAAAAACCCTTAAGTTGAATTGTTTTAGAGCTGTCATCGTAAATTTAGTTACAATTTCAATTTGACGTTTCTAAACGCCAGCTTCAGAATACCAAAAAATTTTAAGTCATGGAAACTTAATTTTAGAGCACTTTTTATAAACGTCAGATTAGGGCACTTGCTTCAGAATAGGGGTCAGTATGCACGTAAAGTCAGCTTGTCCGAGTGTAATCTCAATTTTCGACTTAGTTCCGGATCTCTATGTAACTTAGTATCTATTATTCCATTATACGAATTGGCTTAGTTTGCACTGAGTTTTGCTACCCTGCATTACTAGTATTACAAGTATCTACTATCAATGAAAAATCCATAGCCAATCTTTTCCTTTGTAGTGTAATAGTGAGAAAAAACTGAGCCTGTGGTGATTTCTTCAAGGATCCTACTTGCAATTAACTACTTGAAGGAGTTGTTTTATTTTATTTTATATTTTCTCAAGTAGTCACACAGACAAAAAAAATACATATACAACGTGTAACAGAAAGGTGTAACCATATTTGAAGAGCTTATTCAGTCAATGGTATAGAACAACTTTTACTATGGAGCCAACCTTGAAATCTAAAAAAAAATCTGCTCTTCCATACATTTCGGCCAGCGGCATTGCAATTTTCTAGGAAACAGTAAATTTTTTTTTCCATAGTAAAAGTTGTTTAAGCTCTTCAAATATGGTTACACCTTTCTGTTACACGTTGTATACAAAAACAAGTATAAAACAAAAACAAATATATATATATAATGTGTGTAAGTAAATAGCGTTTATTTTCAACCAGGAAGATAAAACTGAACAGTAATTAAAATAACGCAGGTACTGGTAAATTTTACATAAATATTTAGAAATTCAATTTGTGTTTTCAATTTAACCGAATTCAGAACTATTATCATTTCGAAAAGACAATCGCAACTATTATAGAATTGTACATTGGTCGGTTACCAATAAAAGCATGTTTATTACGTCAATTAATGCCAGATATAATTGAAATACGGAACCTTACTCGACTGATACACGAACATTTCAGCATTACGGTTTTGAATTAATGAGGGTGAAGGCAAAAGAGTAAACGATTTTTTATTTTGATGTCGCGATTTCTATATAAATTATGATGACAAGTCCCTCAAAAGCTCAAAAGACTTTTTCTATACCACTTAAGAGCGGTATCGTAGTCGGGTTGTGAAATATCCGCCTTTTTCTAATTAATCGAAATAGAACACTTGAATTAAAAATTCACTCAATAGTTATTCAAAAATAACTTATTAACTATGTATTGTGTATACTGCATTCGCAAAGTTTCCATTGGTTTCTGTAAATAACATTTTCAAAATTTTTTCAATTAAAAACTTTTGAAATTCTAATTAACGGAAATTAAAAAACTGCATTCGCAAAGTTTCCATTGGTTTCTGTAAAATACAATTTAAAAAACTTTTCAACTCAACATTCTTGAAATTCTAATTCACAAAAACCAATGGAAACTTTGCGATAGCAACATACACAATACATAGCTAATAAAGTTTTGTTGAATAATTATTGAGTGAATTTTTAATTTGAGTGTTCTGTTTCGATTAATTAGAAAAAGGCGGGTTTTTCACAATCCGGCTGCGAAACCATTCTTACATATATTTTTTTTCTCTAAAAATCTGAAAACTAATAAATATACTCGTCTATGCAAATGAATTTTACCATCCTAGCTCTGGAATCGCGAAAAAGTCAACAGTTTAATACTTTAATATTATTAAAACTCGCGTGAGCTGACATACTAAATTATTATTACATACGGCTTGACTATATGTATAACAACAATCACACGTGAGTGTTCAAGCCGTATGTAATAATAATTTAGTTTAATACTTGTTGGCCAAGTATAGGTATATACCTTTTCGAACTATAATCACCTTTGCTCGCTTTTGCACCTAAATATCTCGGATATAATTCTTCACTTTGCTCCCTTGTATAATAATCTACTATTTTATATATTAAATACATTCAACAAACAATCAATATTAAGCATGCAAAGAAAGCGCTACTCACCTTACCTACTTATAAAAATATCTTCCACGAAACCAATTATTTCAACTCTTTCATATTAAAGTATCGGAATGCAACCAAAATGAAATTTTTGTTTACGGGAAAATAAATTAAATAACTTTCCGATATGAAATTCAAAATTCATGCTCCGAATTCAGTAAATATTTTACAGGTCAACTACTTTGTTTACGCAAACAGCGCCTGGCTCACTCAAATATGGCATTTAAATATTAAATTAGTATTTGACTCAAACTTTGGGAAATATACGAAATGGAAACGGAATGTCAAATACAAATAATAAAACCGGTCAATTGCGAGAAGTAAGTTAATAGATTTAAACAAATAAAAAGAAATTACAAACTTATCATTTCCTACAACATGTATGAAACAAAACTGCAAAATTAATTTAGTAGAGTATTGGGATATAAATCTACCTACATTATAAATCGGCGTTTTCAGTATTTGTTATTGTAATGCAGTAATATGGCACATAATATACCGAAATTTTAAATTCCTTAGTAGATTGGTTTTTGAAATTTTATGTATGGAACCACAGTGTAAAATAATTAAATACAATTTTTAATTCAGTATTTGGTTTTGGGTCAACATTATTCTACACAGAATATCAAAATTTCTGGTCTCTACTTATCCATTTATCTCTCGCAAGTAGATTTACTTGCGACAGATAAACAACAATAATTCAGATGATAGTAAGAAGGTATGTGTATATCTGAAGTTTTTATCCGTCGAGCGAATCAGCAGATTTCTCCTGCGTGCGAGTGAAGCGGTCGTTTCCACTCTGATACCAACAGTCGCAAAAAGTGGTGGGGCGCAGTCCGTGAGACCCACGCTAAAATTATTGTTTACTCTTTACAATTTTTTTATTCTTCTTCTTTATTGTACACAGAAAATAAATATTTACAAACATACTATAAACAAATTGACATGTACAAAGGCAAAATTATCTCTATTGAGATTTCTTCTAGTCTACTTCTGGGGATAATAGAATATAATTTATATAAAAGTAGACATACATACGTGTACATAGATTAAATAATATATAATAATAATAATTGATTTAAATATAATAAAGTACTATTAGTGTAAAATTAACCTACTGTATAATAGACCTATATATGTATAATATACTAATACATACATTAATTACACGATTTTTTTGTATTTATTTTGTGTTCCCCTCATGGTAAAGAATGACCCCTTGAAAGAAGTACATAATTAAGTTTACGTCCTGTATAGAATAGATACAGATATAAGTAGATACGTTACAACAGATACGGTGCCCGCTGGACCGACGACCTGAAGGACGTCGCGGGTAGGGGCTGGATGAGGATGACGCAGAACCGCCAAGAGTAGCGAAATATTGGAGAGGCGTATGTCCAGCAGTGGACAAACACAGTTTGATGGATGGATATATAGATGGATAGAATTGATAGGTACCAGCAGTGATATTTTCCTGTGACCCAATAAACGGGTAACGGAATGGAATCATCGTTCCACAGTTTTATTGCCTTCGGTTCTCCAAATCGCTGGCTGTCTCATTTTACAAAGTAAAGCTTAACAGATAGCTCCCAATAAAATCGCTTGTAAGTGGTTTCCATCAAAGTAATAACGAGACCGCCTCTGTGGCCAAGCAAGCAAGCGAGTGTGGCACATTATTTTAGGGTTGCACAAATTAGTATTTTTGTATTATTCATTCAGGAACCCTTACGTGTTTTATTGGTATTAAATAAACGTATTATTTTACCGCGGGAAATCGGACTGGAACTGCCTGGTAAAGTAACAAATACCTCAGGAACCGTCATCGGAACCAATTAGTTGGTGAACGGGTCTTCCACAATAGAATATGACACCTATGACGCACCAATTCATCGAATAAACGCGGCAAAATGATCGAAACTATTTTAGATCCGGTACCGCGCTACTATTTTGAAAGTGATAGTCAAAAGGAGATGTTATATTATTTCTGTGTTTGGTAAACAATAAATATTCAAGATTTGATAAGTGCGTATAGACTCTAAATATCAATAAAATCTATATATTAATAACTAAGTACCTATTCATAATTTAATTGAAATTTTATTAGAGTGCATTACAAATTAGAAAATATCAATCAAAAACAAATCCAAAGACAAGAATTTGAAACCATTCCCCGGCCAGGATTAGAACCTGCGACCTCTTGTTATCAAGACAAGCGCGCTACCAATTGCGCCACCGAGGTTCCTGCCTAGACCTGCGAATTCTTCCATCATACTTGTCCATTGTTATTTTTGCATCTGCTTGATATACTGGCTTATTCATAGCGATGGATTTCGCAAAATAAATATGATCTTAATCGAAATTGTTGTGTTTTTTTATGTTGGTAATATTATTATTGATAATTATACCTATATATATAATAAAAATAAAACATGTGCAAATTCTCGTTGCTAAAATCTTCCATGTTTTTCCAGAGCCTATTTGAGCTTTGTTTATATCGAATAGCGTTTATGCTATTTTAATAAATTAACATCATATCATTGCAGTATAGAAACGCAGAAAGAAAAGTAAATCTGGATGTGAGGAGTTCTGAACCGGGATTCAAACCCGGAACCTCTCGCTTACCGGGCGATTTCTCTACCAACTGAGCTATCCAGGTCTCAACACAACTCTTGAATTTACCGATGTGCTTTCTTATACTGCAATGATATTTTATAGATACCCACTTTACAGTGAGCCACTTGGCGCCTAGAGGACGCTAGTGTATTCAAAGCTAGTCAAAGACCATTACGCCCTACCGTCACCTTTTACAGTATCGGGTAGTGAAGAATACACATTACTCTTACCGAAACTATGATAGAAATAAATTTCTATGATTGAACACTTGATGATTTATCCATCGCAAAGAGATATAAATTTAATAAATGTTTCTGGTGTGGTACTGAGCCTATTGTTTTTCGTATCGCATACCAAAGTTAAGAAGATTTCCGACAATGGAATGTAAATGGCTTCTATTTCATTATCCTTATTACACGACCCAAAATAAGAGCAAAAGCCATCTCATATTTTGAGGAATTTAGACAATTATATGGTCCAGTGCGGGTAGGGTAAAGTGTTTCACTGATTATTTTATGGACCATTTTCGCGCTGTTTGTTTTAACATATTTATTCAGTGGGTAAAAATTAATGTTCAAATATTTTTTCATGTTACCTTCCGACGTTGAAATTGCGGCATAGAGTTTCGGTTTCAATTGTTTCACGATATTCATTATCAGAATTAGGCTAGATACACATCGTGTTGCGAGTCACGTCACGCGTTACCGTTCCTTTGTTACGTGAGCCACTTTCAGCGAGTCACTAGTGGAGGACAAAGATGTGTTCGGAATATGATTAATTATTTCCACGCCGTTCCCAGTGGTATGATTGTGGGCCTGTTTAGAAAGGTTTCGCCAGCGTGATTGTCGCGTCACAAAGCGAAGCGTGACGTGGTTGACAGCTGACTGTTCTATTTTCAAATTTATAGTCATACGAAGCATAAGTTGAGTCAATAGACCTTCGGAATAGAAATGGCAACCGTTCTATCCACCTCTCACTTACACACCATCTTTGTCTATATTCACATATAAAAATACAGACAGCATAAAAACAATAGCAGTCAATGTGTTTATTGTCGTTCGGACAAATCATATTACAGTACTCCCAAAGTAATAATGCGCATACAAATCTATAGCCGAGCGCCCGGACGTACCACGTGACCTTATTGATTGTATAGAAAGTGTAAGGAAATACGAACTTTGCCGGACAGTGGCGAAGATTTGTATGCGCATTATCACTTTGGGAGCACTGTACTATGACGTAAATATGTCAGGTGTGCGTTTGGTCTATGCTGACAGTACAGCAAGATCGGCAAGATCGGGCGGCCATTTACATTCCCAAAGTTTATTGAGTCGAATAATAATACAGTGGGCTAAATAAAGATTTTGGTCCCAAATGATTCTAAAAGATCAAAATATTATTCCCTATAGTCTTTATGAAATATCATGATTCCTGTGAAGTTTCAAACCACCGCCACGACATTTAGGGCATTGGCTCTATTAAAATAGCCGCTATTGCTTGTCATTAAAAGTCATGGTGAGGTCCCCAAATGCTGGTGAGAATTTTGTGGCTTATCAAAATTAGACTCTAATAGTATTAAATAAGAGTTACCCAATGAAACGTCACAGGAATCATGATATAGCGAATACAGTATAGGGAATAAGTGAGCTGTCAGTCTGAGCTTAGAAAACATGGGTTATTTAAGAAAAAAATAGTACTTCTTTTATAGTAGAAATATCTACCCATTCAAATAAAGCACGAATACTTAAAAATTGTAAAAGTATCTGCCTCATTCCAATTTACTGAAAAAGTCTTATGTTTTCAAAATGTGAGTAAGTCTTTGAAAGGAGACTTTGCCACCGATGCTATCGCGACATGTGCCCAAGCTTTGCACATAAGTTTGTTTATAAGAGCTGCAGTAGTGGAGTTAATTATGGTAATTTACAGTCGAATATATAGCGTTAGCTTTGAGGTCCTAGTACGTTTGTTGTTGCTGCAAACAGAAAAGTAAAAGACTAATTAAGAGGAGCGCAAATTAGGGAAAATAATGTAATTAATAGAACAGCCTTTTTCTTGTGGAACCACCCGTGGTGAAGCTAAGGCTGCCCTAAACGTTTTTCAACGACTCGGTTGATTTTAATAGCCATTGCTTAAGAAGCTAGCGGAGTAATTGTTCATACAAATGAAATACCAAAACCATTTGTAAATCATAGGTATTCTTAGGATAGTTTGTGTTTATTCCGATTGGATTACAGAATATCTATGTTCCCAAATATATACTTTGAAAGGATACTGATTTAAAGACGACATATAAGCAATTTAAATTTTTCATAGAAAGCTTATTTTTTTCATATTTCATGTTTAAATCAGTGTCCTTATTTAATATATATTTGATATTCTGTAATGCAACCAGAATAAATACACACTACCTTAAGAATATCTATGATTTAAAAATGGTTTTAGTATTTCCTTTGTATAAACTAGGATTACTCCGCAAGCCTCTTAACTCCTATTATTCAAAGCGTAATGAAACCTGAAACTTTCCTGAATGAACTTCGTTGTAAGTAGTGAAATCCGTACAACGCGAGTTATAGATAAGCGAACATACAGACAGACATTGCCTTTTACATGTTAAGATGATATTTTATGACGTTTAGTAGGTATCGTCTTTTAAAACAGTTTTACCTAAGGGCGTGGGCGTATGTAAGGGGGAGGTTGGGAGTTCAAATCACCCTCTTATGTTTGATTTTATGTAGGTAAAGCTATTATAAAATGTTAAAGATGGAAAACTTAAACCTCGATCTTTTTTAAAGATGTGTTTGCTTCCCTTCTAATCCAAGTCTCTTCTTGAAATGCAACTTGCCTTGTATGACATGATGATGACATATCATCATTATTGTTTGGGATAACCATTTCAAATCAGTGATTAGAATTTTCACTGGATATTTTTGTATTTCGTGCTCTCGTCGTGTTTTCTAGTCAGTTCGCCACAAAGATTTAAAAATATTAAGCACTTTGATCTATGTACGTGGGTGCACAATTTATTGATGAGACTGAAACCTTGCAACTCTTTTATTTAATTTTAAAGCGACAATAAAATCAACTCCACTGGATTTTCTAATGGTATTGACACAGACCTACTTGTATGTATCAAGTAAATACGGGTATTAAGCTGCTTAATTCGAAATTCACCAGCTCGTTTTTAATGGTCCAATGAGCTAATGGGCAAAGTGCGAGCAAACCGCCATCATTCTAATTTTATCGTTATCATTATGCTGCAAAATAAAATGTCCCAAAATTTTATGAGCACCAATTAAATCGTGCTAATATTATTAAAATCTTTACGTTTATTTAATGCTAATCGAATGTCGAGTCGAAGGTTTAATGACATTGTCGAAAATTTGAAATTCATTTTACGTTTTTGCGTTAGGAGGGTTTCACGCAATGATTCTGGCGCAGTTCCAAGCTTTCTTGCCAAGGTTCAAAGGCACGAGACAAGTTTTTGTAAAGGAAATAATCCTATCATTCCCCTTGAGATAAGGCAATAAACGCCGCCTTAAAAAACAAACCTCATTTCGTTGGAGAAAAACGACGTTCCTTTTTTAATAAAGTGCAGTTTATCTTCTTAAGTTTCGAGTTAAGGCTTTCGGCTTACTCATGTTGAAAGGTTCAATGACACTTCCACTGGTAAGATTCGGTTTAATCTGGTTGTAATTTTGAGAATGACGTTGCGTCATTTACAAATCGGGAATTCGTGCTTGGAGTCTATAGTCAAGTTCTCCTCAACGAGGATAAAAATAGATCAAGTGAATGGTCGCCAATTCCGTGATGGTACCTCAGTAAAAGATAAAATTACACAATGTTCTAACATAATGTAGTAGATTAACTAACTGTTAACTGTGAAAATATCGATATGTAGGACGGTATTAAATGTTATAATAGACGATCAATTGTGCTTAGTCGAATGCACTCAGTTGCAAAAACTGGCACACAATATCTCATTACCACAACTAAGACCAACTTCCAGTGGAGGAGAATTCTAACTAAACATAAGCTCAACATTGCCCACAAACTTGTGCTAAAACATGAATATCGGATAATAGTTCGTAAACAATCTATGAGCATGTAAACAATTTAGACATAGGATACTACTTATTAACGTAAACCAGTTTAAAAAGCACTCAAATTATTGCTCTACAACATTGAAACTGCCTTGTTGGAATCGGCTTTTCCCACATTTATGTGTATATTTGTTTTTGGCGTAAGGTCCGTGGTTGATGTTTTTAAATATTTTAACTAGGACTGATCTGAATTTAGTAGCGGATTTTTGGCTGTCATTCATTAGAGATGATTTTGAAACTTTTTTGGCAGACAAATAGCCAAAAAAAGACGGATTCGTAATACAGTACATAGACTTTTCTACGAATTCTAAAAATCCTAACAAAGAATGTAGAAATGGCAATAGTTCACTAATATTACTATTGGAAGACGTAATCAAGTGAAGTGCGTCTCACACTCAATCGAACAAGCGTCTATCTTACGTGAGAAAGTATCCATGTGTTAAGAGTTTTCTATTTCTAATGTAAACACTCAATAGAAGCGGGTAAATGCTTTCTAACCTGTTCGTTTACTTTCACTATCAATGACGAAGGTTATTGCCCAAAAAACGGATAAGCATTCGGCAACTCTCGATTTCGACGACAAAATGATAATAATGCCATAATAGGCAATGATTAACACAATAAATTAATTCTCAAATAGAAACCCAGTTTCAATTTTGGTATTATCGACCATCTTCTTGTGATAATGCTGTTTTGTTACGATACTTATTTGTTCTGCTCAAAATTTGGGGTCTGCTCTGTCTAATAAATCCTAGGAGTGGCCATTAATTTTGGCGGAGTTACATATTTCAGACCAGAATAAAGTTATTTATAGTGTTTGTGTAAACGTGGGCCGCTAAAATGTATAACTAATGATGAAGAAGATTAAACAAAACATTTTTACACAATAATAATAATAATAAAATTGTTTATTGCACAAGATAAAAATTTCGTACATAAGCGAGCTTTATACTATTTAGTATTCTCTACTCTAATCCTTGTTAATGGGGGAGTTAGTGAGGGTAGTGCCATGATGTCAAAATATTATAGGGTACCGATTTAAATATACAACGTGTAACAGAAAGGTGTAACCATATTTGAAGAGCTTATTCAGTAAATGGTATAGAACAACTTTTACTATAGAACAAACCCTGTATCTCGAAAACAAAATTTAACTGTTTCATAGAAAAATGCAATGCCGCTCGGCCAAAATGTATGGAAGGGCAGATTTATTTTTTGAGATTTTAGGGTTGGCTCCATAGTAAAAGTTGTTCTATACCATTGACTGAATAAGCTCTTCAAATATGGTTACACCTTTCTGTTACACGTTGTATATCTTGTACTTAGTAACCTACATGCTAATAAACATAAACAGTAATTAGAGATAACAACATTAAATGATAAAATACATATACCACTTAAAACTTTACGTACATAAATATATTTATATATACTGAAGTTCAGATACGAAATCATTAAATTATCTACTGTGTGTAGAGTTTTACAAATACCGCGCCGGACAATTTGGGATGGGTTGAGATGGGATTATGAGACGGGTTGGGGTGGAATGCGACCGTCAGATAATGTCACGCGCCCTTTGAAATGCTTTATTCCACTTTGTTCACCTGTTTCGTGTAGGACATGTTTTTATTCAATTTGCATACCCACCTGGTGTAGTGAATAAAGTGCAGCAACTTTTCACTTCGCTTTGTTTCTTTTGTTCATTTAAGTATAATTTTGTATAAATATATTAAATATACACATGAAATTAAATGGTCAGAGATATATTTCAAGCCATTCGGGCCCGAAACCAGTCGTTTTTGTGTGACCTTTTTCGAATTAGCCTTTTTCATCATAAGAGGGAGCAAACAGGAATACACGCTGTAAAATGACGCAGCGTCGTCGTCGGTAACCGCCGCACTGCAAATGTAACTAAGCGGCTATATAAGGTTAACAAGACGATTTGTTTTACCCCACAAACTTGACACTAAGCTGTTTCAACCCCATCTGTAAACTTTTAGAGGTACTGCGTGTTTGTATTTTGCACCTAAGTTTTGGCTGGCTTTACACAATAAGTATGCTATAAGAGAATAGTATATTTCGTGATGAGTATAAAATGGTGGATTTTATGTCCCGAGGAATGAAGCTAGTTTCGACGTGAGCTGAAGGCGAACGTCGAAAGCTTACATTCTGAGGGTAAGAAAACTCGTTTTTTACTCGTTGCGAACGATACTTTTTCTACTACCTGATTTATGCATTTAAATATTTAATTTTTCCTTTCAAATTTAATGTATTTTATGACTTTGCAAAGCACGGCGCAGTTTTCACCTTTTTTTTCATGCTTCTGCCGGCGACTTTTATTTGTGGTTGGTATTATTTTGCGAAAAAAGAGTGTCAGACGCGATATAATCGATTATACTCGTGCTTCGTCCTCGAGATTAGATATAAGTACACATGTAGTATCACACATCGTGTGGCCATTCCTGCACTATAGTTGAAAGAAAAAAACAATCTACCTACATATTTTTTTTTTTTTTTGTCTGTAGGTAGTTACTGTCCCGACCGCCGATCATCATTCACATTTTAGTGCTCGGCTGTTCCGCACGTTTTTTAAGTCCCGGGTATTTGAAACCGTAAAGATTGTGAAATGCTTAAAAGAAAGCATTCTGATCATAGTGGGTAAGAATATATTTCACATAAACTGAAGAAATTGGAGAGAAAAATTAAGAAAGGTCGTCGCAAACACCGAACAGAAGAATCCACTTTGCCTTCACCCGCAGGTTCACGGAATTGTACGCCTTCGCTGATACACCTATCAGGTGAACATTTTTTGAGTGTAAAAGTAGTGAACCTTTACAGTTTTATCAACAAAATAATTAAAACGACAGATACTCGGACAGTACTTTGGTCTGTACCATCTCTGTTATCAATCAATAGACAAGTCTATACAGGTTTGCGTGTTTTTTCTTTGGAATTGCACTACCTGGAAATAGTATTGCGAACAGTACTTTGGGCTGTTTCTTTACTATCGGTGTGGGCACTAGCCTACCGACTAGTCTTTTTTCGCTGAAGAAAAATCGTTTACAGTTTTATCAACAACATAATGAATACAACAGATACTCGGACAGTACTTTGGTCTGTACCATCTCTGTTATCAATCAATAGACAAGTTTATACAGGTTTGCGTGTTTTTTCTTTGGAATTGCACTACCTGGAAATAGTATTGCAAACAGTACTTTGGGCTGTTTCTTTACTATCGGTGTGGGCACTAGCCTACCGACTAGTCTTTTTTCGCTGAAGAAAAATCGTTTATTTTTCGACTACTGGCAGCGAAAATTTACAATCACGAGAATCTTGTGATGGAGGATCAAGCGGACGAGATTATCGTAATACAAGATGGAAATGGTTCTGCCGTCAATGTTGCTACCGCATCAGTGGCACAAAATAGTGACGTCACGCGACGACGGGGTGGCGGCGCATCACCTACGCACGGAGATGCGAATATCGGCTCAAACGATGAAACCGTCGCTGCGGTCGAGACACCTGTTCTTGATACTAAACTATTAGAAATAATAGGCGAGGATCTGTCTTTGCGGATCCGAAAAACGATATTGCGGTACGTTTTGATTATATATCTACGAATGGGATAACGAAAGAAATCCGAAAAGAGTTACTTAGTAAGTATCTAGTACCAGGCAACTGCTCTCTTATTGATGCTCCAAAGTTGAATCCGGAGATGGCGGACGCTTTTACAGAACTAAACTCTAACAGAGACAGAAGCAAATAGCTAGTGCGATTGCCTGCTTAGGAGAAGTAATCAGCCTAGTTCTTTCTATGGAAGAAAGAAATACCGCCCTTTTGCAGTTACTGATGGATGTCGGTTGGATTTTGTGTGACGGACAACACATGGATTCAATAAACAGACGCAGTTTTGTCCTTTCTACTTTAAAGAAGGATTTAAAAGATCAAGTCCAAAAGACTAGCATTGGCAATCTCCTTTTTGGGAAGGCCCTTGCTGATACCTTGAAAACTGCAAAGGCAATAAATAAATCCGGATCTGATTTAACCGCCACTTCGTAAAATTACGTTGCGAAGCCTCCACCATCAAAGATGAAGCCCTTTCAACCTGACTGGAAACCGCCTCCCCGAGTCGCAGGCAGGCAGTCGAGCATAGTACTATGACGCGACCATCTATGACGCAAGCTTGCACCGCCGCCCCACCCCCCGCCGCCACCGCCCCCGCGGCCGGCCCAGTTCTCGAGGAGCCAGCCGCAGCGCGCGGGCACATCGAGGCCTTCGCAGCCGACCTACCCTCGAGCCGTCGCTAAACATGGTAAAGTACGCCGGCAGATTGTTTTTAACTTCTATGATCAATGGTCAAAAATCACAGATGACCCAACTATCCTTTCATGGAAAAAATGATATGAGATCGTTTTTACACAGGCCGTGGTACGGTACCAGACGCCTTTAGAGCCATCTTATTCTAAAGCTGAAAAAACACTTTATAAAGAAGTTATCAGTATCAGTAATTTAATTTCTATTGGTGCCGTTTCTAAATGCCAACCCTGCGAGGGCCAATACATATCAAGTATTTTTCTAACCCCAAAACCAAACGGTAGTTATAGATTTATTCGAAACCTAAAAAATGTCAACAAATTCATTATAGCTATGTGTACTGGAAAATATGTGTATATAGGATATGTGTAGTGTTAAAACTCATAACAAAAAACTGTTTCATGAGTATATTTGATTTTAAAGACGCATATTTTTTAATTAAAATATGTAATAAATCAAAAAAGTACTTAAAATACATATGGGACCAAGAACTATATGAATTTAACGTTCTTGATGACCTGTCTTATAGAATCTATTTATAAAGCATGCTTAAATAATCTAAATGATACAAAATACTTGTTGCAAGCTTTAGGTTTCATTATAAATTATGACAAAAGTACCTTAAAGCCAAGTACTAATCATAAGTTCTTAGGCTTCATTATACATTCCGAAAATTTTCAAGTGACGTTGTCTCTCGAAAAAATTTGTATGGTACGTAAACATATACAAAAATTCCGCAAGCTAAAAAGATGTAAAGTTTGCGAATTTGCAAAATTGTTGGGTCTGCTTACATCGGTATGCCCAGCTATCGAATACAGCTGGCTTTACTTAATATCTTTCTAGTGATTTTAATTGGTGGTCTGCAGCTGTCAATAGACCATTCTACTCCTTGTAAATCTTTAGCGATGCCTCAACTAAGGGGGGATGGAGGGCCGCGTGCGATGGAGAGATTGCTAGTGGATTGTGGAGTGCGGAAGAGCAATTGAAACATATTAATGAATTAGAGATCTTGGCAGTTTATTTTGGGTTAAATGTTTTCGCCATAACTGTCACAATTGTCAGATTATATTACTTATCGATAGTACAACCGCGATTGCATACGTTAATCGTATAGGCGGTGTACAGTTTCCCCACCCGACGCAGGCGTCGAGACTTATGCCAGTGGTGTGAAGCTCGACAGATAAATGTATATGCATCGTATATAAGTTCGGCTGATAATGCTGTTGCGGATGCTGAGTCGAGACTTATACATCCAGATATCGAGTGGGAATTCTCCGATAGAGCCTTAGAAGGATACCATCTAAATTTGGATATCCCGAAATAGGTACCTTCGATAGTCGAATAAAAAAAAAAAAAAAAACCGAGAAATATATATCATGGCACAAAGATCCAGATGTTTTTTCTATTCGCTTTCACAGTGCCATGGTCGCATTTTTTTACTTTTATGGATTTCCACCATTTTTACTCATTCTAAAAATAAAAATTTGCTAACGACAAAGCTAAAGGTATTCCTGTTATCCCACATTGGCCGACGCAGCCATGGTACCCATATTTAATCAACTTAAAATTTCTGAACTCTACGTTCACCGACAGCTTACCTTGGTTGCCGGAGTATTGTCAGGTGCATGATGTTTGGAAAAGGGTTCTCACAAGAGTCAACACATGTAATGTTAGGCTCTCTTTAACTCAATAACTCTTGACTTTGATAACTCAATAAAACAGTACGATGTTTGCTTGAAGAAGTGGTTCACATTTTGTAATGAACAAAATTTAGTTTTTTATGAGGCGTCAATACCAAATAATATATATCATTAAATTTTTGACTTATCTTTTTCAAGAAGGTGCTCAGTATAATAGCACTTTGAATAGTTGCAGATCTGCACTATCCCTTATTTTTTGAACAAGTTTTTGGAAGAGATAAAAACTTAAAACATTTTTTCAAGGGCATATTTCGGCTACGTGCAACAAAGCCTAAGTACAACGTAATGTGGTACAAATCTCAGGTCTTACTTTTCTTAGCTGGATGATACCTTAACGAAATTCTAGGCTTAGAAAAGCTTACTAAAAAACTAGTCACTTTTTTGGCACTGGTTACTGCTCATCGAGCACAAACAATTACACAAATAAACATTAAAAACATAACAATACATTCAGATAAAATCACTATTATGATTCCTGATTTAGAGAGTAGGATCTTTCCAACTATATCTAAATTTACCTTTTTTATTTTTGAAGAAAATCTTAAAATACGCCAGGAAAAACGTTATTAGCATACTTGAAAATTACTGAAGGTGTACGTCATTCCGAAAATTTGTTTATCAGTTTCCGGAAACCTCACAATACGGTAACTGTACAAACCATCAGTCGATGGATTAAGCGGACATTAGAGGAGAGTGATATTGACGTCTCGATCTTTACGGCGCCCAGCACAAGGCATGCGGCCACCTCAGAAGCTAACAAGGCGTAAATATTGAAACAATTCGTAAAACTGCGGTATGAAGCAGTAGCTCCACCGCATTTTCCAAATTTTATAATAGAGATATTCATAGCAATATTTCAACAGACGCATTTGCCAGAAGTATTATTAATGATTCCTTCAATTAATAAATAATAAGTCAGTATGACTTGTTTATTTTCAATTTTAAATTTTTACCGTATTACAAATGCTTCTCACCAAATGTTTGTAATAAGGAATAAACATGAATGTAATCTAAAATTTTTTAGTTAATTACACATATTAATTACATATATTTGTGTTATGGAATTAAGAACTTAAAGTAAATATTTTGTTTAAATAATAAATGAGACATGGGATTATGAGGGAGTCACCCTTTTAGAAGCAGCTTCTTTTTTCACGACTACAAATCTCTAAATATCTACATGTGTACTTATATCTAATCTCTTCGGACGAAGCACTTCGTATAATTATGATAGAACTTCACGTACAGGTAAGTTCGTTTAATCATTAATTATACTCGTGCTTCGTCCTCGAGATTAGATATAAGTACACATGTAGATATTTAGAGATTTGTAGTCGTGAAAAAAGAAGCAGCTACTTTAAGGGTGACTCCCTCATAATCCCATGTCTCATTCACATTTTTAGTGCTCGGCTGTTCCGCACGTTTTTTAAGTCCCGGGTATTTGAAACCGTAAAGATTGTGAAATGCCTAAAAGAAAGCATTCTGATCATAGTGGGTAAGAATATATTTCACATAAACTGAAGAAATTGGAGAGAAAAATTAAGAAAGGTCGTCGCAAACACCGAACAGAAGAATCCACTTTGCCTTCACCCGCAGGTTCACGGAATTGTACGCCTTCGCTGATACACCTACGAGTATCAGGTGAACATTTTTTGAGTGTAAAAGTAGTGAACCTTTACAGTTTTATCAACAAAATAATTAAAACAACAGATACTCGGACAGTACTTTGGTCTGTACCATCTCTGTTATCAATCAATAGACAAGTCTATACAGGTTTGCGTGTTTTTTCTTTGGAATTGCACTACCTGGAAATAGTATTGCGAACAGTACTTTGGGCTGTTTCTTTACTATCGGTGTGGGCACTAGCCTACCGACTAGTCTTTTTTCGCTGAAGAAAAATCGTTTACAGTTTTATCAACAACATAATTAATACAACAGATACTCGGACAGTACTTTGGTCTGTACCATCTCTGTTATCAATCAATAGACAAGTCTATACAGGTTTGCGTGTTTTTTCTTTGGAATTGCACTACCTGGAAATAGTATTGCAAACAGTACTTTGGGCTGTTTCTTTACTATCGGTGTGGGCACTAGCCTACCGACTAGTCTTTTTTCGCTGAAGAAAAATCGTTTATTTTTCGACTACTGGCAGCGAAAATTTACAATCACGAGAATCTTGTGATGGAGGATCAAGCGGACGAGATTATCGTAATACAAGATGGAAATGGTTCTGCCGTCAATATTGCTACCGCATCAGTGGCACAAAATAGTGACGTCACGCGACGACGGGGTGGCGGCGCATCACCTACGCACGGAGATGCTAATATCGGCTCAAACGATGAAACCGTCGCTGCGGTCGAGACACCTGTTCTTGATACTAAACTATTAGAAATAATAGGCGAGGATCTGTCTTTGCGGATCCGAAAAACGATATTGCGGTACGTTTTGATTATATATCTACGAATGGGATAACGAAAGAAATCCGAAAAGAGTACCAGGTAACTGCTCTCTTATTGATGCTCCAAAGTTGAATCCGGAGATGGCGGCCGCTTTTACAGAACTAAACTCTAACAGAGACAGAAGCAAATAGCTAGTGCGATTGCCTGCTTAGGAGAAGTAATCACCCTAGTGCTTTCTATGGAAGAAAGAAATACCGCCCTTTTGCAGTTACTGATGGATGTCGGTCGGATTTTGTGTGACGGACAACACACGGATTCAATAAACAGACGCAGTTTTGTCCTTTCTACTTTAAAGAAGGATTTGAAAGATCAAGTCCAAAAGACTAGCATTGGCAATCTCCTTTTTGGGAAGGCCCTTGCTGATACCTTGAAAACTGCAAAGGCAATAAATAAATCCAGAGCTGATTTAACCGCCACTTCGTAAAATTACGTTGCGAAGCCTCCACCATCAAAGATGAAGCCCTTTCAACCTGACAGGTCTTTAAACTGGAAACCGCCTCCCCGAGTCGCAGGCAGGCAGTCGAGCATAGTACTATGACGCGACATCTATGACGCAAGCTTGCACCGCCGCCCCACCCCCCGCCGCCACCGCCCCCGCGGCCGACCCAGTTCTCGAGGAGCCAGCCGCAGCGCGCGGGCACATCGAGGCCCTCGCAGCCGACCTACCCTCGAGCCGTCGCTAAACATGGTAAAGTACGCCGGCAGATTGTTTTACTTCTATGATCAATGGTCAAAAATCACAGATGACCCAACTATCCTTTCATGGAAAAAATGATATGAGATCCTTTTTACACAGGCCGTGGTACGGTACCAGACGCCTTTAGAGCCATCTTATTCTAAAGCTGAAAAAACACTTTATAAAGAAGCTATCAGTATCAGTAATTTAATTTCTATTGGTGCCGTTTCTAAATGCCAACCCTGCGAGGGCCAATACATATCAAGTATTTTTCTAACCCCAAAACCAAACGGTAGTTATAGATTTATTCGAAACCTAAAAAATGACAATAAATTCATTATAGCTATGTGTACTGGAAAATATGTGTATATATGATATGTGTAGTGTTAAAACTCATAACAAAAAACTGTTTCATGAGTACAATTGATTTTAAAGACGCATATTTTTTAATTAAAATATGTAATAAATCAAAAAAGTACTTAAAATTCATATGGGACCAAGAACTATATGAATTTAACGTTCTTGATGACCTGTCTTATAGAATCTAGTTATAAAGCATGCTTAAATAATCTAAATGATACAAAATACTTGTTGCAAGCTTTATGTTTCATTATAAATTATGACAAAAGTACCTTAAAGCCAAGTACCAATCATAAGTTCTTAGGCTTCATTATACATTCCGAAAATTTTCAAGTGACGTTGTCTCTCGAAAAAATTTGTAAGGTACGTAAACAGATACAAAAATTCCGCAAGCTAAAAAGATGTAAAGTTTGCGAATTTGCAAAATTGTTGGGTCTGCTTACATCGGTTTGCCCAGCTATCGAATACAGCTGGCTGTACTGAATATCTTTCTAGTGATTTTAATTGGTGGTCTGCAGCTGTCAATAGACCATTCTACTCCTTGTAAATCTTTAGCGATGCCTCAACTAAGGGGGGATGGAGGGCCGCGTGCGATGGAGAGATTGCTAGTGGATTGTGGAGTGCGCAATTGAAACATATTAATGAGTTAAGAGATCTTGGCAGTTTATTTTGGGTTAAATGTTTTCGCCATAACTGTCACAATTGTCAGATTATATTACTTATCGATAGTACAACCGCGATTGCATACGTTAATCGTATAGGCGGTGTACAGTTTCCCCACCCGACGCAGGCGTCGAGACTTATGCCAGTGGTGTGAAGCTCGACAGATAAATGTATATGCATCGTATATAAGTTCGGCTGATAATGCTGTTACGGATGCTGAGTCGAGACTTATACATCCAGAAAAAAAAAAATTCGAGAAATATATATCATGGCACAAAGATCCAGATGTTTTTTCTATTCGCTTTCACAGTGCCATGGTCGCATTTTTTACTTTTATGGATTTCCACCATTTTCTCTCATTCTAAAAATAAAAATTTACAAACGACAAAGCTAAAGGTATTCTTGTTATCCCATATTGGCCGACGCAGCCATGGTACCCATATTTAATCAACTTAAAATTTCTGAACTCTACGTTCACCGACAGCTTACCTTGGTTGCCGGAGTATTGTCAGGAGCTCGATGTTTGGAAAAGGGTTCTCACAAGAGTCAACACATGTAATGTTAGCCTCTCTTTAACTCAATAACTCTTGACTTTGATAACTCAATAAAACAGTACGATGTTTGCTTGAAGAAGTGGTTCACATTTTGTAATGAACAAAATTTAGTTTTTTATGAGGCGTCAATACCAAATAATATATATCATTAAATTTTTGACTTATCTTTTCAAGAAAGTGCTCAGTATAATAGCACTTTGAATAGTTTGAATCAAGAAGGTGCTCAGTATAATAGCACTTTGAATAGTTGCAGATCTGCACTATCCCTTATTTTTTGAACAAGTTTTTGGAAGAGATAAAAACTTAAAACATTTTTTCAAGGGCATATTTCGGCTACGTGCAACAAAGCCCAAGTACAACGTAATGTGGTACAAATCTCAGGTCTTACTTTTCTTAGCTGGATGATACCTTAACGAAATTCTAGGCTTAGAAAAGCTTACTAAAAAACTAGTCACATTTTTGGCACTGGTTACTGCTCATCGAGCACAAACAATTACACAAATAAACATTAAAAACATAACAATACATTCAGATAAAATCACTATTATGATTCCTGATTTAGAGAGTAGGATCTTTCTCTAAGAGTAGGATCTTTCCAACTATGTATATCTAAATTTACCTTTTTTATTTTTGAAGAAAATCTTAAAATACGCCAGGAAAAACGTTATTAGCATACTTAAAAATTACTGAAGGTGTACGTCATTCCGAAAATTTGTTTATCAGTTTCCGGAAACCTCACAATACGGTAACTGTACAAACCATCAGTCGATGGATTAAGCGGACATTAGAGGAGAGTGATATTGACGTCTCGATCTTTACGGCGCCCAGCACAAGGCATGCGGCCACCTCAGAAGCTAACAAGGCGTAAATATTGAAACAATTCGTAAAACTGCGGGATGAAGCAGTAGCTTCACCGCATTTTCCAAATTTTATAATAGAGATACTCATAGCAATATTTCAACAGACGCATTTGCCAGAAGTATTATTAATGATTCCTTCAATTAATAAATAATAAGTCAGTATGACTTGTTTATTTTCAATTTAAAATTTTTACCGTATTACAAATGCTTCTCACCAAATGTTTGTAATAAGGAATAAACATGAATGTAATCTAAATTTTTTTAGTTAATTACACATATTAATTACATATATTTGTGTTATGGAATTAAGAACTTAAAGTAAATATTTTGTTTAAATAATAAATGAGACATGGGATTATGAGGGAGTCACCCTTAAAGTAGCTGCTTCTTTTTTCACGACTACAAATCTCTAAATATCTACATGTGTACTTATATCTAATCTCGAGGACGAAGCACTTCGTATAATTATGATAGAACTTCACGTACAGGTAAGTTCGTTTAATCATTAATTATACTCGTGCTTCGTCCTCGAGATTAGATATAAGTACACATGTAGATATTTAGAGATTTGTAGTCGTGAAAAAAGAAGCAGCTACTTTAAGGGTGACTCCCTCATAATCCCATGTCTCATTTATTATTTAAACAAAATATTTACTTTAAGTTCTTAATTCCATAACACAAATATATGTAATTAATATGTGTAATCAACTAAAAAATGTTAGATTACATTCATGTTTATTCCTTATTTCAAACATTTGGTGAGAAGCATTTGTAATACGGTAAAAATTTTAAATTGAAAATAAACAAGTCATACTGACTTATTATTTATTAATTGAAGGAATCATTAATAATACTTCTGGCAAATGCGTCTGTTGAAATATTGCTATGAATATCTCTATTATAAAATTTGGAAAATGCGGTGGAGCTACTGCTTCATCCCGCAGTTTTACGAATTGTTTCAATATTTACGCCTTGTTAGCTTCTGAGGTGGCCGCATGCCTTGTGCTGGGCGCCGTAAAGATCGAGACGTCAATATCACTCTCCTCTAATGTCCGCTTAATCCATCGACTGATGGTTTGTACAGTTACCGTATTGTTAGGTTTCCGGAAACTGATAAACAAATTTTCGGAATGACGTACACCTTCAGTAATTTCTAAGTATGCTAATATGTTTTTAATGTTTATTTGTGTAATTGTTTGTGTTCGATGAGCAGTAACCAGTGCCAAAAATGTGACTAGTTTTTTAGTAAGCTTTTCTAAGCCTAGAATTTCGTTAAGGTATCATCCAGCTAAGAAAAGTAAGACCTGAGATTTGTACCACATTACGTTGTACTTGGGCTTTGTTGCACGTAGCCGAAATATGCCCTTGAAAAAATGTTTTAAGTTTTTATCTCTTCCAAAAACTTGTTCAAGAAATAAGGGATAGTGCAGATCTGCAACTATTCAAAGTGCTATTATACTGAGCACCCTCTTGAAAAAGATAAGTCAAAAAATTTTATGATATATATTATTTGGTATTGACGCCTCATAAAAAACTAAATTTTGTTCATTACAAAATGTGAACCACTTCTTCAAGCAAACATCGTACTGTTTTATTGAGTTATCAAAGTCAAGAGTTATTGAGTTAAAGAGAGGCTAACATTACATGTGTTGACTCTTGTGAGAACCCATTTCCAAACATCGAGCTCCTGACAATACTCCGGCAACCAAGGTAAGCTGTCGGTGAACGTAGAGTTCAGAAATTTTAAGTTGATTAAATATGGGTACCATGGCTGCGTCGGCCAATATGGGATAACAAGAATACCTTTAGCTTTGTCGTTATTTTAAGAATGAGAGAAAATGGTAGAAATCCATAAAAGTAAAAAATGCGACCATGGCACTGTGAAAGCGAATAGAAAAAACATCTGGATCTTTGTGCCACGATATATATTTCTCGCATTTTTTTTTTTTTATTCGACTATCGAAGGTACCTATTTCGGGATATCCAAATTTAGATGGTATCCTTCTAAGGCTCTATCGGAGAATTCCCACTCGATATCTGGATGTATAAGTCTCGACTCAGCATCCGCAACAGCATTATCAGCCGAACTTATATACGATGCATATACATTTATCTGTCGAGCTTCACACCACTGGCATAAGTCTCGACGCCTGCGTCGGGTGGGGAAACTGTACACCGCCTATACGATTAACGTATGCAATCGCGGTTGTACTATCGATAAGTAATATAATCTGACAATTGTGACAGTTATGGCGAAAACATTTTACCCAAAATAAACTGCCAAGATCTCTAATTCATTAATATGTTTCAATTGCTCTTCCGCACTCCACAATCCACTAGCAATCTCTCCATCGCACGCGGCCCTCCATCCCCCCTTAGTTGAGGCATCGCTAAAAAATTTCCAAGGAGTAGAATGGTCTATTGACAGCTGCAGACCACCAATTAAAATCACTAGAAAGATATTCAGGAAGATTCATGAATTTGTCATAACTTTCATCATTTCTTAAATTCAAAAAATTTACATCTCTCAAAATCTTTTGTGTAAAGCCAGCTGTATTCGATAGCTGGGCAAACCGATGTAAGCAGACCCAACAATTTTGCAAATTCGCAAACTTTACATATTTTTAGCTTGCGGAATTTTTGTATCTGTTTACGTACCTTACAAATTTTTTCGAGAGACAACGTCACTTGAAAATTTTCGGAATGTATAATGAAGCCTAAGAACTTATGATTAGTACTTGGCTTTAAGGTACTTCTGTCATAATTTATAATGAAACCTAAAGCTTGCAACAAGTATTTTGTATCATTTAGATTATTTAAGCATGCTTTATAACTAGATTCTATAAGACAGGTCACCAAGAACGTTAAATTCATATAGTTCTTGGTCCCATATTAATCTTAAGTACTTTTTTGATTTATTACATATTTTAATTAAAAAATATGCGTCTTTAAAATCAATTGTACTCATGAAACAGTTTTTTGTTATGTTTTTAACACTACACATATCCTATATACAAATATTTTCCAGTACACATAGCTATAATGAATTTACTGAGATTTTTTAGGTTTCGAATAAATCTATAACTACCGTTTGGTTTTGGGGTTAGAAAAATACTTGATATGTATTGGCCCTCGCAGGGTTGGCATTTAGAAACGGCACCAATAGAAATTAAATTACTGATACTGATAGCTTCTTTATAAAGTGGTTTTTCAGCTTTAGAATAAGATGGCTCTAAAGGCGTCTGGTACCGTACCACGGCCTGTGTAAAAACGATCTCATATCATTTTTTCCATGAAAGGATAGTTGGGTCATCTGTGATTTTTGACCATTGATCATAAAATTAAAACAATCTGCCGGCGTACTTTACCATGTTTAGCGACGGCTCGAGGGTAGGTCGGCTGCGAGGGCCTCGATATGCCCGCGCGCTGCGGCTGGCTCCTCGAGAACTGGGTCGGCCGCGGGGGCGGCGGCGGCGGGGGGTGGGGCGGCGGTGCAAGCTTGCGTCATAGATGGTCGCGTCATAGTACTATGCTCGACTGCCTGCCTGCGACTCGGGGAGGCGGTTTCCAGTTTAAAGACCTGTCAGGTTGAAAGGGCTTCATCTTTGATGGTGGAGGCTTCGCAACGTAATTTTACGAAGTGGCGGTTAAATCAGCTCCGGATTTATTTATTGCCTTTGCAGTTTTCAAGGTATCGGCAAGGGCCTTCCCAAAAAGGAGATTGCCAATGCTAGTCTTTTGGACTTGATCTTTCAAATCCTTCTTTAAAGTAGAAAGGACAAAACTGCGTCTTTTTATTGAATCCGTGTGTTGTCCGTCACACAAAATCCGACCGACATCCATCAGTAACTGCAAAAGGGCGGTATTTCTTTCTTCCATAGAAAGCACTAGGGTGATTACTTCTCCTAAGCAGGCAATCGCACTAGCTATTTGCTTCTGTCTCTGTTAGAGTTTAGTTCTGTAAAAGCGGCCGCCATCTCCGGATTCAACTTTGGAGCATCAATAAGAGAGCAGTTGCATGGTACTAGATACTTACTAAGTAACTCTTTTCGGATTTCTTTCTTTATCCCATTCGTAGATATATAATAAAAATAAATATATAATCAAAACGTACCGCAATATCGTTTTGTATATCGGGCCCGGATCGGATCCGCAAAGACAGATCCTCGCCTATTATTTCTAATAGTTTAGTATCAGGAACAGGTGTCTCGACCGCAGCGACGGTTTCATCGTTTGAGCCGATATTCGCATCTCCGTGCGTAGGTGATGCGCCGCCACCCCGTCGTCGCGTGACGTCACTATTTTGTGCCACTGATGCGGTAGCAACATTGACGGCAGAACCATTTCCATCTTGTATTACGATAAACTCGTCCGCTTGATCCTCCATCACAAGATTCTCGTGATTGTAAATTTTCGCTGCCAGTAGTCGAAAAATAAACTTTTTTTCTTCAGCGAAAAAAGACTAGTCGGTAGGCTAGTGCCCACACCGATAGTAAAGAAACAGCCCAAAGTACTGTTCGCAATACTATTTCCAGGTAGTGCAATTCCAAAGAAAAAACACGCAAACCTGTAAAGACTTGTCTATTGATTGATAAGAGAGATGGTACAGACCGAAGTACTGTCCGAGTATCTGTTGCATTAATTATGTTGTTGATAAAACTGGAAACGATTTTTCTTCAGCGAAAAAAGACTAGTCGGTAGGCTAGTGCCCACACCGATAGTAAAGAAACAGCCCAAAGTACTGTTCGCAATACTATTTCCAGGTAGTGCAATTCCAAAGAAAAAAACACGCAAACCTGTATAGACTTGTCTATTGATTGATAACAGAGATGGTACAGACCAAAGTACTGTCCGAGTATCTGTTGTTTTAATTATTTTGTTGATAAAACTGTAAAGGTTCACTACTTTTACACTCAATCAATAGGTGTATCAGTGAAGGCGTACAATTCCGTGAACCTACGGGTGAAGGCAAAGTGGATTCTTCTGTTCGGTGTTTGCGACGACCTTTCTTAATTTTTCTCTCCAATTTCTTCACTTTATGTGAAATATATTCCTACCCACTATGATCAGAATGCTTTCTTTTGGCATTTCACAATATTTACGGTTTCAAATACCCGGGACTTAAAAAACGTGCGGAACAGCCGAGCACTAAAATGTGAATGATGATCGGCGGTCGGGACAGTAACTACCTACAGACGAAAAAAAAAAATGTAGGTAGATTGTTTTTTTCTTTCAACTATAGTGCAGGAATGGCCACACGATGTGTGATACTTTGTTTCTTTTGTTCATTTAAGTATAATTTTGTATAAATATATTAAATATACACATGAAATTAAATGGTCAGAGATATATTTCAAGCCATTCGGGCCCGAAACCAGTCGTTTTTGTGTGACCTTTTTCGAATTAGCCTTTTTCATCATAAGAGGGAGCAAACAGGAATACACGCTGTAAAATGACGCAGCGTCGTCGTCGGTAACCGCCGCACTGCAAATGTAACTAAGCGGCTATATAAGGTTAACAAGACGATTTGTTTTACCCCACAAACTTGACACTAAGCTGTTTCAACCCCATCTGTAAACTTTTAGAGGTACTGCGTGTTTGTATTTTGCACCTAAGTTTTGGCTGGCTTTACACAATAAGTATGCTATAAGAGAATAGTATATTTCGTGATGAGTATAAAATGGTGGATTTTATGTCCCGAGGAATGAAGCTAGTTTCGACGTGAGCTGAAGGCGAACGTCGAAAGCTTACATTCTGAGGGTAAGAAAACTCGTTTTTTACTCGTTGCGAACGATACTTTTTCTACTACCTGATTTATGCATTTAAATATTTAATTTTTCCTTTCAAATTTAATGTATTTTATGACTTTGCAAAGCACGGCGCAGTTTTCACCTTTTTTTTCATGCTTCTGCCGGCGACTTTTATTTGTGGTTGGTATTATTTTGCGAAAAAAGAGTGTCAGACGCGATATAATCGATTATGTCGTGAATCGTAACGCAAGGAATTTCGATTCTAAAGACAAACTAAGGACCTAAGACCGTCAAAAAGAACCTAATTTAGCATGAAATGAAGACAAACGTCAAAAAGAACCTAATTTTGCAATAAATGAAATTTCAATACGATATTTCAAACTGATAGTCATTCCGCAACGGGGCCCGGGAAGTTCGATTTTCAAAACTAATTTCAAGTATTAAATGGAACTTTTTCATAAAGGTAGTAGAAAAAAGAGTTTTATGCACGTTGATACTCTGCATTTTAACGAGAGTACAGAAATAAAATAACACATTGTTATGTGTTGTATCCTTAACGGTGGTCTTTTTACCGATGATGCAATGCTCCCAAATTGAGTCCGGTTTTCTCAGTGACTCATATTAGTATTTCGTAAGAGTTCTGCGTGGATACTTTGTTGAAAAAACTATTCAGCCAATGCTTTATGAATTCGTACACGCCAAAGGAATGCTAAATTCCATACGGTCTTTTGAAGGTTGCAGCAACATTCTTATTTTTTTTATAATATTTGGTGTACTGCCTTTCCGTAATAAGATTTTACTTTCATTATATTATTACGCCCGTCTCCCGGATTTCCATCTGTTACGATCTTGACTTACCTCATTTGTGTTTTCCACATCCATCAATCTAGTCATGCATCAAATCTTCTACTCCGTGGTTCTTCTCTCTAATGTTCATCTGGTTGAAACAATATTTTTGTAACGACTCATTTCGACAAATAGTTGACTTTTAATAGAAAAACCTTTTGTAATATCTCGTTACAAAAGTGCTGCAGGGTATTTCCAATCTACGCTTATTCCTTGTTGAATATCTCTCGAACATACATTTCCTGAGGCCTCAATTTACAAAAGACTGCGCATAAAATATTTGTGACGAAATGGAACTCCGAAATATAATGCGATCAAAGAAACTTGGCGGAAAATGTCGCTCTCCAGAAAGTAAACAGAAAATGGGAAAAATTCACGTCCAGTATACAGGTTCCCTAGACATTCGAGTTGATAAAACTTGTGCAGTTGCAATCAAAAGTTAAATTGCAACAACTATTCTTACTGTAGCGGCTATTGCAATCAAAACTTCTTGATTAAAAAAGATAGTAGTTAATAGAAAAAGTGGCGAAGGGACGATATACTGAAAGCATTTCGATAAATTTAGTAGAATTGGTACCTAAACTGACTCAGTTTAAACTGAAACTGTGTAAGGCGCTATAATATATTTAATATATAATATAATATAACTGGCGCCATAATTTACTTCGTGCGGCAATCCTAACAAAACATATAAATTAAGGGATTCATACTTATCCACCGCCTAACGTGCCTTTCGAAGCACGCATACCTGTGGCCCTACGTGATTTAACGTCGAGGCCTCAGGATTAGTAGTTGAGTACTCGAACCATTGGGCCACAGGAGGCGGTTCTAAATATAATCCAGACTAATATAGTCACAGCTCAGCTCCTGACAGTTACAATAATATGATACAAATCGTTAGACCTTTTCTCGTGAATAATACTAACATATTTCATGTTTTTTTAGTCATATAAGTTGCATAATGTATTAAAGAAGATAATATGAAAATACCGGCAGAGCTGCAGACGACAACTTCGCGCACGTCTTATTTGATCTTCAACACCAGTGTGTGCTCAAATGGAAAGATCTTGAGCGATATTGAAATTCCGTCTTCCATGTCACGCTTTGTCATATGCACTTGCACACTGTTTCAATGTATTTCCATTTTGTCGCGGAAATTGCACTACGTCTTTATAAGATACCGAAACTACAAAACGCGGTTTACAATATATCTTCGTCATAATGCATTATACGAGTATTACCGTGTAGTAAGATTGTAAAAGCCGGTGGTTTATAAAAGATTTAGGTTAACGCTGGGCTGTTTATAAACTAGTTTGCAACTTTTCTAGGGTTATAAATAATATTCCTACGTTGACACTATTTATAATTATTTATAATTATTGGACAAGTTATCGATGTGTAAATATGTTTATTTTCTTTAAGAGCGGTTTCACAGCCGGATTCTAAAAACTAGCCTTTTTCTAATTAATCGAAACAGAACACTAGAATTTAAAATTCACTTAATGGTTATTCAACAAAACCTATATATGCTGTCATTGTAAAGTTTCCATTGGTTTCTGTAAATTTCAATAAAGGTTTTGTTGAATAACTATTGAGTGAACTTTGAATTTAAGTGTTCGGTTTCGATTAATTATAAAAAAGCGGGTTTTTTTACTGCTCTTAAAAAAAAGTTTTATTTAACACCCTAAAAGCCAAAATGAGACATCGATGATTTTTTTTTTTCAGCAATCATTATTTTTTTGCCCTGCAAATTCTTAGCCCGTTCTAAGTTTCGTTTTGGACGGACTGACAGACGGACAGCCCGAAGCTTCGCAATAAGGGTTTCTGTAAAGAGGAAAACTAAAATATATTTAAGTACATGACAATAGCACTTGTATTCGAAAATGACACGTACTCGTGAGATGAAATATAACATCTTCATTTTTACATTAAAAGGGTTGTTTGATCATCAATGTAGTTATTTGCTTATGAATAATGTATGTTGCTTGATGGAATATTCATGATTTTTCAGGGGCCGAAAATAAAACGAAAAAATTAAACATTTCATTTTATCAGTGGAGCGTATAGATTAAGTTGAATAAACAGTGGTATTTACTTTATGTAGACTTTTTTATTATTTGGAAGGGCTAAAAATTAAACTGTACCTAATGTTAACGGTTGAAATTTTTGCTGGTTAAACCTCTTATATCAGTAGAAAAATCTAAATCAGTTAAAAATTATATCAATTGATTTTTAGTCAACAGGTTGCTCAAGGGTGATTAAGTAGGTATTTGAAGTAATCTTCAATCTTTAAAATCTGGAATTCAGACTGAATAGCCACGTCTTGGATGAAAATTTAAGAAGAAATATCTGTTAATCTACTTTCACTTTTATTTCTACGAAATGCGGTTCAAAATGGAATGTTTTAACCTCGGTGATGCTTTTCTCTTTGAAGGGCCTAAGATTTAACCCTTCGTCAATGTCAAGAACTTCTCTACAAAATAAAAAGTTATTTCGCAAAATATTTCATTATTCAAGCAAATTGTTAGACTATTCAGTTTATTACCGAGGCCCTTTGTAAAGTTTCTCGGAAAATAAAGATTTCAAAAAGCAATTTTCTAACTAAAAATAAAACATCCTCGTTTGTTAACTACTCCAAAGAAAATTGAGATAAAAATGAGAAAACTTTCTAGTTAGTAAAAATTTAAATTAATAAATTTCACGCAACATTTTACAAATATATACGACGTTACGAGTCACGACATGAATCCCCGAAGGGGTGTCAGAGGTATTCCAAGTGTGAACCGTAAAGTCACAGTCCATACTCGGTACACCCGCGTTTCACCGGCGATTATTGTGTCCCAACGTAAATAAATAAAATAAAAATAAAAAAATAAATAAACGTTTATTTCACATGAACATTCATACATATTTGTGTATAATTCTACCAAACTACATAATAGTTTGTAGGCAGAAAAAGCTCCCTTTTACTTTACACTATTTATGTGAACATTTATAGGCTTGTTTAATTTTCAAGTTTTAGATTTTAATTAGAACAAAAAACAAATAAATAAATAATGTGATGGGTGTTGAGCTCTATCGCCGTTCTTTGGTCACAGATACATGCTTTTTAAAGCATGCAGGTTGCCTCACGATGTGTTCCTTCACCGTTCAGCAAGTTATAAGTGTCAATGCACATATATTTTGAAAAACATGTTGGTGCATGTCCGACCGGGGATTGAACCTGCATCTCTTGATTAAGAGGCCAGCGTTCTACCCCTGAGCTACCGCCACTTTTTATTAATTTTACATTTTACAAAGTCTTAACAATAAATGCCATTTAATCTAACTTTCCTTATTCTTACTAATTAAACGCCACGAAATATTAAAATGGTAAGAAAAGACTTCAATAGAAAATATGAAAATAAAGGATTTGCTCATTTGAAGTGTATCTCTTTAGACAGTTTTATCCTCGAGGCTAGATAGAGACGTTGGATCCATCACAATAACTGTCTTAAATTAAAAACGTCTCAGCCTGCAGCAGTATACTGAGTCAATGTAAAGAAAATATACTGGAATCAAATCAACCTTTTTTATTTTTCTAGTAATAGGCCTGAAGCTAGGATTCTATATACATAGTTATGTATAATATTATGCCTATATAATTGAATAACATATGCTTAAGGCGCTACGGAAAAGTTACACTTTTAAGACTTTCATATCTACTTCAGTAAAGAATGTATTGTTTTGATAAAATTGTATATTATTTTTGAAATCTCTTTGTAGGGATCTGCTAAAACAGAAACGTGATTGGAGAAATTCGGCTCGATACAAATATTTATTGAAATGAGGTGCTTTTCGACACCAACTCTCCTGGTTTGACAATTTGGAATGACATATGGATTGCGATTATATTTTATTAGATGGGTTTCAATAGTATCTAGGACCTGGTTAAATGAAATATTGATAATAACTTTAGTACATTTTATACAAAAAAAACGACTTTTTGCGATTTTTCCTCGAATCTGTCCCTCTCGCATTGAAGATTTTTTCGCATATGAATTGACAGGGATGCTAAAACTTTTACTTATCACCTTAATTCAAAGTTTGACTGTAATAAAATATTTAATTTTTATTGTAATTAGTGGACGAGGCTTTGGTGAAAATTTAAAAGCTACCTAGGAAATAAATCAAGTTCAAAATAATTATATTTAATTAGTATTTAACTAGAAAACAAGTAAATACTGAACAAGTAAAATTTAAAAAATAAACAAATTTTTTAACAATGTCATGATAAAGAAAGAAAAGCAAGCAATGCTTGCCATTGTACAAATCTTTTGGCGTGCGGCCGAATTTATTATTATTCATCAACTCTATTTTTACTCAGAAAGAGCTAAAAAAAAAGCAGCGGTAGCTCAAAAGTAGAATGTTGGCTTCTCAATCTTGAGATCCACGTTCAATCCCGTTAAAATTATAAGAGAAAAAAAAATTAAACTTTCGTAACAAATGGTAGCATGCTCAGCAACGCTGCTGTTAGAGATCGAACAGTGCTAATTTTCAGCATGCTTTTTCAACTCAATCCAGCAGTTTTTTAAATTCAAGTAAAAGAAAACAGATTCTTGACAGAACTAAAAACAATTAAATCTGTTTAATGACGTCATGGGATAAAAAAGCAAGAATTTTAATAAAAGTCGAATACCGTTTCGTCTACAATACGAAAGAGACAAAAATTAGCGACGTAACATCTAGTGAAGCGTTCCGAAAATAATTGGAAAAGAGGCGACCCTCCACCAGCTTCCCCGTCCCATTGTGAATCGTCTCAGATTTACTGCTGGCTGTAGCATCCATGAACGAAACCTTCCTAACTGGTAACTGTGAAGAAGTAATGTAAATATCTGCAAAAGAGACAACCCTACAACAGCTTTCCCGTCCCATTGCGAATCGTTTCACATTTACCGCTTGCTGTAGAATCCATGAATGCAACCTTCCTAACTGGTAACTGTGAAAAAATAATGGAATAATCTGGAATATAGACAACAAACAACAACATTTCCATTCCACTGTGAATCGTTTCACATTTACCGCTTGCTGTAGCATCCATGAATGAAACCTTCCTAACTGGTAACTGTGAAAAAATAATGGAATAATCTGGAATATAGACAACATACAACTGCATTTCCATTCCACTGTGAATCGTTTTACATTTACCGCTGGCTGTAGCATTCATGAATGAAACCTTCCTAACTGGTAACTGTGAAAAAATAATGGAATAATCTGGAATATAGACAACATACAACAGCATTTCCATTCCACTGTGAATTGTTTTACATTTACCGCTGGCTGTAGCATCCATGAACGAAACCTTCCTAACTGGTACTCGTAACTGTGAAGAAAATATAATGTATAGATTTGGAAAAGAAACAACACCACAACAGCTTTCTCGTTCCATTGTGATTCGTTTCAGATATGGATTTACCACTAACTGCAGAATGTTTTTTAAACATAATTGAAGAAAAGATTATCTCTGACGTTCTAAGATGAAAAAAGAACTAAAGCTTATATAATTGACTAGCGGACGCCCTGGGGCTGTGCTCGCGTGGATGCCGTTTCTCCATTACTTAACTGATAATTTTAAGAATTTTTAAAACAGCTGGGCTCAGCAATGTCTAGTTACATTACTGTGTTTTGATAAAACAATTTGAACAACTTTTTTACAAAAATGTAACCAATTCCATGACGAAAATTTAGTAAAACGACCAGAACATTCAACTGTACTATACGGTAATTTACTCAAGGCAAATCAAAGAATGTATTACAAAATAAAAAAGATACTTACGGTGTTACTACAAAACGGTGTTTAACTTTAGAGAGTGTTTAAATCTGTTGTTGTCGCCTTTTCTTTCATATTGTAAAAAGTGACAGCAACAGATTTAAACACTGTCTAAGGTTAAACATCGTTTAAACACCCTTTTGTAGTAACACAGTTAAAGTTTAAAATTCAAGTTGACCAGCTGGGAACACCCATGACGGTACAGAAAATTCACAAAGAGTTCGTTCTACACGGTCTCTCGTCCACCCGCCTTTTGAACTCGTGCTAATGACGAAATGACGAGGCAACTTGCCGATATTGCCTTGGTTACCAAAAACTACTTTTATTCCTCCAAGGAAATGATTTTCCTCATAATTATTGCTTCACTAATGAGGGGACCCGATTTCTTTTAGCTTAGCACCCGACCCGGTAAATACATATGTACTCTCATATATTCGCATATAAGACGCGTTCTTTGGAAGTGAGCCAAAAAAGGTAATCGAAAAGAAATATTTTGGTAAAATACTAGGTGCTTTACTGGTTCCTTTCAGTAAAAAGCACAAATGGCCCCGCTAAAGGTGCCACATTTGACCCTTTTCGAATCCCTATTTACAGAGCGCTTATTTTTCAGCGGCGCCCTTCGAATTGCTTTCGCTTGAATTTACGATATCACCGAAAACGAAGGGCTATTAACGCGAAATCTTCCAAGTCTGAATAAATTCGGAACCCGTGTTCCATAAATCATGGGATTAATGATCTGTCGCCACACGGAATGGTCCAAATGGTCCCATTTCATTACCGGCGCCATATCTTAATGGAATTTATTAAAGTGGTCGAGGCTTAACTCTCAAGTAGAAAAATAATGGTGACTCGAGATTCACATAAAGTTCAAGTAAGTGCTTACTTGCAGATTTAGTGTGCAATGGTTTGAGATAATGAGATAAATATCTTATTCGTTACAAAGAATAAGAAACTAACACGGATAACTTTCATCTATGTTCATTGGAGATCTTGTTTTCTTCAAAGATGCTTATAAAAGAATACTCTATCTGATTGACTGATTTATCAACGCCTAGACAAAACAGCTGGACCTAGGAACATGAAATTTGGACTGTAGTGGATGACGTAACATCCGCTAAGAAGGGATCGGGAGAAACCGGATATACGTAAGCAACGCTACGGTGTGTTCACTAGTCTTCTCATATTTGTATTCTGTCATGTCAACGAGGGAGTTATTTGTTAAATAATTTTCAATTAGTGAGTAATATGACAACAATTTCGCAAGAAACAAACAGCTAGTTAGATAAACTAGTTCTGATATCAACTGCACCGATATGGTATGTGAGCGGTGGCCAGCGTTGGGCGCGCCGAGGTCGCCAGCCTTGCCGACTGAAAGTACTGGCCACTAATAAGTTGTAGGAAGGCAAACTAGCCTCATGGTTTTTTTTAATAGACAAGGTGTTCTTTGTTTGAATTTGTCCCTCGCTGAGACAGCTGAAAATTATAAATGTATATACCTCTAAGTCAATCAACTAATACTACTTTTATTCATGTTTATAATAATGCTTATTAAATTTAATACCTACTTATTTATAATTTATCTGAAAACTATGAATGTAAGGAATAATTAGTTATTTTATTAACTATAGGCATAATTTTGTCAATTCAGAACTCTTAATTTATTATTAGATTCTAAAGAATTTTAAAATTTTTCTAAAATTGTATTTCAAATAATCTTCAAATATTTTTTTTTTAGCTCTGTTATTTATGTTATGTATTTTGACTACCAATGTTTTTTGCATGCATAATTTTGTATGGCTTTACTACAAATAAATGATGTAATATTAAATGCTCTACGTAACTATATATATAGTTATTATGTAGACATACCAATAATATTAAAAACAGAAAAGGCCCGACCGTCGTTATATTTATCTCCCAGAGAAGTAGGCATAAACTACATATTTCTATCTCATATTAATTTATTTGCTTAACATGTAAATAACACAGATGGTGAAAAATGTTTTACATTTTGATCATGTTACCTTGTCTATTTTTAATCCTGACACAACCTGAACAACGAATTTTAATATCGAACGACAGGAGAATTTCAACTGAAATGAATACTTAATCAATGTACAATATAAGCCATATTACTTTGTCATGTACAATATTAGACTTACTAGGAGTAAGTACTCGAAAAAAGTATTTGCAATAGTGCCGGACAGACATTGCGTGGTCTAGAGTTGAGCGTTCTTACTTAGAAAAAAATAGTATATTTCATTACGAGTGCGGAAAGCCTGTCATTGCAAAGAGTTCCGACAAATGTCTACCCGAGCCGAGGCGCAGCCGAAGGTGAGGGTTGACAGTCGGAACAAGTTGCAATGACGGTTCCGCACGTGTACTGAACAACTATTTTTAATACAGTTGCGAAAAAATGAAGCAGTTTAATAAAATAATAAAAACACAATAAACTCAACTAACTAATACTCCACGCAATAAATTCGTCGTATGTAGATATGTAGCGACTTTTTGACTTTTCCGGTAAAATGTTCTCCGAATCATTTTGTGCAATTATACTGAGTTCCGGTCGGTGGTGTTAATTCAAATAAAATATCGTTGAAATTACTCATTTTGTCCAACAAACAACTAAACCCGCAAAGAAAATTTTTAGAAAATGGCGCCAACCGTAAAAGAATATAAGCAGAGTTTTTTTTTTGTTTTCTTCACCCATTCTGGGTAGGCAAAGGGAACTATGCCCATACAGCCAAGTCTGCAGCAGAATTTTTTTATTGATATGAAATGAAAATGAAATTTAATGAGATGAAATGAAATAAAACCTAACCTAACTCATTGAATCAAATCAATAAATCTGATATTGAAACAAATTAGTAGCTTCTTTTTAGAAATATTTGCATGAATCATAAAAACTTCTATGATTTTTTTTTAGTAAAAACTTCGTGGTTGTTTTTTTCTTTTTAATATATATTATTTTGACAGTTGGGAAAGAGAACGCACGAGTTCGGAAAAGGTAAAGAAAAAGCTCGAGTATGTAATAGCCCACATCCCGAACGCTATACGTCCCTGCAATACGCCACTTTTTGAGCAACTGTATTAAAAAAACATTTGTAATAGTGCTGGACACACAGTGCGCGGTCTAGAGTTCTGTAACCCAAATTCCCAACAAACAATCAGACCGCGCATGCTCAACTGCAGCCTTGGCTATTTATTTTTTTGCGTGCAGATATCGGAACGCATAACTCAAGACCGCTCGCTGTGTGTGTCCGGCGCCAATAATCAGGGACTGTAAGAATATGTAAGCATAATAATACAATTATTGCTAGATGTACACGAGTATAAAACTAGTAACTAGTGGTCTGCTCGTTGTAACTTCATGGAGATTTAATTAAGGTGATTCTTACAGCTGGTGACCAAAAAGCCACAATTAAGGTCGAGTTTTAGCCATATGCTAATTAAGTCAAAAAAATAAATATATGAAATACTACAGAATATGTGGAATGATGTGCATTGATTAGAATTTTTAATTTTCATCACCCTAATTTAACAAAATAAATACCAAAACATGGTCCAATTTAATACTCAGGTCCGATTTAGTTATTTAAGTATGCAAAGAAACAAATTGAAACTAAGTCAAATTGACGAAATTAAAATAACAAATGAAATTAAAATTGAAATTATTGAAATATATTTATTTATCAGATAAACTTATTACAGGTCGGTTTTAATGTAATATAATAAAATAATCTATATATATTATTTATAGATAATAGTTTAATAATATGGGGAATGTTACACAAGGAAATAATAAAGGTAAGGTTAGGTTATGAGTAACTACGAGTATGATTATTTTTAAAGAATTTTAGCTACAATTTTTCACAAATTTATCATTAATAAATTTTTTAAACGCCTATTTTGTGCTATCCGGAGACCCAGCTACGTAATGCAGTGCGCGCTGATATTTCAATATAGTTTTGTCGATATTTGTACCGACACAAGTCGACTCAAGGTCATTGGTGGTTACAGATTCCCTATAACCTGATTGGATGATTGGATTTCACCTTGTATAATATATATTTTACCTATAATTTTAATCGTTTAAATATATATATATATATTGCTACATAAATTAAATAAACCTTTTCTTTAGTTCGTATATATTTATTATTTTATTACATATATTTTTATTACATTAAATTTGACGTGTAAAAAGTGTATTATATATACCTAATTTGCAAAATAAACTATTTGAATTTGAACAGCAGCCTTAAATTATGAATTCAGTTCCGTTATAAAGTAACTTTTTAGTCGGATGAACTATTTAAATGTGATTAATGAGTTATCTACACAAAAACTTTCCTATAATCTCTCTCAAATCCCGAGTTTACCTTTGCATTTGATACTGCGATGATGTTTAATAATGTTCCAAAATTATTTTCTAATAGGAAATTTCCGTGATAAAATATGCTACAGTAATGTAGGTCATAAAGAGCAAGTTAGTGTTTGTGCGATACTAAAAGCAGGATTGCCATATAAAACGGAGGACCATTAATGAAACAGGTTCATTGGCCATATCCGGAATTTTGCAATGTCTCGTTTCCTTTTATTTATTATGGCCCTTTTAAACCTTGTCGTGTAAAACAACTATCACTTACGGAACCAATTTTCTTGTGAAGTTAGTTGCACGACAACCTACGCAGTTCTTTCAACGCTGTCAGAAGAGTTTAAATCGTGTATATATAGGTAAATTGAACTGCACGAAGACACGGTTAACCATTTTATAGAGTTGAGCAAAATAGTAGTAAATGCTACAAGGGCGAAAAGGAATAAATCACGAGGACGATTTAAAACACGAGCGTAGCGAGGGTTTTAAACGTAACCGAGTAATTCGTTGCTCTTACGCCTGTGTATAATACTACGTTTTTCAATGCATAGTGTGAGGAAATAAAACAAATATAAGTAATCTTGTGAACTTTAAATTATGATTGGCTCAAAAGGACTGTATCCAGAGCCGTTAAACAGTGGAAAAAAAAGTATAAAATTTATGGTACACAGGAAAGGCTGCTGGTTAGCCAACCGTTGTAAATAAATTAAAAATAATAATAATAATAAAGCCCTAGGGCAAAATAATCGACTTTCTGTTCGGTTTTGATGCATAAAAAGTGGGCCTTTATGAGCACTTGCATTGAAAAGTATATTTAAGCTTACATAGATAATTTATATTATTTTTAAATAAATAAAGACATGTATCATAGATAGATTATAAATAACCCTACAGGTAAATTCAAAACCTACGTTTAAGAGGGGAATAAACGCTGGTGATCTTGAAAAGCCGCGATGAGGTCCGGTTAATTCAGATGCTATGTTAGTAAAAAATATATAATAAACTACAGAATATCTGGAATGATGTGTTGTGAACTATAACATTTTACTTTATTTTCTCATCAACCCTTCTACTTCATCTTGTTGAGTAGTAAGTGTTATTTATTTTCTTTAGAACTTTTAACATTTACTATTATCAAAAGTGAAAACGCCGAATCCTATTCTTTGAAAAAACGTGCTTGATCTATAATAATAATAACTTAAAATTCTAAAGCTAAGTATATTAAATACTTTTAAAAACTGTAAAGAAAGAAGAAAGAGAAGTCACTGTTCGATAACTTATTATCCAACTTAAGAACTGGGATACTTTTCATTGCGGAATTCCCAAGGGCACTGTGGCCGCATTATCGTCTTCCACGTGGACGAAGTCGCGGGCTACAGCTAGTAGGTTATAAAACGATTGGATTGCTATGAATACGACCAAAGTGTTCGCCAATATCCTAATCGAATGACGTCAGCCAGTGACGCGGTTGATTTGATGACGAATTTTGGGGCCTGATACAGAGACGGTGTGAGCCGATCGGTCGGAAAAGTATAAAATTGACGTTGAATTGACACTGACGTGATGGCATAGTATCAAACACACAACTTTACGGAATTAGGGCGTACCTTTATTTAATGCCTGCATCCCTATTATTCAATTTGATGGATGAGCTCTTTTACATCTATAATTGTTCATCGCATGTGTTGCCTTTGTTAACCCTTAAGAGGATAGGTTCCGCTTGCATGTTACTCCATTCGGAAAGATTCGCAGTGCGAGAGGGACGAATCCGGGAAATAAGTCAAAATGACAACATTTTTCACTAATTTTATTATTATAAAAAAAAACCAATGGTGCTATGAAATATCTGCCCTGTTAAAAGTATACAGAATTTAATCCATAAATAATATAAACGGGTTTTTGCTCTAATAATCTTAAACCGCGACATGAAAATTTTTTTAGAGCCATCTTTGGTATTTTATTCATCAATATGGGAATGCCTTCTGAGGACTCTGTTTCAATATAAGTGTGTATTATATTCCCGGAAGATATGCATGTTTTTCTTTTTTAAATAGTATTGCTAGTTTCTTCAAACCAGGAAGAATAACTTATGGTTTTGCGGAAAATATCCTCTTAACTACCTACCACCGGTCTCAAAGACCGCAACGGGTTTTGTTTTTCAGTTTATTCGGCCAACGTAAGCCATAGATATCTGTGCGTCTATGTACCTTTTTGTCGATCCCTTGCAACAATTTGAAAGCACTCGTTAGGTGTATACGTGCGCGAATCCTCTGCAGGTGATCAAAAAAAGGTCGCGAGTCGGCATTTCCTCTATGTAAATGTCATGGGTTTTTACCTCACATTGAACTTACAATTTAGGAGTAATTTTTGTTTTGTGTTAACTGTTACTCAAACATTTAAGTAACATTGTTAATTATTGTTTTTAATTAAACGATTTAGTTACTAAGGTTTGTGACATTGGATAAGCGATCTCTTTGACCGCAGGTAGGTGGTTATGTGACAAAAATAGGGAGTAAGTGGTTAAGGGTTAAATCCGGTTGCAAACCAAATAGACCTAACGAAGCCATTTAAACTGAAACTATGCAAAAACTGTCGGCTCAGACCACAGACATTTATAAGCCGAACCAAAAAGAGCTTGTGACGTAAATATAGGCCCGCTATATCAGGCTTCCAGAGCTGTTAAAGTATTCACACACTTATGTACACAGTGAAAACCAGAACAGAGCGAAGGCGTAGCAAAAAGAATTCGTTAAAGCTGGGATGTGGCGAAAACTTCTCCATAGGTACGACCAAGTTCCTCTGTCTGCTTTTAAAGTTGCACGAGTCGCGCCCGGGACAAATTTCTGGCCTAAAATATTTCGTTTCTGTTTTGGGTTGCCATGTTGGGTATTTCCAAAATCCATGTTGAAAATCTGTAAAAGGTATATTTAAGAGTTGATTTTGGTAAAGATAAAGTACATAATATAACATCTTTGAAATACCAATCATATATATTTATCTTATTTTCTATATCTATACATATAATAAAACAGTAGAACCCGGTATGTTTATACATTGAAGAAAAGTAATAAAAATAGAAAGGGATGACTAAAGAAGAGTAATAGAACATAAATCAGCAATTTTTAGAATTATTTTCTGTCTGTCTGTTTGTTTGTTTGTTCACGCACATTTCTGAAACTATTAAACGGATTAACATATGGTTTTCTTTATTATAATTGTAGTGACTTTGGCCAAAATATAGGCTATAAGGAGTGTTAATAAAATAACGCTCAAGCCAAAAACGGGGCAGAGTTGAATAGACGCGAGTGGGGCCGCAAGCAAAAGGCTAGTCGTACATAAAAGTATTTTACTTTATGCTTTTTCCGTGCATCAAAGATTATATTTTTCCAGGGAACACAGTTTATGTTAATCTGCTTCCATTTTGCATGTTGTATGGGATGTAATTTATTAATTTAATAATTACTCAGTTTTTAGCTTTTATTAACATTTGAATGCTATTTAAGATATGTACTATCTGAATAAATATATGTTAATCCATCTTATGTACTTACCCTTTTCAAAGCAAATCAATTGAATTGAAAATTGAAAATATTTTTTTTTTTATTTCAAAATAAGTCACATAAATTATTAAAACACTAGTTCCCACGGAAAGATTCCTTGTGTAGTGGAAACTAGGCTCCTCCCAAAATATATTTAAACATAAAAAAATTTAGACGTTAATTTTGCGTCTTAACATGCTTTATAGGTATATCATATTAATATAATAAAACAATATTAAAACCTACTTATTTATATGAGTATGACATAAAGACATAAATATACTTATTGTTAATATTAGTACGATTTTGTGTTGTATTATAGAGAGTTTGTAAGTTGTGTGTGAAGGTGTGTAGTGTATATGTGTGCGAGATGAGTGTGTGAAAGTGAATTGTATGAAATTTCTTAAATTCCTTACTTATGATATTATAGATGATTTCTATTTCTTTTTCCATCTTTACTCTATTTATATGTCTATTATTTAATAATCTACTTATCTGACTGAAAAAAATACGTACTTGAAGTTGTAAAACATTTCATTTTTCTTTATAGTTGTGAAATATTCAAATTGCGTAAATCCTCGAAAAATAGAGCGCTGGCATCACCAACCCTCCCGGGAGACTGGAAAGAGTTTGTAACGAATCTTCTCGTACCTAGCGTTCGCGAGATGGATCGCTAATACAAAAGTTGGGTTAGGCAGGCGCTTTAGACACTTTGCACGATTTTCTGACAAAAGGTACGACGAAGGGGCCCAATAATGTTTCCCTTACCCTTCTGCCAGAAATGAGCCACCATTATGTTTTATAATGTATACAGATACCACGGCCTCAAAGCAACCGACTTTGGTCATTATGCGGCTGCAACAAGAGTTTTTTTTCTCTTTTCATAGTTCAATACACGAAATGAACGCAACTAGGTATTATTTATAGCGTACTATCGCAGAGGAATCTACATGCCCTAATTCCGTCCGTATTGTTATGGTAATAAGAACCAGATTATGGATTACAGCAGTGCCTTTGATACTGAATCCCAGAAATGGTTATTCACATGTCGTTCATCATGTCAAATGCAGTGTAGAATACTGAATAAATTACCAAATATTTGTTTCGGAAATCGAATGCGGGGAGACGTTATTCAAACAAATGGTCTGCGTTTTAAACGTATCAGAAATGGAAACCGTTACAGGTTCCGGCAGCAAATAATGCACATCGGCTATCTTCGTTTTCGTAGATCGTCGTCTCTGTCACCGGACTGTTAGTGCTTTGTGCGACAGAGATGATGCTACGATACGATGTGCATTATTTACTGCCGGGACATGTACTCAATGGTATTATTTTTTGGGGTACTAGCATGAACTTGGTATCGAATCGACATCGATTCGATAAATAAAATGTTATCGATTCTATCTGTCAAATTTATCTAACCGACGCGTATTGCTCGCATAGCCGGTTTGATTGAAACGGGATTTTTGAAATTTTTATTTCTAAAAAAGCTTCAGTTTTTGTTTCTGAAACGTTTTGTTTCTGAAGAGTTTCAGCAGTAATAGGATAAAACGAACTTTTGTCACGAAATGTATGTAATTGAATTGTAAGTTAAAATAGATGTACATATACGAGTACATTAATAGTTTAGATAGAATATTACTAAATGGAATTTCGCTAATTGGACCGGATTGGTTGGTTTGGTAGGTTTAATTAGTCCACCGCTGAGTGTTGGAATTTACATAATTTGCGGTTGCACTACTGGCAAAATTCTAACGCTTGGTAAATTAAAGGACTATGAAATTTTTCGATGACAAATGTACAAAATTCAAATTTTATTTTATTTTATTTTGTTATATATTTTTTTCCATAATAGAAATTCATTGAATTCCAAAGTACTCTATGACTATGACTATCACATAATAATGACCATGAACTATGATCTAAAACTACAATAATTTAAAAAAATATATAAGTGTGCCTCTGAATAACAAAATGTCAGGTTTCCTGTATAAATAATGAATTAAACATACTTAGTTTAAATCTATCATAGAAAATACCGGCCAAGTGCGAGTCAGACTCGTGTACCTAGGTTTCCGTATTGTAGATGATAAATTTAATTTTGTCATTTGTTTTCGTGAATTTCTCAACCACTTTATTTTTACTGTAATCTTTACGTTACCACATATTGCCATGATTTTTTTTTTCATATTTTTTGGTCTGCCAGTTTTGGAGAAAAGGGGGGAGAAATATTTTTTTTCATGGTTTTTCAAAGATTTCTAGAAATAGATGCAATTAAATATAGCCAAACTATATATTTTTACAATTAGCTTTTTAATACCTACAATTTGATACCCATATTGTATTTTTATTTATTTTTCTTTTTTAATATTTCTCATTTATGCTCATTTTTTTTTTTTTTGGATTCCTTTAGTTTAATTGTAATTGGCCAGTTATGATCTATAATTCTTATTTTTCTTACTTTTGTTTTGGAAATATTGTGAAAGATTTAAAAAATTTCATATTTTATTTACACCGTGGTATGTGGGAAAATAATGCTATTTTTGAGCCAAATTTTTTGTCTCTAACGGTGCTTAAGTTATGAGGCTGTGACATACGGACGGACAAGTGGACAAGAGTCTCACCATAACGGTTTCTTTTGTACTTTGTAGGTACTACGGAACCCTAAAAACAATTCACATGTAAAAACTAACTTGTAAAATTATCTATTTAGTATGAACAGCTCACAATATTTTAGAACACTCCTGCATACCTGTTCTATAGGTAGGCACTAGGGTGGAGGTCGCCAAGTGACATTTGCCATGCAGTCCTCCGATAATATTTCGAACTTTAAACACACGCGAAAACTTGAATCTTCTTTGACCAACTTCCTTATACCATGATTGCAATGAAAAATGAGCTTTAAGTCGATTCCTTAAAAGTGAAGTGTAAGAAATGTGGTTTCGTTCATAAATTGGCTATTTAGTTAAACCGGTCGCATTTTTATTCAGACGTCAGTATCCGGGATCACGTTTATATTCGGTACAAAGAAGTAGAAGAGCTCAATTTGTATTGTTTCTTTTTTCCAATTTTGCATACCCAGTTTACCGAACAAAATTTCAGAAATGGATAGGGCAAATGATTTTTTATTTCGCTATCCTTTTGTATTCATATGTGTTTAATCTATTCTTTGTCGAGATAATAACATGTCAATACCTTTTATAGTTTGACCTCAAGTATTGTTCCATAGAATTATAGAATGTCTAGTTTTTAATAAAAAATAATCATTAGGTAAAGATTTACAGTAGGGCCTCGCTAATCCAGACCCCCGCTTATTCGGTGATCCCTGTAATCCGAACGGGCAAGCGGGGCTTCTTCGGGCAAATAAACTTCGTTTTTTTTTAAAGTTCGTGTTAAATGTGCAGATTTCTTACACGTTTTAATGTAATTCTCTACACACATAGTTTTGTATGTATGTATTGTCTGTTTTGTTTGTCTCACTTACTGTTTTTCGATAATGAATTAAAGAAACTTTAGGTTAACCATGTATTTTAATACCATTAAAATATTGCAGACCACAATCCGGACGCCTCGGTAATCCGCCAAGGACCTGTTTTTTGCCTATCCGGATTAGCGAGGCCCTACTGTATTTTTTTGTTATGTATGTTGTAATCTTTCATTTTAAAAATAAATATTGTTGGCTACACTCATTCAAACTGTATGATATCATTTGGCGGTTTGCCTTCGAGTTCCTAAGCCATAGACAAAACCGATGAATATTTGAAAAAAAAACCGATGAATATCAGATCTGATCTCGCCATGCGCGCGCGCAACCGTGATAGAAAAGACATCAACGCGGTGACGCACTTGCAAATTAAACTTTCAAGTTTATTTTATTACTCATCCAAATAAAATGACGACCTTTAAATCTGAAAATATTTTTATAACTATGAGAGTATTTATCATAACATAAATAATACATTAATTCTAAGGATCTACATAATACTTTTATTATGAGTTTATGACTATGAAGTGAGAAAAGTATAATAACTTTTGTCCATTAAGTCGTAAACCCATATTACCCATAAAAATTATTGCGATATTTTAAGGAAATATTCACAAATATTTTGTTTGATTTACTTATAAAATACGCGTACAAAACAAACACACTTAATAACATAGACTAATCATGTAAAAGTTTATTGTCCTTCTACGACCTTGCAAACATATTATTTCATAATAATTGTTCATTTAATTTTAAGTATTTTACTAACACACATTTGAAGTAAAAAGAACACCAGCAAAAAGTGTTGAAGGTAAACGAACGAGGCCGATGCAAGCCGATTGAAGCCGAAGTTTGCCGAAGACCACCGAAGTCGGTGAAAGTGATTCTAGGGCGGCTTAGGGGGGAAACTTGAGATGGGGGGTGAGGAGGGCAAGGTTGCAAACCGGCTGTGGCGGGCGTCGACGTCGGCGTGCCAAAAGTGTTGAGTAATATACAACAAATGTTGCATTGGTTCGCCTAACACTAGTTTGAGCGATTGAATTGGTTACATATTGCTAACCGATAGTAGAATATTATAATTTAGAGCTTTTAGAAGCCCTATGAGCTAATCCTTTGAACTAATTAACTCTCTGACCCAATTTACAGAATCGTTTGTGGGTTTCATTTGTGGATTTTTGGATAGATAATCGTACTAAAATAATTAGTGCAATGTCATTCACTATCTATCATAAGTATCAAATTCCCAGTAGGCAAGGAACTTGCCAAACTGATATTTGTTAATGTACAATTGAATGAAAATGAAAGAAGAAAGTGTGTGTTTTAGTACAATCTTTGTAATTTTAAAATAATTTCAATCACAATTAATTGATTACTTTCAAACCTCTTAATAACATTGTGATTCAAGGTAAATAACAGAAATTTAAAAAAATTAGTCATGTGTTTGTTTTAATCTCTTGAAGAATGTTAAATTTAATTTCAAAGGTAATTTACCAACAAACCTGTATTAAAATAATGATACGTAAGTACATTTACACATAGGTTTTATTATAAATTAACAAAAATCGGACTGCTAAACTGACAAAATGTAAAATAACGACACATTATTTCCTATCAAAATAATTCAAAGTTCCTTATATTTTTACAATGAACGCGTGTCCTGATTAATTTAAATGTCTTCAAACATCGAAATAATGTCTTCAAAGCACAAAGCATTTTTAATTTTTGTAAAATTTCTATTATTACCGAAGTTAGCGATAGCGATATTTATCACTTTTAGTATGAAATCAAGTCAGATGACGTCACGATACATGCCGTTAAGGTCACTTTGATTGCCAATAACTTCGTCATTTTTTGAGATACCAAAAAATAATTTTACTACTGTTTTTAGGACTTTAAACGAAATTGTGATTTTCATAAAAATCTTAATGTATCTAATAAACTTTGAACACTAGGTACGCTTCTTAAAAAACAAACAAACAATGTGGTTACTCTAAGCAACGTTGCAAAATCTTCCATTATTGCACAAAACGCTCAACATTTAGGCAAGTGTGAATAACTTACACTATGCTTACACGGTTCACCTATTATCATATCACATCCTGTTTCACCAACATGCGAGGATTTTCAAAATTAATGATTTAATTAAGATTCCACTGAAACCCGGTGTAAGCTCAAACGAGGTTCCTTTTGTACTCTGACTCTTTGTCTTGACCTCCATGCACAATCTTCCGCATAGAGAATAATGCAAAATAGGTTCCATTGTGCTTCCTAAACACAGAACTTGTGTAGGGTGTTATTTGTTACGTTCTGGGCTTATTTCCATAATGAATTCGAGGCAATTTGATTCCGGTTGTTGGAATGATATGCTGAGACAGATGCTGAGTCATCCGAGGCGCGGAAATATCAAATTTATATTTGATATTTGAGAGGTTAAGGGGCTAAGTATTGCCAAATGGGTAAATTTCTAAAGGCTTCTTCTAGTTTATGGCCAAACCGAAAATATTGAAGAAAATGTATATAAATAAGTAACTCCAAAACAACATATGCAACAAATCAATTTTTCATATCACCAAAACTTAGTTTATATGTTTTCTTTAATTTGTCTTGAACATCCATCCATCTTTTTCCTATCAAGTTTAAGGCTGTCTTATCGTCTTAGAAAAGGCCTTTTCTATAACATGTATTTTTTCAGAACTCTATCTCTTGTACACTTGGAGTACTCTTGTTTCAAAACCTCGTTTTTTACCACCTACATCGTCTTAAATCGTTATATTTGCTGAGATCAGCTTTGAACAAATAATAATTTCAACATGATTCTTCTGGTATAGAAGATAAATTTTGTTTTATGATATACATAAAGTCATGCTTAGAATACCAATCTTGTAGGTAGTTTAGAACGCTAGCCTCGTAATCTTGAGATCCAGGTTCGATCCCCGGTCGGGCATGCACCAATAAAGTTTCGGAATTTATGTGCATAGTATTTTTTCTTACATACCACTTGCTGAACGGTGAAGGAAAACATCGTAAAGAAACCTGCATGCCCTTTAAAGGGTGTATTTATGCCCGAAATACGGCGATAGGGCTCACCACCCATCACGTTGGGATGTAATAGTCGTCGGTAAAACGCGGGTGTACCGATTGTGGACTGTTTCGTTTCACAGTTCACACTCGAAACATCTCTGGCATCCCCTCGGGGATCTGTATATTTTTTATGTATATTATTTAGTAGCATTTTACACCGAGGTTTTAATACCTGTCTATCAATGAGTACCTTTTTTTTTTAGTGAAAACTGTTATATGATCCTTTTTTATGAAGCAATAGTAGTAACGAGTATATTATACCCATTGTTCACCTAATATTCAGTGAAGCGTTTAATTATTGCTCATAAATAGATCAAATAAATTGCGAAGTAGGACACAAAAAAAAGACAAAGAAACCCCATTTTCTCTACCACTCTCCGTCACGACAGTCATCAATCAACAGTGATTGGTGATTGGTCAACCCAATTTAAAACCCGAATGTGGACCCCAGTTGACCAATAGATGTCCATTTCGTGACTCGCTGACAACAATAGTATCTTTATAGTGACCTTCGGATTCAGGTCCTGTTTGTAATTGACCCACTCCAGTTCCGGACGGGCTACTTTTTTTCTAAACAAAAATCTAACGGTAAAAATCAATGTTTCCCGAACTTGGCTTGAATGGATAGACACTAGGGAAAAGAACAATCGGAAATTCTTGTTATAATTATTAAAGGTTGAAATAAAAAAAACATTCTATAAGTAACTTTATATTTTAAGTGATGTGATGATAAAAGACCCAAATATTATGATGATGAAAAAAAAGCAAGTATGTAAATATATACCTAAAGTTGGAACAATCCTTAAAAAACTTTGTAGGTGTGGAGTCGGATTCTTAAAATATTATTTATTTTGATAGTGAAAATAACGGAAATTACGAATTATTAATTTATTAAGTTAACAATATAAGAATAATTAGTTTTTTTATAGGTTTTAATAAATATAAATTTTAATATAAATTGTATAGGTTTATCTAGTTTTAATACAAAGTAATTTTTTTATTATTTAAGTTTGATATATGAATATAAATGTACTCGTAAGAATAAATAAAAAATACAGTAAATGAAGCCAATAATAGTTGTCCACCAGTTATACAATGAATACATTCCTTGTACAGAATAGCTCAAAATCAATGTAACAATTAAAATAATAATGATTATTTAATTTAAGATATTATTATTACTATGATTAAAATTTAAAATATGACATAGAATTTATTAAAGCAAATTTTAGGTACATAATAAGTGTACGTTGAGCATGCAAGTTTACGAGGGTAATTAATTCAGGGTGTTATTTGATACTCTGCATGAAGATATGGCAACATGTCAATTTGTGTTTTTGTCGATTCGTGGCAACAATTTTTAGTCGGTTTTCCACAGAACACTTAACCATTAGACATTTTATCAACCACGAATATGTGAGATTTTTGCGCTACTTGGCAAGAAAATAGAGATAAGATAGTATGGATATGTCTAGTAGTGAAATTGCACTGATGTATAAGCGAAAAAGGTTTCTGTGGTTTTCTAGTTGTAGAATGAGATGAATTAAAAGAGCCGTACCCTTGACTTTCAATCAAGGTCAAAATTTGTAATAAACAGCTACTCACGATATACCTGAAATATAGTCAGATTTGGCCTAACTTGTTTCGCTGTAATTAGTACAGCTTCTTTGTTATGGGTTAAGCGATGGTTCCCCGTTTGGCACTGTTTTAATTAATTATAAATCTAAACCAGTAATCTTTCACTAATACAAAAGTCAAGGCCAAAAACGATGAGCGTTATGGTTTGATGGCTGAAGTTTACTGATGCAGCAGCTGTCATACTAATTTCCACGTGCACGTCCCTGAAGTGCGTTCATTAAATAGCCCTGGGCTGGGTAGGAACACTGGGGTTGTAACGCTGAGTTTTTGAACGGGTTTCGTCGTGTAGCGACACTCTAAACGTCAGTTGTCATTTTTGCATTATATTTAGTATAATAACGTTGAGAGGACCCCCTCTGTACGAAATTTAACGTAAATATATCAACTATAACGTTGAGAAGACCCCCTCGGTACAAAAATTAACGTCATTTCATTTACGAAAATTTACGTGAATGTCAGGTGACGTTTGGAGCCTATACGAACCTTGCGAACCCTGCTCAGAGTTGATGTTGAAAAATTCGACACCAGTGTAGCGACACTGCCATTTTTGAACGGTCGGTGTTGAGACGCGAGTTAATTTTTGAACGGGTTAGTGTTGCGACCCGGGTAGGAAACCCAACTCGGTGTGAGTTTATGAACGACTATCGGGACTATCAATTGGATCCGTTACCGTAATTTAAATAAAATTAACCGTTACACAATTACAATTGAGGCGGTATATTGTTAGTACTGCACTGCCTTCAATGAAGTCCTAAATTTATTCTGAAATCAACTTTATTACTATTGGGCGTAGAATCAACCGGTAATAACTTTGGTGGAAAATTGACTGTATATTGCGTTCTTTCATTAACTTAAAGTTTCACAATTACATTGGTAGAAAGTTGTGACGTGAGGTACATTAGTCATAATGACACTTACTATTAGTTGGTCTAGCTCAGCGGTTCCTAATCTTTTCCATCTTGTTACTCCAATGACCTTAAAAGGAACGTGTCTTTAGCCACTCCTTAAAATAGGGTTAAAAACCTTAAAATATATCTTGTTATTTTAATTTGAAATTTTTCACCGACTACTTTACAACGACATTCATTTTTATTATTAGCTATTTAGATCCTAATTGAGAGGTAAGAATAAAAGGTAATGTTGATTATTATAAATTATCTTAATTATTTACAATTAACTAGCACAACAATGTAGAATTGAATTGAATTGAATTGACATCTTATTATCACAAAAGACATATAAAAGAAAGAAAACAGAGTATTGAAAACATAATTTTGTACAAATTCAGACTTATCACTTAAAGCGATTTCTTCCAGTCAACCTTTGGGTGGTGAAGAAATTGTGACTAGAAAAGTAAAAAAGGGGGATAGACGTAATAGATAGAGTAAATTAAATGAAAATCAATTAAGTGTTAATACAAATAACCAACCAAATTAAACTTAATTTTAATAGAAACCATAGACCTACATAAACAAATATACAAGAACATATTATTATATATAATGTGATATTCTTTAATTTAAATTCTAGTCAATGTGAAAATAGGAATGCTTTATATTTTTCATAATTTGGAAGGACGTTCTAGCCTTATTATCCCCGGTGAATAGCTCTATTAACCCCACAGGGGTAATAAGCCCCAGATTAGGAACCACTGGACGCTTCTAAACTTTAACTTCAAAGTGAAGTTTAATGTTTACATCTTTGAGATGAGGATTCTCGTAATATACCTAACTTTGAACTTGTCACAGAAGCTGTTGACTACTGGAGCATATGCTGTAAATATATACCTACCTATACACATAATAGAGAAAACATTGGTAGGTAATAACTTAAGAGACCGGGGGAGCAATCCTATTTCATACAAACAAAATACCAAAACCATTTGTAAATCATAGATATTCTTAAGATAGTGTGTATTTATTCCGATTGCATTACGGAATATCTAGGTTCCCAAATATATATTAAATAAGAACACTGATTTAAACATGAAATATGGGAAAAATAAGTTTTCTTTAAAAAATTTTAAATTGATTATTATTTCGTCTTTGAATGCAATCGGAATAAATACACACTACCTTAAGAATATCTATGATTTACAAATTATTTTAGTCTTTCGTTTGTATAAACATGCCTCTTAAATAACTATTTCGAATACTGTTTGAAAACATTTACTAAATTGCTAGGATTTTTTTATTTTTATTTTTACAGTATTTAAATAACATAAACCTTATAATCAAAAATTTTAAACTAAAACTAAAATAAAAAAACTTAAAAAGTCTAAAAATTAATAAACTATAAAAAGAACTGGCTAATTAGCTGCCGTATTATCGCAGATTCGCTGGAAGGCTGGTAGCATTATCATGTTGAATCCATAAGCTCATGCGATGTCAGCGAGGTATGCCTCAGCCCTCAGGTTTCCCGAGACGTTGATCCGTAGCCTAAGCATGAAAACATCTCCGTATAGTTGCGTTTGAAACTAAACTTAGGTTGCCATATGTAACTGTTATTTCTGCTACTGTCCGCTTGGAGCGGTTTCCCAGATTCCATACGAATTTGATGTAGTTTGAAACGCAACTATACGGATATGTTTTCATGCTTAGGCTACTGTCACAAAGAAAGTAAGGCATTGCTTTTTATAGTTGATCTGTAGAAAAGTTACATGGTTTCAGATAAAGCTGGAACTATACTTTCAGCCTGTATACTCGAAAATCTTTGTTTTATTAACAAAAAAACGTATTTTGTAACTAAAATAAGGTTAGATAGAAGTTGCCAAATGATTACTATCAAAATGTTAATAATTTTGATTGCGTGTTATATAAAAAAACTGTTACTTAGTAATTGCTCCAACATTAATAGTTTGATTAAAACGCAAACCAAAAAACAGTAAATAGTTAAAATTACATTACTGGACTAGATAGTCAGTTTGTTACAGAGATATCCATTGTGTAACAAAGTAACGAGTTCCTTTTGTAACGTTTTTCAATTCGATTATGAAATTAATACTTACGTAGTTATGATTGTAACGGTTTCTGGAATCGATAAGTATCAGAAAGTACATAAAAATGCTAAGATTTATAATAGTAGTTTATGTTACAAGGGCAAAAAGGAACAAATGACGAGGACGATTTAAAACACGAGCGTAGCGAGTGTTTTAAACGTAACCGAGTAATTTATTGCTCTTACGCCCGTGTCTACGTTTTTCAATGCATAGTGTGAGGAAATAAAACAAACATAATCTTTTGAACTTTAAATTATGATTGGCTCAAAAGGACACAGTATCCAGAGCCGTTAAACAATGGAAAAAAAGTATTACATTTATGGTAAACAGGAAAGGTTGCAGGTTAGCCAATCAATAAATAAATTAAAAATAATAATAATAATAAAGCCGTAGGGCAAAATGATCGACTTTCTGTTCGGTTTTGATGCATAAAAAGTGGGCCTTTACGAGCACTTGCATTGAAAAAGCAGTTACATGGTACCTCACTTACAATTATACGTAAATAACTCATCAACCAAAAACCGGAAGAGCATAATTTAATTGAATACCAGTTATTAAAGGTCTAAATATGAACGAATAACTCATTAACCAACGTGCAATTATATTATGGTGCCATACAAAGAAGACAAAAACCAGGAACCATGAAAAATTTGGTCATAATATTCATGTTAAATCACATTTCCTGTGTCATTACTACTAATAACTGACCAAATATTTTTTTTTGTGTCTTGTCTACGGCTGCTATTCTAAGCGCCACTTCTTGCCAGTGTCAAGATTCTGACATGGTTAGTTATTCAGACTTTTAGACGCCGGATTAAATACTTATTGAGTGGTTTTATTTGCACAAAGGCCACAAAACTTCATTTACTAATGGTTCTAAGCAGGGTTACCCAAACTTTTGTTTGCAGAGTAATAGAGGTGCTTTTTGAATTAATTCGCTCGAGTAACGTCTAGGTTTCTATAACTTTTGTTTGCCGAGTTTACTTATACTATTATGTGAATTGGCAAAGAGCTAGCTAATTGGAGGGTAGTGCTTTTCTTTTTATCTGAATATTTGTATGCTCATCCCTGCGTACCCACACACTGAATAGATGACGGCGAGAAAAAAAAGTTTTTTCATGACCCCCATTAACATCCATCCATCCATTTATCAGCCTAGTTCGTCCACTGCTGGACATAAGCCTTTCCAGGACTTTGCCACTCCCGGCGGTCATCCTGGAAGAATTGCCCATACTCACACACGCTGGGCAGGCGGGTTGGTGAGCGCGGTGCCGGAACCCACGCACCAGTGACGCCGCTGCCCATCACCAGTCTGTTCCATATAAGGCCAGGCTATTAGGGATGGATATACCGCCATCCATCGGTCCCAGGCATGGTGGGCGTCCTAGTTTTTTGCCTGTGAGCTGTCCTCTTACTCTCCCTCTACTTCGAGGGGGTCTCCAAGTAAAATGGTGGTACCTCCACAGTCGAGCCCGGCATCATCTCTACCATTAGTTAATATACTAATTAATATATTAATACCCATTAATATACTAATTGTCAAATGAGACAAAACCGATAACATTGAAAGGTATATGTTAAGCTTTGATCTTCCGTCTGACTGTGTCTGAAAGAAAGAAAGAAAGAAAGAAATATCGTAATAAATAAAATATCGTAGGCCGATCGTAAAGTAAGTATGAAATCGAAATTAATTTAACAAAATTGAAAAATAGATGCACCGACGAGTGGAGCGAAGAGGACCGTGTTAGGTTTAGGTACATGTAAAGAAACTTGGCGAGCCAAGCGGAGCGTTGTAACCCCTCTACTTTCAAATTCTACCATGTGCCAACGATATTTGACTAAGAAGTTTCTTTCAGAAATAAGTCCGCCTTTGCTCTGTATATCTGTTAATTCTAATCTGTATTTATCTGTGTTTTTGTGTGCAATAAAGTGTTTATTATTATTATTATTATTATTTTGTATTGTAGTGAAATAAGTCTTAATATAAATTTTCCACAAAATTGCATTAGGTACTTATATTGCAGGCGAAACACCGTTTATTTGGTCATCCTATAGATGGGTCAAAAACGAAACAATGAGCGTTTTTCCTTCTGTCAAATTTAGTGTTTAACAAGATTCCTAGATGGCACTGTCATATTCTTTAGCAACAGAATCAAATACAAAATTTGCACCAATTCCAAACAAACGAAAAACCACTTTGACATTGATTGCGACAAAACACATTTTAACTACGGTGACATGGACAGCGCCACCTGGAGGAAAACTATGAACTAAGAAAAAAAAAACAACGCGAAAAACGCTCATTTTAAATTTTAAAAAAATTTCATTATATTGCAGTTAAACTGGCTCCCCATTCGTCTTCGCACTTCAAATTCTTTCTCTTCTTCATGGTGTTATTAACAATAGCTTTGTTCCCTGTTACTTGCGATATAAACAAGCGCTTTGTTCCCTGTTACTTGCGATAACTTCTTTTCCGATCACGGTAGAGAGATGCGGCTGTGCTGCGACAGGTTTTTACAATGATTCATTTACTTTTCATGCTGCACGAGTCTGAAAGCGTTTACCGCTTTTTTGTACAAAAGTTGTGAAATTTAAACTCATTCAAGATCAAAGTGAAGCAATTTTTTCATTCCAAATACTTTTTACTAAATACTTTTATAAATACTTATCCAAATAATTTTTTATTTAAGTATGTATATGTATATAATTATATGTGTATATCTATTTATGTTTATTTCATAAATAAAATAAAAAAATTATTTAATTTTAAGTACATTTATGTATTTCTTGTTTAGTATGTATATGTTAAGCAATAAAAATATATATTCTATTATTATGTCAACATTATTTAAGTTTATAGTTTTTTATCATTTACAGTTCTCCTTTTTATGTAAGTTTTTTATTATCGTTTCTTTCTGCCCAAAGGTTGCCTAGGAGATATTGCTATAAGCAATAAGTGCCACCTTTGTAAACAATATCTGTTCTTTTTGTAAAAATGTGTTTTAAATATCTATGTAAATGTACAAAAGTGTGATTAATAAAAAAAATCAAACTCTTTTCATAAAAGTTATATATATATTTTGTCATATACCTATATATACAATATTTCAAGTGTTAAACTAAGGTTTACGGAAGTAATTTCGGAGCTCAATAATTCAAAACAAGCAGTAATAGATTCAGCAAGATGTGGCTTTTCAATTTAATCCTTAGGTAAGCCCTATAATGTGATGTCTACGAAAATACAAAATGACGCCACCCTCCATAATTACAAAGCAAGTTATAGTACAGAAAATGTTGCTCATCCACTTTATGACTTTACTGTTCATAATTAGTACAGAGATATCGTAGATTAGTGGATAAGAGGAGCTTTCTAAGATGGTACTTAGTGTCGGTCTTTTACAGCTATCTATAAAGTGTAGGTCGCAACATTGTTATTGCATGAGCTTACAGAACGGTTAAACTCTACTTTGTCTACTCTACAAGTTTGGTACGTGGTTAAATTGAGCTTTAATATTTATGGACTGCGTTGAATTTTAACAATTATGTACACCAGTACGTAGTTTTGAAATTTTATAATCGTAATTATTTTTTCCGCTTTCGTATAGACTAAAACAATAGTATTATGGTATCTATGACTAATAGACATGATGATATTTCAAGTCATTTGACTTGCGTTTTACAAAAATTCCTTTAGCCGTTTTCTGTCTGGGGGATCCCAAGCTTGGTGTGTTCTGAAAATGCTTTTTTGTTTTTTAAAAAACGAGTGGCTGAATTGTAATGATGATTTTTTAAACATAAAATGCTAACAACTTGCTACCTTTCAATAGACGTGATGTGTATCGTACAATATAGAGACTTAGCCTACACTTACGATTATACGATATTTATACTTTTTTTTTCATTTTGTTTTGTTTATTATGAATACCTAAGTTACTGCTACGATTTATTATGGAATATCTGATTCGTAAGTTTCGAATATTAAATGTTAAATCATACAACTAATGATTAAAAACGAGCAATCAGATGAATGTGTAATGTGACGGGTAGCGGGTAGCGGGCTGTACCCAGCACTAGCCAGTCTACCAGCGACACCCAGTTGATATTTAAAATTCAAATTTACATGGACATCATTGTATAATTAATAATAGTAATATATATATTTAAGTCTCTTTTTCATTTCTTGTTTATACCTACCTAATTTTACCATTTTCTTGTGACAATTATTTTCCTAATAATGTTTGATATGATACACAGGCGACATGTTAATTTTTCCAGATTTTACTGTGTTATTTTATTTATTTTGTCAATTTTATTATTCTTTTTAGTGTTACTTCTTCGTTAATTATTGTTTGAATACTACTGATTTGTGTACCATACTGGTTTTAAGTACAAATAAATGTTCTGATTCTGATTCTAAGCCAGGTTCGGGCTGGCTAAACCTAGTTGTAACCAGGTTCGAGCCGGCTTAACCTAGTTGTATCCAAGTTCGAGCCTAGTTAAAAAAACGTATAGATATCGTATAATTGTAAGTGTAGACTAAGTCTCTATATTGTATGGTACACATCAAGTCTCTTCGAAATTCTATTGCATTTATATTAAACGTAAGTTAACTTTAACTACACGGAGAAAAAATATTTTTACAATACTACCAGATCGGTTTGTAAAGAAAACCTGGTTAGCAAAAACAGAATAATAATTATGTTATGTTTACTTGAATTATTGTAAACATGAGATTGTTCAAGTAAACTGAACAATAAATAAGTAAACTCAACAATAAATATAGACGTCACATATAGTACAAGGTTTTCTGTTTAAATGAACTATATTCAGGTTAACAGAGCCAGATTTTTTTCTCAGTGTACCTTTCAATAGGTGTACATACATGTTTGGCAACCTGAAGGATATTGCAGCGTACGAGATAGCTTCATAACTGTTTAGTACCAAATTTTGTTACTACCTAACTAAACTGAGATTCTATACATATTAAGGTTAGTATGTGCCTCTTTAGATCTAATCCCAAAGCAATGTGACACAGTGACATTGATTGATTTATCTTAAGGTCTCTGTTGAACCCGACGAGGAAGGTATAACAGACTGCGGTTCCGTAGACGAAAACATTTAGAGAACCTTATAAATTATAGCAATTTTAGAAAATAGTTCTTGGAGCTTGTGCTACTTAATGCTACTTAAATGTAATATTAATAAATATTAATGAAAGTCTTCTTATACGAGATCCACTATTTTATTTATTTTATTATTGTGACTAGTTTCATCTATTTGAATGGCTCAAAAAAAATTTACTACTTAAGAGCGGTTTCGCACCCAGATTGTGAAAAACCCGCCTTTTTCTAACTAATCAAAACAGAACACTTAAATTCAAAATTTACTCAATAGTTATTCAACAAAACCTATGTATTGTGTATGTTGCCATCGCAGTTTCCATTGGTTTCTGTAAACCAGAACGTCAAAAATTTTGAATGAAAAAATTTTGATATTCTAATTTACAGAAACCAATGGAAACTTTAAGATAGCAACATTCACTATACAGGTAATAAGGGTTTGTTGAATAAATATTGAGTGAATTTTGAATTTTAGTGTTCTGTTTCGATTAGTTATAAAAAGGCGGGTTTTTCACAATCCGGCTGCGAAACCGCTCTTAAATGTCTTAAATGAATATTAATTAATTATGAATATTACTCGGATACAAGGTTTGAGATATTTCAACATACTTATACATTCTTATATTTTTTCATACAAAATCCTAAATGGTCATACTGAAAAACTTCCCTAAAGTAACTTACTTGTGCAAACGAACTTTAAAACCTCTCGGTTTTGTATGGGAATGACCAATTTTTCTTTTCCAAAAAAAATTCAGTCGCGCATTTGCCGTGTAAGCAAGAAGTTGCAAGCTTAAATCCTGGAAGTAATTTTTTTCAAAGAAAAACTGTCTTTAACTTAGTTTCTAACACTCAAAAAAAAAACCAAGTAAATACAAAATAAAAATAAGCGGTAACAAGTCAAAAATTTCTCGCTTCGTTGCCTACCGTCTGCATTTGTTCATATCTTCTACTTCCCTAAACGCGGCATTCGGCAGTTCCTGGAGACTGCAAGGCCGATGCAACAATAAAATCCGGTGACCGTTACTAAACAACGAAACTTGGTTGGACTTGGAATGCTGTTTAGTGAATGGATGTAAAAAGAAATAAAACTAGTTTATTTGAGATTGCTTTTTTGTAGTTACATAAACGTCTTCTGTGTCTAACCTATAAGTCTTATACGTTCTGTATGTATAACTCACAAACAAATTAATGTTGGAAAAATAGTGATTACAATTATACAGGTTGCTCTGAAATTCGACCTATTCCTTGAAAGGAGTTAAACTAGAGATCATTTCCAACAGATTAAGCCCTATCAACTAGGGGTTGAAAATAAATGGTCTCCGAGTTGCAAAGGCTTTTAAGATATTTTTCAAACTTTCAGACTGGTAACTCGGCACTTATTTGTTATTTTTCTGATTAATAATAAATGAGTAATTATTTATAAAAAATACACATGCCCAGAATTCCCATAATCTCAAAAGTAAAAGGCCTTAAGTGAAAAGAAAAACATTTTTACTTTGTAATTTTTGTAATATCGACGTATTTTACTGAAAAAAAAACATTTTTGACCCCTAGTTGACAGGCATTGTTTGTTGGAAATGATCTCTAGTATAACCCTTTTCAAGGAATAGGTCGATTTTCAGAGCACCTGTGATAAATTATGAAATAATTACTAAGCAGGTAAGCAGCTTCCATATTTTTATAGATAAAAATAGCTCAAGGTAAATATGCATAGGAATATCCTTACACTGACTACATAAGGTACAAAAAAGTGTATTTTTTTTGATTTTGTAGAAATTATTTTCTACAAAATTATTTTCTAAAAATTTTATAGCTTCCTGAAAAATTACTTACCTTAGATAGTATTCTATTATGTAGATAACTAGATAGTATTCTGTTATATTAGATATTATTGTATTCTGTGCCTTAGCTGGGAATCGAAACTGCTCGTTTTGAAAAATAAAATACATACCTAATGTATTATGGTACCAATCGACAGTTGTGTCGATTCAGTGTAACACGATTTAACTTACGTGACAGGACTTAACTTAATTTACGCGTTCTGTCTTTTTCTTTCTGTATCGAAATGACAAAGACAGGATGCTCAATATAATGAGAATCAGTTAGGATCAAGACTTATTAAACATAACATAAAATAAACATAAAATATCTTTATTGACCATAAAACATCATAAAATACAATGAGTATCTGACTCCTAAAAAAAGTTTTAACTGTAAGCTAGGAGTCAGCACATTCCCATAATTTCAGTTTGTTATAATAAATAGCCAAAAAGGTACATACAAAATTATGATTTTTTTTTTATTATTTTTAACTTAACATAATGTTAGTATTTTAACAAACTGTAGATTTTTTAAATAAAATTATTATTATATTAAGAAACAATATTTTCCCAATGTGTTGTATTTTTGTACATACACTCATATATCTATAGGAATAATTTTATAGAACTGGAATACATGCATCTAAAGGGCCTTTGTTTCCGAAACAGCCTTTTCCTACTCTTTCGAGGTCAATCATTGTTATTCGATATTTATCACGTATACTTGAATGGTATTAAGCCACTTGAGTGTTTGTGTCCTTACAAATCAACAAAATGGACCTTCATAAAGCTGTTAATAGCTTTGTGGTAACACCTTGATTTTGATGGCATTGTATACCTAATGGCATCATGTTTTATTGTGGGTTTTAAATGTATGTAATAAACATTTCAACACTGTCTGTTTGAAATTCAACAGTGATTAAGTATTACATATGACTTTTTTATTTTATGCAATTTTCGACAACGCGATTCACCGGCAAGAGACCACAAAAATTAAATATTGCAAGTTATATAACAAGTTATTATATATCACAAAGATCTTATGCCACTCGCGACAATCGTGAAATTACCACGGTCAAATCAGTCGTAGATGCTCTTAATTTAATTAATGAGTTTTTGTTAATTAGTTTAAATAAACTGTAATTTTTGGAGAACAATACTCTATCAGCTATTAGTGCAAGACCGTGAGACGGTTTCGTCATGATCTACCATTACAATAGTAGAATATTCAAATTAGAAGTAAAAATACTTACTTCTGTTTTTTTTTTTATTTGGGGACGTAACCCTAAAATTACATCATAAATCGTCGTTTTCAGTATTTGTTGTTTAAATACAGTGCGCGCCAATCTTTTAGTCGCCTCTGAAGATAGCCGCAAGAGGCGACGCAATAGCCGTTCACGGTGTCAGGGGGACGTAACAGGAGCGAGGGCGCGGAGCACACCCGCCTGCGTGCCGTACCATACCCCCCGCTTGCCATTTAGGCGGTGTGAACACTGTCAACACTATGCGTGAGTGTTAGTACTACGTCCGTACACTACACATTCAGAGGCGACTAAAAGATTGGCGCGCACTGTACAACATATCGTCGGTCCGAGATTTTATTGGAACATCTCAAAATTTCTCCTTTTGAGATAATGAGATAAATAGAATTTTTAAAATCATAAAGTCAAATAAAAAAAATATATGAGAGTATTTTACCGTTAGATGTTTGTATTCCTATAGAAAATGTCTGTACGTTTAAAGGTTTTCATTTTACATTACTCTCCTATGAATATTTTCCAAGTAAAACGCTTATTTCTGAAATGTTCCATTAATGACTGATTAAATTAATTCCAAATGATATATTGTACTGGATTATTTAGAAATGATCCAATAATGAACTCTAAAAGTTGTGCTAAACAATAAGTTGTAACAGAACATTTTGAACTTTTTATTTCTCAATTCAATACTATTTATTATTATAGAGAGAAATTGGCATATTTCAAAATGCGCCTGTGATAATAATATACTATATGACTGAAAATTTAGTAACCCAAGTAAATTTTATTTACTTGTGCTTTTTGTTTCATATAATTTTAAAACACTTCTTGACCAGCCATCCATCCACCCATCCATCAGCTTGTGTTCATTCACTGCTGCCTTTTCCAAATTTCGCCACTCTTGGCGGTCCTCCGTCCTCCTCATCCAGCCGCCACCCACAACATCCTTCAGATCATCGGTCCAGCAGGCACGAGGTCAGCCTACGCTACGCTTTGCTGTACGTGGTCTCCATTCTAACGCCTTTCAGCCCCAACGGCCATCATGTCAGCGGCAAATATGACCTGCCCACTGTCACTTCAAGTTCTTGACCGGTTTTGGAAATAAATCCATCTTCAGCGGGTTACACAACACAGTAACTTAACCTTAGATGGATTAATTTTCAGGTTTTTAATCATAATCAAGATACTATTTTATGTGTCTGTTTCATACCCCATTTTTTTTGGCGCATTGTATAATTGGTCTCCACTGAGATGGTACGAAAACGGATCCGTTTCTTAAAAATCGGGATTTCTCTCCTTCAATCGTTGTCTCCTTCGTTCTGAGTGTGGCCAACAATAAAATATTTATGAGTAATGGACTTAACTCCAAAAACAAGCATCGTGTAATTGTACAGAGCCAGTAAATATTTGTTTTTGTTCTGTGCAGAACAATTATCTGTGTAGAATATCACATGTTTTCCAGCACAGAACTCTTTTAAAAATTGCATTATACAGCTTCCCACTTCGTCGCATCCTTTACCTCCCAGAGATTCATCCTACAAGTAACAGTGACCTGTTTTCGTTATGAAGTCGTTAACTGTGCAGTTATATACGTTCAGTCGTCTTTTATAAAAAAAAGAGAATCGTTACCCACTGGTGTCTGCAAGACAGCCTGCATGTTGAAACAACAAACTATTTTGTCATTGTCGTGTTTACATGATTCTATGTCCATTTTCTTCTCAGCTCTGCTTAATTCCTTTTCTAAAAGATGAGTTCTAATGCTAGACTCCATTTCTAACTTGTCTTCAGGTGTTGCATTATTGTATGAGGCTTAAAAAAAGATATATTATACTCCGTTGAAAATATGTGTTCATAAGTTCCTTTCTTTGCTTCAGGTTTTCCATGTTGAGTACACCATTTTTCATATTTTTTTATAATTTCGATACATCATTTATAAATTTAAATCACCGTCCAAATATTATTTGTTTGTGCTTGCTCGACAATAATGAGATTCTTTTGTGCGGTATGAATTAATATATTCACGCACTCCGTCCTTTATTATCTCAGGTAAACCTCTAACTTTATGTTTTCCTCTTAAATCATCTAAAACGGTGCCAATTGCTGTTGTTTTCTTTTGTACCGTTGTCAAGAACGAATGGCCAATATCCAGAATTGCCGTGAAAAACCGTTTACATATTTTTACATTTTGCGAGTTCAATTCATAATGGTAAGCCTTATTGAAAGATCGTTTGCTATTCTCATTATGTAGAGAGTACTTTGATTTCACGTCAGTCATGAACTTACTTACGAAATTACGCTGTCTAGATAATTCACCAAGCCCCCAGAATTGATTAAATATAGAAAGTCTTACTTCATCGTCAAATTTTTCCCACTTTCAATCGACAATTTTTTCCACAAGCAGGTTTTAGTATTTTAGCTGGTACAACATTCCTTTTATCCGTCAAATAAGATTTTCCTAAATTCTTCAAACATTTCTTCTTATTTTTGTTCCAGATGTTGGGATGTCTTTGTCGTTTTCTTGTTTTTTTCTTAGGACTGGTATGCTGTTCTCCTACGCTAACAGAGCTACTAGCTTGTTCCGCTTCTACATTTTGGTTACTTACATAGCCTAGAACGCGAATTTCATCCTGCAGTTGAATATTATTTGTATCTGAGTTGCCAGCTTGTTCCGCTTCTACATTTTGGTCAAGTACATCACCTAGAACATCCTCATTTTGAATTTCATCCTGCAGTTGAATATCATTTGTATCAGAGTTGCCAGCTTGATCCACTTTTAATACTTCGATAACAAAACGTCTTCCTTGGTCTTCCTCTTTCAGCAACACACACGCGACTAACTTGCGATCCGAGCACGATTGACACGTGGCGTCCATGTCATAAAAGAAGTCCCGCAGTAAAAGTTTTATTGCGTTGGAATATGGACCAAAATGCCTTACCTGCGGGATTTCTATTGTAATATGGATTTAAATTCAAGTCTATAGTTTCAAAGTGGTACTGGAACATTTCGAAATGTACTACGTGAAGCCGATTTTTGATTTCAGGGTAACATCGGAATATCTCGAAATAACCCAATAATGAATTAACAGTGTTATTCAAAACCGTACCGGTTCATTACCATTAGATTTGTATGTAGTTCATATTTGAATTATTCCAATAGTGACTTGGAAAGATCGTTTGACGTCTCAGCAAATGGTAAAAAAAAAATAAAAATTGAAATTTTTGAGATGTTCCAGTAATATCTCGGACCGACGATTATGGTACATAATATATAGAAATTTTAAATTCGTCACTACTTTGGTCTTTGAGATAGATCCCGTAACAAAAATGGTCTAAAAATGACAACTTTGATAGCCTCATTTCTTTATTTTCGAAGATTTAAAAAAAAATTATAATACATTTACACTCTACTTAATAAGCTCTAGATAATGACACCCAATATTTTAAAATTAGAAAAAAAGTGTTTTTTCGGTTCCATTTTCGTGTAAACGCCCCCCTTTTAAAAAATAATTTTATTTTATTTGTAATTTAATATTCAGTTTGGGGTCAAAATTTTACACAACATATAAAAATTTCAGATCTCTATCTCATTCCATCAAGAGACCCGTGACATACGGACAGACAGACAGACGGACAGCGTTGTGTCATTAATAGAGCTCCGTTTTGCCCATTGGGTACGGAACCCTAAAAAGGACGCTACAAAATAAAGTACAATTTTATTATTATTTACTTATAAAGGTAAGTATTAAAAAGAGTTTTTAGTCAGTGTGACCCAAATCCAGGCGCACACGGCGACAATAGTCTAAAAACCGTGAGAGAGTTTCATAACCTACACTTACCGTAAAAATAAACCCACTTTGCTTATCAATTATAAACTCTATTTTCTAGAGATATGAGTCATACAAGTAGCAAATAACCGCGGTAGTTCGTACACACAATGGTGTCTTTGCCCGTCCGTATAGTTCTTACGCTATTTGCATGCAAAGTGAATGCACTCTGTTTTACTTCTGTTGTATAACAAAGGTAATTGAATTGCTGAAATCTATATCTTTCTATGTTCTAAACTAGTTCTAAGATTTTGTATTTCACTCTTTTATCGGTCATAGTCATGAACGAACTTACCTCCGTGTTAAGCAACGGATTTTTACTGGGTTGCAAGATTTGCGCGTATATTTATCGCTTTTCGTCCACTTGCAGATTTCATTTTGAGTATTGTAAAAAATAAATAAAAAATAAAAATAAAAAATTAAACTAAAATTCAAATAACAATGAAAATCAAATCAAATAAAATTAAAAGAAAATGTAATTTAATGAAAATGTAATAAAAGTATAATTTAAGATGTGTCGAGTGCATAGTATCGAAGCTGGCTTGTTATATTATTTCAGGGGGGATCCTGGAGCGCGTCAAAAAATAGTATATTTCGTGACGAGCATAAAATGGCAGATTTTCTTACCCGAGGAATAAAGCTAGTTTCGACGTGAGCCAAAGGCAAATTTAATGTATTTTATGACTTTGCAAAGCACGGCGCGGTTTTTACCTTTTTTTTTCAGGCTTCGGCCGACGTCTTTTATTTGTGGCCGGTATCATCAAAAAGAACCTAATTTAGCATGAAATGAAGACAAACGTCAAAAAGAACCTAATTTTGCAATAAATGAAATTTCAATACGATATTTCAAACTGACCTGATAGTCATTCCACAACGGGGCCCCGAAAGTTCGATTTTCAAAACTAATTTCGAGTATTAAATGGAATATTTTCATAAAGGTAGTAGAAGAAATACATTTCTTATAGACAAAGGAACGTTTACTGATAAAAAAATCCGTATTACTTTTAACATTTCAGCTTATGTGTTGAAATTGTCAAACTATTTCTGATTACTCGAAATTGCTTTATAAACAAGAAAATATTAAGGTCAAAAACAATTACCCATAATTTTTTTTTTATTATTGTAGTATTTTCTTATTGTTTTTTGTCTTTTTAGCTTTCTAACGACACCCATTTTCAATATAATATAAATACTACTCATACTGAACGTTTGCCATGGACGTGACTTAGGCACTCCGATCGGAGCTTGTTTGATTCAGCGGGCTAGTATCTATAAGATACTATAAATACCTTTATTGCAGATACCCAAGTATATATGTATTACGTGTATGGACAGATCGCATGTAGTTTTAGCGCTTACGAGGTTCTTCCGTGATTGTCACACCTTTATTTCAACATTTTTCTGCGTTAATTTTAATTAATTTGCACTTAAGAGGCTATGCGAATTTTATATTTGTCACTGTCACTCCAAGCGAAAAATCCAGCAGTGCTAGAGGGCCGGATTCGGGGCAAAAGGGAAAAAAGCTGGTTTTATACTTTTATTAAAAAAACTAAAATAGCTAGCAAAATTTCAAATATTAAATCTAATAATCTAATAAAATATGTTTGAGTTCTATGTATATATGGTTCGTATTCGTCAAATGAGGAGAAAAAGTGTGTTTGAAGACCTCATTTCAACAATTATTTCTATCGAGGAAAAATTATCCAAACATGTTTTCCAATTTCAAAACCCTACATTATATAGTCAAAACGCATATACCAGAAACTGATTATAATGTTCCGTGTATTTCATGAAATACACAGAAAAGAAACATCCTTAATTTTTTCGCATATCGCTTTAAAGGAATTTGCTGTCTGTATTTATGCGTAACGATCATTCCTATTCACCATAAAAATGCGGTCTACGATTTTCTATACGAAAGCTTAGCCAGCCGTATATGCTTTCACTTGCGGTGAATTTCTTGCGATCCTCGGATTCAACAAAAGATGAACGCGTCATTTCACTTTTGCTTCATTTCTTTCTTGTGGATCCGAATCTAGTAATTCTATCCAAGGGCGGATCCAGGGGCGGGGGCAGAGGGGTACGCCCCCCCCCATACGGCTTAAATAAAACAAGGAGCTGGGAGCTATGATACCGCTTCTTTTTGCGTATAGTACGGCAAGTAGAATATCGCAAAATTACAAACACGTAATTTCTCATTACTAAAGTTCGACAGGAGTTTGCACCGCACTCCTTACCATCTCTCAACAAGCAAGGGTTGCAAGATGGCGAGATATTCAAAAAGCACCGAATTTGTGAAACGGTTTCAGGTAAAAACTGTTTTCCATGTAACAGTAACTGTTTATTTATAGAAAAGTGTATAAACTGAATCTTCTTTACATAAACGACGTCTGTATTTCTCTCTTTTTTATGTTCAATAAAGATGAAAATTATACAACTTGCCAAATTTTACGTAAAACCGAGGCAATATTCACGATATCCTGACAGTTATTGATGATGTTTCATCAAATTTTGCTTTTTGGGCTGTATAGAGACGTAGTTAGATGCCGTTAGATAATACTTATGAAGAAAATAAGCTGTATACATCACATGCACTTTTTATATTTTGTATGAATCTTAAGAAAAATCCAGGCGTAAAGGGGCCCCAAAAAATACATATAGTCACATTATAGGTGAAACTCCAGTCTGGCACTTGTGCCCCTGCCAGAAATAAATCCTGGATCCGCCCTTGATTCGACCACAAGTAGCTCCGTAGTACCTAATAGGTTTATACTTCCGTCAAATACAAAAGGTTACCTTTCTCAGCTAGGCTAGTACAAACATTGTAGCTTAGTACATAATTGTGTTCGCAGATAATATATTTATGTAGCGTAGGTAGGCATAATAAATGGATAACATTGTAATAAACAGCAATAATAGCTGCAGATTTCTTTTATACACATTGTTTTCTTTGTACTCAACACATATAATGTACCATTGCTTGACATTCCATTATGAACTATGCGAAATATAATTGCTGTGTAGCAATGTAACCTTCATATTGTAATGCGTCAGGTCTTGCGCCATTGCGTTCGTAGCCCTGTCAGTCGTTCTGATACACACCTAACGTTCACATTGACTAAATATATACAAGACATATGCTATGTAGGTATAGAGAAACCGCATTATATGAAACAATTGAATGCAGCGTTCGATAGACGCGCTTCGTTCATTCACATCACACCAGCTAACTTAGCCCAGAACGCCCCCCTTTGAGGTCTTTTACGTCCTTGTCACTCGGGTAATAGCACTACCTGTCGAACTTCAAACTCAGATCCGTTACTTCGTGCGGAAATCTCTAGAGAGTTACTCCAGGGTCGATGTGAAATCCCAACACAACTCGCAAACGTCAGAGGTGAATAAGGTCGAAAATAGCAATTCGTGATGTCACTGTACCTTCCACTCCTCAAGAGCTTAGAAGGTTGGAAATAGTTTGGATAATCCGTAGTATGTTGGCTGGCGGATTGAAGAATTTAAATTTAGAAGCGCCACGGTCGGAAGAAAATTCGCGGAACCAATCTACTTTTCCACAAAAATTTTGTAAGGGTATTAAACCGGTTAGAAAAGAGAAATTTTGTTTGAGTGTTTGAGGGAAGCAATTATTGTTCGAAACCCCTCCTTTAGTGGATGAGAAATGCAAATAATGACATAGAAATTAAGATAATAGGTACTAAAGAGGCGTATTTGCATGTCAAGACAGCGTTAAATTGGTAGGTATTTGAATTATGAGTAAATAGTGCGTGAGGCATCCAACTTTGTACATAATGTTACTGTAGAATAATAATGTTACTTAGTTGTTGAAGATGCTTTGAGTGATGTTTAAGCGGAGCGAACGTAATTTTCGTAAATGTCTAAGTTACTGCTCACAACCTACTTACGTATTTCGCGTTTATAGTATTTGCATAACTAAATTTTAACTAAAGCAGTGTAAGTTTACTTTGCCATTAAATTTGATTGATACTCAATCTAAGGGTCCGGAGTCCCGAGTTCGATTCGACAAGAACCAATTAATTCTTCATGCCTGTACGTCTCTATACCAGTGAAGCAATAACGTATCATTTTGGGAACATTGCTACATAAATTAAATAAACCTTTACTTAAGTTCATGTACATTTATTATTTTATTACATATTTTATTACACATTACAATTTAATGAAATACTCATTAACTAAGAAAATTATACTATGTCGCAAACAAAACACAAAACAGTGTTTTTTTTTGCGACACAGTGTAAAACACACAAAATTCATAATGGGCGTACGCTTGGTCACTACCGCGCCTGATGGTAAGCTTCGGTAAGACTTAGGATGAAGGGCGCTCTTCCAGAAAGTACCTATTTACTCTATTTTAAAAGAATCTAGGCTATAAATATCCGGATAAACGGCCCTGGCTGAGAGTTTTATATTTAAACAAAAGGTTAAAAACCGGCCAAGTGGGTTCCGTACCATTATCCATAAAAACGGCAAAAATAACATGTATGTTGTATGAGACCCCATTAAATATTAATTTTATTCTGTTTTTTAGTATTTGTTGTTATAGAGGCAACAGAAATACATCATCTGTGAAATTTTCAACTGCCTAACTATCACGGTTCATGAGATACAGTCTGGTGACAGACGGACAGCGAAGTCTTAGTAATAGGGTCCCGTTGGTTACCCTTTGGGTACGGAAACCTAATTTTTCGGTTTTTCCGGTGGTAGGAGGGGAAGTGAGAATTTAGATTGTGTTGTTCCAAACTCTCCAAAATACAGCCTGTAAAAAACCAAGAGGTTCAATTTTATTGTTCTACGGTGTTCGAGGCTTTGGTATTCAGTACTTAAGGGTCTTAGTATCGCCAAATGAGTACATTCTAAAGCCTAACTCCTCGTTTATCGCGACAATAAAGCGCATATTTGGCTGGCTAATTTAAACAAGCGTCTGAGCGCTTTGCCCCACGCCGCGCCGTTCAAACTGTGCTGAGCGAGTCTCGCCCTTTGCCAGAGAATATAAAGTATTACTACGCCTTTGCGTTGGAAATAATTATTATTTCCGAAAACCTTAATTGTGCTTGGATTAATTGTTATTTTTTATTCTGTTTTAATTAAGTAATTAGAATATTGATGATACTTCCAAGTGGTGTATGTGCTTAATTTGCTTGTTAAATGTTCATAAGACACATAACGAAGCCTTGTAAAAGTACTTGATTTTAGGGCGAAAACCCATTATTTCAAATATTTTTCCGGTTTTTAACGCGATATTTGTGAAAAGATCAGGGACATACACCACTTTATATTGACCGTCTAAATGAAAATTTATTTGATTGAATTGTTCCACTTTCGCGAGTTATTATGGTTTTTCGATATGTATGAAGTACGATTCGGAGCGGGTTCTTAATACCTATTTATCGCGAATAAGTCTTATTGCGTTGTGCTCAATCGAATCTAAGGCACGCAGCTGTTACTTGCCAAAGATGTCACAAAGGTGGATGCATTATCCTGTGTAGTAACTGTAGGGGCGTTGCGGCGGCGTTTTATCTTCCCATGTACCTTAAATTAAGTAAATGTAATTTCGTAAAATAACCCACATGAAACGTGCTACAAATTGGTTTCGCCAAATGAAGGTATATCTTGGTAATTTGTAGCGAAATAATACAAAGTACTAATGTTAGCAACAAGTAGGTAATCAAGAAATTACAATTTCAGTTACAAATAAAGGCTTTGTATTCCACTTTTGTGCTGTTGTGAGCTTTTGTTAAGAGAGAAGATTAAAATTTGTTTTCTCTGAAGTTGAGTTATAAGTACATATTTGTTTATTTTGCTACTGAACCCCAGCTCAAACTCAACAGACAATTCGGTAAAAAATGTTAATTTTAGTGCTAAATTTAAATAACCATGGCTAAGCCGGCTGTATCCGTAGCTAAAAGTTAGAAACCCAAAATTGTTATATCAATTTATAAATTTATATAGCCACCACCCGAGCTAGTTACAATTACTAACGGAAAAAACCAGCCAGTGCGAGTCGAGCTTTAGTCTTTTATGGTTCCGTACATATGACCAATTTCAAACTAAATATTTATTTAAATTTAGGTTAAATAAAAAGTTGTATCTGTCAGACATAAAAACTGCAAATATATGTTGGTTGAGTATTCGGGAAAATAACCTAAAACTACAAGTTAAATCGGCGTTTTGAGTATTTTTTCTTTAAATACAGCATATGGTACATAATTTACAGAAATTTCAAATTCCTAACGGCATTGGCCTTTGAGATAGACCCCGTAACAAAAATGGTCTAAAAATGGCAACTTTGATAGCCCCCATTTCTTTATTATTTAAGGTAAAACTATTTATACTCTACTCAATGAGCTGTATAATAGACATGACAATGACACGACACATGCTAGGGTAAGAAAAAAACTTTTTCGGCTTCATTTTCATGTATGAAGACGCCCCTGAAAAAATAATTAATAATATTTTACACAACATATAAAATTTTCAGGTTTCTATCTCATTCCGTCTAAGAACTAGAGACCCGTGACATAAGGACAGACAGACGAACAGACAGCAGAGTGACATTAATAGGGCTCCAATTTGTCCTTTGGTTACGGAACCCTAAAAATACAACAATATTGTCTATTGTTATGTTGGACAAATTCGTCAAAATAATATAAGCAAAATAATACTTATATCTATATGTCTCGTTTGTAATTTAGCCTTTTTAAATTAGCCTTTTTAAGGCGAATGGATACGCCAACTGCAATTTGGACCTGTCTTTGAAGGCCTACTCCTCCCACACGGGTGGTCATAAATAGCATAAAACGTATCTGGATGAAAGAATGAATGAATGAATTAATTAACTATTACATACCTTAGTGTACACGGTAAAATGAAAAATTGAGTACAGAGTTTTGAACGCACAATGTTGTACAAGGGCGGATTTATCACAGCGATTTCTTCTTGACATGGGTCTGCCTGTTAAAAAAAATCTGCTTGTGAATATTTAATTTCTTATCTTGTCGCCAGCCCAATGAATGAATGAAAACTTTCCATCAATCAGCCAGTTCAGCCACTGCTGGACATAAGCCTTTCCAGGACTTTGCCACTCCCGGCAGTCATCCTGGGAGAATTGCCCATACTCACACACGCAGGGCAGGCGGGTTTGATGAGCGCGGTGCTGAACCCTCGCACCAGTGACGCCGATGCCCGTCACCAGTCTGTTCCATATGAGGCCCGGCTATTAGGGATGGATATACCGCCATCCATCGGTCCCAGGGCCTCCTGGTTTTTTGCCTGTGAGCTGTCCTCTTACTCTTCCCCGAGGGGAAGAGTAAGAGGAGAGGAAGAGGAAGAGTAAGAGGAAGAGGAAGAGTAAGAGGCTACTTCGAGGGGGCCTTCAAGCAAAATGGTGGTTTTTGTGATTCATTTAATACTCGTACTTTATATTAATATGCACTATTTTTGTTGTGAAAAAAAAACTAAAAAAAAAACAAAGAAGTTTTATATCCCTTTGACTTCGGTGTAAATTTTTGAATAACTTCTTGCCACTGCGTTTGTGAATCGATAATGTTGTTTCACGAGTTGACACCAGGCCTTGCTCTGGTATGCTCAGTGGGAAATCAGTCTTGGTGAGCCGGAACGACTCGCTTTCACGAACCCGCGCCGGCGCATAAGGCATCTCAAATATGACGCGGCTGTGACGTCACGCCAAGTTTCACCAACCAATCAAAACATGGAATGCTTGACATTTATAAATACATAAATATCAAGTAGATTCATGCTCTTGGCTAATGTTGACTAATACGAAACAGACCACCCATCGTCTAGTCTGGGAGCCATTAAAATTTAAGTTGTATGTGTTAACCCATGTGTCTGAAAATAAATATTTTTGTATTTGTATTTGTATGTACATGAGTTTATGCCTTTCTTTTCAAATGCTTTGCCTTGTGGTTAGCAAGCATTAATTCTTGATACTGCCCAGAATTCAGATAGAGAACTTGAAAAACATTGAGACAATCCCAGTAGGAAACCTTTCGAAATAACTGCAGAATTTCTCTTTTTAGTTACTTCGCCTTTTAAAAATATATTACTTAATACAGTACCCTCTCGCTAATCTGCCACCAAAAAATCCAGACTACCGGCGGATTACCGAAAACGGCGGATTATAATGTACAGGAACATCAAATTGAGGAAAACAACAAAAAAACATAGTAATTTTGTATTAGTACTTATGAAGGTAAATACATAATATGTACATTTGTATTAAAATTTAAAGATGAACTGACACATTAACTGATTACTCAGGTTTTGAAAAATACTGCTCTAATTTGGCTTGTTTTTTACCAGAATAAATCTTCGTAATAACATGATTACAGAGAGACATCGACTTGCAAAAAATGGGCGGATTATAGTAGTTGTCGGATTATCAAGCGGCGGACTAGCGAGAGAGTACTGTGTATTAACTCGGGCCATAAAGTCTATATTTAATTAACTTGACCTTGTTTTGCCTTTGGGTAGTACGATGGTAGAAGCCCTACACGAGCCAAGGCTTAGTGGTCGGTGGGACATCAAATTGGAAACGTACCTTTCTGTAGGACTTAATTAATCTTCGAAGCCCTTGATGTTAATAAATATGGACATTTTAATAAAAACAAAAACAACTTAATTAACCTACCAATAAATATCAAGGTGAAATTTAATCAACCGCCTGAATTCATACTGGAGACTCGGTTAAGGATCAGAAACAAGGTTCATTATTCCTTTTTTTCGAAAACATAAAAAAGAATTGTTCCCATTCGAACTGGTCAAATACAATTCCTAGTATTGGCCGCAAAGGAGAAACATATTTTTTTCGGTTTTCTTCTGATGTGTCATTATACATTGACAAATGTACCCGATCACTAACCGAGCCTGCAGTATAAATTTGGGCGGTTGATAAAATTTCACCTTATATAATTATTTACAACGTGTAGCAGAAAGGTGTAACCATATTTGAAGAGCTTATTCAGTCAATGGTATAGAACAACTTTTAAAGGGACGGGGAAAACATACATATTTTTGTGTTTTTTTTAAGGATTTCTCGAAACCGGTAATAAAAAATATAGTAAAAGTATATATTTTTACAACTAACTTTTAGATCTACAAATTGATACCCATATTGTATTTTTAGGATAATATTTTTTATTTTTCTCACTTCTTATTTTTTATTTTTCTCAACAATTTCAGATTTTTCACATTTTTTTTACATCCAGATATGATTTACATCCCTTGAAAATGGATTAAAATCAGAAACCGGTTGGGAAAAAACATAAATAAAGTGAAACTATACTGTACAGGTGCTTTTAAGTCAAGATATGCTAACACTCCTGTCACGGAAGTTGCTGACTGAATCAACACTATGTAGGTTTAGAAACACAGATCTTGCAAAAGCTACTAAATGGATTTTAATACGGTTTTTTTTCTGCACCACACTGCCTCAGAAAACTCAAGCTTATAATAATTATTCAAGTTACAATATCACTGATTAGAGTTTCATATAAATCTGCACTAAGCACGGATTAAACTTTACTCAAAGCAATTAAACGAAGCTGCGGGCAAAATATACATAGTATTATCTCTTTCTAAAGTAACTGGTACCTTGATTGAAATTCCAAACTTTGACTATGAAATTGAAACGGTGCGAATTCCTTCAGTCAATTTGAGTGACATGGGATTATAATATCGAACTATCAGCCGTAAATAAGGGTGATAGATATCGGTTTACTGTGACCTATTTACACGTTTATTTAGTTAAGCAATAGTAGCTTTTATTTTAATGTATCAAAGGTCTTAAAGATAACGTTTTAATGTAGGGATCTGAAAGTTTCTGTCAAATCCAATTACTGAATGAAAGAATATAGAAATAATAAGAAGAATAGATAAATGGAAAGAATAAGATAATTATAATAATACTAAATATCTTTATAGAAACAACTACACTTACCTTTGACGTAAATACTCGTACATTTGTATTTTGGTAAGAATATTTATCTGTGAACAACTTTGACTCACATGACGGACACTACGTATGAAGACCCATACTACTTATACTACATACATGTATTTACATATGTAAGTGTATGTTAGTATATGTAGTATATAGGGTGGGATTTGGTCGGCCACCTAGATTCGTGCTGGGGGCTCGGTAGGTAGGTGATCATTGAACCTTGTTCTGGTCGCTGGTCAAGTCTCCGGTATGGGTTCGGTCGGTTGATTAGATTTCAACTTGTATAATTATAGATTTTACCTATCATTTGAATCGCATATAAATTAAATAAACTTTTACTTTAGTTCATGTACATTTAATATGTTATTAAATTTTTTTACAACATTAAATTTGACTCGTAAAAAGTGTATTATGTGTACCTACTTTACAAAATAAATTATTAGAATTTGAATTTAAATTTTAGACCCAAAGCTACAAGAAGCCGCAAATAGCTACCGAAGCCTGATAAAAAATCCCGACTGAAGTTTACTGTAACCTGGTATCTTCATCCAATCATCCAATGATGCAATCTTTAAGTCTTTCTTTAATCCAATGGCTAATTGTCGCAGACCTTATTTTCGCTCGTATTACATTACAAAACGATTTTATAACGGCTAAAGAACTGCCAATAGGTAGCCAGCTTACCATCCTACCTATTTCTTGAATTTAAAACCTATACAACATGTTATGTTAACAATCATTCTTCTTTTGTTTCAGATACAATCGCCCTGCCAAAATGGTGGAGACATAATCGATTATAGATCCATTTCCCTGCCAAATATGGGCAGTTCTTGTACTTTCTACAAACTGTGCTAACGTTCGAATGACGTAGTGTGACGTAGTGATGTGTATGAGACTGTGATGGAAGTGGACATAATGGGGCGAAGGCGTTGGCGGTTCATCACCATAGCAGCGTTCCTGCTCTTTATGACAAAGGACACGCAGTGTCAAGGTAAGGATTACATTTTAAATTTACAAGGGCACTATAAACGTTATGAAGAGTACAGGACTCACCATTTTACTTTTATATTTTCCGAAATTTTTGATAGCGTTTCATCTGCCATGGTCAACGATAGAAAGGGGAGGTAGATCTGTACCACCCGTTAGTGCAGATCTACCTAACGTCTCTGTCGTTTATTGCTATTTGCAGCAACGGCTGGAATTTCTTCATCTACCGACCTACACACTACACTGAGGGCAGAGTAAAAATATATTGAGTAGTGTATCTTAGAAAAACGCTCCGTTTCAAACTCACGCACACAGATGCGTGCTCTACACGACGCACAGTGTGTTATAAACCCCCATTTGTAATGATTGGTAATGATTGTAAGGAAAAACCTTATATTATAAATTAGTATACAGTTTACTATTTTTCACGTTTTTCGATAGTACCTATGTACTCGTATAAAATATTGAACTTTTGAAATTTTGTACTGATTTCATTACGAATCATTGAAAAATATATGGATAAGTTATGATTATAATACTACCTAGTATTTAAATTGTATTTTGTATATGTCGCAGGTAAATTGTCTGAGCCGTGAAATTATAATTTCCCTAGTGAATTGTGGTTTTTTGCAAGGTTTTTTGTAACCTTACCTAGTAAAATTATAAATTCACGGCTTTGACAATTCACCTGCGACAAATACATCAACTAGAAATATAATTTTCTTTCCACTTACTGCTAAGAAATAAGCTTTGGTTATTATTAATATAGCAAAGAAAAACAAAACTCCTTAAGATCTTGAAATTAAATAAGCTGAACGAAAATTGGCAATATGAAGAGAAAATAATCTTTAATTTCCTTTGGGACTTGATATTTGTCAGGATTAACTCACATAAAAGGAGAAAAAAACATTAAATAAATGGTGGTATAAAATGCTACTTTTTATGAAGCAATTTCTGGGAATTATCCTCTTAATAACGGGGTTGTAAAGATAATAACACGATAAAGTTATGAACTAAAGCTAACTTATAACTATTAGATTAGTTACAGGTAGGGTTGCCAGATGGTCGGGATTCGTCGGGATTGTCCCGACATTTCATATGATGTCCATAATCCCGACAAATTACAAACTGTCCCGACAAATAACAAGTAAGAACGACCGGTGGACAAAAAAGTATTTTGTTGTAATTACTTTAATTTTAATTTAAAAAAAAAAATTTTTGATTCGTAATATTTATTTGTCCCGACCATAATCCCAAAATCCCGACTTTTTGAAAATATGCCGAGATATTTTGGATTGCCCATCTGGCAACCCTAGTTACAAGGCAAGGTGACCTTCGTTTATGATTAGGTACGTGCCAAATTCGACCCAACCCATTTATTTTGTTGGAATTAGAATACTAGCGACATACTGATACCAACTTTTTATACATTTTTATACCTACATATAATATAATAATAGAGGTGAAAAGGTGTGTCAGGATCGTAGCAGATGAAAAGCTGTAGTCTCTGCTTATCCCTCTGTGAGAAAGGCGTGTGTATGTATGTATATAATACACATATCGTCTAATGACGCCCCATAGCTAAGGCCGAAATATATCGGAAATATATTTTCAATGCAAGTGCTCGTAAAGGCCCACATTTTATGCATCAAAACCGAACAGAAAGTCGATTATTTTGCCCTAGGGCTTTATTATTATTATTTTTTTTATTTACAATGGTTGGCTAACCTGCAGCCTTTCCTGTGTACCATAAATGTTATACTTTTTTTTTACTGTTTCACAGCTCTGGATACAGTTTTTTTGAGCCAATCATAATTTAAAGTTCACAAGTTTATATTTGTTTTATTTCCTCACACTATGCATTGAAAAACGTAGTACGATACACGGGCGTAAGAGCAATAAATTACTCGGTTACGTTTAAAACACTCGCTACGCTCGTGTTTTAAATCGTCCTGGTAATTTATTCCTTTTCGCCCTTATAGCATTAACTACTTAATGTTTTATTGCTTTTGATTTTCATAAAGCTATTGCCCGAGGCTTTGTTCAACTGTGTCTTTAAGATAAAGACTTTTCTCGACAGTTTTCGGTTTAAGGTTTTTTTTATTAACCTATATGTTTACCTAGGTCACTACAATGATAGTAAAGAAAACTGCATCCAAATCCGTTTTAATATTTTGCAATGAAGAAAATTTAGTTTCGACACCACTAACACAGCGGCGCGGCGCGGCGGTAGCTCAGGGGTAGAACGCTGGCCTCAATGTTGAGATCCAGGTTCGATTCCCGGTCTTACTTACCACTTGCTGAACGGTGAAGGAAAACATCGTAAGGAAACCTGCATTCCCTAAAAAGCGTATGCCCGAAAAATGGCTATAGGGCTCACCACTCGTCAAGTTGGGACGTAATAATCGTCAGTGAAACGCGGGTGTACCGAGTGTGGACTGTGGCTTGCATATATTTCACAGTTCACACTCAGAACACCTCTGACACTCCCTCGGGGATTCATATCGATAAGTAAAGTTACAGCCTTTAGAATCGGCTTTACTCTCCTACATAAATGTAGTAACTATTGATTTATACTTGCGATTGTCGGCACTTGATGAAACATAGAAAGCATCTTGATTTTGAACATAAACACTTGTACAAGTTGTTTCATAACACAATTATATTTGTTGCACACTTCCCGTTGCACACTTCCCAACCGGTTTCGGAAATTAATCCATCTTCAGGGGATACAGGATAACTATTACTTGAATGTTCTAAGGTACCTTACAAAATTCGCAAGTTCCATTCGCAAGCTAGACAAAGTTTCTTAAACTCTGGGTACAAAAGGAGACAAATATAAAACTTTTCGGTTCAGGCACCTTCTTCCAGCCCACGTTAGCCTATTTTATCAATTTTGTTTTAGTCACGAGCCCGTAGTGAATCAGACCCCACTTCGAAAGAGTCCCCGAAAGAAACCCGATTCACTTTCGATCCTATCGAACGTTGTAGATTTGTGAAAATACCACATATTTTTTTCGGTTTTTTTTTAGGAGGGATTGAGTGCGCCAAGCTTTTCTCACATCGATTTTTACTGTCAAAATAAGATCACTTTAGAAAGCGGTCATCAAACTCAACAGAATAAACACGCTCTGCTATCGTTGGTAAGTTCATCATGTAAATAAACAAAATAAACCAACCACTATAGTACATACCACGGTGGATTAAACAAGCCTGAAGTTAGCTGCGCAATCACGTTTGACAGCCAATTTTTCCACACGATTTTTGACGTTTGTTGAGGGTCGTGACCGAATCGTGGGTGTTTAAAGTGGAAAATTGTAGTCTATTGTGATTTGATGACCACACTCTATATGAGATCAGTTTATAGTATAATTTACCTAATTCCTAACATGATCTCATTTTGACAGTAGAAATCGATGTAAGAAAAGCCCAACACAGATCTAAAAGGACTATACAAACTTCAAAAACGTTTTTTTTTATTGCACAAAAACCAATAAATAAAATCACACAGTCTATGAAAAAGCGAGCTTTTATTTCTAAATCAATTTCAACGATCATTTTAGAATTTGAATCTCATAAGATAAAATGTTCATAACAATTAAGCTTATATGAATTGGTTTAAACTGGTATGTTGAAGAATGGTTAAAAAAAACTGTATTTTTTTTTTATGAAACGTGGATAATTACTATTTAGTGTTGATTACTTACCATTTATTATAATTTCACTATTTAACTGAGGTAGCATTGGTACAGAGATAGCATACTAGTAAGGTAGAAACGGCGCGAATTTTTTATTATGTATCCTCACACGCGTTTTGAATTCTAAACTTTCGTAGGTTTTACTCGTAGATTCTACAGTGACTCAGAATCAGGTTGTCTGGGCTAACACCCACATAACAGACAAACCGGGTGAGCGCTCGACTTATTTATTATTCAGACTTTGGTGTCGCAAATACTACCCTGTCCTCTCCAGGACGATCCCAAGCTTAAGGCGCTCTTATCCCAAAATCAGTAATTTCAAAGTCAAATAGAACTTTCAAATATCATCTAAAACTTAAAAAAAAAATACACAATATAGTTCAAACCTCTATCTAGGTCTTCCACGCATGTGTTACACGATCAGATAAACTTTGCTTGATAGAAATAATTCACGAACACAGCATGTAATAAGACCTTTCAAATCATGCCATTTCCATAATTCCACTCTTTTATTAACGAAACATATCTGGTAATATTGATAATCTCTTTTAATTTTCTAGGTCGACCACGTAAGTGGGTTTTAATAAACATATCCCTTGTTTTTGAACAATTTAAAAACCGATAAAAACAACGAAAAATTACAAAAGTGTGGTTATTTTCTTTACTCCTTACACGTAAAGAAAAAGACAGAGAGTCACTCTTCTGGGATAAGAGCGCCTTAACATTTTGAAAACAACAGCAATACAGTGCCCGCTACTTTGCGCTTTAAGAGTCCGTATGATGTCAAATGCACAACTTCACATGACCATTTCACATTGCGTAACTTGGTCAATCGGTTTAATAAAAATAATATAGATAGTAGACTATGTTTCTGATGGGCACGTCTTAGCAAAAGTGCGATAGTTTTAAGTTCACTTGACAGCAAAAATGACCTCTAAAACTGTTTTTTCAAGTGTTAAAGGGCCTATCTAAAATCATACAACCTTGAAATTTGTATCAAAAATATGTGGACAAATGACTTCGTAGGTTAATCTTAGGGTGTTTTAATAATTTCATCTAGAAGCCGAGTTATTAAAAAAGACTCAGTTTTTCTTAGTGATCGTATCAGCCACGGTTCAGAGCGTGCTATTTTTAACTACCTATAAAATTAAACATCATAGAGTCCATTTCTGATTGATGCAAAATGAGGTACTCAATCTGACTATATATGCACCCTTAAAGCTTTGAAATGCAACTACATATTTCAAGCCAGCAACGATTAAATTGGCCGCAACGTCCACTGGTGCAAAAAACTTATTTTGTGCTACCAAAATACAATAAAGCATAATCAGAGTCGTTCTTGACAAAAAACTGCAGCGTCCGCTAGATTGCCCCTATTTACGTCCTAAGAAAATCGTTTTTTGGTAAGATTAAATATGTTTTTAAAGTTAAAATGTGCCTTGAAAATTAAAAGAAATTCATATCGTCATGACATGAATCCCAGAGGGGGTGTCTAAGGTGGTGAGCCCTATCGCCGTATTTCAGGCGCAAATTTGACCAAGGGCTTAACGTGGCGTAAACTTGGCAAACTAAGTTGCATCAATACTTTAATAGGTACAAGCAATTGGTACGAGTATTTCCACGTTGCTAAAAATCCAGAAGTCGGTTTTATTATCGACTCATGTGTTTTGGGGCGCTGAATCCGAATTTGGAGCTATCCAAATAAATTTCGTAATGCGTTTGGAGATATACGCAAAAACATTGAAATATTTGCACTCATTTTTGTTTATTTGCTTATAATTTCAAAAGTATGTGTATAAAGTACGTGTTATAGGTAACTAATTTGTCACAATTTAAACACTATTGCATCTCTGTAGGTTTAACAGTACAGTTTTGTGTAGAGACTTTTATTTTTGCTGACTGTACATTGAGTGTCATATAAATAATAGCTACCCACCTGTCAGCAAAAAGGTTAAACTAAAAGAGGTAGTGCAAAACGTATTTTCTAAACGTTCCCTGGTTAACCTCAGTTGCAGGTTAACCAGGGAACGTTTAGAAAATAACGAACCCAAGGGATGGGTTCTTTTGATATCTGAATACTTGCTAGAAAACTTGTGATCATAAAAAGCTCTTTGCTTTAATTGCTAGTCTGATTTCAAAATTGAATTAGCTTTTTAAAAGCGTCTTAGCTCAGTAAAAGTCGCTGTTCTAGCGAATTTTCGTCTCATATTTACTACATATAAATGCAATAACTTTGATGCGAACACAAACTGCGACATTTATAACATACATATACTAACGCTTATATCCCAGAGGGGTAGGCAGAGGCAGAGACTACATCTGATTCGATCTAGACATACCTCTTCCGTATCCATCAATCCAGCCATACAAGGTTTTCTTTTCCGGGTGCTTTTGACTTGACCCTTCTCCATCAACATGTCACCAATTTGGTTGGCATACCTCCTTTTAGAGCGGCCCAGTTATTCCTTCCACTTGCGAACCATATTTCTTTCATTCTACTCAACTAAAGAAAATCTAGACGAACCTTTCTGCTGATGTGTCTACTAAAGTATGGCTTAATTAGGATCGCAGGGAACTATTAATAACTATCATCTGTAAAAAAACACAATTTGGCTATAAAATAATTGTGACAAGTACAAAAGGAGGTCAAGATTCAACTTCCGCGACCTTATAAGTACCTAATTGAATTAAGTAACCAAAATGAAGTCTCATCTAGGATTTTCATTTGATACAAAACGGGATAGGTTTTACTCTGTGTCACAGCTAACAATTTTTTTGTTGTTGTTGGTTTTATTGTATGTGACAAGGTTCTATTAGGGCTTAGGATTTATTTTAACTTTGTTTTTCTTGTTTAGAAATTTAAAATTGAAAAGCATTTTGACTTGTGCCATTTAACGCCAATAGTTCAGTATTAGTGAGGTTTATAAAGCCAGAGTTTGAAATTGTCACAATTAGTCATGATCTTCTCAAAACCAACTTAAAATGCTGTTTTAACATTGTTTGGACAAGATCATGACAAATTGTGCAATAAATTTCAAACTCATGTTTTATAAACCTCACTAATACTGAACTATTGATGTTAACTGCTACATACCACAATGTTTTTTAAATTTTTAACTTCTAAACAATAAATACAATTTTATGTTTATTTTTGCGAAATCCATCGCTATGAATACTCTAAATATTATTAGAGTGCGTTACAAACTAGAAAAGATCAATCACAAACAAACCCAAAGACGAGAATTTGAAAAAATTCCCCGGGCCAGGATTCGAATCTGCGACCTGTTGTTATCAAGACAAGCGCGCTACCAATTGCGCCACCGAGGTTAAAATCCTAGCCCGGGGATTTTTTTCAAATTCTTGTCTTTGGGTTTGCTGCTGATTGATCTTTTCTAGTTTGTAATGCACTCTAATAATATTAAGAAATACAAAGTTAAGTTATGTAGTTTCCGCTAAGAGACTGACGTTTAATAAAAAAAAATTAAAAAAAACCTTAAACAAAACACCTTTAACCTTAAACAAAACAGGATAGACTAATGATCTGTTGTAACTTCACTGCACTCTGTACTAAGTACTTACTTTAGCAGTAATGGCAGGCTTTAAAATTTTGCGGGTTGCGCTATGGCAACGAGTAACAGAGAGCAAACAACTTAGCCAGGCACTGGACCCCTTGATCCTTAATACGTGCCTGGTGGTTCTGCTAAATGCATTAGTTACGTACATTGTGCCCGCTCGTGTTGGAATGCAGCTGCGCCGCCTCTTACATCGGCACAGACAACACTTCTAAATCATTGGAGTTTTTATTCTGTTTGCTGAGAAATAGAAATGTGGCCGGTAGTTCCGAAGTATGGATGGTGGTATTGAACGCTTTTGATGTAACGGTTTAGAGATGCGATCAGAAACGGAAAAAGTTTTAGCGTCCCTGTTACTCCATATGCGAAAAAATCCTCAGTGCGAATGGGACGGATTCGTGGAAAAGTTGCAAAAAGTCGATTTTTTATTAATATAAAATGTACTAAGCTATTTTGTCAAAAAGATTTTCAAGGAGACTTTACAAATACATAATATCCACATTTTGAATGCAATTTCACAATGAAATTAGTTAGGATTTCATAATTACAGGAAAAAATAAAACATTTAGAGGTCTTTTCGGAATTAAATTCTGTCGAGAAAATTTTATCCAATCGTGTTTTCTTTCAGTGAGAATCTTAATCAAATACTCAATAAACATTTACTCAAAAACGAAATACGTAGATGACGTTATAGTAGAGTAAATAGATTCGAAAACACCCCATTTTTTTTGTATCGTCTTAAGAGGCCGGCGAGCATGCCTAGTTCATACAAACGATATACCAAAACTATTTGTAAATCATAGATATTCTTAGGATAGTGTGTGTTTATTCCGATTGGATTACAGAATATTTAGGTTCCTAAATATATATTTTGGAAAAACACTGATTTTAAGAACACTGATTTGAACACTGATTATGACATATAAGCAATTTAAAATTTCCATAGAAAGCTTATTTTTCTGATATTTCATGTTTAAACCAGTATTCTTATTTAATATATATTTAGGAACCTATATATTCTGTAATGAAATCGGAATAAATATACACTACCTTAAGAATATCTATAATTTACAAATGGTTTTGGTATGTCGTTTTTATGAACAATTAAAATACTTGGCACTTAGCACGCCATTTTGCATTAAGTAGAACTGATTTTTTCGTATTTTCCAGCTTTCTTTTTTCGGAAATAAGGGGGTGGGGCATGATAACGTTAAAAATGCTACTGTTTCAAGGTTTTTTGTATCTGGACCCGCCTTTTAGTTTTCATTTTTTTTTCACTATTATTTGCTTTGATAAAACGTATTCTATGAAAATTTCAATCTATGACGGCTGAAGCTCTAGACCCTTATGGCTGTCCTCATCTAAATCGCCAACGGTGGACAAAAACTTCAAAAACCCCGAACATTTAGGTGAAATTGAGGTTTTTCTCCGGATATACCTAAAAAATATTCTTACGGAAAAAAAGTTTTCATTTAACATTTTATTCATTTAACATTTTTCATTCAACATTAATTATTCATTAAACAATATTGCCGCACTGGAGTTGGCTTCGATGCGATTTACGAACGAATGAATTTTTTGCTTAGATTTGTTTTTATTTATTGATTATCCTTCAATTAATTGTGTTTACCCCTGACACATATAATGTCCGGGTTTTACCCGGATATTTTTCCAAATCCTCCCCCGGACGGCCCCCGGATGTTTGGCGGTTTGGTCCCATTTGGCACCCTTCATTAGGGAACCCTCAAAACAACTAGCTTGAATGTAAGATTGATGTGTATTTTCTGGTGCCTATTAATAGGTCTCAACCTACCAGTTTTTATGCCGTAGATCATAGAGGAGATCTATGCCATAGTAGATAGACAAACAATAAGGATTCACTGTAAAGTATATTAAATTAAATTAAAAACTAAACTTAATCTAAATTAAAATTATTAACAAATATAATGCCTATATTAAATAAAAAATGTTTTTTAAATCGTCGCCGTTGGGGAGGGTACCCAAGACGCTGGCAGCGTTACCTCGTTGGATCGCTAAGCTGATCCTCTGACCGAGGTAAGCTCCGGCCCTTGGGTCACCAGAGGCGTCGACCAGGCGTGCCGACAATTCTTTAAAAAGTTGCCGTGCGGCCGGGCCCCATGGTCCAAGGGTTTCAACACCGAACGGCGCAAACATGTAGCCCTCTCCGAGGGCCACATATCTGCGCCGCTTCAGGTTTTCAGCTGACTCCGCAGCCGCGCCAGCCTTGGCTGAGGTCGCTCGTAGGTGGGACGGGGCGAGAGTGTCCACGCACGTCGCATCCCATACAAGCGACCTACCATTTTTCCATGCCAGGAGCGTCATTCCATCGGGCCGCTTGCCATCGGTGCGAATTATGCCCTTTGGTTCTAATGTGGCTGGTACGTAAGCGCTGGCAAGGGCCCGGCGGATGACGTCATTGATGCTAGCGTGGCGTGAGAGTCGTCCAGCGCTGAATTTACAAGACAGACCATGGTGCCCGTGTTGGCCGACGCCTTCTCCACAACGGCAACGGTGGGGCTCGTTAAGTTTTGAGCCAAGCCGCAGGCCGCAGGCAAGGCTCAGGGTGTGTCTATCCAAAAGGGTACCGATGTTGCTGGATGGGATCGCCATCAGCCAGTATCCCGACTCACGCTCTCTGGAGGCCAGGAGACGAGCCCTGTCTGCTGGGGTAGATGATGTTTCCAAGAGGTTTTCCTGTACCTGTTTACAGAGGGGCTCGTCCCATAGCCTCTGTGAGGATGGGGTAATGGGGTAATTTTCATTAGGGCACGCTGATTTCCAGGCGTTTCTGGCCTCATCCAAGCCCGAGACCTCAACGTCACCAAGTGACGGGTTTATTATACTACCGAAGAGGTCTCGTGTGCTGTGGATTGAAGACAGAAACGCGGGAAGGGCCACACTTGAAATTTTTCTAATTCCCAAACCACCCAACCGTACTGGTAAGGTGGCTTGGTTCCAACTCCGTTCATCGAGAGGACAATTTAGAATTTGGATCATTGTTTTTTCAATTATCTTGTCAAGAGTATCTAAAAAGTTTTTATGGTTCCAAAGAGGCGTACAACGTAAAACGTACGTAAATTTCGGTACAAACAGACAAAACCGAATGATGAAAAGGGCCATATGGGGGTTTATTTCAGCAAGGCAACTGGACGACTCTTCAAATTTAGCTATTTGTTCCGAGATGTATTGTGAAATGCCATGGTCCAATAAAGGAGCGCCAAGGAGGCGAAGTGTCTCGTTAGTCAGTATTTTTATATTCGGAGCAAAATTTTTATAATTTTGTATGATTTTGTCTTTATTGTAGGTTTTGTCTGGGATAAATAGTTCACATTTACTATAATTTAGTTCCAGTCCAATGTCTTTGAATTTGTTGCAGAGAGTTTCCAGGTCCTTTAAGACGGTGTTAGCTTCCCCTCCTATGGTGCCGTCGTCCAGATACCACACATTGAATTTTGAATTTAAAGTTGTTATTATTGGGTGAATGGCTAAGCCAAAAATAGCGGGGCCTAAGGGGTCGCCTTGTTGACAGCCTACTTCTGAGTTTAATAAGTGGCTTTTGTATATGAGCTTCGTAGGTGAACTGTAGCATTGCCACATGTATTTATAAATTTGGGGTATATTTTCTTTGACCTCTGTCAACAAGGCGCCCCTGTCAACGGAGTTGAATCCTGAAATTTTTATATTTTGTTACTATTTTCGGTCAAATCAACCTTAATTACCTTCATTATCACCCGTTTCAGTTTTCTGTACCTGTACCTACCTGTACCTGTCTTCCAAAGAGTAGGCTACGAATTTTCTTCTGCTTCGGTTTTGTAACGCCTTCTTTGCTTCTTTCACATTTATAAAAAAATTCAAAATAATATAATTTTGTACAATAAAAGCTTCTCAGGTAATTCTAAGATTTCCGACTTATAAATTTACCTACAGTAAGTCAAATTAAACCGTTTTAGATAGGTAGAGAACGTGGGCTTTTACCTTAATTAAAGGTCACAGGGTAGGCCATCCCTTGTCAAGTCATCGGCAAACAAGGTTACACAAACCTTAGCTTCTTGTTCAATAATAAATTCTGAATAACGAGAACAGTCTAAGTTTAGCAATAAATATCTATCTATACTTTGAAATGTCACTTGACGAAATTGGAGCGATAAAAACGAAAACTTTAAATTAATTGTGACATAGTCATATCATGTCATAGATACCAAACAAGCGTGCTGATTAATATGCATTTGCACACTATTTAAATTAATACTCTAATAGATCAGAAAAGAAAAAGAAAATTTATACTTGTGATTGTCAGCACTTTGGTGAAACTTGAAACACATCTTGAATTAAAAGCACTTGTACAGTAGTTTCACTGAATTAGAAATTCAATAAAATATATTTTTCAGGTGGTAAAGGAGCTGAAAAAAAAAAGTAATTTTTCTTACCCTGGCATATGGGTGTCATTGTCTAGAACTCATTGAGTAGAGTACTTATATATTCTAATATATTATTTTTAGCTTAAAAAAATAAAGAAATTCTTCAAACCTTTTTTGTTACGAGGTCTATCTAAAAAACTGAACTAGTTAGGAGTTCTGAATTCATGTATTCAAATACCGTGTACCATAACTATTACTGTGTTAAAACAACAAATTGAACTGAAATTTAATTAAATTAAATGATTGAAGAACTAATTAGTAACCAACATGACTTTGTTTCATTTCGTATCAAATTAATTTTGCAACTTTTGTTCGAGTTTTCTTTATATCTACTTACTTAATAGAATTCTATGGAACTCTCAGGGTGCCAGACGTACTCCCACTTGACGGGTTTTTTCAAATTTTATCTTTGGGCTCTAAAAATGCAATTTGCGAATATCGTTACGCCCTCCTAGCAAAAGTTACTTATTTAGTCAAAGTCTATACCTCTATAAGTATACTGTAAGATATAATGCAGTTTTTAAGACATACGAGGATCCCTTACCTATCTAGGGTTATGAAATAATAAGGTCCAGCTTTCTAAATCTGTAGAACTAGGTGCGGCCATGCTGTTTAAAGGAACTAGACTACTATATACCTTCCATCCATCAGCCTAGTTCATCCACTGCTGGACATGAGCCTTTCCAGGACTTTGCCACTCCCAGCGGTCATCCTGGAAGAATTGCCTATACTCACACACGCTGGGCAGGCGGGTTGGTGAGCGTGATGCCGGAACCCTCGCACCAGTGACGCCACTGCCCCTCACCAGTCTGTTGCATATAAGGCCCGGCTATTAGGGATGGATATAGCGCCATCCATCGGTCCCAGGCATGGTGGGCCTCCTGATTTTTTGCCTGTGAGCTGTCTTACTCTCCCCCGAATTACTTCGGGGGGGTCTCCAAGTAACATGGTGGTACCTCCACAGTCGAGCCCGGCATCAGCTCTACCACCTGTCTACAATATACCTTACATACTTCTATAAACAACCTACAAGTCACGCTGATAAATATGGATTCGTTTTTATATTTTTTTGAATCAGAATCCTAAATATATTTATGAATTACAGAATATCCAATTAAAGTAACTTTTGCAAGGCTTCCACGAACAATGAATGTAAAATATTACATGAAGAGCTTTAATATATCAACCGTTACGTAAACAATAATAAAGTTTAATTGGCTAGGGATTTAACCATAGACCCACGAGCAATGTTAATATTACCCCTGGGACAAAGTAATTACGTACGTCCAAAGCTTTTTGAGAGAACAGAGGAAAATTTTAATTTTAACTGTGTTTTACAACACCTCTGCAAATCTCTGGCCGACGATTTATCGCTGAAAACGAATTAAGCTTTGCTGGATTTCAGGTTTATTTTTCGTTACGTGCGTTCATACTAGTAACGGTGCGGAAAGATCCACTCATCATTCTCTTTTCACTCTTATTAAGAGGCTATGCGAATTTTATTTTTGTCACTGTCACTCCAAGCGAAAAATCGCGCAGTGCGAGAGGGGCGGAATCTGGGCAAAAGGGAAAAAAGTTGGTTTTATATTTTTATTAAAAAAACCAAGATAGCTAGCAAAATTTCAAATATCAAATCACTAGATATTGTTGAAACACACCTAATAAAATATGTTTGAGTTCTGGATATGGTTCCTATTCGTCAAACGAGGAGAAAAAGTGTGTTTGAAGACCTCATTTCAACAATTATTTCAATCGAGGAAAATTTATCAAAACATGTTTTCCAATTTCAAAACGCTAGATTATATAGTCGAAATGCATATACTAGATTTTTTTTTTAAATTGTCCGTGTATTTCATGAAATACACAGAAAAGAAACAAACGTATTTTTTTCGCATATCGCCTTAAGGAAAGTATAAGGAAAATGGAAACTAATTTCTGCAATGGTAAGGATGTATACATAATATGCCCAGCGTGTGAGAGTATGGGCATTTCTTCCAAGGACTGCTAAGAGTGGCGAAATCTATAGAAAGGCCCAGCAATGAACGTACCAAGTTGATGGATGGATACACAAAACATACAGAGATAACCAATACACGGCCACCGAAAGTGATTCTTGGCCGACTAGAAAATAATAAAAAAGTTAAATTTAACTTCAATCAGCAGCGTTTGAACAAGTTTTAATTTCGGTATATCCAATTTATACTATTTCCGAAGTTAATTTTTTTATTTTAAATGTAATGATGTTATATTATTTTAGATTTTTACATTTCGTTCTAGTAGTGTCAGAAAAAAAATATTAAGGTGTCATAGCCAGGACCTATCACCTCGCCAAAGACACTTTATCAAAAAAAAAAAAAATGTTCGGAAATGCGGCTCGGCCTTCGGTCTCGTCAAAGACTCTTTACCCAAGCATCAATTCAGGAAACAAAAGAAAATATGTTCGGAATTTTTCAAAAATATTTGTCTATCAGAGTTAAATGCGGTGCAAAATTGTATTCCCTGTGTGTATTCATTTGAAACTCGGCGTAAAACTATTGAAAAGAAACAAGATGTGTTTTAGATTTAGGGGTGCATCAAAAAAACATTTTTTGAAAAAATATTGTTTTGCCTAAGGGAATGTTAAAGTTCTATGGGAAAATCTGATTCGAATTTGTATACGAAACCCACTTTCTTTTTCTTTTTCCTTATTATTCAAGGCGAAACCGAAACAAGTAGCATCGATTCGGCAAACGGAAGCTAACGGAAGAAAACAATAAATTACGCATCCCATTTCACTCACAACGCTTATGTAATTCGCAATCTGAGCTATAAATGCTAAAATGGCAAAAATATACGAATACCATTTTATTGTCAAAACAAAAAAGAGGTGAGAGTTATTACTTTGTTGTCGAAATCATGATTTTCAGTAATTTCTTTTAGCTCTATTACAAAAACGAGGTAACTTATTTTGATTATTTCTTTATACTTACTTAAATTGCTTTTCCGTGCCTCTGCGTACGTACAAAGTAAATATTTTACTTACATTCATATCGTTAAATCCTGATTATGAACTCAAAAATAGTGCAAAATGCATGCATAATGACATTTTTTTTTACAAACGTGTCTTATACAGAGAAAAATTATTTAAAAGAACACTTTTTTAACAAAATAATGCCTCTAAATATTTTTTTCTGCTATAAGAGTACAGTCTCACGAAATTGGAAGGCAAAGGGAACTTAGCCTATACAACCATGTCTGAGGTTTAAATAGGGAATGATTTGAATGCATGTACTTTTTTGACCAAACCCATGCGTTGTGGACTACGAATGATTTCAATCATTGTAGAATTCGTAGCCGCACCCGTGAACTGCTGGACAGGTTTTGTGCGTTATTTATTAATTCAATATTTTTTGCTATTTTGTTTGTTTGTTAAAGTTTTATTCTGGGCAAAAATATAATATAATTGTACAATTTAATTTAAATCTCTGCGTTAGTTTTGAACTTATCCCAGAAAGTTCACGTTCTTTTTATTTATTTATTAAGTTTATTCAGGAAATTAGCATCGATATATTTACTCTAGACCAGTGTTTTTCAAACTATGAGTTGGAACCCCCTGGGGGGTTGCGAAGCCTCTTTAAGGTGGTTGCAGTTACTATTCTAGTTCAAAATGTTATATTTAAGCGCACTTAACGTGATGGTTGGATTCGATATTTGTGACATAAAAAGCACAACTTAGAAACAGCGGAGGATAGGGGTCATGAAATATTTTTCCATACTAGGGAGGTCGCGCCATGAAAAAGATTGAAAAACACTGCTCTAGACAATATTTCAAAGCTATTAGGACAAGAATAATTATAGGTATAATTTTTAATGTAAATAAAGTAAATCACGGAATTTCAAAAGTCCATATTACACAAAAGTTGCTATGGAGCCATTAAGGCATAAGAGCAACGTCTATGTTGAAGCGCGCTAGTTTTACACTCTCTCCTTTGTGTGATAATGGAACGTAATACGGTTATGAATTTTCAAATAAACTGTTCTGTTTCTGTACTTATTCACGGCCATTAAAAATCTATTAATTTAAAAAAGTACTCTGTCTAACTGACTTGTCTATCGACGCCTAGACCAAATGGCCAGACCTAGTGAAATTATATGACGTAGACAACCTCTAAGAAGGGATTTCTATCCACGGATTTGAGAGCCACTAAGTTCACGCGAGCAACGTTCGCTAGTACGTTATATTTAGGTGATAAAAATGTTACATCATACTTAAAAACCGGCCAAGTGCGAGTCGGACTCGCGCACGAAGGGTTCCGTCCCATTATCTATAAAAACGGCAAAAAAAAACATGTCAGTTGTATGGGAGCCCCCTTAAATATTTATTTTATTCTGTTTTTTAGTATTTATTGTTATAGCGGCAACAGAAATACATCATCTGTGAAAATTTCAACTGTCTAACTATCACGGTTCATAAGATACAGCCTGTTGACAGACAGACGCACAGCGGAGTCTTAAGAATAGGGTCCCGTTGGTTACCCTTTGGCTACGGAACCCTAAAAAAGGGAAATTTAATGGCAGTTCATTGTCTTTATTTCCGGTTTGTATAATCCCGCATGTTTTGTTATATCGTATACTAGAGTGTCAAATGCAAAGGCAGATATTATGAGGAGATTTATCGTTTACATAAAACACATGTAATAAATGGCCGACATTGTTGGAAGCTTTTGGAGATATACTGGTATACGTATAGGTATAAAATAAATAAGTTTGTTTGTTTTAACATTTTGCTTTTTGCCCTCACATTTGAAGAATAAGTCATGCGAAATAAGTTTACAAGGGGAAAATAATAGGATTTTACTCAAATTGGTTTGTAAATGCTGGAACAGATTTGCCAACAATATATTATTTATAAAAAAATTTAAATATTGCTGACTGACCACATGTGCGCTATCTGTCATGGATTGTATAGAAAACATAAGGAAATACGACTTTTGCCGTTATAATTAGACACCGCAAGCATTAACAAAAGTAGTAAAAAAAATTCAAAATAAAATAAAATAGTATTCCTAGATAGAACCTAACATTAAGTATACAGTAATTTAAGTCCAGGCCTCGTAGCATAATGTTTATCGCGCACGACGCAACTTACTTGAATTACAGGTGCGAGGAGCGATGTTTTTCGATTAAACAGTATGTCACGCTCCTCGCACCTGTGATTCAACTGAGTCGCGTCGCGCGCTATTTAACATTATGCTTCGGGGCCTGGATAGCTTGTCATCGCTTTATTACACAAAGTGAACAAGAACACAAATACACCCTAAAGCATATACTGCGTCCATGACAATAAGACAAATGGCGAAGACTTTATTACGTTTTGACAAAGGCGATTATTGGTTTGCCCATTTGTCTAATTGTCTTGGGTTATTAAGGATCGTATATCACAAAGGCTAGTCAGTGATATACTAAGATAGCGGTTAACTTGCCGAACTGCAACTCACATACAAGATAAAATCAGTTATTTCATTAAATCTACGCAATATGCTTTCATTACTTGTATGAGTTTTTTTTTCATGGTTAAAAAAGAGTCAAAAGTATTATATGCGTTATCAAAAAGTGGACTGGAAGAGCAAATTTTCGGCTCTTTGGTCAGAAAGTAGTGTGAATATTGATTTATGTTTCTGGCTATCTCCACTCATCTAGGTTTAGAGACATGAAACAAATATGTATAACCTTATCTTCCATTTAATTGTTACAAAACTCTAAGTCGCCAACACAATTGTGCTTTGAAAAAGGCATCCGACTTTCCGAAGCATTAACAGCACCACGCCCTACACTAAAGCCTCAATCTAGCAATCGTAACGCACAATGCTCTCGCGGAAAAATTATTGCATGAAATGTTCCAGGGTGGTCTTTTGAACGGACGCCAGCAAACAGGCTACCTATTGGTAGGTCTTATTGCGGCGTCATAGCTGTTAAAATTGTTTACAATTAGGGAGGTTGAACTGCAAAAAGTGTGGGTGGACACTGTATGTGTATAGATTTGGATTCATCTTATAAAGTCAACCCACACAACTGAATCAAAATTTTATTCTAACATTGATACTCGATGTCACGTGACCTGATCCACCTGAAACTTCACATGTGTAGTATCTATAACCTACTAAACCTCCCATAGGAATTCAATTTTATCTTGTTTAAATTTCACCTTATACAAGGTGTTGATTTGATCAGCGACTTCCGTCACATGGTAGGTTATATTGACGATACTGATGATGGAAATTTAATTTTCATAAATAACATAAATAAATATATTTCAATATCAATTTATTTATTTCCATTTTATAAAAAAAAACACTTATTTTTTTTGAAAATTTATTTACTTTATTTTGGGGGTGATACAAAACGTCTAGCGCAAGACAGACATGATGAAATTGATTCAGCACTAGTGGAGCGTAACCAGTAACCGTTAATAAAGATCATTTTAGGACATATAAAAACGACATAAATCCTCGTTCAAGTGGTATTAATTTGTTTGATTCTGTTTTTGGAAAAAGCACCGTTCATACTAATATTTATGTGACGCAAGTTGTGGACCAAATGGACATCCTTTATATAGAGTATAAAAAAAAACACAAAATTTATAATAAAAGAAAACTGGTTACAAAATGGCTCGCTTGGCAGATCTGAAATAAATTCTCGTCGTTCCCTTTCCTCAAAATTTATACTTGCGATTGTCGGCACTTGGTGAAACTTGAAACACATCTTGAATTAAAACACTTGTACTGTAGTTTCACTTTATTTTTGGTTAACTCCCAACCGGTTTCGGATTTTACTCCATTTTTATGGAGTAAAATCCGAAACCGGTTGGGAGTTAACCAAAAATAAAGTGAAACTACAGTACAAGTGTTTTAATTCAAGATGTGTTCCCTTTCCTCCCCCAGCAAAGCAAACATTTTTTAAGTTTTCTATTTTTCATTTCATTTCCCAGACCAAAGCTTGAAAAAGACGTCCAAGTCACTGGCTGTGGTAAAATCAAAGGACCACTAGATCGGTATACGTCACGACTGTGAGCTTTTTTTTTACAAATGTAATTAGAAGTCGATCCAGGAGCCAGCTGACTAAAATCCCGTCACGACGTGAATCCCCAACGGGGTGTCAGAGATATTCCCAAGTGTGAACTGTGAACTGCAAGTCACAGTCTACACTTGGTACACCCGCTTTTAACCGACGATCATTATGGTATATATTTAATGAAATGTGCGAGAAACCCGACAAGAGCGCGTTTGTAATGCCTCATAGTCTATCATTGTCCTCGCTCAAGTAAAGATTAGGTACTTACATCTTGGCATAACTAATGTTAACCAGACTCAACAACAAAACGGTTATTTGTTCCACCACAAATTTAAACTAATGTTATCATTTCTTTTTCACATTTACGTCCTTCTTCACTTTCTAATGTCAAGGTACAGTGTCTCCAACACGTGACTTCATACGAACGCAGTTCTTACATATATCTAACATTAATTGTTATATATTTACATACATACACACATACATATGGGTAACCAACGGGACCCTATTACTAAGACTCCGCTGTCCGTCTGTCTGTCCGTCTGTCACCAGGCTGTATCTGCAAAACCGTGATAATTAGACAATTGAAATTTTCACAATTGATGTATTTCTGTTGCCGCTATAACAATAAATAAAAAAAAAACAGAATAAAATAAATAGTTAAGGGGGCTCCCATACAACAGACATGTTTTTTTGCCGTTTGGTACGGAACCCTTCGTGCGCGAGTCAGACTCGCACTTGGCCGTTTTTTTTAGATTACCGTAGTTGCTGTGGTTACTAAGTAATTACTTAGTCTGTGGTGAAACTTAGATCTACGTAGTACGTATCAGATAATTGCTATAACCTATCACCGTTTCATTCTGACCTAAGCATATGTACACTAATGTTTATCAATTATCATTATCAGAATTCAGCTTAAGGCGATATGCGAAAAAAATACGGGGGTTTCTTTTCTGTGTATTTCATTAAATACACGGAAAACTATAATCAGTTTCTGGTATATGCATTTTGACTATATAATCTAAGTATTTGATTTTGGAAAACATGTACGGATAAACTTTCCTCGATAGAAATAATTGTTGAAATGAGGTCTTCAAACTCATTTTTTCTCCTCGTTTGATGAATAGGAACAATATACAGAACTCGAGCATATTTTACTAGGTGTGTTTCAACAATATCTAGAGATTTGATACTTGAAATTTTGCTAGCTATTTTAGTTTTTTTATAAAAATTATAAAACTAACATTTTTCGCTCTCGACAGTGACAAAAATAAAATTCGCATAGCCTCTTAAGGTGCAAGCCAAGCAACTAATCTATCAATATCCTATTAACGATGCTACCATAAACCGACGTCCTAAAGAGAGAAAGAGAGAAAGAATTTTGTTTGTAATTCGAGCAAATGATCCGCAAAAAAGTAATTTGCTCGAGATTATCTCTGTCGTAGATAACACAAACTCTGTGAATTCCATGTATGTTTAGTTACAGTTGTTTAGTTTAGATGAAAGTTATAATATGCCTATAAGCAATTTATTTCTAGTTTTGTTGTTACTCAATTGTTTAATTTATTAGATAATATTATAATATATAAAGTAATTCATATATAAACGAAAATGAAATCAGTTCTGTGAGAGAGTGGGGATTTTAGGGGGAGTCGAAAATGGGCAAAAATCAATAACATAATATATGGACGGTGGCCGCTAAATAATTATATAGAATTCACACTCGAAACACGTCGGAGACACCCTTGGGGATTAATATTAATGTCGTACATAGATTTATAAGTAAAAAAAGTACATGTTTCAGGAAACAGTAATTCAAAACAAACACAAGAAACAACCCATATTAGACGCGATATTGTTTTCCTACTAGTACTCGTTCTGGAAAAAAGGGTATATTGTAAGAATTGGGGGGTTGCGCGTTTTGCGTTCTATAAATTCATTTTACGTACATAATTCAACGAACACGTATAAATGGAGTTCCACAATGCTAAACTTCAGTTTTGCATCGGATTCAGTTCCATCCATGAAGATGATAAAAAAAAAAATATGGAGTGTTTTTTGACTCAATTTAATTACTATATCAATATAAATATTTTACATTTAAATTACATTTTAAAAGAATGAGTTTCACGAAAAAAAGTTATACTGAAAAGGGCAAAAGGCTCATGATTGGTTCGTACTTTGGTCACGCGACAGTAGGCCAGCCGTGATTGGCTGACTTAAATACAGAGTGAATGCTATTGGTGCTATCGTCGCCATAAAAAATTGTGTTCAACACACTTATCGTGTGGTCATTTTTTTGCTGTCACTAGACTTCTATGTTTTTTTTTTAACTGCATACGATACCTTGGTAGGTACGAGTATTATCATTAAATCCATTTGGACAAAAGCATTATGTGAAAAGCAAGTACGACAAAAGAAATAAACGCTCTAAACATTGTTTTCACGATAACATGTTTTTGTTCTTTGCAAGTAAAAACTTAATAACCGAGCTTTCAAAGCTTTGTTCGGACGCCAGATAGCCATTAACATTGTTTGCAAATAGGGAGCTTGAACTACAGACGATTGTACCATATCAGTACGTAATGAATATACGTAGGTACTCGTATATAATATAGGTATGTTATGTATGTATGTATGAGAACGTGCTTTAGTGTTTATAGCTGTTATTAATTGTTTTTTAAACGAAAAATGATTTTTTATTTTTTTATTTATTGTGTACGCAATTTTTTTTGAATATAATATAAATTTATTAGCTTAATCTTGTTACATTGTACTAAGATATTTTTTGTGCCATACAAGATTAACCTAAGTAAGGTATTGCAAGTTACTTCAATGATAATTGGGACAATCAACTTTTTTATTATATGTATTTTATATTATATATCCATCCATCCATCCATCAGCCTAGTTCGTCCACTGCTGGACATAAGCCTTTCCACGACTTTGCCACTCTCGGACAGTGGCGTGCACAGAACTTTTTGCTGGAAAAGCAAACAATTGGTCAAGAACAACAATAAAAAAAATATGAAAAAATTTAAATATCACTTTGAAAAAAAAAATTTGTATGACGCCAGGGTAGACAATGTCTATCTACCCTAGAGTGAAAATTTCTTATACAAACTTTTTTTTTCAAAGTGATATTTAAATTTTTTTATATTTTTTTTATTGTTGTTCTTGACCAATTGTTTGCTTTTCCAGCAAAAAGTTCTGTGCACGCCACTGCTCGGAGGCCATCCTGGAAGAATTGCCCATACTCACAATTATATGCCTATATATACGTATTATATTATATATATATATATATTTCGAAAAGGCTTTTGATCGTGTCGATCACGTCATCCTGTTGCGTAAATTACAAGAGTTGGGTATACATGGGGATCTGCTTCGATGGATGGAATCCTATGTAACAAACCGTAGGCAGGCTGTGGTTATAGGTGGGCATAGGTCTGATTTCATTTTTGTTTCCTCTGGTGTCCCTCAGGGATCTTTACTGGGTCCACTGCTATACGTTGCTTATTTATACGACATTAAAAAATGTTTTCGTCATTCCAAACACTTGCTGTACGCTGACGACAAAAAAATCTACTTAAGCATTAAGGACTTTACTGACTGTCAGTTTTTACAGGATGATTTGAATAGATTATCTGCGTATTATGACGAAAATCTTATTAGTGTAAATACTAGCAAATGTGTTCAGATCACTTTTAGCAGAAGCCGAAATCCTGTTGACTTCCCTTATAAATTGAATGGCACAAACTTAAGTAAGGTCAACAATATTAAGGATTTGGGTGTCATCTTGGATACAAAATTAAGTTTTTCGACACAAATTGAATCTATTGCCCACAAGGCACTAAGGAATCTTGGATTTGTTATCCGCGTCAGTAAGCCTTTTACAGACACTGCGTGCATAAAAATCCTTTACTGTGCTTATGTTCGTAGCGTGCTGGAGTACTGCAGTCCAATCTGGAACCCACAGTACGCTAAGTATGACACTGACATCGAACGTATTCAACATAAGTTCCTTAAACATCTGAACTATCGCTCAAGGGCTGTGTGTAAAGATTATGAGGAATCCTGTAGCAGACACAGTTTGTTGCCACTGCGAGACAGACGTACCGTGTCTGATATGTCGCTGCTACATGACGTCTGCTCTGGTGCACTCGACTGCCCGGCATTAGTGACGGAGGTGTTACGACTATCAGCTCCATCTACCCGAACGCGACATACTAAGCTATTTACTACCCCCTTTTCACGCACTAAATATACAGCAAACTGTGTCTACCGCCGGCTTCCTACAACATACAACGAGCGCTTTGCAGATATGGATCCATTCTGTTCAAGTAAATCTGCGTTCAAACGCAACATTTCCCGGCGCCTGCTGGATCAACTATGATTATTATAAACCTTATCTACGAGTATATAGGTACTATTTATTATTCACAATTTTTATTTATTTAACACGTTTAACAGTTTAAGTTATATTCTTAACCTACATCACGAATAAAACTTATTCTATGTAAACTCACCTTTATGCCCACCTGAAATAACAGACCCACACAAGTACACGTACACATACACTCATCACTCCACACATTCTCACTTAGGCCTAATTGTGGTCTAAGCATTCTCACAAACAACGTCGACGATTCGGTGTGGCATGTTTGGCGGGACTAGGCTTGGTATAGGTGTTCTGTCTTTTTCTTTCAGTATTGAAACGACAGGGACGGAGCGCTTGAATCGGGTTTGGTCCTGTCAGACATGTGACATCGATCTGACACCAATATCTAGTTTAGCAAGTCAACACAGAGTCTTGCGTCTTTTTCTTTTTCTTAATTTAGTTTTTTGCAAATTGTTTCATGTTAGTTCCTAGTATAACATTATATATATTTATTGTTAGCATAGTGAAATCCGTAATTGGCACTATTAGCTGATGTTATATTTAGTTAATATTTTATGTGTTTGCTGTGGATTTTTGTTCATAAATAAAATAAAAATAAAAATAATATATATATATATATATATATATATATATATATATATATATATATATAACATACTATTATACGTATTCAAATATTATGATGCCGAAATTATATTGAGACTATTTTACAAAATGTACGGACGCCAGCATAAAAAGCTACCTATTGGCAGTTCTTAATGCAGCCTTATAGCTGGTAAAATCGTTTACAACATGCGCTTTAACAGCAGGTGACTTTGGATACGTTTACGATTACTTTGTAGTCCGAAAACATTCACGAAGCACCTTCACCGAATCTGCATTCAACGGAAAATGTAAATGTATAAAATTCCACGCATTCCTTTAAGCGGACGAATACCCACTCTCAAGGCAAAACTTATTTATTTCTTTATAACTGTACAGAAACGTTACTAAAGAATGCTTCACCGTCGTTCCATATTATAAAATATACGTACATTTTTAGTAACTTGATTTTTGTCTTTGTTTTCAGATGAAAACGACTTCTACTACACACCAGTTGAGAGGAACTTTGCTCAAGTACAGCCACCTCTATATCCAAACAATCGTCCTGCGACGTACTATGACCAAGACGACCCGTATAGGGGGGGGCAGCCAACGATAGCAGCGCCACAGCAGCCCCTATACAACGAGGGTCGGGTTAGGTTCCCGAGTCCTAACTACAACCAAAACCCAGCGCCATTCCAGTTGCCGACTGGCAGGAGCCAATCAGGAGCTCAATACTACGTAAACCAGCCTGATTTTACTCCATCACAACGGCAGAGATACAGGCTATCACTACCTCATAATTACCAAATCCTACACCCAGCCTCAACGAAAAGGCCTGATACATCACAGATACATTCTGTACAGTACCAAAACGATCCATCAAAACCGGAGACGTTTCTTGGACAAGTAACAATAAACAATCCAGATATTGATTTCTTACAAAACAGTAGATTTAAAAATATACCATTTGACGGTAATAGTTTAAAAAACGGAGTTCACACGCACCATGGTCTCTCAAATGATGAAGATGATGATAATGATAATCAAGATCTCTTTGACCAGCATAGAGTAACAACTTATAATCCTAGTACATTAAATAGACCTCGAGTAATAAAGCCAAACCCGGGCCGATTTCCTCATTACGAGGGTGAACCTTCACTCAACGATCAAACTTTATTCCCAAAAAATCCTAGTAAGATAAATTTGTCAAATAATAACTTCAAAGCTTCCAAACCAGCTGTTGGAAACGCACCATATCATGATACTTCTACAGAATATAAAGCAATGCTAGACATAGAGCCACTTTTAGAAGACGACATCAGGGATATTTCTTCATTTAGAGAACTAATGAAAAACAAGAAAGAATCGCATGACGTGCAAGTTATAAAATCAAATAACAGCGATGATTCTGAAAAATATGATAGTAATCCATCAGCAAGTTTTATGAATGCCGATAATGTTTCAAAAGCTGAACTTGCACATCTTGAGACAGCAACTAAATCGTCAACTATAATCGAGTCACATAAAAAAACACAAATTAATGAGTCAAGTAAAGATAATACAAATAGCCAAGAAAGTGATTTAGATGACTCTCATGGAAATCATGATCCCGAACATGAAAATCAAAATGGAGAAGGTGAAGAAGAGTATGTGGAATATTACGATGAAGCAGAAACAACTGAACCGGCGCATACCATAACTAATAAACCACAACCCACAGAACATCCAGACGATTATGAAGAATATGACTCGGGCGAAGAAGAAGAAGAGGAAGAAAAACAAGAACAGCCAGCGGAAGAAGCGAAACAAGATTATCCTAAAGAAGAATCTAAACAAGATCATTCCAAAGAAAAGTCACCTGAAAGACAACCTATACAGCAAAAGGTACTAAATTCTACAAACTCTTTTGATGTACTAGTCATGAAACCGAAAAATACAATGGTAACTGACGACAATTTCCAACAGTTTGTGGATACAACGGTAATTGATCAAATAGAACATGGTCCCAGTTTAAATACGACTGAATCAAATACAGAACCAGGTATTTCAAATGAAGAAATTGCTGCAGAAGGATTTTCTGAAGAAGCCATTACTACTGATGACACACCTTCTATTTTAGGGCAGGAAGTAGTTTCAGTCGTAACAACAAAAAGTGTTGTTAATGGTACTATATCAGTGCCCAACTTTACGTACCCACCGACTACTACGAAGGGTAGTGTAACGTCAGAGTTATCTTCAAGTATTGAAAGTAGCCAAAGTGATGGGTCTACAGTACCAGTAACTACACAAAGGGTTGTTGCTTCAGTTCAAACGAGCCGCAGTGTTTCTGGAGCAAGATTTTTACCGTTTCCTACAGTGGAACAAGAAGAAAAGAAACAAGTACTTACTGATGACGAAAGCGACGAAATTGTTACGAGAAACCCTAAAGACGAATTAACTACATTAGACAACCAGCAAACTACGTCAGCTTCCACAGAAAACATAAATGATAAATTAGACAGCATTCAATCAGAATTATCAAGTGCCGTACTATCCGGATCTTTAGACAGCGATAATAAAAATATAGAAATCATAAAAGAATCCACTACCACCAAAATACATACAACTACCACGACAACCACGACAACACCTTCAACTCTAAATGTATTTACAATAAGAAGTACTGAAATGGCTACAGTTACTGAAAAATCTGCTCCAGATCCTCTTCCAGTTCTTATCAAAAAATTCACTCCAAGAGTAAGTACAAGTACATCTACCACAGTAAAGCCAAAGAAAAAACTTGTTACTATTATGGATGAACTGGCACCAGGACTTTTACCACCTGGTTATAAACCAAGGATGTCATATAAAGACAAGCGTACAAGTACAACAAGTACCACAACAACTACCACTACAACAACAACACCCACATCAGTGTCTTCTGAAGACGACATTATCAATGGCACGCAAGGTCGCTCATCTGGCATTAGCTCAAAAAATAAAGTCATTATTCGTGACGAAAAAGTGTCTAATGTTCCAAAATATTTCAAACCAAAAGAAAGTAACCCACGAGATGATCAGTTCAGTAAATTTCAGCAAGATAACCTAAGTAAACTTTTACCACCAGGTTACAAGCCTCCAGCAACTGATTCATCGGAATCTAAAGAATCAAAACTAAACATATTCGACAAGGTGCAGCAAGTAGATATTTCAGCATTTTTACCAAAAGGTTTTAATTTAACAACTACCACAGAGAAATCCAAACCGATTTTGCCAAAGGCTGTTCCTGTTGACCTAAGTGCATTATTACCACCTGGATTCAAATTAAATGCTACCGAAAACGAGAGCACAGAAAGCCCAATAAAGAAATTACAAATCGCTGATATTTCTAACCTACTGCCACCAGGATTTAACCTTAATACGACTGAAGAAGAATCTACGGTATCCACAACTAAAGCTTCATCAGGCGGATCTTTCAAACTTGTGTTTCCTTCAAGACCTGGCAATAAGCCGGTCAGAAAAACAGCAACATCAAAACCAGTTTTTGAAGTTGGGCCAGTTCCCGTTACACCTAAAATTCAGAAAGGATGGCCAATAAGGTCAGTTTATTTTTCACCCAAGCTAGCTTTTTCGCGGTATATTAATTTAAATATGATATTTATCCTGTTCAAATTACCCATTTAATTACTTATGTATATATTATATTTAATTACTCATTTAACTATAAGTAAATGTATTACTTTTGAAATATTCACCTTATATAATTTTATGCTGCTTTTCATGTAATTTACCGTTATGAAATTTTCAGAGCGTCGACTGAGTTTACTGGCTGGCCATCGCCTTCCACTACTCCTTTCTCCATCGAGAAGCTACTGGAAGCTCAGAGAAATGCAACTGCCACCAGCCCCATGCCCAACTTTAACACTGAAGCAACCACCCGGCGCACCACGACCACTACAACGACCACTCCTGTCCCACCAGTCCCAACCACACCAGGAGTCTGCAAGCAGGAATGCGATATTGCTGCAACTATCAAGATAGTTTCAGGTGCTTATATTTTTCTGAAGACAAATTTTTTATATATGTTACGCTAAATTTTTTCTACATTATCTTTTATTATGCTGCAGGAGTGAAATGGGTACCCGAACTTTTGGACCATCATACAGAAGAATGGCAGAATTTAGCACGTGACGTTAAGGAAGAGGTAAAAAACACGATATATCTTATTGTCTGATTTACAACGTGTTGTTTATAAATTTTAGTATTATCCAACCATATTTTGTTTTACAGCTCAATTCTGTCTACTCTCAATCAGATCTTCTTAACAAATGGTACAAAGGAATTCGCATAGATGAATTCACCACAGATTCAGACAGAGTAAAACGTTCTGTTCTCGTTGACTTTTTTATTGAACTCAACGATGTTGAGGAAAAGATAGATACGTCGGAACTGAAGAAACTCTTCCATAAATCTCTTCACCATGCCAAGGCTGGTTCAGTCGTAGAAACCGTTGAAGAGCAACCAAAGGAGGATGAAGGATTTGATCCAGATGTCATGTTAGGAGACCAGCCTGACGAAGAGAGAATGAAGAAGAGCAATGAAAAAATGACAAAAACAATCGATAAATCGGCAGGAAAGTTGGAAATAGGAAAATTTGTAATGGACCCTGCGTACACTGAATTTATTGGTATGTTTTTAAACCTTCTAGCATATGAAAGATTAATATCAATATAAGTAATTAGAATATTTATAATTTCTATATTTTAACAGTATTGCCGAAACGCGAAGAAATTACAACTGTGGCTCCAGAAGAAGAATCATTCTTGCCACAATGGGGAATAGCCGTTATCGTTATCGCTATGGCGTCACTACTGTTTGTTGTCATATTTGGTGTAACAGTGGTAAGTAGATAATTATTTATTTTGTATAGTTATTGTTGTATTTTAACATTATACTAAAGATTTGATATTAACTTTGCAGCTAGTGAATCGCCAAAAGAGTGCCAAAGCCAAACAACCGATACCTTTGAGTGAAGATATGCTCCGAGAATTAGATAAGAGTCACATGGGAGGCTTTGATGACTTGCATCAGCTGAAGGAGAGAGAGCTTCCATATCCGTCTTCTGGGAAGGTAACCTTTATTTTCAGTTGTTGAAACTTCATATCTCACACTGTTACTGAACATTAGTGCGTTTGAGCCGTGAACCATAAAAATGAAAAAAATGTATATAAATATTTTTAAAGAAATTAAAAATTACAATTAAAATTATTTCATTTATTTCGTAGATGATCTACGGTAGATCCAATTAACATGGCTCTGCAGAACTTCCATTTCTAATAGCTTTACAGGATTTAGTGATTAGCATGCAAAACAAAAAGTACTTTTATTTGAATCCAATCGTATTTGTAACAATGTTTGTTTTACTTTCAGCGCATGTCAACAGCCTTCATAGAGCAACTGGCATACCCCAATCCTGGGGATTCGTGGCGCTCTGAATGGACTCCACAGCTTCAAAAATACATGCAGCACTACACTCCTGACTCAGGCAGAGGCTCGCAAATATATGGAGCTGGAGGAAATCCTTACGGGTAAAGATCGCGGCCTTAAAGTATTTTCAGACTTCCGTCAATGGAATTAAAAAGGGGATCACAACAAAAAGATTTCAAAAAGGATTTAAAATTCGTACAGATAAATAAACTCTTCCCTCCGCAACTGTATACAGTGGCGTGCGATACAAGAACAAATTTCGTGATCTTCTCGAAAAAAAATAAGGGACAAACGTCGAAAATTGACGACAAATTCGAAACACATTATCACGCTTCGCGGTCTTTATTCGTCAATAAAGTTGTCGTGTCTGTGTCGCCGATACGCATTTTCTTTGTAAGATTTTGTTCGGAGTCATGCCTATATTTCAATTCCCCTTTGTTCGCTTTCTCTTCTATATTTATAACAGAATATGAGAACGTAGACAGCTTGTACCTACTTACTTGTATTGAGAAAAAATCCCAACGCTATTATTACTTCGCTTTTTTGTACTTACAGCCTACGTTTTCACGATTAGGGATTCGTGAGAAAATAAAATCTTGGTTGTCTTGGTTGTGCGTATTAATTTACTGGTTTTCCATTCAGTTGAAAAAGGAATTATATCCACATTGAATTTACCTACTTTCATTATTTTGTTATATCTCGAGAAATGCGAAGGCAGTCTCAAATAAAACTTACCAATTGTTTTTCTTATTACAAATTATAATTTCGTGCACGAAGCTTAATTGATTTTTCTGGTTTCTTATTCAATACGTTTTTTCTTTAGATACAATGGCTCACAGCTGTACGGGCAGACGGGAGGTGGTTCCCAGGTCTACGGGTACACAGGAGAGTACCCCCCCGTACGCTCCCACTACTCAAGACGTCGATCGGAATATGACAGCAACTTTTAAAATTCTAACCAAGCACCAAGACTTGATACCCTTTGACAATATCACCTTTACAAATGCAAATGTCTAATGTTCGTTATTTGAATCGGTCTAATCTTAATACAGTACGGCTGAAGATAGAAAACCGATCCTCGGTGATGTGATGACGTCATTTCATTGCCTTGATGGATCTATAAGTTTTCTATTGAGTTTTCGGCTTTAAAGTGAAAGTGTGACTATGGTGTGAAATATTGCGTAAATATTTATATAAATGTTGATACTGATGCAAGGAAAATCAGGCCAAGTGTGTTACTCTATGTCGTGACAGTTTCGGAAGAGCAGAACATATTTTCTTTGACTGTAAGTGTGGCTAACAAGTGGATGGCTTTTCGCACAGGCAATAAGTTGGTAAGCCAAAACGGTTTGGACAATCTACGAGTTTTAACAGGATTTTGGACCACACCTGAAATCAATATATCTTCTGGCGTACTGTACTTTACTGTAACTTCCATTGTAGTGACTCTAAAATACATTTAGTAACAGGTTGTGAAACATGTCATCATATAAAAGTTTGTCTCAAATTAGCTTTACAGCTAAAAATATTTATTAAGCGTAGATAAAATAATTTTGTTTTATACGATTTTCGATTTAGAAGGACGATACTGACTGCCCATTGATGTTAATATATTTTTACTACCAGCTTATTTCAGTCCGGCCTATTCAGGACTAATAAACGGTGCCAACTAATGTCCCCATTAATACCAAGATACTTTGAAGGAATACTAAATTATCTGCCAAATTACCACGATTCGACTGATTACGTCTCGTAAATAATTGTAATAATGATAAATCTTACGATTTATGTAAGATTAGAGATTGAACTACAAACATTTCTGTAGATATTCTCTGCATACCTATATTTGCTCACTAATCAATATGTGTATAGAACAGTGCGTAGACCCCGCGACCCCATCTCACACCGCGGGCGCCCGGGTGTGTAAGTGTGTGAATGAATGGAGCCTCTTTGTGCCAAACGTTTGTGTGTATGTAATTGTAAATAATGAAAACACGACGCGAGCTTTTGTTTTTAAAGTACTCGTATGTCCATAGCTTTATAACATAGAACATCTACGAAAAGACCGCCTTTTATTGCGGTACTATTAAATAATTTTGTTAAATAAACAATCAATTTAATCTTCATGAAAGTATGTTCTTTAAGAACGTTTTTGTCATTCAAAGTTTTGTAAGATTTTAAATATTTGCGAAATACCATTTTGAATGTCATCTTAAATGTTCATTGTAAATTCCTGAATAAATGAGTATTATATACCAACTTAGATATAACTTAGCGAGATACTGCATGGACGTTCATGTATATAAGAACAATTTTTGTACATTAGAATTTTAGTTTTAATTTTTGTCATATAGTTAGAGACGAAAATAAATTGTTAAGATCGTGAATATGAAATAAAAACATCATGTAACATCCAGTAATTTTATTTCAGCATACATTCCTTATTCTGATTCTGTTATGATTCTGTTTGCAAAATAAATAATTCTCGAACATTTCTTAGTAATTTGAACATAATAATGTACTCCTTTTTCAATATATCACTCCACAAACTTGCTCTTGAAATAAAATAACTCAAAAGTAATCTTGCAAAGGTTATAAAACAATAAATATAGCACATAATTTAATTTATTTTTAATAATTCACTTTTGTTTTTTTGTGCCAAAATTCACCTACGCGCTACGTTTTCAGTTGTACTACGCTTTGAAAACATGAAAACCTTTTATACACTCTAGATAAATTAATCCCAAACGATGATTCAAATTCTTAATTAACCTCTTGATGACGGGAGTTCGACCCAGGCCACCCTGCCAGTACGGCTGTGGGTTGTCTCAGAATTCGCAACATCAGCTACTAGTAGTGTGGCCTCCCTTTGTTCCTGTCCTCAATCCACAGCATACGCGACCTCTTCGGTAACATAAAAGCTCGTCACTTGATGACGTCGAAGTCTCGGGCTTGGATGGGGTTAAGGAGTACATGGATAGCAGCTTACCCAAACGAAAACCATCCGATCACACCATCCTCGCAGAAGCTCTGGGTAGAGCCCCTTTGTAGGCAGGTGACAAAAAACTTTATAGATACCCCCAATAACCCAGGAGACAGGGCTCATTCCGTCAGCGATCGTCGGTACCCTCCTAAATGAAAAAACTTAAAGCCTGCGTCCTCCGACTGGGCTCAAAAGCTTAATGAGACGCACCGTTCCCGTTTCGGTGAAGCTGTCAACCAGCTTGGACATCACAGCCTCTCAAGCAGGTTCAGCGTGAGACGACTCTAACGCCACGCCAGCCTTAATGCCATCATCCGTCGGACTTGCCAGGGCTAACTTACCTGCTGTCTCGGAGCTTTTAGGCAATTGTCGCGGCCATGGCAAGCGGCCCGATGGAATGACGTTGTTGGCATGGAAAAATGACTGGCCGCTTGTATTGGACACGACTTGTGCTGATACACTCACCCCATCCCACCTACAGGCGACCTCAGCCAGGGCTGGTGCGGCTTCGGAGTCAGCAGAAAGCCTAAGGCAGCGAAAGTATGCGTCCCTGGAGCCGTGGGGTTGGAGCGTGTGGCGTATGTTCAAAGAACTGTCGGCTCGTTTGGTTGACGCCTCTGGTGACCCAAGGGTTGGAGCTTAACTCGGCCAGAGGATCAGTCTGGCGATCCAGCGTTTCAGGGCTTATTTATTTATTTTAGATGTACATGTTATTGCCTGGCTATTTCAACTCATAAATAAATTACTTAAGTTTTTTATTTAACGTTATTCAAGTTTCAAGAATTATTTAATAAAAAGACATCCATAAAGATTTTATAAGATAAAATATAAGATAAAAATATATCTAGCTTTAAAAAATATAGATCTTTTACGAAGAATAATAAATTACGTCACAAATGGAAAGCTTTTTTAGTTAAGGGTTGATGCTTTAGTTTTGTACCGAGATCCTCAGATTTAAGATTGACATCCAAAATAATGTTTATATGCGAAAATTGTTTTTTGAAGATATGGAACTAGCTTTATATAATTTGATTTTCCATAGTGAGGAATTTTGAATCTTTTTGGAATTTATTTACAGCAAAATCCGCGACAGTGAAAAAATCCAATCAAGTCAAACGGCAGAGCTGTATTTTATATTTATATTACTGTATTTTTTATGTTTGTGTGTTTCCCAGAACCACGCGTATTGAAAGACGCTTGGCGTCAGTTCGGAACTGGCAAGGGTGCAACTCGTCCAGGTAATGAAACGGAAGGTTAAAACCTCCATATTACTTATTAAAATCTTTATAATTTATTTTGTGTGAATGAGACAATATTAAACTGACATCAATTGCAGTTGCATTAATTATTACGAATCTTATCATGGAAATGGATGGCAGTTAGGACGAACCGTTTTTAAAGATTTAATTTAAGTTATCAAACTGAAAATAAAAACAATAAAACCTTGAAATCAACTTTCATAAAAAAAAAACAAATAATCGAAATTGCTATTGAATTACAAGAATTATGAACTCATAAATATGTAAGAAAATTTCACCAAGTTAGGTAAGCGCCCAATATTTTATTCCCATACCCAATTACCGTTAGAGGGTGGATAATAGCACCAAATTTGATATGAAGTTACCTTAGGGTTACTGATAAAAGTAAGCCCAGGAAACCTCTGAAAAAAAAAAACAATTCAGGTTCAGAAATCATCAGGCATAAAATACAATAACAAAACAATCATAATGATATAGAATTGAAAACAAGAAGAGGCACTAAAAACTTACCACAAAAACAAATCACCAGCGAAGTATATGGCAAAAGAGAAAATCAACTATATGATAATGATATGATAAATCCATCAAATTTGGAAAGCAGAACAAAGATCCCAAGCAAACAATTACCTGGAAGATCCTATTGGCAGTCTTTGTTCTCGGAAGTAGATGCCTTAGGGACGGACTACGCATACACAAAACCCCTTATATTTATTTTCGGAGCTTTGAACTTTTGCTTCGGTACTTATAAAAAGCTCTATACCGCAGCCACCCTTATTAATATAAATTCGCTCTTTTCGATTTGTGCTACATCGTTTCCCACCCAAAAGTGGCGGTTGAGGACCTACTGAAGGTTTCCACTCTAAGGTCAAAGCCTACTTCAAGCTAGAGGTATTGAAGTACCAATGAACTCAAATATTTACTGATTAATGGACCAGAATGTTATTTTTGAAGAGGAGTGTGTTTGTTAAATTCAAAAGTAAAATATTATGCGCTATTAAACTTTACAAATTCAGTGTATTTATGTTTCAACATTTCTTTTTACCATTTAATATTTTAAAACCAATTGTGAACCTGTTTGAGTTCTATAGCTTTTCACCCGCGACTCCACCCGCGTTTATTAAATGTTTTCCCCGTTTTCTGCTTGGCGGTTATTTAATCGACACCCTTTGTAGCCTGTTTACCAGGGTGACTAAGATGATAATAAAGAAAACCGCATCGAAATCCGTTGAGTGTTTCTCGGGTTAAAACGGAACCCAACATGACATACAGACAGACAGACAAAAATTCTAGTATTGACCTCTGTACAATATCCTATATTTTACCCATAATACCCATTTTATTTAAAATTTTGCAAAAATATTTGTACAAGCACAATTTTTTTACTACTTTATTATTAGTGAGTACATAGATTATAGCATTCTCAGTCATTTCCTTGGACAAAAGAAGCTAGCAACCTGCAACGGATAGATAGACACCAAAAATTATTCCATAAGTTGTCCAAAATAGTAGATCGTTACACTTAAATGAAAGCTCTATGTATATTTAGTTGTATACAAGCTTTAGGTTCTTATTATCTAGCGTATACGTTAAGTGGGGGTAATGAAACATGTAACTTTCAGTCCCGCGTAGAGGGCGGCCTTAAAAGTCGAGAGGTCAGTAAAATCAGATATATTCTGCCCGCATCGACCATCGGCTACCTATTTCTGCAGTCGATGTCATTACGATAAAGTACAATAAAGATAGGACAGCATTGTTGCTTCTCCCTAGGCTGAAGGATTTATATATACGCATGCTAATATAGAATATCGGGATACGTAATATCCCTCCGAGCAAAAAGGAAAAAAGGAATTTTGTACGGAATCAACGTACTGGAACGCCTTACGGCGTCTGATATGTAATCTATTCGCTAGACAAGTGGTTCTCAAAATGTGGTCCGGTGAACTCCGATTTATAATTCATTAGTGAACGCGGACGTGAAATGCGCTCCTGCAACATTCAAAGGATAGCCATTCCAGAAAACAGAACAGGATTTTACAGTGACTCATTTTCGGTACACGCTACAAGACTCTGAAATCGCATACCTGTGTCAATTCAGGCATTGAAAAATACAAATCACTTTAAAATAAAAGTGAAGCGATTTTTCTCAACAGAGTACCCATCTTAGAACTCAAATATCAAATTTTATTATAATTTTTGTATGTTTATTTATTATTTATATAATGTTTGTGTATATTTAATAGGTATGTATTCATTTATTTAAGTATGTTCACGTATTTTTATATGTAAGTTTATGTCTTAGATATTTACGTTTATATTTTAATCTTGATCTCCCTATTATTTTCTGATTAGTATTTACACCTCCACATGTTAATTTGTTCATCTTTCTGTTAGCTTCCAAGGGTTGCCTGGAAGATATTGCTATTAGCAATAAGTGCCGCACTTGTACACCATGATTAATTGTTTCTTTTATCTTTTAAGTTATTTGTGTAAATGTGCAAAAAGTGTTATAAATAAAAATAAAAAATGAATATTTATTGACGATGGTGTACTAGCTACCTACAAAAGATTTATGTTTATGTTTAGTGCATGTACAAGAACAGGCTGAAAACCAGCGCTGTGTTGCTGCTCGACAGCTCACAGTAGATGCTGAGTTTACCCCTTTTGTACCGTTTTTTACGTGACGAATGAATTTCATTTTCTTTCTTTCTTTCACTTGAGACTACCCTCTCGTTATTCGTCGTCAAACAATACCATTTCATATATTCACCTGTATGCTTCAGTACGCTTTCGGTTTTTCGTGTGATCATCACGTAACTTTTATGCAATTTAGTGACAGAATAAAAAAAATAAAAAGGTTATTGTATACTCTGTAAACAGCTCAGCGCATACGGCCCAACCACGATTGCATACCTCTTGGCGCCTCTAGGCCCAACGAATTACTGTAAATTTAATAATAATACTTTTTTCAAACGGTATTTCAAGGAAGTGTCGGGTAAATGTAGTTACAATTTAAACGTATTTAGCATATGTTTTTCTGCTATTTGATTGTTACCGTCTCGATTATGATTTTTAAAGGGTAGAGATAAAAGGCGATAAGGAAGTCTGTTCTTCTTCTTCTTCTAATTCTATTTTTGCACAAAACACAGTGTAATGTACAACAGGTGGACTTAATACTAGAAGCATTTTCTCCCGACAGAAAGTACAAGAAAGTTACTGAAGCAGGTGTGCAAAAACAAGCTTTACAATTTTAAACAAGAAATAAAAATAAAAAAATACATTTATGTTATTCTTGTTCTAAACATTTTCTGTGGTTATTTTAGGAATCTCAGATGTAAAGTTTTTATTTTGGGTTCTTCTACATTGATTTAATTATTATTTTTGCCGATTAATCAAGAATGAACATTTATATTTTGCACCTGCCCGGCCTTACGGAATGACGCTCATTCCTTGAATAAACGGATGGTCACCGATATGGGACGTAACCTGCGTTGATACATTGGCACAGTCCCGTGTCCAAGTGACCACAATAAGAGTGGGAGTGGCAGCTGCTGCAAAAAGAAGTTCTAAAGAGGTGCATCTATGAAACCCTTGGCGAGGGCTTCATATTTGTGCCTTTTGCTGTGTTTGCTGTCATTCTTGGGCGGTGGCTTTATAAAGAAATTTCGTTACGCTTGGTCGAAGTTTCAGGTGACCGAAGGGCTAAAAACTACTTTGGCCAAAGAATTAGTTTTGCCATTTAACGTGGTAACGCCGCCAGCCTTTTGGGCACCCTTACTAACAACGGCAGCGATCTCGCCAGCATTTTCTATTTATTATAAATATTTCCGATTTTAGGTTTACTTGGTTAGGTTTTTATTTTAGGTCATATATAGCTAAAAATAAAACTACCCATTTTGAATTCAGAACTACCAAAATATAAGGGTCATAATCGTCAATAGTAATCGCCTGGCAGACCGAATCTTCACCGAAATGAAGTTGAACCATGAAACATGCATAATATTTTCGCATGCTGTAAGATAAAATAGAAAATAAAAGGACATAAATGGGCATCATTATCATAGTCTGCCGTTCATTTCAAAAGCCAGCTTTAAGGAAGTATAGATAAAAAGTTCAAGAAACGCTGAGTTAGTACAAAGAAAGTTCTGAAAATCATTGCGAGATCATATTTGAAGTTTCGTAACGGAAGATATTATTTCCGTCTCCCGGTGTATAAAAACGTGACCTTTACTCAAAAGGAAATCTCCACGAATAGCGAATATACCTAGAAATGGCCAAAAAGCTCCGACTTGCGGCTAAGCCATCGCGAAGGCTGGAAAAGTGATTGAGGCTACATAATCCTCAGAAAGTTGTTAAAAGTAAGAAGAAGAGCTGTAGTACTAAGTACAGTTTGTACAGTTAGGAGCAAGTGTAACAAACAATCGAAGAATAATTGCCAGCTCCTTGAGTTAATAGCCGTCGGCTCCCGCCACTCGACACGGAAAGAAGGTTTTGGACTCGTTGGACTTATTCGATTGTACTTAGCTATATGTACGAATATCTGTTACCAGCCAATTTCGATTTCAGGATAAACTAGATAAACCTTGACCTAGAATTACGTAACCGTCGTTGATACTTTCGTATCTAATCAAATAACTCGAAATCACTTTAGTATGTATTTCGACTTTTTTTAGGTTAAAGTTAATATAATTAGGTTTATAAGAAGAACTAAGTAAAGCGAGACGTGCATTTTGGTCTGTGACAGAAAGTTCTCTGCAACCAAACCAGTTTGTTCTAGATCTAAATAGTTTGTTTTAGGCCTAATTAGTTAGTTAACACAAAAAAAGGCCAAGTGCGAGTCAGACTCGCATACCTATGGTTCCGTATTGTAGATGATAAATTTAATTTTGTCATTTTTTTTTTAATTTCTCAACCGCTTTATTTTTTCCGTAATCTTTACGTAAACACATATTACCATGATTTTTTTCATATTTTTTTGATCCACCAGTTTTTGAGATAAAGGTGGGGACATACATTTTTTATGGTTTTTGAAGGATTTCTCGAAATAGGTGCAATTAAATAAAGTCAAACTATATATTTTTACAATCAACTTTTTAATACCTACAATTTGATAAACATATTGTATATATGTATATTTGCATGTATTATTGCTTATACATTAATTTCTTTTTTTTCTTCTATTAAGTTTTCTGTTTTTAAAGTTGTGCACAATTATTTGCCCACCATTCTCACTACCTTTTCACCACATTGAAGGTAGGCTGGAAGAAATTTCTTTAGAAATAAGCTCACCCTTGTACAAATTTTTATTCATGTGTATGTTATATAAATTATTTAAGTTATTTTGTGCAATAAAGAATAAAGAGAGAGAGAGCTGTTAAGGCAAATTGGTGTGAGCTTGAGAAAAATAGAAAAAAAACGTATAAAAGTAGAGATATTTATGAGGGAATTATCAAAAGAAGCGTATTTTCAGCTGCATTTTTAGCGCGCCAAGACAAGGTTCTTTATTTAATTGCTTTTAGCTTAGCACTCTATGCTAAATATTAGTCCACTGTTTGGTTTCATTGAACTAGTACTATAACACGAAGATGTGACTATTTCTTGAAATCACATACAGTCACATCAAGCTATACACATTGGACTTTGTACCTATCTTATATCCTTCATTAAATGAGCTAATGTAGTACTGCAACTGAATAACTTGACGTGGTCTTGACTGTACAAGAAATTAAATATTTCTATCAGCTACGTAGGGTGTAGAATATGTCACGTGGCATGTACGAGTAGATACCTGCGTTTTGACAATATCCAGGATTATTACATATATAATTGTATGTAGTGTGCGCACACTATGGACCCGGACTCAACAGACAGCACTGACATACTCAACCAACTGACCCAATCAGCAAGTACTCCCCTCCAAACTGTTTCTTTTTTATTTTACCACCTTTCTTTCATCTTTTTTTTTTTATATAAATAGTTCCTATCATAACCTTTTCAGACTGTATCAACTTGTTTTCATATATATTTTTTATAATTTTTCTGTCAACCACTCGACTGATGACGGCCTCACTGATGAGGCCGAAATATATCGAAGATATAAAGTTTATTATTTAATAATCTGTTCATCCATTTTCATCTGTGAAAACTTGTAATTTTTATTAATACTGTTATTAAAACAATTAAAAAAATTATTATTACTCGATATATTTCGGCCCTCGGTATGGGGCCGTCATCAGTCGAGTGGTTGACAGAAAAATTATAAAAAATATATATGAAAACAAGTTGATACAGTCTGAAAAGGTTACAAAACTTGTAATTGGCTTTTCTGTTACTAAGTTTGTATGTTTTATATATATATTATAGCTGTAAGTTTTCCCTTAAATAAACAAAATAATGTATATTAATAAAACATATTAAATACATAAATATTCCAACTAATAAAATGCAGAAAAACAAAAACAAGAGAGAAAAGAGAGAAAATGCTTTCTTTTAAATGACGATACAGATGGGCTGTCTCTTATATTACTAGGCAGACTATTCCATAATCGAGCAGCTCGAACTGTAAAGGATTTATTAGTAGAAGTCCGTATTACAGGAAGGTACTTGGAGGGTTCATGATCATGATCTCATCAGCTCCAGTTTCTCGTCACAGATGTTATGTCAGCAAGCCGATGTGCTGGCTAGGCTGACTGACCGGGCGGAAAGTGCACAATACTCACGATTACGGAGAATCCGTGCACGACTATCAATCAAACCAACTTAAAATTTAAAATTTCAGAATTTAACCGCTCTAGATATACAAACAGTTATATTTCCTTCGCTATGCAGTTTTCCGTTTATATTTCATCACAAAATAGTAACAAAATGGAAAGTAACGCAACAAAATAGGTCCACAACCAACTTTTTACAGCCGAAACTTTACTAAGAACTATTAAAACTCGCACAAGTGCAGTAAAGGCGCATAAAGTACTCATTAGTCATGGCTGTACCGCGCAGATTGCAGACTTAGTACCAACTTAGTACAATGTGATCCGGGAACTTTGGAAGCTTTATATAAGCTACAAACGAGCTTGTTTTGATAAAAGTTTCCTTCTTCCGGCAAAAACATAAGTTCATATTTACGACGCTGCAAACCATGTTAGGTCTTTTGTGGAAAAGTTATTTATTTACATGAGACAAGTTATATAACAGGTTTCTCAGTTATGAGTTTAAGTATCTAATACAAACTTACTCCACCTACTTTCTATTGCAATATAATGAGTACACGAATAGGTAAGTTGTTGAAAATAAAAACAAATATGTCTAATGTTTGTCTAATTTTTGAATTTGAATTTTGAATTAGAATTTGAATTTTGAATTTGAATTTGAATTTGAATTCTAATTCCAAACAAAAATAATCCCTAAATATTCCATCCATCCATCCATCAGCCCGTATTTGTCCACTGCTGAACAAAGGCCTCCCCCATATCACGCCACTCTTGGCGGTCCTCTGTCATCCTCATCCAGCCGCCACCCGCAATGTCCTTCAGATTGTCAGTCCAGCGGGCACGAGAGTGGCCTACGCTGCGCTTTGCTGTACGTGGTCTCCATTCCAATGCCTTACGGCCCCAACGGTTATCACGTCGGCGACAAACATGGCCAGTCCACTGCCACTTCAACTTACTGATTCGGCAGGCTATGTCGTTCACCTTCGATCTCTAATATCCCAAGCATAGCCCGCTCCATAGCTCGTTGAGCGACCTTAAATCGGCGGATCAAGCCTTTGGTAAGAGACCACGTTTCAGCGTAACCTAAATATTGTCTAACATTAATCTTGAATTAAAAGCACTTGTACAAGTACGCGTCATGTAAAAAGAGCGCTGGAAGCGATAGGTTTGCGCATGGGTACACTCGCTCACGAAACTACTAGGCCTGTTGTTTTATTTTTGAACTAGCCTTTCGCTCGCGGCTTCGTATATTCATTATTGGTAGGTACATTGAAAAATATATTAGATAGAATATCACTAAATAGAATTAAAACCATACAATACATACAATCGCCGCCAGCGCTCTTTTTACATGACGTGTTTTCTCTATTTATTTTTAACAGTTTTTTAGATTTTAGGCAAAGGTTCTGAGCGATGTAAACGTTGATAATTATTTAATTCAAGATTATTTCCTGTTTCACCATGTTTCAACAATCACAAGTATAAATTTTATTAAAGTATTAATGTAATATAAGAGTAAAAATATACACCTACCCGTATTTACATAGAACTAATTTAATTAAAATTGAATAATATCTATGGGCTTCCACGAGCAGAAAATTCGGATGAACACTAATTCACTAGGGAAAAGCCTACAAAGGTAGGCAATTGGAAATGAAAATGAGAGTATTTCAGAGGTTTGTAATCACCAAAATGGCCGGCCTTTATAATAAAGGCCAAAACAAACCCTTTGTTCAAATGAAAAAATGGGTAAATGATTTATATGACAATAAAGTTGTCCTGTGCCACAATTAAAAACATATTTTTTGGTATTTGGTAACCTATGTGTTTACGCACTGTAGGGTGTAGCGTTTCTTTTTTAAAATATTTGGTTTTATCCACTACATAATCACGAACGTAATTTCGTAGGTTCGACCTAAATTTGGACTGCCACCAGGCAAGCCTGGTGACAGCCAAAAAAAGAGGTAAATCTGGATAAAGAAACCGTATAATTTAACTTTAAATAAACTAAAAATAACAAAACTGAAGAAAGAAAAATATGGTATAAAACACAATGATATCTGAAGAGTATTGGGTACTAAGGAACTTATTAAATCAACACAAAAATTATGCCTAATTCGTCTTATTTAGGATTTTGTTTTCCTTTAGCTTAAACGACGCATTTGTTCACAAAATAATGGATTTAAATTTGGATATCGAAACTAGTTTATAGGATCCCAGAAACTAAGATTACACGGAAGTTTTAATAACTTCTAATCCGAAAGAAAACGTAATATTAAGGTGTTAAGAGCAATCGTTATCTAGCTTTACATTAAGGAAGAAAAATAATTGATGCTGGATATCCAGACTACTGGATGTTAGGCTACGGATACTAAAAACCTGGTAAGGGTCTCTTCGTGACTTGGGTGTTTCCAGTCTTCCTGGGAGTAGTCGATGAAGCCAAGCCGACTTCTGTTTTAATACCGGAAGCTTTAGCCCTCCAGAGTACTTAGTCCTTATATCCGGCCTCAATAGGTACAACCGTACGAGATGGCGGGAGGAATTGAAGTAGAAATGGGGAAAAAACTGGGAAGAACCCTTAAAAAAACCCGAAGGGTCGCAGGAAATGCAGAAAAAAACTGGCTTTCACTATTTTTAGAGCAAATGTGCTCTGTTTCGTTTTAAAATTTGATATTTTAAATTTAGTGTGGCAAATTTCCTTTTTCTTGTACCACCATACTCTTTGATATGAGAAAAATAACGAAAAAATCTGACAAGATATTCCCAATATTCGAATTCGAAAATTCAGCAAAGTAGCCAACGATAAAGAAAGACTAAAAATATATGAAAAAGGTTGAATACTTGTAGCGAATGCTACAAGGGGTATTAAAGGTAACAAATTCCATTGCGAAATCTCTGCATGTTGTTGTTTTTTCACGACAAAAGTTTATAAATATTGTATGAATAATGAATATAAATACAGTTGTAAGGTGCTGAAAAATATACAGGTAACAATTTTCAACGGTGGTATCTCCAAATAAGCAAGAATTCCAAAAGAAAAGAAAACAAAAGCTCACGCTGGCTACGCACACCAGCAAGATAGTTTGAACTGTACGTAAAAAGCAAGTGAAAAGGTTTAAGGGTGCATATAAAGTCAGATTTAACACCTCATTTTGCGTCAATCAGAACTGAACTCTATGACGTTTTCTTTTAGTTTAAAATAACTCGGCTTCTAGATTAAATTATAAAAATATTCTAAGACGAATTTTTAAGTTCTTTTTAATACAAATTTCAAGGCTGTACGATTTAAGAAAGGTCCTTTAACACCCGAAAAATATGACATTTAGAGGTAACTTTCTATCGAGCAACCTTAAAGCCTTTACGTTTTTTCTAAAATGTTAAGGCCATTCAGGCCTATAGTTTACTATTGATATTATTTTTATTAAACCGATTCACCAAGTTACACAATATACAAAAAATATACAAAAAAATACAAAAAATATTTATTTTCAGACACATGGGTTAACACATATAACTTAAATTTAAGTGGCTCCCAGACTAGACGATGGGTGGTCTGTTTCGTGGGTGCCGGTAAATAGTTTTGACAAATAGTTATTTAGACATTGTAAAATGGTCATTTGAAGTTATGCATTTGACCTTATACGGACCTTTGAAAGTTTAAACGGAACTTTTGTTGGAACCAAAGGATGATATTAAACAAAAAAGGAGAGGCCTTTTATTTATTTAGAATATTATTTCGCAATAACCAGATGACTATTTTGTGCTGCCATACTTGGACTTTATCTCCTGATTTAAGATGTTCTTGTCAGCGTAGCATTTGCCATTGAGTTCTGTCTAATGCCATTTGATTCAGTTACGACTTCCGCTTTCTCTTTCTGCTGATTCATATAATATCTTCTCCTTGGTTTTTTTTTTGTTTCCTTGTCGTTTTTTTCGTTCTAATTTTCTTTTTATCACATTTATATTGAGTCGTTAGAGTAAATAAAACTTTTTCTAGCAAGTGTTGCGTACACGGAATACATACTTTATTCTTTTATAGTGCTTCCCCGACATTTGCTATGAACGCGGGCAGACTGAAGTTTTTTGCAAGTATAAAACTGATTTGATACGATGCGGTCCCTCTCAATTTTGAAACTTTCAATATCGAGAGCTTACACACCTATATATTTACACCTGTCTCCCAGGAGGGTAGGCTACATATTTAATAATAATAATATTAATAAAATTGTTTATTGACTCATAACTTAGCCTAGTTACATAGTTATACTTTGTAGACAGGTGGTAAAACATAAAAAACAAGTTCTTAGGCTATAAAGAGTCCAGGATAGTGATCTCTGCTCTCCGTGGTAGTTAAAACTGTTCTACGGCAGAGCAGCGCCCATTACCCCCCACTGTTCATAAATTACACATTATAAACTAGGTTTTCAATTCTGAGGTAAAATGTACAAATGTTGAATCATATAAACTTATATCTAATAGTATTTTAATAATTTATGGTAACATTTTGAATATTTTGTAGCATGCAACATTCATATATTTTATTCTTAAATTTAAATTTAAAAGAGCTTTCAGTTAAGGTAGCTAGCTTCATTTAATACATTATATATAATATATTGCTTTATTTAATAATATATTGCTTTATGAATAAATTATTCTATTTAATTTTTAAGAAATAATTTTGATTAGGTCCTCTGTCCTCACAACGCTCAGGATTCTTACTAAGAATCACTCGCTACGTTCGTGATTCAATTATAGAATCCTTTGCTTGCTCGGGATTTAAACTCGGCACTCGCAACAAAAACAATTTTTGCTCTCTTGTTGCACAAATAACTATTTTTTCGTCAACCTAATTTCATTCATCCTCACTTTATTTCCAACCATCGCAAGTATTTCTTTTTTTATTCTGTCACAATACATCTTCCTTCAGACCGCAATGATATTCTTGACTATCATTCATTGTTAAACCACATACTCCGTAAGGAACGCATTTCCACCGGGATTTTCATCGGAAGCTTATTATAAAAATAAATATCTTATTAAGAACCCATTAATTTTTATAACTGAAGCTTTTCTTATCTCCTTTTGTGTTATAGCAGTATTTTTATAAACTCCACGGCCAGGTTCTACGTTGTGAGCAAAAGTACCCATATTCATAAGCTACAGCAGAACATGATTCAACATTCATTTCTGATTCCCGAATGAACGAGGCTTGTCCCGTATTGTGAAATACGAACTCATACATGTTATTGATGAGAGACCGGACTTTTCTGAAAATATATGAGCAAAGGGAAATTATGCATCGGCCCATCACGTTTTAATCTCGCTGTATCGTTTGAATTGTCAGCAATAAATCGGAGGTGCGGTTGTGTTTTAATTAATTCTACGGGAGAATAATAAAACCATAAATTTTAAAATCTAAAGGATTGCTCATAACCATGTAACTACGGGCAAGAACATATGTTTATCTGTATGTATAAAATTCAAAGTCCTGACTGACTGACTGACTGACTGACTGATATATCAACGCACAGCCTAAACTGCTGATTCTAGAGACTTGAAATTTTGCATATAGATACCTTACCTTATATAGTGTAAGCATCCACTAAGAAAGGATTTCTCAAAATTCACTCCCTAAGGGGTTGAAACGGGTATCCAAAGTTTGTATGGGGAAACAAGATTAGTTGGACTATTTTATTCAAAACTTCACAGGAAATGAAAAAACAAATGTTTCAGGTTTTTTCAGAATTCAACCCCTAAAAGGGGGAAATGGGGTAACAAAGTCTGAAAATCAACATGAGTATTGTTTGTATGGTTTATCGGGTCACTGATAACGAAAACAACAACGATTTTAAAATCCAACGTGGTAGACGTGAAAAAGGCTTTTCCAGAATTCAACCCCTAAAAGGGGGAAATGGGGTGATAAAGTCTGAAAACCAACATGGGTATCGTTTGTATGGTTTATCGGATCGCTGATTACGAAAACTACAACGATTTCTAAATCCAATGTAGTGGACGTGAAATACCATCATCCCCTGTTGGAGTGCGATGGGGTTGAAATGTGTAAATATTAATATGGTTGTCGTTTTGGGTGGGTTTTTTTGGGACGTTAATTACGAAAATGGCATCGATTTTGAAATTTAATATAGCGGACATGAAAATTCTTGAAAGTATGTGTGCTAGAGCAAATCGGCTGTAACAGACCGACAGACAGACAGCCACACAATTGATCCTTTCAGGATTCCATTTCTTCCTTTTGAGGTATCTATCTATATACAGGGTGGAAAAAATTTAAGGGCCCTGGAGGGGAACTACCTTAAATCCTTTAGTTAGCTCATTTTACTGAAAGGAAACATTCCTTAATTTTTTAAAAGAAACAAAACTGCATTCAAAGATATTCTGAAATTCGCTTGTCTCACCCGGGAATCAAACCAACAAAAAATTTAAAAAAATAAACCCTTGCTATTTTATTATACGAATCGGTAGGATTATTGTTCAGGATAAAATTTGTCTAATAAACATTTGGTCTTACACTCATCTGTTGTACGAGATACCCATGAAATTAAATATTTATTACAAGTTCTTTATTAACAATACTTAGTACTGTAGTAGTTTTCTTACCTCTCTTACATCCAAAGACATCGTATGAAGTACAAGCTTTCTAATGTTATTTATCTTAAGTACCTTGTTGAAGACTTCAATAAGAAAATCGTTAAATGGTCATAATAAATCTATGCACAGCACAATTCCTTCTTGCACTAGGCGTACTGACGAAAAGTTTAAAAAGGGAACGTATTTTTTTTGCAACGCGGTGCAACAAATTTGAAGTTCGAACGATAACTTTCAACATTTTTAAAATCGATAAAAGTATTCGTTCGAATTTCAAATTTTGTTTTGTTTTGCTTTCATTCCGTGCTGTCATTGTGTAATAATGGCGTACCATTATTACTTTACAAGTGAACAGTACTAGGTATTGTTAATAACAAACTTGTAATAAATATTCAATTTCATGGGTATCTCGTACAACAGATAAGTGTAAGACTAAATGTTTACTAGACAAATTTTTATCCTGAACAATAATCCTACCGATTCGTATAATAAAATAGCGAGGGTTAATTTTTTTAAATTTTTAGTTGGTTCAGCTCCCGGGTGAGACAAGCAAATTTTAGAAGATCTTTGGATGCAGTTTTGTTTCTTTTAAAAAATAAAGGAATGTTTCCTTTTAGTAAAATGAGCTAACTAAAGGATTTAAGGTAGTTCCCCTCCAGGGCCCTTAAATTTAATTTTTTTCCACCCTGTATATATCCACAATCTATCTATCTGTCTATCTATCTGTCTATCTATCTGTCTATCTATCTGTCTATCTATCTATCTATCTATCTATCTATCTATCTGTCTGTCTATCTATCTATCTATCTATCTATAATTTGTTTCCTGTAGGCCACGCGGGCGAAGCCGCGGGCAGAAGCTAGTCTTATATAAGAAACTGTTAACACTCTTACTTCTTTTCATCTCTAAAACAATATTTGCAGTCCAACACTCGTAGCACAGTATTTAAACGCGTACGACGCGACTTAGTTGAATCATAAGTGAGAGGAGCGTGACACGATGTTTTTGCGATTCAACTATAAATGTGCGTCGTGCGCGATTAATCACTGTGCTACGGGGCCAGGTTGTGGCTCAGATCCACTGAGTTTTTGTGTCTGTTAGTAAATCCCATATGATCAAATAACAAAACGAGACCATTGTCAATTCGTACTTCTAGTTGGCGTTTTGATAAAAAATGAGGTTGTGAAGTTTTCCCTGGTCGTCATCTTACTTCTCCAGCGATAAATCTCGCTCGCTTCCCAATCTACTCGCCGCTACCTGCGAGTGAGACAGAACTTCATGATGAACTTTAGCAACTCTCACGCTGTTGTAGGAGGTCTTGTCTAGTAACAATCAGAGGATAATAGCTAAAGTTTCAGCATCTATTGTCACACATGGAATAATTTAAGTTTGAGAATAGACGAGGCTACAACGTCGCCCTACCCCCGCCCACGGTCTTCTTGCGGCTGCTCTGCGTTGCTGCACAGTGTTCTAAATAAAGCTTGCTAAGTAAGAGGCAGTTTTTTTAAATTAAAAGTTCAGGCAACCAATGGTTAAAAATATATGTATGATACAGTACACAAAATTATTTTAAACTTAATTAGAATTAAATATTGATTATTGTGCATGAAACATTTTTATTTATAAAGAAAACTTTTTAAAAATAATTTATTTAGGTCAGGTCATCAGATCAATAATTATTCATTGTTCAATCAATTTACAATAAACAAAATCGTCATGACATGAATTCCCGGGGTGGTATCAGAAGGGTTTTCATGTATGGACTGTGATGTTTATAATCGTACACCCACGTTTTACTGACTATTATAACATTTGGGTCTTGAAGCCTCTACTTCGGTTGCATTTTTTTTATATCTTTATTAATCCCAATTACAATTAATCTTAACCTAAACTATATAGCCACTAGCGAAAGCCAATTGGCATATCTGTATCATATGTATCATATATAGACTCACAGCTTAACGTGCTTTCTAAAGCACGTAGACCGAACACAAACACTTCGTATGTGATTTGAACCGGTGACCACCATTTTTGTGGTCGGAACGTTCGAAACACTTTACCACAGAGGCGGTATATTTATTAATCATTCGAAAACTAAGAAAAAGAACTCCAGAAAAGTTTTTATAAATCAGTTAATACATTATTAATTTATTAATCCCCTTATTTGCGCAGAAGTCTCATTCTTGTCGTTTTTTAAGAGGACTTTGGTTTACTTTCTCTTTTAATTAATCTATTTGTATAGCTTCTTCTCGGCCGCTTCATTGTCCCGTTTTTTTTTGGTTTCAGTGAAATACTGGAAACCCTTCTTGTGCAGTAAATCTTCAATGCCTATTTTCATAACTCAACAACGTCTTACAACAATAACACAATAACAAGAGCCTATTGAGCTAAAACTGAATACTTAAGCAAAATTTCACTAGTACCCTAGTAATATACAGAAAATATCCGCATATAATGTAATATTTAATAGTAGAAATGATCTTACGAAGACCAAGTTTTTGTCCAGCTAGTTATCGGTATCGAGTCACAGTGCGGCCCGCTAGCAGGCACGTACGTCTCAGTAATTACAAGTAAGCCATCCGCACAATCCACACCACCTCGCAAGGGCTCATAATGAAATAATAATACTCGCGCCACGATCGTGATCCGGATTCTAATTCGCATAGTTAATCGTTTCGCCCCGCATTTGTGCCGCTAATTTCCAACGAATAAGATTTAATTCCTCCACATATCGTACGAAGGCTGTGAATGTGTTACTTCATACAGAAGGGAAATTTCACTGTAAGACAATAGTTTATTAAGGGGAACGAAAATACAAACAGAAATAAAATGTCAGCTTTCGGATGATTTTGTTGCAATAATTAGGTTACGTATAGCCATAAAAAAAATACATGTTTTTGGTTGAACTTTAAGGTATTCATTTTCCACAAACCACGTTAATCAATTCATATTTGTAGTGTCAATGAATTTTTTTGTAACCCTCTATTGCACACTTTTTATCGATTTTGTTTCAGGTATCGCTTTCGCGATTTTGTTGGTTTTTTTTTAATAAAATTAGTGTGAATGATATCTATTCATTTTCCAAATACCACGTTATTCGGGTCAAAAAAAGCACCCCCTTTTTCCAAAAATACGTAAATCCACTGATGCAGTCAGCGGCAGCAAGATATTGTCAGTCTACGCCTAGCGTTGGCGCCCGTAAGACGTGGAACCTGTGCCCTTTTTTGCAAGCTATAAATATCTCCCAAAACTACTTCAAAACACATTGAAATTTATTTTATAAAGTAATATTTCGAGGAGCATCATATTCCTGCCGTTAAAAACTCAACAAAATATGCGTATGAGTGATTTAGCTACATCGTGCCATAGTCATAACAACAAAACTGAATGAATCTGGAATGAATTCATACTTTGAATTCATGACTGACCAGAATATCAAATTATGACCTCAGCAAAAAGAAGATAGTCTTCGAGTTGATGGTACTTTTATAAATTCGAATAGATTTTTGAGAGTCAAAGCTAACCAGTTCTAAATTCTAAGAATAAAATTTTTGTTGCGCAACTCTGAATAGTCATGCTATTGATAAAGTCAAAAATAAACCTTGAAATGCTGTTACATCAGGAAGAAAAATAAAAACCCAATTTATGAGCATTTTTTTGTAATTAGGTTAGTTCGATACCACACCCTGAAAAAAAATGTCCTATGTTAGTTTTGCAAATTGTCTTACATAACGGCTCATCAAATATTGTTTTTCAAATGATCTGGCAATTTCTGTGTATTACTTTTGAAAAAAAAGTTATTGCTATTTTACTACCAAAGGAGCTGCGTATTTTTTAAAATAATTAGAATTTAGAATGAAAGAATGGCGAGCAGTAAAAATATTTGACGTTCATTAGAAATGCCATTTAACACGCGTTAGAGTGAGATAAATAGTGACGCTATTTAAAATGAGTTGGAATGAGATAGTAACGCAGTTAAACGTGGATGAATGAGAGAGGCATAATTGATATAGGCTACAGTGAGATAGATAGTGACGTGGTGCATTCCTTCTGAGAATATTTGTTAGTTTCCACTTTTTGTAATAACAACTTTAGTAAAAATTTTTTGTAAAGAAATTTTTGGTCCAATTTATTTTCCCGCAAGTGTAAAACCAGCTCAACGGGCGAAAAATATTTAAAGAATGGGTAATGGTGACAATTAACCGTCACAATATTATTATGTATCTCTAAAGGAGTGTCTGAAATGTTCCGAGGGTCAACTGATAAATCAAACACTCAAAAAACCACTTTTAGCCGACCATAATAAATTTACGTCCCGACGTGATAGCAAGTAGGATCAATGCCGTGTGACGATGATCGAAATACACTAATAAATTAGATAAAATAAAATACGTATTACTTTTGAGCCTGCCTCATCCACTCTATTCGTATTTTTGCTATGGTGACGCGAGCTTAGAGACCGGGACGAATTTCCCCCCGCGCGCTATCGTAAAATAGAATAAGCCACGCCCGGAACTGGTTTTTGTTTTGGCTATGTCATACTCTTAAAACATGTTACAAAGTTTTTTTTTCCTCTGGAAGTGTGTTGTGAAAGGACAAATAACGGAAACAATAAAACAGGCTGAAGTACAGGATTTTAAAATGCAATTGTTTTTCATTGTCTACGTTCCAAAGGATAACTTAATCAATTAATAGTAGTTTATGCTACAATTTATTGCTTTTACGCCCGTGTATCATACTACGTTTTTCAATGCATAGTGTGAGGAAATAAAACAAATATAATTTTGTGAACTTTAAATTGTAATTGGCTCAAAAGGACTGTATCCAGAGCCGTTAAACAGTGGAAAAAAAAAGTATAACATCTATGGTACACAGGAAAGGCTGCAGGTTAGCCAATCATTGTAAATAAATAAAAAAAATAATAATAATAAAGCCCTAGGGCAAAATAATCGACTTTTTGTTCGGTTTTGATGCATAAAAAGTGGGCCTATACGAGCACATGCATTGAAAAATTATATACGCTATAACAGCTTTTAAAGTTTTTTTAAAAACATAAATATACTGATAAATAGGATATACAAATATAAGGAAATCTCAAGATATATTTCGGGCCCAGGTTGGATTAAATATTTTTATTTTTTACAATATTTAGGGGCTTCTTACACAGATTAAAAAAAATTAATCCCCATGCATTGAATTTTTTTATTGATATTAAAAATGTCTTTGATTGATAAAGTTTTTTAAAAAATATAATTATACTGATAAATAGGATATACAAATATAAGGAAATCTCAAGATATATTTCGGGTCCGACCTGGACCCGAAATATTCAATGCATGGGGATTCATTTTTTTAAATCTATGTAAGAAGCCCCTAAATATTGTAAAAATTTAAATCTTTATATAGGTATACAGGCTGTTAAGATGATGTTGCGGAAGCTGGAAACTGGTGACAGTATTCGTCCATACGAACATAAAAGTTGTTCGTATGTACGAGTACTATCGCCAGTTTCTGGCTTCTGAAACTTCATCTTAACACCCAGTATATCTATTAGTTTTAATCTACAAAGAATTTATTGAAGGGATGATCCGTGGTACAATAGAATATGACGAAAATTTGGGAATGTCCATCCTGTTGACGTATCCCGTATTACCGACAGAACTGTACCAGGAATAATCCTACCGAACCCAACTTTGTTTATGTGACCCTTTAATTACGGGTTCTTTATTGCAAGTAGGCGTTTGGTTGATGCGGTTGAATTATTCATACACATGGAAAATCAGATGTTGTGCGTTGGTTCTGCAATTTTTTTTTTAATCATTCTCGTCACGGTACAGAAAGACTGTTTCTCAGCTTATTATTATTATATTTTAAAAATCGAACAGGTACTCTAGCATGAACTTGGTATCGACTCGACATCGATTCGATAAATAAAAATGTAACTCTTATTTCATTACAATAAGGGTTATCGTTTAGACTTTATCGATTATATCTGTCAAATTTAACGAATTTTAATTACTAGCATGAACTTGGTATCGACTCGACATCGTTTCAACAAATAAAAATGTAACTCTTATTTCATTGCAATAAGGGTTAGCGTTTAGAATTTATCGATTCTATCTGTCAAATTTATCGAATCGCAGCAACTTGGTATCGACTCGACATCGATTCGATAAATAAAAATGTAACTCTTATTTCATTACAATAAGGGTTATCGTTTAGAATTTATCGATTATATCTATCAAATTTATCGAATCGACGCGTACGTGCTCGCATAGCAGGTACTAGTATGAACTTGGTATCGACTCGACATCGTTTCGATAAACAAAAATGTAACTCTTATTTCTTTGCAATAAGGGTTATCGTTTAGAATGTATCGATTATATCTGTCAAATTTAACGAATCGACGTGTACGTGCTCGCATAGCAGGTACTAGCATGAACTTGGTATCGACTCGACATCGTTTCAACAAATAAAAATGTAACTCTTATTTCATTGCAATAAGGGTTAGCGTTTAGAATTTATCGATTCTATCTGTCAAATTTATCGAATCGACGCGTACATGCTCGCAGCAACTTGGTATCGACTCGACATCGATTCGATAAATAAAAATGTAACTCTATTTCATTACAATAAGGGTTATCGTTTAGAATTTATCGATTATATCTGTCAAATTTATCTAATCGACGCGTACGTGCTCGCATAGCAGTTTTGTCATGAAACAACTCGGTCGGATTTAAGGTTCCGTAACCAAAGGGAAAAACGGAGCCCTATTAATGTACTCCGCTGTCCATCTGTTTGTCTGTCTATCTGTCTGTCTGTCTATCTGTCTGTCTGTCTATCTGTCTGTCTGTCTATCTGTCTGTCTGTCTATCTGTCTGTCTGTCCGTCCGTATGTCACGAGTCTCTGGCTCTAAGACGGAATGAGATAGAGACCAGAAATTTTTATATGTTATGTAAAATGTTGACTCAAATACAGGATATTGAGTTATAAATGTAAGTCAATTATTTTTCATGGGTATTACATGAAAATGGAACCGAAAAAAAAATGTTCTTACCCTTGCATGTGGGATGTCATTGTCTAAAACTCACTAGGTAAGGTATAAATGTTTTTTTATTAACACTCACTCTGTTTTTGCTGTTTTTACAGGAGGAGGGTAGGTTGAATTTGATTTTTTAAGGAAAAAAGAAACTCTTTCCATGAAGTTAAATGTTATGGTAACTGTAGATACACAAAACATTTGTCAAATTAAATGAATTTGTCGGAAATCGTACCAAAAACCTACCGAAAAACAGAAAACTAAAATTCAACACTTCGTGAGTTGAATAGTCTTCCAAAGAGGGGAGAGTTGATGAAAAATATCGACACTGAAAAGATTTTAATTGGACCCGATCCAACAAATTAATTTGACTTTCAAACAACCCGTTTGATCGGCAATCGATCGCCTTTGAAATTCCCGCGGGCTACTGACTTTACCAACTTTAAATTGGAGCTGTCTAATCCTTTATAGAACTAACGATATGATTATCGAAGCACTCATTAAAGCGCCTCTTCCCAGAGACATTCAAAAATGACTTTATTGATAAAGTTGTTTAAAAATTATGAAAGAAAATCGCTATCCAGCGAGGCAATGCTGCCAGCCTTCTGGGTACACTACCAACCGACGGTGGTGATCTGGCCAGCATTTTTTTATTTATTTTAATAATTTTAAGATTATGCATGTAGGTATATAGCTTGTAATTTACTGTATTTATATTTATAGGTTTAGTCTAATTTTTAATGTTATTTAAGTTTTATTTTGTGTTTTTAATGTGCACTTGTTGCTCTAGTTCTGCAAATAAAATTAAAAGAAAATACATATTGTTATTTAAACTACTTATACCTAAAAAACAACTTTATTTTAGGAAAGTATTTTCGCGTATAACAGCTTGAAAATTTAAAGTCAAGCTGTTTTTAATTGGTTAATTCTCTGAAACTACTAATGGTACTTGTATGGTTTTTGCACTAAACTACATAGGAAATATTGGTCAGAAAAATTATTAATGAAAATTGTTTTCCGTCCATCGTGTCCATGTGAAAAGTATAATTTTTTCCTATTTGGTGGCATCCGGAGACCCAGCGACATCGTTATGCAGTGCGCGTTATTTCAATATAGTGTTTGTCGATATTTGCACTGACACTGGTCGACTCAAAGTTATTGGTGACTACCTGCCCCTTTAACCACGCTGGCTGGGCGGGAAAAGCGCTCGCATACTAACGGTTCAATTCAGTTCTTGGGTTCAATCCCCGCGGTGTACTTTTAAGTATTTGTTCGATCTACGTGCTTCGGAAGGTACCAACGTTTTAAGGGTTCCGTACCCAAAGGGTAACCAACGGGACCCTATTACTAAGACTCCGCTGTCCGTCTGTCACCAGGCTGTATCTCGTGAACCGTGATAGTTAGACAGTTGAAATTTTCAAAGATGATGTATTTCTGTTGCCGCTATAACAACAAATACTAAAAAACAGAATAAAATAATTATAGTCCCCCCATACAAAAAAAGTATTTTTTTTTGCCATTTTTATAGGTAATGGTACGGAACCCTCCGTGCGCGAGTCCGACTCGCACTCAGCCGTTTTTTTTTTGTTTTTGGTTTTACGTTTGTCAAGAAGTAATATTCGTCGGTGAAAAGAGGGTGTTTGGACTATGACTTGCATTTTATAGTTCACACTTGTGAATATCTCAGACACCCTTTTGATATCGTAACGATGTTTTATTTTTTTTTTGTCATATAGCCACTCGTATATTTAAGGTGACTTGATAAAGCCAAATTCGTACTCGAGACTCGGTAAGTGGTTAGGGTCAAAGTTCAATTTTTGTGCTAAATTAAAAAGAAAATTTTTGTGTCTTAAGGGGATCCGATTCCTATACAAAAGTTCAGACCTTTTCCTGAGTTAACCATATGGTTATATGTACTGAAAATTATGTCAATAATCTTAGTAACGCCACAATAAGTCGCGAATTAATAAAATATATTTTTTAAAATTACCTTTCAAGCACATTTTAGTAATGATATTTCGTCAAATTCTGACATTGTAGTGGTGCGCACTACGCAGTAACATACAAGCATGTGTGAGTACTTTTTTACGTATGTGTATATTATGCAACGCTGCCAGATGTACGGAGCGGGGACGACTGCGGCGTTGCCGCTCCGAATTCTTATTATAATTTCTTCGAAACTGCTAATGCATGCTTTTTTGATTCTAACTAGTGTTGCCATTGTACCAAATGTACCGTAATTTCGGTATGTAATACTAAAATTTTATCTCTTGAAGTCTAAACATTTTCAAGTTATATCTATCATGAATCATGCATGACAGTAAATACGAAATAAAGAAACAGGTCCTGATTTCAAAATATTTGTATCTCTGAAAACATCAAATACATATATATATACATATTATATGCTTTGCTTCGCTGATGTGATGTAGTTAAAATACGGAAAAAGGAAAATTGTGTACTATGTAATTTAAACATTGATGACAAAGAAATGGAAGAAATGAGATTTTAAAATATATATATATTTTTTTATTTTCCTTCACTGGCGAGAAACAACCAGGATATCGAAACTGCAGCCAAGGAGAGAAAAAAATTCGCCATTATTCTAGCAGATGGCGCTTTCAAAATGAACAAAAAGCACAGCTATTATTACCAGGTTTGTGAAATTATTGTTATTTATCACATTTTAGTACTTTTAATATGGGGACAGTGGCGTAGCTCAGGCAGTAAAATGCTGGAGTCTCAATCTCCATACAATCGTAACAGACGTAACAATCGTCGGTGAAATGAGGGTGTACATGTGTGGACTATGACTTTCACCGCACAGTCCACACTAGGAAAATACCTCTGACACCCCCGCGGGGATTCAAGTTGTGACGATATATACAAGGTGACTTTTTGATCATCGTCCAAATTCATGCTGGAGGCTTGATAAGTGATCAGTATCTTGGATCAGTAACAATTTTTGTGAAATTCGTATAATGAAATTTCGGCTTCCCATATAAATTCAGTTCCAGTCCCGAGTGAATCACTATGGGGAGTTGAAATTTCATTTTACGAATTTTACCAAAATTGTTATTGATGCATGATACCGATCACTTACCAAGCCACCAGTATGAATTTGGACGATGATCAAAAAGTCACCTTGTATACTGTAGGGACAATCCTGAAATCGCAAAATAAACATATTTTTATAGATAAGTTAATTTAGCTACAACTATCAAAAACCACTAAACTTACACCATGACACATTATTATTTCTTACTTCCTTACGTTATGAACTTATGATTCTCTACTTTCTTCAGTACTTTCACAATTTTATTTTATTGCAGGTCTAGGGACAGCTCAAAGTGACAAAAATGGCGAAGTGTTATTTTGTGTGCTTCATAACACCGCTGCAACCCATCACTGTGTGTGGTGGAAGTTGACAGGGATGAAGACTTTATACAAGGAATGATACCAAAATTGGTATCGTTTTACAAGGAATGCGTATTACCAGAAATAATACTAATGAAAGTAACGAAAAATGCAAGTGTTACGATCTTGTAAATAAATAAATCTTATAATTGGTCTTTTTTATTTCATTATAAAAACTTCTCATTATATTTTCATAATAAAATTTCATTCATAGCAAAATAATACAAATTAAAACACAAAAAGAGGGGATCGAACCTAGATACCATAAATTGCGAAGCAAGCATACGCTACAATGTACCACGCGGTGTCTTGTTGAGGTGAACGAAATTTGCTATATTTTCATACATAGCAAAATAATACAAATTTAAAACACAAAAAGAATTTATGATAGGGGATCGAACCTAGATACCATGAATTGCGAAGTAAGTATACGCTACAATGCGCCACGCGATGTCTTGTTGAGGTGAATGAAATTTGCTATTATTAATTACCTGTAGTGACAATTTACATGTGTGGGTAAGATTTCTTGTATACACAGAGATCGGTACAATTAAAACTTGTAGGCCAATTTATGTAAAAGTTGAATGATTTATCGATTTAGTAATGATTAGAACTTATCACATATGCTTGTATTGGATCGCGAAGTGAGGTTCTGTTTGTTTATATTACAAAGTAAGATCATTAAAAAATTCAATATCAATATTGGCAAAACAGCGCCATCTCACGAGGATGTGGTGCCTAGCTGCTCGAATCGTTCCCCCTTAAGAACAACCCTGTGTCAATATTTTTTGCATTTTTCACAGAAAGGGTCATTGGACCTTGTTACTGATCACTTAAATTAAATTCAATTAAATTCCCCTTATACAGGTTGAAAATGAACCTTCTAGCTATATACTGAAATATATGAATCAAAATCACTTATACAAATACAACAAATTCAAATTTCTTTATTAATCCACAAGTAGTTAATGCTTAACAGTTAATGCTTAATATTATTTTATCCTAAAGTAATTAATAGCATGCACACAGAAAATTTAAAAATACAAATAAGAATTACATAGACAATAATTATAATGGAGATGTTGATCGTACAGGAATATTTAAACTGTTTTTATAGACCCTCTCACCTGCACTGGTCTGAAGAAAGACCGTCCCGCAGAGTGAAAGTTCAACAATTTGGACACACAAATTGGAATAGGTGTTACACCTTATTTAATAGGATACATTAATTATTAGACAAAAGTAACGTTAAATCATCGTTACAACAATATTTACACACTTATTATAAATATGGTTAGATAAATGAGTGCTTCATAAAAAAAGAAGGTGAGGGTGTGTGCGTGAGTGAAGATGTGTGTGATTGTGTGTGTGGAGGGTGTGTCATGTTTGTGAGTTTATTTGAATATCACGCATCCTTATGCTATAGCATCTGTGAGTTGAATAAACCGACTAACTGGCTATGAATCAACTTTCAAATAACCTTCAATCTGATCATAATCAATTGAACACGGAATCGTAAAAAAGCGTGTTTTTTCTCATATTTTTGATTGGGAATATTTTCCAAATTTCGACTAAATGGCTAACCTACGTGACGCGACATATGACTGACAATAAACCGTAGGATCTTCCTCGCAACGAGCCTCCAACATCCAGCCATCGATAAAAAACATTCCTGACAGCCTTGGTGCCCGCCCCCGCAATCCACCCTCCCGCCCGCAATCAGCTTTGGCGGTCGATATCTTTATTTTTCATTGTGAAACAAGACAAAAGTAACAAAACTTTAATATTTTTATTTCGAACATAGAATAGTTTCCTTTGATATAACTATGAGGTTCATTATCAACCTGTATAGCCATAAGCATTTTCGCCTTCTAATTCTTTCAAAGCAGACGGACTATATGAATATGGGCATACTCGTATTATCTGTGATATAGCACAGGTAGACAAAGTAAGTATATATTTTTTTTGTTCATAACATAAATGTCTCCTGTCTTGTATTTTTTATCTCTTTATTCAGTGACCGCAACAAGGGCAATTCTAGAAAGTGACACAGGAGTACAAAGGAGCGTTTTTCCCACCCATACTCTTTGACTCACTCTCTACCTCATAAGGATAAAATAAATATTATTTGACCCCACCAGTCCCCAGTCTAATCCACCTATGCTTTTCCCTTTCCCCATATCCATATAAAGATTAAACCTTGTGCACACACAAATAAGGAAAATGAAAATGATGTAGTATTATTTTCTCCACAACTACGAATTGGTCACATCTTGCTGAAAGCCATGCTCGATCGATTTTTCAAATAAATCTACCTTCGATAAAATGAAGCTGACTCCCGTTAGTACCAATATTTAGATTGAGCACCTTATTTTGCATCAATCAGCACTGAACAACTCTACGACGTTGGCTTTAGTTTAAAAAACCAGCCAAGTGCGAGTGAGACTCGCGTACCTAGGGTTCCGTATTGTGGATAGTAAATTTAAATTTTGTCATTTATTTTCGTGAATTTCTCAACCGCTTTAGTATTCCTGTAATCTTTACGTAAACAGATACTACCATGACTTTTTTCATATTTATTGGTCCTCCAGTTTTGGAGATAAGGGGGGGGGGACATACATATTTTTGTGGTTTTTCAAAGATTTCTCGAAATCAGTGCCAGTAAAATAGTATATACTTTTACAATCAACTTTTTAATAACTACAATTTGATACACATGTTGTATTTTTATTTTTCTAACTTTTGTTTTGGAAATATTTTAAGCAATTTAAATTTTTTTTACACCGTAATTATGAGGGGCAAATTAATGCTATTTTTTTTACCAAATTTCAAGTCTTTATCTTTAACGGTGCTAAAGTTATGAAGCTGTGACATACGGACGGACGGACGGGCAACGGAGTCTCACCATAAAGGTTCTTATGTACCTTTTAGGTACTATAGAACCCTAAAAAGCACACTCACAGCCGTGGTTGTTACAACCAACAACAAACACGCGCTCACGAAATACTGCGTTTTTGTTTAAGAACTCGGCTTCTAGATGAAATTATTAAAATATTCTTAGATGTTTAGATGGGGTTTTTGGTAAATTGGATACTAATTTTTTATACAAATTTCAAGGCTGTATGATTTAAGGAACGCTATTCAATACTTTGAAATTAAATTTAGAGGTAACTTCTATCGAGCGAACTTAAGTTGGACCATCCCGCTCAGCCGCCATATAAATGCTTTAGGCACAGAATAAACAAAGACAGTAGGGACTTTAAACCGAATTCCAGTGTTAAATACCTACACGCCACCGAAGCGTTAGGGCTGTCGCTCACTCATATCATAACTTGGGTTATTTGTTCCTGCATTTTTTTTACCATCCATCTGCTAACCGGCTCTTAACTGTATTAACTCATATTTTTGAAGAAAATATCAGGAACTGCACATGCATTTTTGGGAAAATTACTTTTCCATTACGAAATGAAATAATAAAATGAAATAATGAACTTTATTTCCAGAAGTATGAATACCACGTAAACATTTTTCTGATGCCAATAATTTAAACAACTATTTTAGTACGAAAAGGAACCGCCCGTGCACACCGACAACAAGACATCCACACCGTCCCACTCCCACGATATCCTGATAGCTATTTAGTGTTTCATTAAATTTTGCTTTTTGTTCTGTAGTTAGACATCGCTAGATAATACTTTTGGAAAGAAATATGAAGAAAATAAGCTGCTGACTTCAAATTCAGTTTTTACCTTTTGTATGAATCCTGAGAAAAATTCAGTCGTAAAGGGGCCTCTTAAGACCCGCTTCGCAGCCAAAAATTTCGGGTTTTTCACAATCCGACTGCTAAATCGTTACTTGAATAATTAAAAATCTTCACATGTCAAATTTTAAGTAATCGTACACCCATTTAACGAAGTAGAGCAACATTCAGGTGCGGTCTCTAACATCTTAATGCAGCGTAATTTACTGCTCTTACGCCCGTGTATCATACTACGTTTTTCAATGCATAGTGTGAGGAAATAAAACAAATATAATCAAATAAATTATGATTGGCTCAAAAGGACTGTATCCAGAGCTATTAAACACTAGGAAAAAAAAGCATAACATTTATGGTACACAAGAAAGGCTGCAGGTTAGCCAACGATTGTACAGAAATTAAAAAATTATAATTATAAAGTCCTAGGGCAAAATAATCGACTTTCTGTTCGGTTTTGATGCATAAAAAGTGGGCCTTTACGAGCACTTGCATTGAAAAAAAAATTATTACGCCATATTCTTTCTGCTGGAAATAAAGTTGATTATTTTATCAGTATGTTTTGGTCTCTGACGGATAAAATCCGAAACGAGGATATCCGTCAGAGATCGAAAGTGACCGACATAGCCTGCAAAATCTGTAAAATGAAGTGCCAGTGTGAGCTGGCCATATTTGTCGCCGACATGATGGCCGTTGGGGCCGAAGGGCGTTGGAATTGAAACCACGTACAGCAAAATGTAGCGTAGGCCAACCGATTGCCCGGTGGACCGACAAAGGACGTTGCGGGTAGCCGCTGCATGAGGATGACGCAGGACTGCCGAGAGTGGCGAAATATTGGAGATTGTGGTTGCGATCGAAACAGGGCCAAAATGTTAGTTCCAGCATTTTCTTTTTCCCATAGAAACAAATAAGCGAAATATTAGGAAGCTGAGCGAAAACCCTTTCAACACACAATATCCCTCCGATACGATTAGTATGATGCCCAGAAGATGTTGAACACATCATATGCTCGTTGTTTTTATTAGAGTGGCGTACTGAAAGGATTACAAACGGGGCCCTATTACTAACGCCACGCCGTCTGTCTGTCTGTCTTTCCGTCTGTCACTGGGTTCTACAGCTTCAATCGGAATAGGTAGTCAGATAAAATTTTCCCACAATACGTAGTACTATGGCCCTTAACACAGCAAATAAGTAATAAATAAAAATAGAAATTTAAACCAAATGGGGTCTCCATACAAGAACCTCGTTTTTTCAACGATTTTTGTTCTAGCTCTATCTTAAAACGGTAGTTTAAACATCAAATACAAGTTCAAATTTACATAGTAATATTAAAGTACATTACTCAACTATATTGAAAGAGAGTTTCTATATCTATTCTTTAAAAATAAATTGAAAAGAATATATATATTTGTTCACGCTACCAGCGTGACGTTCGCGCATGTGCATGACAAATTTTCGCGGCGCAGCGCTGGCGCCACCTGGCGACACAATGGACTCGCGCGCTGGCGCCAACCCGCGGTTCACTCACTCTGTTCGGCTCGAGACGCCTCCCGAGGCGCACGTCTGCGCGCTCGCGCAGCCGGCTGTTCCGCCCGAATCGTCTAGAGAACGACACGTGTGTACACACTCGCGCCGCCGACACAAACACTCTCGCGTATTTTGTGTTCATATCAGTGCTGTGTATTACTCCACGAACCAAGATATCCAGCACATCCCTGCACAGGCGCCAACTCCATCAGCCCAACAAGAAGGCTCAGCCCGTCAGCGCATTCGTCGGCTCGCCAACAACAATCCAGAATAAAGGTCAGTGCACCCACAATTTTCCAGTGTCAATCCTCAAATCCCTTCAGCTCTGCATTTCTGTAACCCCGCGGTTACATTTTGGACCTTCGAGCCGGTAGTAAAACATTTTTATCCATCCAAGAAAAATTTTGGTCACTTCGAGCCGGTAGTAAAACATTTTGGCCCTTCGAACCGTTAGAACCAGCCCCCCTCTATTTACTACAGTCCATTTTCAATCCAAGAAAAATTTTGGTCCTTCGAGCCGTTACTGAACCAGCCCCCGTCGATTTACTACAGTCCATTTTCACCCGGTTACATATTTTGCCCCCTTTCCCGGCAAAAAAAATATTTTGTGGTCTCGAATACCTATTGCGGGTAGGTAATTAGAACCGCCGCCGCCTAGAACATTCCATTTATCGGTATAGAACCGGCCCCCCCCCGCCCCCGGCACAGAATAAACTCATTTTCATCCCGTTTGTTATTATTATTCAGCTCAGATAATATAATTATATCCATTCAGCCCAATTGTTTATTACAGTCCACTATATTTCTTTATTAAACCCCTCGACCCGACCCGACCCAATTTACCTATTTCTACCCAATTTTTGCCCGCGGAGAGGTGTACATCTGCCCATTGTCAAAGATAGTTTTCGTAGGTATCTTGCGAGATATTTTTTTGGTGCGAGTATAAATTCGTTTTATTTCGTTTTATTTCGTTTTATTTTGAGTACATACGTATTACGTATTAACAAAGCTTGATTTGCATCATTGAATTGTCCGCTCATTTAGGTCCGATTTCGGCTAGGTAAATACATTCTTTGTTTGTTTACTCAGAGAAGTAGGTAGGTATTTTATTCTATAAATAGAATTTTCGACGACTGATGTTGTTGTTGTAAAGGTACTTTCGTGTAAACAAGAACTAACGCGTATTGTCGGCACATGATTTCAAGGCAAATAACATAAAAGTAAACAAGTAATCAGCCCTTTTCGATAATTTATGTTACGGTAATCTTGTGTTACAGTAATATATTGCCGGACCGTTTTTTCGTGTTATTGTCTGCTTTTTTAACCGGGTGCATATAGCAGAAATATAGCAAAAAAATTTTTTTTTTTTTTTTTTTTTTTCTTCTCGTCTCTGCTCTTAATGTTTATGGTACACATATAGGGTGTTCCACGTTGGTTTATCAGCTCATATACAGGTTGTTTAAAAGAAAAAAAAATTTTTTTTTTTTTTTTTTTCTCTGTCGTGTTTATTTCCGTGTTCCGTTTGAACATAGCCTTTGTTACTTCGGCCCGCGCAAGTTACAAGCTATCCGCACGTTGGAGTTGGTAGCGCTCAGGTTTTAATAACTCATTTTCACATATAGTAACATCAGCACATATAGTCACATCAGCACATATAGTCACATCAGCACAGATAGTCACTTCAGCACATATAGTCACATCAGCACATATACACACTCATCACACACACACTCATCACACACATACTCATCTGCTCATAATAGTGCACCTATGCACATACTCATCTGCTCACAATAGTGCACCTGTGCACATACTCATCTGCTCACAATAGAAGCACTCAGCACACTCAGCACACTCATCACACATTCACTCATCACATACACACTCAGCTCATTTTCACTCAATGACTTCAACTCCAACAGAGAATTCTTGTAACTCCGCACAACGTGTAGTGAACGTCACTAAAACACCAATTTTGTTGCCAACCGTCTCACTTAAAATAGCAGACGTACATGGTCAATTGAAGTTCAGAACTTCCTCAGGTCAAACAATGATGCAATCACTCACAAGCTCGCGAATCAGCACATTACTTGGTTACTGAACCCGCCTAAAGGGCGTTGGTTCGGCGCTCTGCACGAAATAAACGTAAAATCCACCAAACAACTACTTTATCGCGTGATAGGTGAACAGCACCTCACTTTTGAGGAATTCTCTGCCCAATTTCATCCGACCCTACGGACTTTGAACCTCTCACGGCCGGACATTTCATTATTGGTCGTCCGCTCACCGCTCTACCTGAGCAGTCTTTTGACGACAGACCCATATCTGCTCTTAAACGCTTTCAGCTCATTCAAGCGCTCTCTCAGCGCTTTTGGACTCTCTGGTCCAGATCCTACCTCCATACCCTGCAAACCCGCTCCAAATAGCTCTCCCCTTCTTCCCCTCCTCAAGTGGGTGAACTGGTCCTCATCAAAGAGGATGACCTGCCTCCGCTCCAATGGAAGTTGGGGAGAATTCTCCGCACGATACCTGGCAAGGATGGAGTGATCCGAGTTGTGGATCTGGACACAGCTCATGGAAATCTGCGACGACCTGTGTTCAAGATAGCCAGGCTGCCGTTGGATTCAGCTCAAGAGGAGCCGCAGCCCCGGCCCCCCCAGGATGTTCACGCTACCAGCGTGACGTTCGCGCATGTGCATGACTAATTTTCGCGGCGCAGCGCTGGCGCCACCTGGCGACACAATGGACTCGCGCGCTGGCGCCAACCCGCGGTTCACTCACTCTGTTCGGCTCGAGACGCCTCCCGAGGCGCACGTCTGCGCGCTCGCGCAGCCGGCTGTTCCGCCCGAATCGTCTAGAGAACGACACGTGTGTACACACTCGCGCCGCCGACACAAACACTCTCGCGTATTTTGTGTTCATATCAGTGCTGTGTATTACTCCACGAACCAAGATATCCAGCACATCCCTGCACAGGCGCCAACTCCATCAGCCCAACAAGAAGGCTCAGCCCGTCAGCGCATTCGTCGGCTCGCCAACAACAATCCAGAATAAAGGTCAGTGCACCCACAATTTTCCAGTGTCAATCCTCAAATCCCTTCAGCTCTGCATTTCTGTAACCCCGCGGTTACAATATTTGTATAGTAACATATAAAAGTACATATAAATCATCACAAATTCAAGATATATTTCAGGTCCGTTTGCTTGAAATTTAAACACTTCTAAATTTAAATTTCTAACTACTAAATAGGGATTTACACTGCCAATTTATCTCTGTAGATGGCGCATCATATCCGGCCATGGAAACCTGTCATTTCAGTACACTGTTATGGTTTTTGCGTAGTTTTTTGTGATTTTCGATTAATTTCTCGGAAGTATGCCTTTGTGTGCCGTATCAGGTTACTTTAATAATCTTGGCCGGACTATTGTGTTCAAAATTGTAAAAAAAAATACGTATGGATAGGACATTATAATAACGATACCAAGAGCCCAAAGTGGTCCAAAACGTAAAATTATAAAATTGCCTCTATAGAAAAAAATCACAGATTTTCTATTTGTACTAAATATGGTGAAAATTACAAAACCAAAGATTTGGTTAATAAATATCACGCCTATATAAACAATAGCCCATCGTGGCGATTTTGTAAACATAACTATATTTCAAGAATTATGAAATAAAAGCTTTTCGTGACCGCGGGTTTCTCAGGTGTCGTAACAGAGCGCGCTATATAGAGATCAATTCTGATTGATTCAAAATGAGGCTACACTTTAGAATTTTATCTATCTAAGAATTAATTAGTTATCTATTTATTCGAAATGTTAGTTTTTATTATTGACGCGTTTAATTATCCCTTAAATGCATGAGATTTTATTTTTGTATGAAATTGAAAACAGTGACAGAAAAATAACAAAATAATATGAAAAAATTATAAAATAAAAATTTTTGATTGAAAGGGGGTTTTTACAAATAAATGCAAGAAAAAAAAATAACTTGCTGTAAAAATTTTTTTTTTAATTATTCTTTTGTTTTATTGGGTACTTGTAAAGCTGAACTCTTTTTGATTTTAATATCAAAATATGCAAGCAAAGTATTTACTAGATCTTTTTTCCAAAAGCTCTCATTAACAATTTTCCCACCAAATAGCGAGAAAATACAAAAAAAAAACAAAGAACAATAAGTTAATCAATTTTAAATTAAAAAAATTATAAGCTGTTACCAAACATATTTTTAGGTCATACGATCATATAAATATAATTTTTATTAAAATGGTTGAAATAACAAATACAAAACCTACGCGCCATTTTGGACCCAAAGATGCATTTCAGATGCATAAGATGCATAATTCAGATTAACACACTCTAAACAAAAAACTACGCATTAGAAATAGTAGTTTATGCTACAAGGGCGCAAAGGAATAAAATACGAGGACGATTTAAAACACGAGCGTAGCGAGTGTTTTAAACGTAACCGAGTAATTTATTGCTTTTACGCCCGTGTATCATACTACGTTTTTCAATACAAAGTGTGAGAAAATAAAACAAATATAATCTTGTGAACTTTAAATTATAATTGGCTCAAAAGGACTGTATCCAGAGCCGTTAAGCAGTGGAAAAAAAAGTATAACATTTATTATTCACAGGAAAGGCTGCAGGTTAGCCAACCATTGTGAATAAATTAAAAAAATAATAATAATAAAGCCCTAGGGCAAAATAATCGACTTTCTGTTCGGTTTTGATTCATAAAAAGTGGGCCTTTACGAGCACTTGCATTGAAAACAAATATAATAAAAAGAGAATTTTTTGTGCGTTTCTGATTGTAGAAATGCCCTGAAAATGACGTGTTCAGCATCTTTTGGGCACCCGTACCAAGTTAATATTATTAGAAAGCAATTTATATCCTTCGCAACTTTTTCCTCTTTCTATATTTATCGTAAACGACAAAGTCTATGAATTATTCAGCGACTAGAGGTTTAGCTGAAATTAATTGTAACGGGTGTCCGACCGCAACATACATTTTCCATCAAAGGGTTTTACCCGGGCAAAGTGTTACCGTTAGCAGATATTTTCTGAATCGCTGAGCATTTCTGTTTTATGAGGGAAAACTGTAATTAAAATCTTTGAAAATGGTAATTATATGGTTTAACCAAAGCCTTTCTAACCCAGTTGGTAATAGATATTAGTGTATAATTTTTGTTTTGTTATTTTATATACATTGCGAACCTCTTTGACCGTCTTTAAACACAGGTAGAATATGTTTGAGACGAAACAAGTCAGCTTTTTTTGATTTGTTGTACAAGCCAAACTTGTGTTTGCCTGATTTTTTGTACAAAAATAAATAATTCCGTGGAAAAATATTAAAAACGGCAACCCTGAAATTCCCAACTTCCTGCGCTCTATTTCTAAACACGTTCTGGAAGACAATTAATATTCTAGCTGAAGTTCTCATTATTATTGATTAATTTATCATCTTTCATCAGACAGGCTGTGGATTGCGTGATAAGATTTAATTTTATATAAATAAAATAAAATCTTCAGTCACTGAGTCATATTGAATTTACAAGTTATCTTCACTTTCACTTCATGAGAAAAGCTCAACATTTAAATCGACCATTAGACTAGTTACGGACCCGCGCATCTTGCTGCATCGTCTAGATCTAGGTTAAATTAAATATAATGGTTTAAAATAGGTTATTGAAGTGTATAATGTTCGCATCTTGTGTTGGGGGGGGCTGTTCAGAACTTGTACGTCACTTGATCGACTTAACGAATAAATTCCGCGGATCAAGGCATTTTCGTATTTAATACTTGACAATAAGAATATTTTGACAGGAGACTTTTTTGATGAAAAGAACATTAAAGTAAAAGTTTATTAACTTGATCTGCGTATTTGTTGACAGATTTGATTTCTTATTTGTTAGAGTTATTATTCAAAATAAGTTAATGCTTAACCATTTGATCAGATTAATAAAAATTTTGAAATTTCTTCGTGTGCGATTGCTGCCATCAGTCATTGACATAAATTATTTTTCAATGCATGTGCTCGTAAAGGCCCACTTTTTATGCATCAAAACCGAACAAAAAGTCGATTATTTTGCCCTAGGGCTTTATTATTATAATTTTTTTATTTATTTACAATGGTTGGCTAACCTGCAGACTTTTCTGTGTACCATAGATGTTATATTTTTTTTTTACACGTTTTAACGGCTCTGGATACAGTCTTTTTGAGCCAATTATAATTTAAAGTTCACAAGATTATATTTGTTTTCATTTCCTCACACTATGCATTGAAAAACGTAGTATGATACACGGGCGTAAAAGCAATAAATTACTCGGTTGCGTTTAAAACACTCGCTACGCTCGTGTTTTAAATGTCCTCGTAATTTATTCCTTTGCGCCCTTGTAGCATAAACTACTAATAATGTATATGGTTTAAATTATATATGTTATATCTATAAAAAACACATTATCACAATATCCAGATATATTTCGACTTTTGATGTCGGCCTCAGTGGAATTAGTTAAAATAAATCATAATAATGTATATGGCCACCATTCTTACTCTTCTTAATTATATCCCCTTTGGTTGAGTAAAGAGGCGATTCAAGAAGTATCCACTTAAATAATTTACTTTACGGTTATATCTTTGACACATGAAACAACCCGCTGCTTTTTTTTAAATATTTTTAAAACAAACCAATATAACAAGTATGCCAAAGAAAAAAATATATTTCTTTCAGATTTATTGGAACACAAAGAAAGGTTCGATTCAAGTTTGTAAGGTCGTAGGTTTTTTTATAAGGTGTTAGATACCGTTTTGTGATTTATTTTCAGTCAAGCAGTCCTTTTAATTTATGCCAGACTTAATTGGGTCAAATTAGTGCATCAAGTAAATAGAAATACTTATGAAACACAGACTCACAAGTGAAAATAAGATTTTAAAAAACTGCACCGTAACTCTCCTAAATAGTTAGAACAAAAAAAGTTAAGTTCTTTTAACTTATGATAAGAATATTGTGAACAAATTGAAATTTTAAATGACTCAGCTAAAGCTCTGGATCATCCTATGAGAGAAATGAAACTTTAGAAAATATTGAAGAAATGTTGCACATTACTACTTGATTATTAAATAATAATACAAATTTTGTAAGTGTAATGAAATAAGTCCAAAATTTTCATCAAGTTAGAAAATAGTAGATTGTTATACGAGTGCATAAAATGAGCCCAAGATATTTAGCTGCTTGAGCCTTGGAAACTCTACTTTTCACTGTGATTGTGAGGAAATGAAACAGTATTGTTTCATCATCACTGGGTTACATATATAACTTTCAGTATTACAAAATGCAAATTTAAACAATCAATAAACGAAACATGTACTGCTGACTAAAAAAACAACAGCTCTTTCCCGGACATTTTTTTTTATTCTTCCCCCAAGTGAGAAGGCAAAGGGAACTTACCCCATACAGCCATGTCTAAATAACCTAAATAAATAAAATCAGCCATGTGTGTATTTTTATTTATTTTATATTTTCTCTCTTTAGAGTCACTGTATATATCCTTGAGCATCATCTGAAGCTTTTGTCCAGCCACCTGTCAATTCGCGCTTATATGAAAGAATCTTAGCGCGAAAATTATTGAAGTTCAAAAAGTTGGTCTTTGAAGTTGTACGGTGTATCTGAATGTATGGCCTTTTGCCATAGTCTTAGAAGAAGTAAACACTTTTATGTATGTACTGAAGCATAAAACGTTGTTTTATAGAAGTGAAAATAGTATATTTCGTGACGAGTATAAAATGGCAGATTTTCTTACCCGAGGAATGAAGCTTACATTCCGAGGGTAAGAAAACCCATTATTACTCGTTGCGAACGATACTTTTTCTACTACCTGATTTATGTATAATTCAATATTTAATTTTTCCTTTCAAATTTTATGTATTTTATGACTTTGCAAAGCGCGGCGCGGTTTTTACCTTTTTTTTTACGGCTTCGGTCATGTCTTTTATTTGTGGCCAGTATCATTTTGCGAAAAAAGAGTGTCAGACGCGATATAATCGATTATGTCGTGAATCGGAACGCAAGGAATTTCGATTGTAAAGACAAAGGACGTCAAAAAAAAAACAATTTAGCATGAAATTAAGACAAACGTCAACAAGAACCTAATTTTGTAATAAATGAAATTTCAATACGATATTTCAAACTGACCCGATAGTAATTCCGCAACGGGGCCCGGAAAGTTCGGTTTTCAAAACTAATTTCGAGTATTAAATGGAACTTTTTCATAAAAGTAGTAGAAAAATATATTTTTGGTTATGCAAAATATTAACATGAAAGTACTTAAAAAAACCGGCCAAGTGCGAGTCGGACTCGCGCACGAAGGGTTCCGTACCTTTATCTACAAAAACAGCAAAAAAAAAACATGTCTGTTGTATGGGAGCCCCCTTAAATATATTATTTTATTCCATTTTTTAGTAATTGTTATTGTAGCGACAACAGAATTACATCATCTGTGAAAATTTCAACAGTCTAACTATCACGGTTCATGAGATACAGCCTGGTGACAGACGGACAGACGGACAGACAGACGGACAGCGGAGTCTTAGTAATAGGGTCTCGTTGGTTACCCTTTGGGTACGGAACCTTAAAAAGGAAACATAAATTCGAGTAAATTGACAATTTCATGCATTCCTCTAGAGCAGCGTTTCTTAATCTTTTTTGTCCACGGACCCCTCAGGAAATCAAGCACAATTTTAAGGACCCCCATAATAAAAAAGCATTAATAAATCCGAACCATTTAATTTAATTCTACAAATTAGAAAAAATATACTTTTTCAAATAAAATACGTTAATGAGAAGGTTGGTGCTGCTTTTTGCAACTATCTAGTGATTTTGGGTTTATGTTACTACTGAGTTGTATTCTCAAATCGGATTCCACTTTTAATATATTTCTGTATTTGTTTTTAGTTACACAAGAGCAGAGAATGGTCCATAGATTAGGCTGCGGACCCCCATACATATGCTCGGGGACCCCCAGGGGTCCGCGGACCACAGGTTAAGAAACGCTGCTCTAGAGTTTATTTTAATCACGTTCCATTCCGATGATTAATAACTTCATAGACATTTCATCAATGTTGATTTATAGTCTAGGGCTAAAAGGCTTTTTAAGAGGCTTCAGAAGCAAAACCGCCTTTAGAGACGTTTTTGAATTGCTTTAAACTTTCTATATGAATATTACAAAATTTCGAAAAAAAAATTACATTTATTGACCCATGTCCTGTAATTGTGATGTTTTAAAACCTTTAAAGCTCTAACCTACAACGAGTAAATAAATATGATTTATATAAAAACGGCTCACCTCAATACGTGTTATGATCGGGAAAGCCGACCAGTTTCAGCAGATTTAGAGTGCCTTCATCTGGGCGAGTGAAGACGTTTACGCGACGACATTACGCCTCATGTTTACCTCTAAGTAGGTACGAGTACATCATAAACACTTATTAAAAGTTAACTGAACTTTATTTCCACTATAACCCATTCAGCTATCACTCGTCAACAATAAAATTAAAGAACTACAGATATGGTAGATATACGAACGCGTCTTGTAAATAAGAAATAATAAATAAATATGACATAAACTTACTTAACCCCTTACTGCATGAATTATCAAGGAGATGCAATAAAAAAATTCTTGTTTCAAAATGTTGATTTATTTGGCCAAAATAACCGATAAAATTTGGAAAAAAAATTTACATCCCATATATTAGAAATAAAATCATGAAGCCATATATGGCTTCGTATGCATTATAGTAAAATAATGTGGAGTCATATATGGCTTTGAATGCGTTCAAGTAAATTTTCAATTACATTTTGTGAAAATCTACGAAGCAGTTTCTTTTGTCGTTATAACACAAAAAGACTTCACATTTTTCACATTTTGTGAAAGAACGGAAGTTTGAGCAGTTCTGGCATAATTGTCGATTTTTTTTCTTCCATGTGGGAAAATGATCGATGTTATCGGTGCGTACGGAATTCAAAGGCAGATCTTGATGTCTGGATGGAGTTTTTCGGGACTGTTTGCTGAGTGTTGGTGAATCAGGTAAACTGGATGGAGTGCCGACTCGGCTTGATGGCGGTGATCCCAGGATGCTAGCTGGACGACCACGTTTTTTTGCAACTGAAAGGACTTTCCCTGCCTTACGCATATGCTCAGAAACAGCTAATTTAAAATCAAACAGCGGCATGTACTGTCCTTCATTGATGCGGCGCCATAGCAACCACGCGTTTACCATGCATAAGTCTAGCATGTGGAAAAAAATTCGTTTGTACCATTGACGAGAACGCAAATGTATTCTGTAATAACCAAGCATGGAATCCAATAAATCGACTCCGCCCATATGCTGATTACAAACATCCACAGCTTGAGGAGCAGTTATTTTCTTGTACTGCTTTTCCTTTCGAACATATCGACGTTTCGTTGTTGTTGGTTCGCTGCCTACGTATGCTGAGAGCATATTTACGACCTTGTTATCAAATCAGGAAACTAAACTTAATTTTACGCCGTCGATGATCGCAGTTTTTTCTTCCATACCACCTCGTCCCCTTTCCTTCAGCTCTTTTTCAGAAGGCATATTCGAGTTTGGTACACGATTGAGTCTCACAGTTCTCAAAGATAACAAGTCATTTTGAAACAAATAAACTTGAAGGTTTGGACTGTTGAACCAGTTATCGAAACAAATCTTATAGTTGAGATGTCGTGGAACCGTGGAGGTGAGTCGGGTCACAACATTTGAACTAACGCCAAGATCAGGTGCATCTGAAGGATGATAATTTTTCCAAATAACTTGGTCTTTTTTCGCTTTTTTACCCTTTGCCCTTCCTTTTCCCTTCGATGTAGACGGAGCCTGGTAGTTTTGTAAAGCCACATTATCATCATCAGAACTATTAGATTCGAAGTCGGATATGATAACATGTTTTCTTTTAGGTGCTCGGCTAGAGGAAGGTTCGTAGTCAGGGTCGGAGTCAGAAGCAATATCATCATCACTCACGAAACCATCACCAGGTATAGGCTGAACATGCTTAGAAGTGCCATAAAAGCGAGAAGGATCCATTTCTGAAAAAGCAGTAAAAAAGCTCAAATGCATACGAAGCCGTATATGAACAACAATGTTTTTGACGGGAAAGCATACGAAGCCAAATATGGCAGTTGCAAAAAAGATTCTAAAACCTGAAGAAAACGTAAATAAAAAATAAAAATACACACATCCTCATGTTTTAGAAGGTTGAAAGAATGTATTATGATTTTCTTTGAAGTTCAAACTTACCGGTTTATATTTAATTTCCACTGATGAAATTCACACTATTATCTTTGTACTTCACTGCGTGGGTACGTTACACAAAACCTCAAATAGTTTTGACAGATTACACTTGCCATAGACAAATAATTACGTTCCGTTCTACGACGAAATAATTTTTCTGATTCAAGTTAGTTCTCAAATGTATGATCTTTTAATAGACTGTAAAAAAAATAGAAACTTTAGGTAGCATATATGGTTTCGTATGCGGTAAGGGGTTAATAATTTCGATGATCTTTAAAAAAAGTGACGTTTGGATTTGGCTCAAATTCACGGCCATAAGGTTTTAATAAACTATCTTAATATTTCGATGACTTTCCAGAACATGTTTCCCTTGGTCAACTAAGGTAGTTGATAGAAAGGTTATATAAAAATATATAGTATACTTGCTACTGATTTATTCTACTACCTTATGGCTGTAAATTTGAGCCAAATTTAAACGTTTCTCTTTTCAAAAATCGTCGAAATAATTACCTAAGTAATTGTTGCGTACAATACGTATATTTTCAACGTATTCGACAGTGGTCGGTTAGTTTTTTTTGTCTGTGGACACACTGATCTGTCAAACTTTGGGTATTGAGGTGGACCTTGAAAATATTCTGGGAATATAATTTGTAACTAATTAAAAACCGGGATAAAACGGACGTGGATACCGTGTAAACATTTGTGGGTCAAGGTCGGACCATATTATTGCCGGGGAGGCACTTTTGGATACGGTTTATTTTGGGTGAAATAACCTGCAAGCACGCGGTTTTGCACAAGTGTAAAGACATTAGCGGGCTACAATATCTTCTGGGGTTTTGGATGCATCTAGGGCAGCGTTTCTTAACCTTTTTTGTCCACGGACCCCTTAGGAAATCAAGCACAATTTTAAGGATTTAATAAAAAAGCAGCAATAAATTTTGGACCACTTATTTTAGTTCTACAAATAACAAAAAAAATATAGGTACTTTTTCATATAAAATACGTAAATGAGAAGGTTTTTTGGTGGACAAAAACTTTTAGTGGCATTTATTTATGACGGTGGACCCCCATACATATGCTCGGGGACCCCCAGGGGTCCGCGGACCACAGGCAAAGAAACGCTGATCTAGGGGATAGGTGGATTACGTTTAGGGTTCGCCGTGGAGGTGAGCGACGTAGCACAACGCCGGCACGCACTTTGGCTGCCGTTTCAACCGCGTGTTCGAGAGGGACTCGACTGCGGTCAGCTATCACTTGACTGTTTGGTAGGATAATTCTGTACCTAATTTAGTATATAAGTAAATTATCGCTGATAGGTTTGTTTACGTGGACGTAGATTAGGGACAGCTGATGGGCCCCTGTTCCAAATTACCTAACAGCAGTTTATAAGAACCATTTTTTGGTAGCAGAGCGTGGTATGTAAAATGTATTCAACCCTTCTTATTTGCAAAGTGCATTCGCATATACCATATCTGTTGTTCTTTAATTGTTTATCTACATTCAGCTGCTTGTTCAAAATAAATTTAAATGCGCAGACTGAATAACTATTGCGTTAGTGAAATAACCCTTGAAAAAATTTAGTTTACCGCCAACTTTAGACGCGCGCGCTATAACGAGTTCTGATTGGCTAAGCCAAAACCACGCGGTGATAGAGAATCACCTGTAAGTGGAAGTAAGTTGCATCAGTCAAATTACATATCTGCTGAAACTGTAGACCCCTGTGACAGACAGACAGAAGGACAGCGGAGGCTAAGTAATTGTCGATGTATATGTATATCTATGTGTGCATGGCAAGATAACAATATACCAGTCTCGATCTATCGCTCGTATTAGATTAATGTCCAACCTATGTCCATCATATTTTACAGTAATAGGGTCCCATTTTGCACCCTTCGGGTACGGAACCCTTAGATCAAAAACACCTATTTGTCTGTGATTAAACTTTCATTTGTCATTTGCAAACTTTAAGATTTTTACTAACAATAACTAAAAATCTCTTCGGTGTAATGAGAACATCTCCTAATCTGATCTTTCTCTAACAACTGTATACCTATGTTGCAGTCAAAACTCATAGCCGGTCAAAAGTAGTTTTGACTGCGAAAATCAGTCAAAACTAGTTTTGACTAAGTTGGTCTCAAGTAATTTTGATTAAAAAGTATTTCTGGGTTGTCATAAAAAATAACCACGAAGGTCAGGTATGGCGGTCGCGGAACTGCGTTCCGCGACTTGCCATACCTAACCTTCTAACCTAACCTACCGGCCCTCTTCTGCGCTGCAGGACATCCGAAAAACTAATTTTGCCTGCGAATATCAGTCAACACTACGTCCTTGGTCAAAACTAGTTTTGACTGACTCATTCTCGCAGTCAAAAGTAGTTTTGACCAGTTATGACTTTTGACTGTGACATATATATTATAACAAGTGAACATAACGACAAAAAACTAATTTATTCAGAGAGCGAAATTATTAAAACGTGAACCAACATCCAGAAATGGTTTAGAATACTGAATAGTGATCTAAACGTTTGTTGTCTACATAGAGAAACTACATCTAAAGAGGTGCAGTGACACTTGGTTTGCTCGAAATAAATTTCGACTAATTTTAATGCGCTTCCACGAGTTCTGATTGGCTAAGCCATGCAGTGATAGAGAATCCCCGGTAAGTGGAAGTGAGTTGCATATTGTCAATTCTATGCAAAAACACTGATTAGTTGGTGAAATCGTACAGTACGGCATTACCCTTCTCTCTCGGGGCTCGCTGTTCGATGGTTGTCCAAAACCTTCTCATTCGATGCATGAATGCATGCTCACGTTTCATCCTATCATCCAAACGGGCGGGTTACAGTTAGTTGTCCCAGGATTGAGAGTTTGTTTAGCTACCCTTTACTTTACTCAGTTGGAGTTTAAACTTCCGGGGCTAATATTACCCTGTGAGCCCTTAATCTTCCTGATTAAAGCTGCTTCTATCATGCACAGGGTTGCCATGTGGTCCAGATAAAAAAAACGAACATTTTCTATCAAAGGGTCCCCCTATGATGTTTTTGACCAAATTAAGGCGATTACTGTCACCAAATTAGCAGCTCGATGTTTGTAGGTAAGAATATTGACGGAAACTACATTGGAATAACGTTCATATCAGCACGCAATGCATACTGGCTGTAACCACGCTCGCTGCGTCCTTGATAGGGCGAAATAGGAGAGAATAATACTGTTCACATGAATACTGTGTTATGTTTATAGTTAATAAGTTTATCTATTATCCAAAGATAAGTTAATTAAATCAACCAAGCCGCTTAGGCACAATAGGGAATTCAAGCCAAAAACACCATTCGGTTGAATTTATTTTTCATAAAGTAGTTTTGGTGGTATGAAAAAGAAAAATGTTGCATATGTTGTCTTAGAGTTGATAATTTGATAAATAATTATTTTTTTTAATATTTTTGGTTTGGCCATAAACGAGGAGTAGGCTTCAGAAAGTACCCATTTGGCGATACTAAGGCCCTTAAACTGAGAAAATTACCTAACGAAGGAAACGATCAATCAAGGTCACGAATACAGCACGCGCCGCGCCGGCTGGCAACAGCGCACAATCTGTATGGATTTGATTTTGCGAAACAGTAAATACAGTGTGATATGATGTATGAATGGACTTTCGCAAATGCCGAACCAGCCATACTTCCGTATTTTCTTCATACCGAACACCGAACATGGGGCTGAAATACCGAACAGTTCGGTAAAAAACCGAACACCTGACAAGCCTGATCATGCATATGTCGTGACCAGATCATAGAATTGAACATTTCATGAAATAGTCAACTGTCACTGACCAGATCATTAAATGTTCAACGTTTAACGATTTGGTCAGTGACGTTTGACCGTGTGATTAATGTAGGGTGTCCATACAAATGTTGATACTAGAAATTAGAAATCTTGTTATTAGGAACTTGTTTATTGTTCTTTAAAGAACAAAATCAACTACTTATAAAGAATTAGGACGTATTTCAAGTTACTTATGTTACTGAATGTTACAAAATCAATCATACCTACTTAGGTTAATTTGTTAGAAAAATCAATAAGGATTTAGCAAATTAGATATTTTTAAGGAACTTATTTTATTAAATAATACGTAATAATAACCACAACCATCTGGGTTTAAATAAAATGAATTAGTTGTTTAAAGAATTTAATTACACTTCAATGCACTTTCTTCCTCAGTTATTACATTATTAACGACATTTAAAACAAGAGAATTGCCGCCATGATGCATCGCACAAACAATAACAATCCGCCATCAGTGAATAAATGTAACTAAATTAACATTATATCATTGCAGTATAGAAACGCAGAAAGAAATGAAAATCTGGATGTGAGGAGCTCTGAACCTGAAAATCTGAAAATGTAACTATTTTACGATATGATCATACGATGTTTGACCAGATTATGAAATGGTCTAGTGTTTAATTGATTATATCGTCAAACGATCTCCATTAAACGATAAAATGGTCAACAAACAATGTTATATTTCATAAAATGCGACCACTTCATGAAATGGTGGACCATTTTCGCTTATATTGCCGGGTCACTGTTATTGACTAAAACATATTTTTTGATACAGTTCGTATGTAACTTTACTTTTGTATTGTTTATAAAAACGAACTTATTTATTAAATTGTTATGCAATCTTTCTGGCGCGTCGATATATCCGAGTGTTTACGAAATGTAACGAACTTAGCAATTCCGCATAAGGAAAAACCGTATATTTTTATTGTCTTTCCCGCGGAAAATGTGCTCCCATAGCACTCTCTCCTTTATGAATAGTTTATTGTCGTTGTTATTTCACTTCAATTCATAAAATTGTAGTAAATTTGAAATGAGACCTCCCTTGCTCTTAGGAAAATTCCTTTCATCTTGACAGAAAATAAAAGTTTTTATTGCTGTCAGCAGGCAATAATTAAATATGTCAAGAGATAAACTTTTGTTTTCTGTTTAGATGTAATCTAATTTTATTCAGATATACACGGTATAATGAATACCTGCTCAGAAAATGAAACCACGTATAGGGAATGTTATGAGGATTCTTTGTACTAAATTTCATTTTGATATTCCTATTAATATATCTACAAATTAAAAATTAATTTAGTTTCGCTCACAAGCGTAAAGGTAGTAACCACGTGACGCATAGTCAGCTGTGCTACAAAGATGGGCGTTATATAACATAAATCGTTACAATAACCGTCTATTTTACAAACGATCTATCGTAATGTCTATCGCCAAAATCACGCGTGATGGCGAGCCGAAAGCAAACGAATGCAAAATGAAGCGATAGCGTACATGGGTGCTGACCAAGCGCTCCGAAAGTGAGAGAGATTTAATATACGAGTGAGTGAAAAAACATAACGTAGTGCTTCACAAATCTCACTGCTCGTTATAACGCGGTCACTCGACCTGCTAGTTATACCACAGTCACCCGAACTGCTAGTCATACTGCGGTCACTCAAGCTGCTAATTATACCGCGGTCACTTGAGCTGCTAGTTATAACGCGGTCACTCAAGCTGCTAATTATACCGCGGTCACTTGAGCTGCTAGTTATAACGCGGTCTCTCAAGCTGCTAATTATACCGCGGTCACTTGAGCTGCTAGTTATACCGCGGGCACTTGAGCTGCTAGTTATAACGCGGTCACTCAAGCTGCTAATTATACCGCAGTCACTTGAGCTGCTAGTTATACCGCGGTCACTTGAGCTGCTAGTTATACCGCGATCACTCAAGCTGCTAATTATACCGCGATCACTCAAGCTGCTAGTTATACCGCGGTCACTTGAGCTGCTAGTTATACCGCGATCACTCAAGCTGCTTATTATACCGCGGTCACTTGAGCTGCTAGTTATACCGCGATCACTCAAGCTGCTAATTATACCGCGGTCACTTGAGCTGCTAGTTATACCGCGATCACTCAAGCTGCTAATTATACCGCGGTCACTTGAGCTGCTAGTTATACCGCGATCACTCAAGCTGCTAATTATACCGCGGTCACTTGAGCTGCTAGTTATACCGCGATCACTCAAGCTGCTAATTATACCGCGATCACTCAAGCTGCTAATTATACCGCGGTCACTTGAGCTGCTAGTTATACCGCGATCACTCAAGCTGCTAATTATACCGCGATCACTCAAGCTGCTAATTATACCGCGGTCACTTGAGCTGCTAGTTATACCGCGATCACTCAAGCTGCTAATTATACCGCGGTCACTTGAGCTGCTAGTTATACCGCGACCACTCAAGCTGCTAATTATACCGCGGTCACTTGAGCTGCTAGTTATACCGCGATCACTCAAGCTGCTAATTATACCGCGATCACTCAAGCTGCTAATTATACCGCGGTCACTTGAGCTGCTAGTTATACCGCGATCACTCAAGCTGCTAATTATACCGCGGTCACTTGAGCTGCTAGTTATAACGCGGTCACCCAAGCTGTTAGTTATAACGCGGTTACCCAAGCTGCTGATTATAACGCGGTCACTCAAGCTGGTAATTATACCGCGGTCACTTGAGCTGCTAGTTATAACGCGGTCACTCGACCTGCTAGTTATACCACAGTCACCCGAACTGCTAGTTATACCGCGATCACTCAAGCTGCTAATTATACCGCGGTCACTTGAGCTGCTAGTTATAACGCGGTCACTCAAGCTGCTAGTTATACCGCGGTCACTTGAGCTGCTAGTTATACCGCGATCACTCAAGCTGCTAATTATACCGCGATCACTCAAGCTGCTAATTATACCGCGGTCACTTGAGCTGCTAGTTATACCGCGGTCACTTGAGCTGCTAGTTATACCGCGATCACTCAAGCTGCTAATTATACCGCGATCACTCAAGCTGCTAATTATACCGCGGTCACTTGAGCTGCTAGTTATACCGCGATCACTCAAGCTGCTAATTATACCGCGGTCACTTGAGCTGCTAGTTATAACGCGGTCACTTGAGCTGCTAGTTATACCGCGATCACTCAAGCTGCTAATTATACCGCGGTCACTTGAGCTGCTAGTTATAACGCGGTCACCAAAGCTGCTAGTTATAACGCGGTCACCCAAGCTGCTGATTATAACGCGGTCACTCAAGCTGGTAATTATACTGCGGTTACTCGTGCTGCTGTAGTTATACCGCGGTCATCCAAGCTTACACCGCGGTCACCCAAGCTGCTAGTTATACCGCGGTCACTCGAGCTGCTAGTTATACCGCGGTCACCCAAGCTGCTAGTTATAACGCGGTCACCCAAGCTGCTGATTATAACGCGGTCACTCAAGCTGGTAATTATACTGCGGTTACTCGTGCTGCTGTAGTTATACCGCGGTCATCCAAGCTTACACCGCGGTCACCCAAGCTGCTAGTTATACCGCGGTCACTCGAGCTGCTAGTTATACCGCGGTCACCCAAGCTGCTAGTTATATCGCGGTAACCCGTGTTGTTATATAGTTATACCACAGTCACGTGATCTGACAATTATACCTTGGTCAACTGAGTTGCTGAAGAAAAACAAAAGAAAAATGTGGTTAAAAACTTATTCAAGCAATTCAAACTCCAAGTCAAACAGTTTACGAAGATGATTTTGCGAATTTCAGAAAATGATCTGAATTGTATCGGAATGTTTTGATCACTTTTTTTTATTTTTTATTTTTTTATTTTTTTATATATCTTTATTAATCCCAATTACAGTGAATCTTAACCTAAACTATATAGCCACTAGCGAAAGCCAATTGGCTTATCTGTAGTGGCGAGTACATACGTTATAAAAAGTAATAACTAAACAATCAAAAAAATCAAAAAAACCGCACGAAACGAAACAGAATATATCGTGCGGTTTTAATTTATAATAAATTTTCACCTGAATTTTCAATTAGGAAATCTTTTATCTTATATTTATACTTATCACTACTAATATATAATTTTTGAAGATCTCTTGGAAGTTTATTAACAATGTCTGGCAAGAAGTACATCCATGTTCGAGTTCCATAAGTATTATTATATCTAGGTAATACATATAAGGGCATATAACTAAGGTTACGTAAACTCGCGGGACGTTGTTTTGCTTTCAAGAACGTCTTGTTACAGTCTTCATCGACAAGTGTAAATTATTTTATTTTGTTATAAACATCTAATACGTTGCAATAGTGAAATAGATTAATTTTGTTTTTCTTGTATTCTGACATTATTTTAGTAGGGACAATTATTTTTAAAATACTTTTTTGTAGTTTGTATATATTTTCTAGATAGGTTTTATATGTTTTTCCGTAGCTGCTTAAACCATATCCTATTATTGAATCGGCCATGGCAATATAAAGTAGTCTCAGTATTCTGAACGGTACTTTATATTTAAGTACAGCAAATTTACTTTGTAACGCCCTTAATTTATTACACACATAAGAAGTCTTGAAAATTGTCTGTATCAATATCATTCAAAGCCACTGTACGAGTGTATAATAAGATTCTATGGCGTTGTTTCATTCACTCGCTACTTGCACCATTTTATATTAGACTGTCAAGAAAAAATAAAAGCACTTTCATTATTAAGAATGGTTAATTCCAAAGCTTTTAAAGATGGAAGTGTAGAGCACCCGCGAATCCTATTTGGAGCTTTTGACGGATCTCGAAATAAATGAAACAACATTCCATTTTCTTGTCAGGATTCGGAGCTAAACAATAAACACGGTTTATTGGTGAATATTTTGATTGACAGAACGTAAATCAATGTTTTTTTTTGTTTTTTTTTTACATAGTTAAATTTACTTACATTTTTAAGAATTTAAAGCCATCCGATCATAGATACATAGGATTCTATAATTACTTTTTTATTTGTACATACCTCAAGGTTGTAACTATATATATACGTACATGTTCGGTTATGTTTTTAAACACTTGACATATTAAAAGATTTTTTCTCGAAAATAAACTTATTATTTATGTTCAAAAAAGTATAACGCGAAATACTTACCATGTTTAGTACGAGCCGAACATACATTAAACGAAGACACATTACTGGACTAGCCAAAATGCGAAACATTTTGTCCGTAATCGTTTATGTTAAAGTATTATTTGATATCAATATTTCAATCAACCTACCTACAGATCGTTCACCAGAAGAACTGTTATGGTGAACGATCTCTACGTTTAATTAAATTAAAACAAGGGAAATGTGCTTTCGTCAGAGGTTTTGACAGCCCATCGACCAATCAGTGCGCTTGACTTGCAGTATACCTATGCCATAGATATTGTTTCCCTCTATGACCTATGCTTATTATTTTGGCTGTATGCCCTGAATAAAAACAAAAGCGATTTTATGTGATTTTAAGGTGCATCCATACCGAAGCTACTTTTTGTGGACCAAATTTTCCAAGTGTTAGTGAATAACACCCGATAACAATAAGTTATTTGTCGTTAGTATTATGTTGCCGTGTTAAGAAACGTTGCCAATATTTCAAAAACAGTCAACTTGTGGTAACAATCGATAAAATTTGTTATTGAATTTCGCAAACATATACCGTCCATACAACTCGCTTGTTGCTGAAAGTTACTCGTTGTTATATTTTGTAAATATATGTTAATGGTGGTATAACATTCAACAAATAACAACAAGTGGTCGCAAAAATGAAAGAATGTCACCTAATGTTATCGTGTTGCATAATGTTGCTCCACAACAAGTAACTGTGAATGCACCTTTAAAAATAAAAAGGAAATTAAATTCGAGCATTCTTATAAACAATAAATAGTTAATGAAAAAGAAAGCTAGGTTAATAAAAAAAAGTATCCAAGTCGTAAATTCTCAATTCGGTTTTCTTGTCTTATTGATGATTTTTGTGGCGAAAGGTAGGCACTCAATAAAAAAGACTAATCAACTCTTGACTCAGTTCTTGTTAAATAAATTGTTTGAGAATTGTGTTTTCTATATTTTATTATTTCTTCGTTATTCTTGAAAAAGCACAGAAATTGCTATCGTTGGGCTCGAAATATGCGTAGAAATCCTCGCTAAAGTTTCGTATTTTTTATATTTTACTCGCCCAACGCTTATTTTGCGTCCTCGCCTGTACCATAAGTACTAAAACGCAGGTACTATATTTGCATCGATTATTTACACATGATGTAGTAATAGAAAAAAAGTTATCCAGAAGCACAGATATCGGCATACAAAATGTAGTCGACGCAAATTAAGGGGAAGGTGGATGTTGAATCATTAATCACAGAGAAGAAGGTCCGGTATGCGGGAGGGGAGATAAAGTCGACATAAGTGTTATGTCAGCAACAACATGTGCAAAGAAACTCTGCCTTAATGGTGACATAAAATGCCATTAGGTTATTTACCTTAAAACTGAATAAAGTAATGCTCTAAAATTATAATTACATAGACAATTTTGGTTGTTACAAAGATTAAACAACTGTTTTTCCTAATTTTAATTGTCTAAATTAAACAATAGAAAACTTTACCTTCACCTTAAGGGCACATGTATACCCTAAAATAGAAATTCGATATATGTCGGTACAAATATCGACGGAAACGACATTAATAGTAATTAATGCTACAAGGGCAAAAAGGAATAAATTACGAGGATGGTTTAAAATACGAGCGTAGCGAGTGTTTTAAACGTAACCGAGTAATTTATTGCTTTTACGCCCGTGTCATCCTACGTTTTTCAACGCATAGTGTGAGGAAATAAAACAAAGAAAACAATTTAATTATTAAAGTTGAAAGTTACATTGTTACAATTTTGCAAGTTAATAATTGGCTCAAAAGGACTGTATCCAGAGCCGTTAAACAGTGGAAAAAAAGTATAACATTTATGGTACACAGGAAAAGTTACAGGTTAGCCAACTTCTCGTAAATAAATTTAAAAAAGAAATAATAATAAAACCCTAGGGCAAAATAATAGACTTTCTGTTCGGTTTTGATGCAAAAAAAGTGGGCCTGTACGAGCACTTGCATTGAAAAATAACTTTTAATCAGGCGCATTGCAAAGTGGCTGTTACGACGGTCAATGACAGATCGTCGTCTGAATAACACTAAATAGGGGAAAATAATAATATATGGATGAACAGAAAAAATTTAACTAAAATTTTTTAGACCTATAATGTCTAAAATTTTGGTGAAAGAATCAAATAAGCATCGCTTCAGAAAAAGTAAATTAACTCTTGCGTAAATCATAGAAAATTTTGATTGCTACAATTCTTGTCTTGTCAAAGGACATTTAACAAAGGACTTACAGCACAGAATACAATACTATTATTTTTGCTAATTATGCTTCTATCATATATATTAATTTTTAAGTGTTCACCAAGTGGTCACCCGTATGTGAGGAGTAGGTCTTCAAAAACAAAACTAACAATGCAGTTTAAGTATCTATTCGCCTTATTTGCTCTCAATGCTAAAACTCAGTCCTGCGGGTCTACCGCGTAATTCTCATTTTCATCAACATCAACTTGAGATTGAAATTTGACGTGCGTGCGACGACGCCCGCCTAACATGCCATCTCTTTTGCACGCGTTGAATTTCGCATGCATTTGCTTGAAGTTGATACAAATGAGAATTACGCGGTAGAGCCCCTGCTCTAACGCTTTTGTTTTTTAACTGTCTATTCTGCTCTAATCAGATGCTGCGCAAGCAAAACTTCAGTTATTTTGAAATCGCGGACTTTAATTGCTTTATGTAATAAAGATGGCTTTTTCTGCATCTGCATGTGTTGGTTTCGTTTCAATCGGTTTTGAAATATGGAAACTGAATCGCCTTTTTCGTGAAATCCATGCTTTTTAAAAGTATTATAATTTAAAGAAGATTAAATTTATATTAAAAATATTTTATAAAGTGTAATTAATAATTGTCATGAGTCAAATAACACGCCATATTTTTTTCAAGTTTTTACCTACTCCCTTACCGGAACTGAATCCAATGCAAAAACGATGCTTAGCATTGTGGAGCCCCTTAAAGCGAGTCGTTGTCGGGCCGTAATGATAGCGTGTTTTTAGCACGCGATTTATTGTGAAAGTTTATGAGAGATGCCACACCCGAAAGGCCACTATTGTCGCGCCCAGACACGCTTTCTGCTCTGCTGAAAACGTTAACTTAAGACGGACCGACACCGAAACCAAATCTCTTTTCGCGAAGATTCAGTGTCTGACTGTCCGCGACATAACGTTATCGGATAAGGACTGCTATAGCAGTTTTTAGAGTTAGTCTAGCGAATCTTGACAGTAAGTTACCTGACACGTGTATGGAAAACATACATTTTTTATCATTTTTCCATTCCCCGTGTCAGGTAGCTTTACTGTCAAGAATCGCCAGATAAATTCGAACGAAAAAGACTAACACTCATTCTATTAATAGAGGGACGCAAAAAATATGGTGAATTAAGGTACTAGAATTTTCCAAAAGCTTTTATACAAATTTTTTATTCATTACACTTTGCACAGTTATATAAAATAAATTTATAATGCGGCACTTATTGCTAATAGTAATATCTTCCAGGCAACCTAAGGACGGTAGAAAGATATATTAATGAAAGTAATATAATTTTCACCTCACTAGCTCGAAAAACGCGCCTTTGTTGCTTAAAATCAGTTGATTTTGCAATTGATTTTGCTCACTCAGTGAAGCAAAGTGTTTTGAATTAAAAAACTTTAAATTGAAATTTCGTATTTATTGGCTCACGAAACATTCAGCAACTCCATAAGTAACTGCTCAAGGGAAAAAGGGATAGCAAAAATCATCATTGTAGCCACCTTTTTCTCTTTCACCCTATGAGGATTCCGTACAAATTGGGAGGCTACCACAGTCCTGCAGCTTGTTGGATACCATAGACAAGATAATAAAACTTCTCATAATGCTCCCAGCGTGTATGGAATCTGTGCCATGTAGACTATGGGCTCCGTATAAACTAATGAACTTCTACCTAAAACGGATAGAGTAAAAGTAAAACGCCCGCATGATTCTGTTGATTTGCGTTTTAGCTCGGTTTATCAGAGAGTTTCTGATTTTTGACGGTTTTTGGGATTCAATTAAGATTCTTTAAATTTTTTTTCATCTGCAATATTTTTATGTGTTCTAATATTTAAAGAAAAAAAACCATTGAATTCAGATAAGTAAGTTCGAAAATATACTGTCTTTACATCTTGTGTTTTCTCGCTAGTGAAGTGAAAAGTTGTATGTGTCACACGAGAGCAAGTTTATTTTGTTTCTTGTGCCTTTGAATCCCTCACCACGTTTAGGATTCTAACTTAGAATCAGAATCACTCGCTATGCTCGTGACTCAATTATAGAACACTTCGCTTGCTCGGGATTCAAACTTGGCACTCGCAACAAAAAAAAACTTTGCTCTCTTGTTGCACTAACAATTTCACCTCACATGCTTAGAAAGGTTCTATTTATGATTCTTAATCTGCGTGAAAAAATATATTTTATCCACTAGCGTGGAAAAGGTTTAGGATGTTCGTGAATTATTCATGATGTTACATGAAAAAAAAACCAGCCAAGTGCGAGTCAGACGTCGGTTCCGTGTTGTGAATGATAAATTTATTTTTGTTATTATTTTTCGTGAATTTCTCAACTGCTTTATTTTTCCTGTAATTTTTACGTAAACACATACTACCATGAGTTTTTTTATAATTTTTGGTTCACCAGTTTTGAACATAAGGGGGGAGGACACACATTTTTTACGGTTTTTCAAGGATTTCTCGAAATAGATGCCATTAAATATACCCAAATTATATATTTTTACAATCAGCTTTTTAATACCTACAATTCTTTGACGAATAAACCAACAATTGTGTATCCAAATTGTAATTTTTTTTTTTTTCTAATTTGTGCTCAATTTTTTTTTAATCGCTATAGTTTTGCTGTAATTGGCCAGTTATGATCTATAATAGACATTTTTTCATATTTTTCGGTGAGCCAGTTTTGGAGAAACTTCGGGGGTATACATATTTTTGTGGTTTTTTAAAGATTTGCCAGTAAATATAGTATTAAAATCAACTTTTTAATATCTACAATTTAATACCCATATTGTATTATTAAGATAATATTTTTAGGGTTCCATACCCAAAGGGTAATCAACGGAATCCTATTACTAAGACTCCGCTGTCCGTCTGTCGTCCGTCTGTCTGTCACCAGGCTGTATCTCATGAACCGTGACAGTTAGTCAGTTGAAATTTTCACAGATGATGTATTTATGTTGCCGCTAACAACAAATACTAAAAAACCGGCCAAGTGCGAGTCGAACTCGTGCACGAAGGATTCCGTACCATTATCTATAAAAATGGCAAAAAAGACATATCTGTGGTATGGGAGCCCCCTTACATATTTATTTTATTCTGTTTTTTAGTATTTTTTGTCAGTATTTTTTTTTGCGGCAACAGAAATACATCGTCTGTGAAAATTTCAACTGTTTAACTATCAACGTTCATGAGATACTGCCTGGTGATAGACGGACAGACAGACGGACAGCGGAGTCTTACTAATAGGGTCTCGTTGGTTACCCTTTGGGTACGGAACCCTAAAAACATAATAAAATAAATATTTAAGGGGGCTCCCATACAACAGACATATTTTTTTGCCGTTTTTATAGATAATGGTACGGAACCCTTCGTGCGCGAGTCCAACTCGCACTTGGCCAGTTTTTTATTTTTCTCAATTTTTTTTTAAATCTTTTTTTTACTTTGATTTGATTTGATTAATGCTATTTTTGTGCAAAATTTCATGTCTTTATCATTAACGGTGCTAAAGTTATGAGGCTGTGACATACGGACGGATTGACAACGGAGTCTTACCATAAGAATCCTTTTGTACCTTTTAGGTACTACGGAACCCTAAAAATTAGGACGTTCCTGTGGGGTGTTCGTACGCCATAAATTAATATTCTAAGGAAACAAATGATTCACGTTTTCCACGTTCATAGCTTCATAAATCGCCACTATTCCGATCACTTTATATTAGAAATCTATGTGACACATTTATGCGATAAAACCTTATTTCCAATTCATCCCGTACCACCTCACACCCATTTTACGGACGGTACACCTGGCAAACCTAATAATACAATACTTTGAGAAAAGCCTCCGACCGTACCTACCTCAAAGTCAAAGCTGACCTCGTAACATTTTCAGTGTTCGTAAACCTTTTGTGTAGCCTACCAATAACATTTTAGGGTACTGCTTATTGAAAAAGACTTATAGGAATATTATGAATGTCAAACCAATGAATTTCACTGTTCATCAGATAAATCAAGGCTGGAAATAACTACCTTGTAATTTCTGCAAATAAACTTGGCTTCCCAATCATTCATTTATCATACAGATTAGCTTGGGTTAGGCTCAAACACTAATAATATATGGCTATTCTTAATTATTCCTTAACATTGTGTGTTTAATTAATTATAATCAAAATTGTACAATTTGTACATTTAAGTTAGGTTTAGATTTAGGTATTTTCTGTAGCGTCACCAAATTTTATATTTTTTCTTGTTATCTCTCTGAGAAAAATGTTGAAGGGAGTAGATTTAACTATTTGTAAAAATAATTTTTTGTTAGTTCCTTTTAGTTATATCTGCAGTTTACTTCTGTTGTTTTTCCCTAAATAAATAAATAAAATAAAATAAAATAAAAATATTCAGTACCGACTCGTGTTAGATACACAAAATCCTTGTAGATTACAGGCAGATTGATCAGGTCTTCACTTTAGAAGGCTTCTTTAGAATGAGCGTTTTACCTTATGTCAAATTTAGTGTTAAATAAGATTCCTAGATGGCACTGTCGTATTCCTTAGCAACAGAATCAAAGACAAAATTTGCACAGATTCCAAACAAACTTATACTTATACTTTGACATTGATTGCTACGAGACACATTTTATCTATGGTGACATGGACAGCGCCATCTGGAGGAAAGCTAAGAACTAAGAAAAAAAAACAATGAGAAAAACGCTCAATAAGGGAGATGATAATGACATCAAAAAATTGAGTCTACTTCATTTATTAAAAACTGAATGATAAATGGATAACAGCCGGATTGTGAAAAACCAGCCTTTTTCTAATTAATCGAAACAAAGCACTTAAATTGAAAATTCACTAAATAGTTATTGACCGTGAAACCACTCTTAAGGTTTGAAATAGAAATTGTATTCACAAATTATAGGCAGTTATGATCTTCTCAAACCAACTTAAAACGCTGTTTTATCATTGTTTGGACCAGGTCACATTATGATTCTTTTCTAAAGCCGTCTAAAAATTTTTTTGCACGCGTGAAAGAACTCTGACTCTATCCCACTTTCAAATAGTTTTATAATTCACCCAAGTCGGCCTTTTAGATTCCCTGATCATGCTAATTGTGGATTAAATTTCAAACTTATGCTTTATAAACCTTACTTATACTGAACTATTGGTGATAACTGCCACATACCAAAATATTTTTCAATTTTCCAAACAAAATACACAAAGTTAAGTTATGCACTTTGTGCTAAGCGACTGACGTTTAACCTTAAACCTGCATAGACAGACAGAATCAGACAGATAAGAATCAACGTCTTCATATCATAAGCGTTGCTTATAAAGCTCTCCACTTTTTATATAACCCTGTTTAAAAAGAGAGTAGTATATAAATCTCTCCCCAGAACGTCAGATTTTAATATCATTCTACGGAAGTAGCTCGCAGAGAACATTTATCAACACGTACGTACCTATTGTAACGTATAAATGTATGTTCAAGTTTTATGATACCGCTTTTAACAAACTACAGTTATTGTTTTTGTTGTGAAATATGTGTTACATTTCACAATCTCACATTTTGCCCATGTCGTATCTATGCCGTAATATAGATGGTAAAACCAGCTGTTTTATAAAACCAGTAGTTGTTTTACAAAACAGCTCCGTTATGTAAAACAGATAAAAAAATGTTCAACTGTCTTATAAGACAACACGTAGGATTATATTAACGTTTTTCGATGCGCCGTTCACCTGTTTTGTAAAACAATTTAACGGCTTTGTAAAATAGCGTGACAAAAATCGTTAGATAGTAATTTTTTGTAAGTTTTGTTAAAATCTATAGGGGTCGCTTCGCTCGGCTCGCCAATTCATGATCACCAGCAACCTAACACGTTCTTTTTTGCTTCGCTCGTCTACATTTTTTCTAGTTAGAAGTATAGTAACTCTATTTATTCGACTACTTACCACAATGCGTTATCCACTGTACTGCGCTCCCTATCTTTAATACTATTTTATAACTGTTTTCTTAAGCTAAGCTAAGTTACCCTACCCATGTAAACTTTACAATAGAGATCCTACCTACCTAACAAATTAATGTTGTATAATGAACAAGTAAACGTTTAAAATTTTCAGTAGGTCTTAGGTCTTAAAAATTTGGTTACATAAACGTATATGTATATAAACGTTCATAAAATACGATTTTGTCCCAACTTAACGACGTTAATGTCGTTTAGTAGTTGAGTAGAAGTCTGCCAATGACCGTTTAACGTAAAATAAAAGTATAACGAAAGGCTATTCAGTTTAATACTGGTTATGCTGAGACTCTTATGTAACCAGTAAGGTATATAGCTGTTGTTAAATGACTGAAACATATAATGATATGACTATAATGATGTTGTTAAATGACTGAAACATGGTATTAGTGTCAAGCAACAACTCGTTGAACGACAAAACCACTTTGACTCCGTGTTAACTTGTGATCGTAAATCGATAAAAAATAAAAATCAAAATCCATGATAATAAAAAAACTATAATAATTGTAGTAAAATAGCGTGTTGACCTTCAGGGACCTTCAGGAAACGTATATATGTGATGTTGTGAAATTTTCAACGCCATCCCCTTTTTCTTTATAAGTTAATTATTCAAAATAAGATTTCGTAATAAAACTCCATCCATCTTGTTTAAGTTAGATGGTGACCTTTTTTAAAACACTTCAATAACAAAAAGGTCGCATAGACGTTTTCTTTAAGACTACGACGCCCCGGCCACTATAGTCAATTTCAGGATTCCTAATTACTTACATAAGATCTTATAAACATTGCTTCATGAAAAACATGAACAGTGAACAAATACTGCCTTTTATTTCGATCCATATTTAAACAAAATCGCGTTTTTATATAACTGTTACATAATACTTTAATAATAGCTTCCTAGCAAGCTTTTGCTTGTTGGGTAAGTATCTACTTGCCAAGTCCTTTTAAGACAGTGAGTATATGACTTTATTTATGTATTCACATAATGCCAGAACAAAGGAGTCGAATGAATTTTCTTGTGCAGCACAGTTTTAATATCACAACCGGAGGGAAGAACCTCGAAGCAACCATTAATCAACACACATGCTCCGCAGTTTCACTGAATGAAACCACTTCTCCTAAACGTCTATAGAAATTAGATCAACCTGGCACGCAAATATCACCTCTATTACCATTAAATAAGATTTTTTTACAATTTATTTCTATCATGGAACACAATTACGGACTGCCAGACAAATGTGCTTCTTTGCTACTTGGTAACGATGGCTATTGTTGCTAGAAAAACTATCTATGTGATAAATATTGTTGGAAATTCTTCTGGTAATGTGATTCGATATATCATGAATAATATGTATATATATTTTATATGTATGTATATGTCGCCGAAAAATAATAAGAATCGTAAGTTCACTAGGTTAGGTTAGGTTAGTTTATAAATTACCGTAAAAGACCTGCCGTGAAATTATAAACTACCTAGGGAATTGATCAACTTACGATTCTTGTTATTTTCCGGTGACATAAATATATATTATTAAGCAGCGATAGCTCAGGGATAAAACGCTGGCTTCTCAATCTTGAGATCCAGGTTCGATCCCCGGTCGGGCATGCACCAATGAGTTTTTTGGAATTAATGCGCATAGTATTTGTGCTTATTTACCACCTTGCTAACGGTAAAGTAAAACATCGTAAGGAAACCTGCATGCCCTAAAAAGCGTGTATTTTTTCCCGAAGAACGGCGATAGGGTTTTCCACTCATCACGTTGGGACGTAATAATTGTCGGTGAACCGCGGGTGTACCGACTTGCATTTCACCCCCTTGGAGATCCATGTTGTGCCGATATGTTATGTTATATATTATTTGATATAAGTATTTCTGTATATAGGTACATGTATGTAGTATTATTTATATAACTTTGCTACTATTTTATATACCTTATTTTCCATGTACACCGCTTCTTCAGCAATCCTATCATACAATTTCTTTCACCTAAATGCTGTCTGGAAGTGATCGCTTTAAGCGATAAGACCGCCTACTTGTACTTACCCTTTGTACTAGTATTTTTAGGTTAAATTTATTGTATTCTTTTTTTGTAGTGTGACAATAAATCTATTGTATTGTATTGTATTGTATTGTATTGCATGAACATTCAAAGTTGTATACCGGATGCATAAAGGAGATAGCGATGACGCTTAGGGCCAATTTCACCGATCGCTTTGAAAACCGAATTTAATAAAACTTAGTTTAGCTAAGACCGAGTTTAAAATGGTCAACTTAATCTCAGTTTAGTCAAACAGATTTCACCACTACATTTCGAAAACATTTACCTTAACTCGGTTTAAGTCGCAATCACAATGGATTGATAGATGTTTTATGGCTCAAGTCGCTGATTTGGGTCGCTCAGGTAGTAAACATCACTAACTCAGTTTAAGAGCTTAACCAGCCAAAATCGGGCGTTCAGATTTTAAACTCCGTTTAGCTTAAACTGCGTTCAGTTCATGTAAGTGAAATGCTTTAAACTCAGTTAAGTGTCTAAACTGAGTTCAACTTGAACTAAATGAGTTTAGTTACAGTGGTGAAATCCGCCCTTAGTTTGTTCGGAAAAAAAAAATTTCCTCTATGACCGGATGCGAATGGACAGGTAACAACAATACTGTATCGAACAACTAGAAAACTACCCGCACGTGCAAATAAAATAACTAGTGGACGCCTACAAAACGTTGCTCTCGTGGATCCCGTTTCTCCCGATATCTTGGGAGTTTCCTAAAATCCCTTCTTAGCGGATTTCTACGTCGGACAAGTAACTTGTAGTCCAAATTTCATGATCTTAGGTCCAGCCGTTTGGTCTGGGCGTAAAGAGCGGTTTTGCAGCCGGATTGTGAAAAAAACGCCTTTTTCTAATTAATCGAAACAGAACACTTAAATTCAAAATTCACTCAATAGTTACGCAACAAAACCTTATTACCTATGTATTGTGTATGCTGCCAACGCAAAGTTTCCATTGGTTTTTGTAAATTAGAATTTCAATTTTTTTTTTATTATTTCGAAAAAAAGAATCTTTTGGCTCTGTTTCTGATCACTAACCGAGTCTCCAATTTCACTTTGTATATGTTATATCAGTCAAACAGTCAACACTTCGTACTTCGTGCACCTTCGATCAACGGCGGATCCAGTGGGGGGGTTATGGGGGGCATGACCCCCCCTGGGCCTAGTTATTATAAATTAAAACCGCACGATATATTCTGTTTCGTTTCGTGCGGTTTTTTGATTGCTTATTTATAACTTTTTATAACGTATGTACTCGCCACTACAGATAAGCCAATTGGCTTTCGCTAGTGGCTATATAGTTTAGGTTAAGATTCATTGTAATTGGGATTAATAAAGATATATAAAAAAAAAAAAAAAAAAAAAAAAAGTTAAACTTTTTCTTTTCTATACAGACACGCTAAATTTACCTAAAATTGCACAAAATTGGATTGCACAATTCGGAGCCTGTGACCAGGCTGGATCCGCCCTTGCCTTCGATTCACCGATGATTTTTACGTACATGCTTGATAAGGAGTATTTTGCCGTACTTCGGGACAAATTGATGTTTTGAAAGTGAACTATGAAACAAAATAATAAACACATAATAATGCTCTTAATGTGCCTTTTAAGGTACTTTATAGAAAAAAATAACCGCTATTTTTATTAAAATCCCTCTCAAAGCATGACGAAAATTAAACGTCAAAAACAGTACTGTATTTTGAAAGATTTTCACAAATCTACTCTGACGTAATGTGCTTGATGCATATTAATGGTTATATTATATCTTCAATTTTATAATACAGGTGCATTTGCACTTTAAACAGACTGGTACAATTATATACGATAATAAGCACTTCGATTGTCTACACACTTCGCCAACCAACATATTTTTTTCGGACTTTAGATGCGGTATTAATAAAAATATCTGAATAGAGTACCAAGGGGGCGGCCATTAATCACTAGTGACACTTTGGTGACATAACTATCGACCCCCTCCCCCTAAATGATATAGGGATATATAATGATAGGGATATATATATATAGGGATATATATAATGATAGGGATATAGGGATATATAATGATAGGATATATAAATGATAGGGATATCATCCCTTTATCACGTGATATAGCTATTTTAATTAAACAAACTGCTATATATTTTTTCAATCAATTTTATTGAATTCAAATGATTGTACACAACGGCGGATCCAGGGGCCTAGTTCTACTTTATTTTTCTATCCAGACACGCTAGATTTACCTAAAATTGCACAACATTTTATTAAATATTTGGACTAATTCGGAGCCTGTGACCCCTCCCTGGCTCGCAGGCTGGATCCGCCCTTGTTGTGTACATATATTATTGTGATAATGTGAACTAACAATCTATGGACCCGTTTAAGCGTTAAAAAAGTAGTAGGTAGGTAATAAAAGGCACCGATGAATAGATCCTTCTCATTTAATTTAATATTTCGTTCGGAAATAAATTAGTTGCGTTCTCAATTACTCAGAATCATTGAAATGTAAAATGTCACGTGATTTTCTTATCCCCTCCCCTCCCCTCCCCTTCGTGTCACCTTAGTGACACTCAACGAATACCCCACCTCCCCCAATTCGAGTCACGTGATTTATGGACGATCTCTTTATCATTTGAGTAGATACGGCGTGAAGTAGTAAAAGCCATTATCTAATAATAAAAATATGTTTATTTACTTTCATATTATTAATATAATTAATTAAAATTGAACTTAATGAGGATAAAGATTAAGTTTTTTAATTTAAATAATAACTAGCTTTTGGCCGCGGCTTCGGCCACGCTGATTTCGTTAGCATTTTCCCCGGATAAAAATTGCGCTGTGTAAGTTTGAAATATTAATTTACTAAAGCTAAGTCTAAGATTGCGATAAAATATCAGCTGTTACCAACTCGACTAAAACGTTTGAAATGTCTTATTTTTCACGATTTTAAAATGGACTATATATGAAAATTGTTCGTATGGACGAGCACCAATAGTTTTTGTTTCCAAAACCACAAAAACTAATATAATAATAATACTTATATTCAATTAATATTTGTAAATATGAATTCATATAATATTATTGGCTTTTCGTACCGACCGATGTGATTAATTATTTAAAACTACCGCATGTTACTTAAAAGGTTCAAAAAGATGGAACTAAAAATAACTACGAAGTCAAATTATCGCGCCTTGCCTGCAGTTTTCTTGTATTCAACATTGTGAGACGTCATCAGGTTTGTGCTCAACTCAAGAGTTTCTACAAAAAAGAATACCCCATTAGTGACGTTTTGTAAATGCTTTTCACTTAAGGCGATATGTAAAAGTTTTAGCGTCCCTGTTACCCCATATGCGAAAAAATCCTCAGTGCGAGACACAGAACTGTTAATGTGCGAGAGGGACGGATTCGTAGAAAAGTACCCAAAAGTCGGTTTTTTATTAATATAAAATGTACAAAAGTTGCCATCAAAATTTTGTTTAACCAGGTGTTAGATACCGTTAAGACCCATCTAATAAAATATAATTGCAGTCCATGTCGTTCCAAATTGTCAAACCACGAGAATTGGTGTCGAAAAAGACCTCGTTTCAACAATAATTTGTATTGAGCTGAATTTCTCCAATCGCGTTTCTGTTTAACAGATCCCTAGTAAAAAATTCCAAAAATAATATGCTATTTTGTAAAAATAATACATTATCTACTGAGGTAGATATGCAAGTTCTGAAAGTGTCGTTTTTTTTTTTTGTAGCGCCTTAAAGAGCTTGCAACCAAATATAGAACAAGTGCTGTAGGAATGGGCACTGCCACATAAAGTCTGTGGCTACGGGTACCTACAACTAGGGTTCCCAGACGTTCCGTATTTTCCGGGACGTCCCGTATTTCAGGCATAATTTTAAACGTCCCGCCGGGACAGACTCTGTCTCGTATTTCAACATTATTCGTTTAATATTAGGCACTGCCTCGCGCATGACCGAATTATTTCAATATATTTCAAATTATTAAAAAAAGCCTGGAAATTGCAACGTTGTTTGATGTGATGACCAAAGTACAGGTGCAATTGAGAAGTGGAAGAAAATAATGGAAGGGTTTTCCAGGAATGAAACCCCTTACATTTTTCAAATTATATCGTTTATCTTCAGTATCCCTTGTTCCAATTGCTTTGTAGAGGATTTTTTCGCAGATGGCATTGACATGGACTGACGTGCGCAAAAAATATACCCCGGATTTGCTAAAATATGAGAAATCAAACAAAGATATAATAAAACTTTACGATCTTCTTTAAAATATTACTAGCAATAAAAGCACATAAAAATACATGTTTTTCATTTGTCCCGGGGAAAAATTTCAAATCCCGTTTTTTTTTTTGCTAAATTTAGCATTTGTCCCTTACAGGATCAAAAAATATCTGGCAACCCTACTACAAATGTACCGTGGTATATACCTGCATAAACAAGTTGACATAAATACAACGGATTGTACGTTCCAAAATCAGAGACAGATCGCTAATTTATTCAACCTCAAACCGCGACGGTGCTAATGAACACGTGTAACTGACTACTGCCGTCTTTGTCTTCCTTCAGGAATTTTCTTGAAGATTATTTAAACAAGAAAACTTTCAAAAGAGAAACAGGCCGTGTATTTTATGAATTAGGAATAAAGTAAAATAAAAAAAAACTCATGAAACATCATTCTAATTCTAACGAAAAAACGGATTTTAAACAAATAAAGCAAAGCATCAATCAATGTCAAGTGAGGCATTGGTTCTTTACAAGATGTTGGTATTTTTAATGATTAATGGCGTAAACGTGAGTGATGGATTTAGGTCTCAAGTATTTAGTAAGTAGCCAGTCGTAGTGCAATTCAGCATCACCAAATATGCAGCTATACACGTACCTAAACCACAAAATAATAATAAACGTGGCAAGAAGTGCAAGTGATAAAGAAAATGATAAGCTCTCGAAGCGATAAAGAAGTGTTGGAGGGCGATAAGTATCGTTTTCTTTCGATGCTTATATAATACTTTGGGTCACTGACCGATTTTTCAAATGCCATAGAAACATATTTTACGCGTTTTGTGACGTCCTGATGGCTTTTATCTCAATGAAACTTTGCACACATCTTAAGATATGTTTTCCTTCCCCCCCATACCGCACTTCAACCCATCTCTCATCAAGAGGTGCAAGATGGCGAGATATTCAATAAGCGCCGAATTTGTGAACCGGTTTCAGGTAAAAACTATTTTCCATGAAAAGGTAACTGTTTATTTTATAGAAAAGTGTATAAACTTAGTCTTATTCACATGAACGACGTCTGTATTTCTCTCTTTTTTATCTCCAGTATAGATAGAAATTTCACAACTTTCCAAGCTTTGCGTAAAAACGAGACAATAACTATTCACGATATCCTGACCGTTAATATGATGGTGTTTCATCAAATTTTGCTTCTTGGGCTGTATATGAATCTTGAAAAAAAAACAGGCGTAAAGGGACAGTTATCCTCAGGATTTGAGTTTTGGTGGTGCACGGTCGAACACGCTCACGCCCGTACAACGCCAGGGTCACAGCTTCAGTTTTCTGGCGGCGCTTCTTGCTGCGCTTCCAGGCGGTTTTTGCGACGGGCTTTGCCCTGCCACGACACCCGTCGGCGCCTTCCACCGCATCGGATGTAAAGCGCGCTCGCTCGCTCAAAGCGTTCGACACTAGGTTCGTCCTGTGCGCTCGATCACTGGCGCGGCTCCCCGCCTCCCCGCACACCGCCGTCACGAGATCGCAACCCAGCCAGCACAAACCTTCTGAGTAAGTTTTTTATAATAGCAGTCACAGAAACGAATAGCTGAATAAGACTACCGTAATTAGCTGATTTGGCGCTTACTCAGACGTTACTCAAGCAATTTGGGCACAAAATTATACCGCTAATAGCTGAGTAATAGCAATATAACACATGAATAAGTTTTGAATAACTGTACGACAAGCTGAGTATCTTCTGCATAAAAGCATTTTGTTCTTTTATGCAAGTATTACAGCTCTGTTATCCAGAAGATGAATGAATGATGAATGAACTATATGCTTAGTCCTTCAAAGCTCAGATATTCAGATGATACACAGCTTTAAGCTTATTTCAGAACATTTATCAAGAATTTATTCAAATTAAATTTGAAGTTGACATAATCGAACACAAAAATAAATTAAAAGTGCACGCGTTGCGTTTGGTGAGCAGAAAAAAAAATGGCCAAATTGTGTCTTAAATAGCGGTAAGTAAATAATTTTATACGCTTATTTGTGCTTGAAATAATAAATTGTAGGTGCGCATGCAACTTTACCGTGTATTCATATATACATATCGTGCAAAATTTTTACGCGCTACCTGATAAGCCAAGTTTTTGAGAAATAAACAACATTTCGTCGTTGGTTTGTTTTTACGAGTGAAATATTTTTTATGTTCTTATACCATTTGAGGGTTCAAAAGTAACCTTGTAATACTTTTTACAAGAATATTATACCGATTTCGTTATCATAATTGAGTTTTCGAGTATAAAATTTCTCATCATTTAATAGGTTATGTTATTCATTATGGCGACGCTCATTCTGAATAAAGTCTGCTTGCACAGCGGCTCCTCGTCTAATGTCTGCATAACAGACCTTATGTGTCCACTTATTCAGATGTTCTCTGGTTAAAACTGGTCTGCCCACAACATATTTTCGATAACTGTTCTATAATCATGCACACTCGTAATATAAATCAAACAATTAGGATTCAGTCATAAAATAAATGAAAACCCACAGTATAGACCTATTTGTTATTTGTTTTTTTTAGCTCTAATCATATTCAGATTTATTATTAGCTAATACTTATTCAATATAAAAAAGTGTTACGACACTAAAAATTACAATTAACGTAATAATTAATGTAGTACAGAATAAATAAGTAAGTATAGTAGGTTTAACTACTTACTACACCTCTGTAGTGTTTAGGTACTCTCCTCGGTTCGGTCGGTGCGGGCGCGCGGCATCTGTATTAACCCCCCCGCCTCCCCACTCGCTCCGCCGTAAAACATAGTATAGTCAGTCAGTCTGCCATCAGAGTGCATGCGTACGGCCGTTTGTGGAGTATAGCAGATAGTTGTCGCATTAATAAGTCAGAAAGAAGAGACATCGGGTTAAAAATTTGATAAGTGGCAGACATAGGATAGGTAGTTTGAGCCGCTGCGCTACTAATGTAGATAGATGTAAGTTGTGCCTTGCAAAAAACATTTAGGTTATTTCAAGTGGCCAGATGTGCCTACTTAAGGTAAGTACGTACTAATTAAGTTATTGATATTTTTCAGGGAACATGCCGTTTAAAATTGTGTCGACTCGTCGAAAAGGCAAGGTAGAACTATGTACTGTGCCCGAAACATGGGAAGTCAAAGGAATATTGCGTTGGCCTAAGATGTACGGTGATATACTCGCAAAAAATGATAGTACCCAGCCCCAGACAGATTGGTTGACCTATAATTGTGTAGTGAAAAGAAGAAACTATAGTACATACGAAGAAGCAGAGGATGAATTAGCAAAAATGTTAGACAAAACAGACACGGACGATACCGATGACGGTGAACGATCCTACAAACGTACTACTCCTCCTCAAAAAGTTCTAAATTTGAATGCTGCAGCTCAACGAATAATGGTAAATTAATACCTACCTACCTATTTATTTAAATCTCTATGTCCATATCCATTGTCGTTTTGTGCATCATTTTGGTAGTTCAAGTAAAAATATGAACGACAAACTAAGAAAATTGAGGTTGTAACTGGTTATAAGCAATTATCTGAATTATTTGTTTTTAAATAATTAAATGCTCGCCACACACGGGCAGTTTTAACTGATCAGTCTTCTGATGTCCTTCCAAATGGATGACGACAGAGCGATTTCCCCACACAGTGACTTTCTCTTCATTTCTCGATCGATGCGACACGCGACCACAAAATAAAGAAGTTACAGAATGTCCGCTCCTGCAATTCTTGAAAATACATACCTATACTTGCTGACTCACTAGATTTTGAATTTTGAAAAGGAGATAGGTAGTATTAGTTTACAAACATACATACATGTCGTGCGTCTAGATAAAAAAATTACCAGCGTAATACATAAATAGAATAGGTTGGTAGGTAGGTACGCATACCCGCGCGGCGCGCGGCGGCGGCGCGGGCGGCGAGCGCCAACAAAGAATATGCCTACCTAAACCTAACCCGTAGTACCTAAATACTGGCGTTTTATCAGCGAACGATAAGTTGAATAGGTATGTAATATGTATGTAATAATGTTGTTGTATTTAAACAACCAAATACATTGTAACTGTAATAATATATCTTATTCTTTTTGCTAAAAGGTAGGTAATTATGTGCCGCGTGAATGTCGTGATGAACACACGAGCACTTGCGATGCTCGCGACCTAGCTCTGTCCGAGACTGTCCCAGATTGCCTGTAAATGTAGCGTCTATGTGTGCGTGCCAAAAATGGCGCTTTGTTCTAAGCGGCCTCTGCTAGTGCGCGCCGTGCCGCTACGTACTTTTAAAAATAAATTATAATGTAATGTTTATTTTTATAATATTTAGTGTTAATTAGCCTCAAACATTCGCATTCGCGATATTTTTCTAGAAATTCTATTGTATTTGCACATGCAGACGCCATCGCTGCAACTCTGCAACTGCCGAACTGAGGCAAACGGAAAGAAAGAAAGAAAAATCCGTGGCTCGCTTCAGTTCCGTAAAATTCCCCAAACACTGTCATTTTTGGAAGGACGACACTGCGTTTGATCAGTTTGATACTATCGTGTGTTTACAGCTGTACAGTTGATTTTTCTAGAATAATTCGAAAAGGTTTTTATGCATTGTTGCAGATTAAGTCTGGGAACCCAAAGAAAAGAATGAAACAACCAACTTCAACCATTCACGCGAGTCAAATCATTCAAGAAAGTCTAACCACACAAGCAGGTCCAACCATACCAACAAGTCAAGCTATACAAGCAGGTCCAATCACACAAGCAGGTCCAACCATACCAGCAAGTCAAACCATACAAGCAGGTCCAATCACACAAGCAGGTCCAACCATACCAACAAGTCAAGCTATACAAGCAGGTCCAATCACACAAGCAGGTCCAACCATACCAGCAAGTCAAACCATACAAGCAGGTCCAATCACACAAGCAGGTCCAACCATACCAGCAAGTCAAACCATACAAGCAGGTCCATTCACACAAGCAGGTCCTATCACACAAGCAGGTCCAACCATACAAGCAAGTCCATTCACACAAGCAGATCCAACCATACAAATATTTCCAGAAACGTCAATTCTAACCAACCAGCAGCCCTCCTATATTATCGATGAAACAGTTTATACAGTATCCACCGGAGAGCAAGAAAATACACCTCAAGAAGTACATTATTATACAAATGATCAAAATATGACAACCCAAATTAATAATTTATACGAGATACAAACTGCAATCTTGGACAACCAAAATAAAATAATGAAAAAGCTTGGGGAAATGTCGGTTCAGTTACAAGAAATACAAGAACAAAGCACAGAAAATATTACAGTAACAACTTTAGCACAAGCCAAAGGAGCAGAAACTAAAAGGATGTGTATGGAAGTTGTCGATAACATCGAAAGCTTGGAGAAACTCGACAAAGAACTATCATGCCCTAAAATACTTAAAACATACTTAGAAAAGTATGCAATATTATGTTCTGTGGCACCAGGATCAGGCTCTAACTGTGCTTATAGACTTTTAGATTCAATTTTTACCAAAGAATTCCTTTGCCAGTGTTCCTGGACTGGAGGAAGTCGTGGAGATGATCTTAAAATAGGCTTCAAAAAATATAAAAACGTATTCAAATTCTTTTTCCAAATGGTCTATTATTGGGACAACACGTACACAGTGCAAGATAATGAAGAGTTTTTCAAAAACATATTGCGAAATGCTTTGAAAAGGAAAACATCCAAGAACATTCGTCAGTCCAGCAAGAAAAGAAGGAAATTCGACAAAAGAGTCCAACGTAAGCCTCAGAATCAAAGAAGTGCAGCTAATAATCATGACGACGAAGATGTTATGAATAATGATGGTGAAGGAAATATACAAAATGATGGTGAAGGAAATATACAAAATGATGGTGAAGTTAATACGAGGGTGAATCCAAAAGTTCTAAGCCCGACCGTGAAAATGAAAGAAAAGTGGGTTCAAAATTATTTTTATTTTTCGACATAGTCTCCATCTAGATCAACACACTTCTTCCACCTGACCTGCAACTTATTTATACCCTCGAAAAAAAATGATTCCGGAAGGTCGTCAAAATAGTCATTAAATGCGACTATCACTTCTTCTCTAGTCGAATATTTAGATACCCCCAAGTGTTTTTTAAATTTGGAAAGAGATGATAGTCAGAGGGGGCTAAATCCGGCGAATAAGGTGGGTGGTGCAGCAACTCGTAACCACATTCATGGATCACAGCCATCGTTTCAACCGAAGTGTGAACTCGTGCATTGTCTTGATGAAACAAAACTCTCTTACGCAACATCCCCGGCCGTTTTTCTTTTATTTCTTCGCGAAGTTTTCGTAATAGGTTACAATAATAGCGTGAATTTATAGTTTCACCTTTAGGTAAATAATCCAATAAAATAACTCCCTTCGAATCCCAAAAAACAGTTGCCATGACTTTGTTGGCTGACAAAACGCACTTGGCCTTCTTCAGCGTGGGTGAGCCAGATCTTTTCCACTGTTTGGATTGCTGTTTTGTTTCAGGAGTATGGTGATGAACCCAGCTTTTATCTATGGTAACAAAACGAGACATAAAATCCTCAGCATCTGCCTCAAAAAGTTCCAAACAGCACGCGAAATTGTGAATCGAACTCGTTTTTGGTCAGCTGAAAGCAATCTTGGGACCCAGCGAGCAGAAACCTTAAGGAACCCCAATTCTACAGTTATAATGTTTTGCACTCGGCCATAACTGATGCCTGTGATCTCAGCTATCCTACTAATCGTCAATCGTCGGTCTCCTAGGATGAGATCACAAATTGTGTCAGTGTTTTCTTTAGTGGTAGACGTTGAAGGCCTTCCACTCCTTGGGCCATCTTCAATGGTCTCCCGACCGCGTTTAAATTCAGCTACCCACTTTTTGACAGCGGAATACGATGGAGCAGATTCCCCTAATGTTGTTTCCATATCTTCATGAATCTCTTTAGGTGAAAGACCTTTTTTATTGAGGTACTTAATCACAGCACGGTGTTCAATTTTCTCCATTGTGAAAAATCCCGTCAGACTGCGTTAAACAAAATATCACAAAAAAATAATAGCTTTCAGTATCGAACTTCAACTTCACACAATCAATCACGAAAAAACATTCTAACAAATGACGGTAGATTTACAAAGATTTGATACCTCTTTGTAGGTCGGGCTTAGAACTTTTGGATTCACCCTCGTATAAATGATAATGACGGTAACGATAATCCCAACGACGAAAAGACTAATAATAATGGCATTAATAATAAAAACGATGATGAAGAAAATAATCCAAGTAATGAAAACGAAGCTATAATTGAAGAGAATGAATAGAGGTCTTGTTATTTTTATAATTTTTATTACTTTTTAGTATTTATAAGGAAAGAAGATGTTTCCATATGAAAGTATTTCGTTCCTAATGCGTAACGCTATACGTTGAATTATATTTTGTTGATTTTTTTATGGCGATGTAACGCTATACGTTTAATTCTATTTTGTTGATTTCTTTATAACAATTTAGATTTTTATAACTAGAATTTTATTAAGTGTTCTTTCAAACAGAATCCCGAGTAAAACACTTGCGTTTACTCAATAATCAGATTTATAACTTGCTTTTTTTTTCGTACTTTGTTAAGTGTAATCGTTTAATAGGTAGTGATGTATCGGACAATTAAGTATTTTCAAGTGATTTTTGTACTGAAAATAAAAGGAAGACTGATTGACTTAAATAATTGTTTTATTACAATTCACATTAATATTACACATTTAGTCAAATATTTTTTATAAATAGCATGAGATCAAGATAAGTATTCCTTCCTTGGTTTTCATTCCTTTCCTTCCTTCCTACTGTTCTTAGTTACTAAACAGCAGCGTGCCCAAGTACCTCGTAAATACATAGCAATTAGAATACGGTCTATACAGTTTAAATTGTTAATGTATGTAATAGAGGAATGAAATAAAGCTCATTTTTGTTTGTAGTTACTACAAACTTATAGCTAATGTTATTGAAACTTATGATTTCTGTTGTACGGTTTCCATTTTGTACACCTGTTTTAAACATATTAAGATATGAAGACTTAATAGGTAATTCGAAGATGTCAGATACATTTTCAATTCTGTACCCTTTGATATGTTCATCGGTTATTTCTGCCACTTCTATAATTTCTTCTTCTGTAGTCATAAAATACTTATCCTGTCTTTTGTTAGAAATTACGAACTTACCAAAATCTATTATTTTTCTATTTTTACTATTTGTTTTTATGACAGGATATTGGTTAGTTTCATTTTTCGCTTTACTTAATTTAGATTGAACATTCCAATCACTCTCTGTAAGCCTTTTAGCTATTTGTGATAATGGCTTGTTGCCAGCTCTAAGCATTTTTTTAATGCAGTACAGTTTGTTCTCAAAAGGGTAAGAATTAAAGGTGTTAAGTGGGCCGAATTTACGAACTTCATCAGTAATATGTACCAGATTATGAATGTTGCTAGTAATGTAGTTACCATAATATGTTTTAAAGTTTTCTACAAAATATAATAATAATTCATGAGAAAGGTCCAATATTGAGCTGTACTGTAGGCTAGAGCAAATTGTTACCCCACAGAAAAGAGTCAAAAAATGTTCATAGGGTCCTATCGACATAAAGTCAGGCAGAATAACAATACTCAAATAATAGAAAAATGACCGGAATTCAGATGCTTTCCAATGATGAAGCTCATCTAGACCTCGCATGGATCTATGAATTTCGGAGGGTAGTTTACAGGTGAGTAAAAACTGTGTTACTTTCAGCGTATGGTCAGCTCGCCATTTTGTAGTAAGATTCTTAAAATTTCCATCACGCCATCCCACGAGTAATCGTTTCATGACTCCTAAGTCAATCAGATGTAATGAATCGGAAATAGGAAAATCTTCGATCATATCTATGGGTAATTTTAAAAGGGGTGTATCAGATTTTAGATGATCTCTATATTTCTTATTTCTGAATTCTTCGTTTGTTCTTTTAGGACATCTTGAGTTTGGAAAAACGACAGTATGATACTGATGCGAGTATTCTCCTACAGTCGTACATTTTAAACATCCATGCCTAGAGTTGAAGTTGCAAACACCTGAAAATGTAAAATATTTTCAATAAAGGATTGTAGTTTATTGTAGTAAGGATCTGCAAGACCTCTTTTATATATTAATTAACTAGCTGACCCGGCGAACTTCGTACCCCCAGTCAATGAATGTCGTGTAACCTACCCTACCCCTATCCTAATCCCTAACCCACCCCTACCCTACCCCTACCCTACCGCTACCAAAACCCTAAAAAGTTTTTGCATGACATCTGTAATAACAAGTTTAGTCATCATTTACCTTTTATAAATGCTCTAGCCAGAGAGTCACAGATGAAGCACCTTATTCTTACAATGACTATAATATTTTCTTTGCCTTCTCTAACTATAGAAATTCCATTTTCAAGAAGACTTTGAGTTTCTGCGACAAAATCTTCTAAATACTGACTAAGGTTCTTTGGTTTTCCTGATCCATAATAAATTCCAACTACAAGAGGCTCTATTTCTGGTTTTTCGCAGATATTGCAAAGAATTGGCCAAAATTCTTTTTTCGAACTGTTGAAAATAGGTAAGCCATCAAAATTCAAATTTAATTGTATAGATTCAGGGATTTCCAGCCATACAAAATTTATTATATCTTTTAAAGGTTCAATAAGTCCTTTGTGCCAGTATTCTCCACCTTCAATTTTTTTTATTACGACATTTCTCTTAGTCTGTAATAATGTTCTCGGGTCTACTGGCAAAACTCCTGGCAATCTCTGATTGACGACAGCTAATAATTCCCTTAAGGCTTCTAGAGAAATGTTTTTATTTATGGCCCATTTTTTTAAGTTATTACGAAATATTAAATTTTTTTCATATTCCGTTTCACTTTTTTCAAAATTATTGGAACTCGCATCACTATCTTCAGACCTCTGAATTGATTCATAATCTTCACACAATGTAGATTCATAATTATTTATTACGGAACCCGTTTCTATGGATTGTGGTCGCACTTGATTTGTACTTGGATCAGATGAACTGGAAGAACTTCCTTCAGTCGTTTGTGGATTAGCACAAATAGATTTTTTTATGTTTTCATACTCGCGCAAGCACTTTCTTCGTATGCCTCCTGTTCTTTTTCTATTTTTCCATGAATTGGAGATGATTTTAGCATTTTTTTTTATAGGCGGCATTTACACAACACACTTTAATATTAAGTATTAAGCGCGCACACGAAATCGAAATGTCAAACTACTAGCCGCATAAATGCTGACAAATATTGCAAAATAGTTCTGCTAGCTTAAAAAATGTCTACTTTTCGTGAATACGCAGCCAACTTCTGCATAAGAATCTGTTACTTTTGCTTTTACCCCAGTTAGCTGCACATGACAGTAATTTCGTACTTAAAGCGCCATAAAGTAGTTATAACAGCTACCTTAAATTCTGTTAACTAACTATATGCTTCATAAAAGGAACCACACCCTACTTTATACAGCAGCTGTGTAACTGTCAAGATGTGGTGTGTAATACAGCTAAAAGAGAACAGAACCTCAATTATTCAGTACTCTGCTGGATAATAAAATCTTATACCAGTGTTATACAAAATGTTACACAAACTCTTGAGTAACAGGTCTATTTATGATGACTATTCAGCTTTAAGAAATAAAATCGGCAAATTACAGAACTAACTCAGCTAATAGCATTATCATAACAAAAAACAACTTTAATACAGAACTTGGCAATACACACAGCTTCTATACATATATAATAAAGCTTAACCCTGCATAAGGTTAAATTGTTGGCCAGTTATATGACTTGTGTGCTGCCTGGGAAGTCACTCGAAGCCGGGCAAGACGCGTGAGATGCGACCCATGGCCGGCTCTATACAACTTCATACATTTATTCTCCCCGCCGGCGCCGTCACAAGAAGAACCGCTTGGCGCGCCTCTCGAAGCCTGAAGCTTATGGCCGAGGGGTAAGAGTATGGCCTACCCTAGCAACTTTTTTTGTTACCTGTCCAGCACAATAAGTCCAGTGGCAAAGAACTTATTTGCTTTTGATAGAGGTGATTATATGTTGGCTCATTGGCCTCTTTTTCTTGGACGCGTAATACTAGTGATCATGCAGCGAAACAACCAATTTGTTTTTAGCTAATAGTGAAATATTTTGTACGAAAGAAAATATTTGATTTAAATATTTCTATAACCTCTTTTATGGAAAAAAAAAACAAGTTGATCTTGCAACTGCGTTCTTGAAACGAACGTTTGAAAACCAAAAAAAAAAAAGGGTGGAAAGCATTTATTTTTTTGACAAAAGTATAAATCTTAATACATTGTTTATAAGTAGAATCCTTAGATAAAAGATCAATTACTCAAATGTTTTTTTTTTTCGATACAAGGTTAGTTCGAATTTCTTTTTGCCACTGGCACTCTAAGCAAAAAATTGCGCAGTGCGAGAGGGGCGGATTCAGGGCAAAAGGGAAAAAAGTTGGTTTTATATTTTTATTAAAAAAACTAAAATAGCTAGCAAAATTTAAAAAATTAAATCTCTAGATATTGTTAAAACACACCTAATAAAATATGTTTGAGTTCTGTATATGGTTCCTATTCGTCAAACGAGGAGAAAAAGTGTGTTTGAAGACCTCATTTCAACAATTATTTCTATCGAGGAAAACTTATCCAAACATATTTTCCAATTTCAAAACCCTAGATTATATAGTCAAAATGCATATACTAGAAACTGATTATAATATTCCGTGTATTTCATGAAATACACAGAAAAGAAACACACCTATTTTTTTTCGCATATCGCTTTAACAGGAAATGACGATTTTCTTTATAATGTTTTCTTTGAACTTTCCGTAAGTGGTAAAAAGGAATGGAACGCAGTAGTCTTGCATTTTGTTAAGTAATGGGTGCTTACCTATGAAATGGCGAAATTTTCTTAAAGATTCATGAGTTCATGATTCCTGTAATTCAATAACTATTTCCATTATTTATTTAAAAGTTGATTTCAAGGTTTTACATCTATGTATTAATTTTGTTTTTATTTTTAGTTTGATAACTAAAATTAAATCTTCAAATACAGTTCGTCTTAAATTTCATTTCTATGATAATATTCGTTATAATTTTTTACAGCTGACATTAAAAAAGAAAAAAATGTTGCTGGTAGCACTGAAAATTGAGTTTCCTTTCATACAAAACACCAGTTTCATAGCTATGTAAGGACCTAATATTTGTAAAAATTAAAAAAGGTTTAATTTTCATTTTGTAAATTAATGAATTATTAGATTTGAATGACCTGTGCTGCAAACAACAAAAGTCTTAAGTATTCGGGACGTCTCTTGTAAAGCATGATCTCTACAAGTATGATCATTGGATAGGTATCTAAAGTATTGTTGAGTCAACCTCAACAAGACGTCAAAATAGGATTTTTCGTTTTTAGAAAAGCTGAACGGTTCTTCTCGCTTTTGTTTTCAATTTTTTTTTTGTCGCATGGTCCATAGCCTTTCACAGCGGAACTAAGTGCGTCAGCCATTTCACGGCTTCGTCATCTCCTTCATCATCCTCCTTCAATTGCCCATATGAAAAAGCTCTCTGTGCCTCATGGACTCTATGTATCTCTCCGCAGCTACAGTTTGGATCGGTTCTGAAGCCCCACCGTCACTTCTTTTCAATTTATTCCACCTAAAAAAACTTCAGACTAAATATGTTACCTACTTTATGAATACCCCAATGCAGTAAACACACTGACCACAGTCGTACAGTGATCCAGTCTCCACGGTGTGATCCAGTGGAACACAGGGAGCTCCGAGGGTGCCCTGCAAAGCTCTTGTAAGCGTGCTCGTGTTTTACTTCGAGAGGCTTAAGCTAAGCTTTCAGGACTGTTTTTCTCTGTATTTCACTCGCGTGAGACGTGTCATACATAAATAACAAGCTCCACTTGGACAAATTATTTCTTTTTATTTTCAAGAGAAATCTGGAATACATTTTTAGAGGCAGCAAAGTATATTTGGTTCCGCTAGCATATTATTATCGATGCGTTTGTCTTACTTTCATGCAAAAGATGGTTATCTACAACCATCTATAACTATATCTATAACATGGTCTCTAGACCATCAAATAAATTGTCGCTGAAACACTTTTCGCTTTTTTGTACGGACCAAAATTCAGCGTGCGGATTTTTATCCTAAATTACACGTCATTTCGTTATGCATAAAAAGATTCCAAAAAATATATATACAGTGTGTCCCTCGTACAAGTGCACAGCCGAAAAGGGGTGAAACTATACCTTATTTTACCAACAAAAAAAGGATTTTTTTTAAATCTTTGTTTTATAAATTAACGTTTTAAATTTTTTTTTGCCTTCCATGGAGACTATGTATAAAATATGTCATAACTTTTTATCTATCGCGAGTAATGCAATGAAATAAAACTGTTATAATCCTTAGGAATAGACGTTGCATACCAAATCAAAAACAAAACATAATCAACTAGCATTACCATAAAAATAATATCCTAAAAGATTATTTCTTTAATTTTTCCTTCTTTTTTTGAGTAATAGTCAATTATTTCAAAATAATATCCTCGTTTCACTATACTTTTATTCCTATTTATCATTGCCTATACCATTATCTTTCTAACAAAAAAAATACAACGTTCTATCATAAATACAATATTTTCTACGAGCGGTTAACCAAAGGCACTGCGCTCGCGTCCCATACAAAGATACCCAGGTGGAGTACTTTTTCAAGATAAAAAAAAAAAAAAAAATTTTCTTTGTTTTTGTCGATATATTTAGATCTAGTTTCACCCACTTTCGGATGTGCACTTGTACGAGGGACACACTGTATATTGTTTTATGTACACCGTTAGATAGAATATTTTGTAAAAAAAATCGCACTATCCAGTGTGGTGCGTTGCTTAATGGAACAAAAGCCTTTTCGTGTGTTATTTCTAGCCCAGTTGTATTCGCGTTATAAGGCTATCATTACAGTGACTATTAAAAAAATAGTGACTATAAACAGATAATACTAACCTCAGACATGGCTGTATGGGCTGATTTCCCTTTGCCTTCCCACTTAGTTGGAAAATTAAACTACAACGAGTAATAAGGTTGGTTGTCAAAAAATGCGCAAAAATGCGAAAATTATATTTTTGTGTATGTTTATGTATAGTTTATTATAAATTAGTCTATGTGGTTTACTCTAGTATTATATGTAGTTACATTTACACGCTTCCCTCTTTATTTTTCTCTTACCTTCCTTTTTCACCCAAAGGTTGCCTGGATTTGATCTATTGATCGGTAGAATCACTGGCTGTCATGCAGACAAGGCAAACTTAGTTTGGCAAACAGAGTAACATCCATACGGGTACCTACACTTGGCAGGTGAGTGCTCGTTCCCTTTCTCTGGTACAAATCTATAATAATACCTAAGTAAATATTATAAGAGTGCATTAAAACCTAGAAAATATCAATCAGAAATAAATCCAAAGACAAGAATTTGAAAAAATTGCCCGGGGCACGTTGACTGCTTTTATACCACCATGCGCAGGCGAGCAACTGCGATGGCGGGCAGGGTGCGGGACAGCGGTAACAGTCTCCTCAGTGTCGCCAGCAGGTCGGACGGGCCCTTTATGAAACATTGGCAGGCGCTACACACTCCGTCGTACCAAGTATGGAGCAGATAGCGTCAGCATCAACACTTTGTATTATTGTTTCTGTGTATTTCTTTTTTTGTATTCTTTTTAAATTTTAGTATTTTAGCAATTTATTTATAAATATGGATTAATTTATCTGAAATAAATGAATATTATTATTATTATTATTATTATTATTACGTTGTAAATGAATGGGCATCACAAACTTAAAACACGCTTTTAAGTTTGTGTGCCCTTTCTATAAATTGTTAAATCACAATTCATTAAAACGCGCTTTTAAGTTTGTGTGCCCATTCGTTTACAACGTAATGCATAAACAAAATTTATACTTGCGATTGCCCTTGAAAATGGAGTAAAATCCGAAACCGGTTGGGAGTTAACCAAAAATAAAGTGAAACTACAGTACAAGTGTTTTAATTCAAGATGTAATGCATAAAATAACAAATTTTTTCCAGAAAAGCCTAACTGACATTAAAGCATTTTACGTAAAATGTCGTAAAACACATTTATTTTATATCTTTAATTCAAAAATAAGAAGAAGCATCTTAATTTGTGCGTTTCGTAGCAGATACTATTCGTTCCTCCTTAAGGGGCTCCATAATGCTAAACATCAGTTTTGTATTGGATTCAGTTCCGTCATTGTAGAAGGTAAAAATTTGAAAAAAATATGGCGTATTTTTTGGCTCAAGAAAATTATTAATTACACTTTATAAATAAACATACTTTCAATCATCTTTAATTATAATTCTTTTAAAAAAGCATGAATTTCACGGAAAAAGCGATTCAGTTTCCATTCTTCAAAACCGATTGAAACGAAACCGACACACGCAGATACTTACTAGAAAAAACCATCTTTATTTCATAAAAAAATTATAGTTAATGTCCTAATGTAGCCGCGATTTCAAAATAACTAAAGTTTAGCGTGCGCGGCATTTCATTAGAGCAGGATAGACAGTTAAAAAACAAAAGCGTTAGAGCAGGACTGAATTTTAGCATTGTGCAGCCCCTTAAGGGGGAAGGTAAAGTGGAGTGCATGAATGGATTCTCCCCGAATGACGTAATCTGAAATACAACCAATAATTACTTCGAATTCGCCTGGCGCATCAACCCAAACAAGTGTTTGTGTTTTTAGTATTTGTGTTTTTTTAGATTTTTCGTATATTTATAGATTGTAATGTTTTTTATATTTTTGTAATCTTTTTTATGTTAAATGTAATTGTGCCTGCACTATTGCATTTTCCAACTTGTTTAGTGTTATTTTTTCAAAAAATAAACAAATAAATATCTAACTAAATAAATTAAGTAACAAATCCTTTCACTACAACTGGTGTAGGCTTCGGCCGTGTATCACCACCTCATGCCATCATGCCATCATACATATCATATCATTCCCGCATGACGAAACAATGCCGCCAAGCGACTCGTTGTGGTGTAGCGTGACGTCATGAGAACCCGTACGCTGGAGAGTGTTTACTTCTATACTGAAAATCTCTTTTGGTTCATGGTTAATTTACCACATTACATTAGAATAAAATTAACCTTTATAATAATAATAATAACGTTTATTTCATAACTTTCTTAATATTAATACAGAACAAGGTTGAGACCACCTATTAAGTATAAGAATACCTGTACCAGGCGGTCTCGCTCTTCATAGCAAACAATTCATTTTCTTATCAGTTAGAATAAACTTTCAAAACTAAAAACTAATAAAGTTAAGAACAGACATGTCCTGAACTTAAGAGGCTATACGAATTTTATTTTTGTCACTGTCACTCCAACCGAAAAATAGCACAATGCGAGAGGGGCGGATTCAGGGCAAAAGGGAAAAAAGTTGGTTTTATATTTTTATTAAAAATACTAAAATAGCTAGCAAAATTTCAAATTTCAAATCTCTAGATATTGTTAAAACACACCCAATAAAATATTTTTGAGTTCTGTATATGGTTCTTATTAGTCAAACGAGGAGAAAAAGTGTGTTTGAAGACCTCATTTTAACAATTATTTCTATCGAGGAAAATTTATCCACACATGTTTTTCAATTTCAAAACCCTAGATTATATAGTCAAAATGCATATACCACAAATTGATTATAATTTTCCGTGTATTTCATGAAATACACAGAAAAGAAACACCCGTATTTTTTTCGCATATCGCCTTAACAATTTGTGTTTGACAGAGGGTGTATATGAGTTGAGTGCGTGAGTGTATGTGGTGTGTGTGTGAGTGCGGAAGAGTACATACGGGAGTTAGTATAGATATATAATTTTATTAGCTAATTCGTTGCAATAAATCCTCTATTTGGTCATAGCTGAGTGTCTTAATCCACGTAGTTATTGTTTTTTTTAATTTCGTATACAATCTTAGGGTTATTCAGAGTTGGTTATACAAGGTGAATTTGTCAACATCGTCCAAATTCATACTTGAGCCTTGGTAACTCATCAGCATCATGAACCAATAACGATTTTTGTAAAATTCATGAAACTAAATTTCAACTCCCCATAGTGATTCACTTAGGACTGGGAGTAAATTACTATGGGAAGTCGAAATTTCATTATACGAATTTCACAAAAATTGTTATCGATTCATGATGCTGATCACTTACCAAGCCTCCAGTATGTATTTGGACGATGATCAAAAAGTCACCTTGTATAAGTACGCTGTTTGATAATCATATTGATGTCTAGCAAACTCAGTGTTATTTGAGCGTTTAGCAACCTTTGTTTATACAAGGTGTAACAGAAAGGTGTAACCATATTTGAAGAGCTTATTCAGTCAATGGTATAGAACAACTTTTACTATGGGGCCAACCCTGAAATCTCAAAACTAAAATCTGCCCTTCCATACATTTCGGCCGAGCGGCATTGCATTTTTCTATGAAACAGTTAATTTTTTTTTTTTTTTCTATGTGCAGGGTTTGTTCCATAGTAAAAATTGTTCTATACCATTGACTAAATAAGCTCTTCAAGTATGGTTACACCTTTCTGTTACACGTTGTATACCAAGCTTGAACAGAACAGAAGTAATGAGGCTGTGACATAGGACAACGGGGGCTCCCCATAATGGTTGCTCTTTTACGTTTTTGTACGGAACCCTAAAAAGGCTGTCGCATGATATGCCCAGTCAAGATCAACTCAACGCAAATTAATATATTAAATTGTGTATGTCATAGTGTACGACACATGGACCACACGTTGCCCACTTTACTGCCATTACTTCGGTGCTTTACTTAGAGCCGATATATAAAATAGGTCTTTACATATGAATTTGCCGAAATTTTCTTACAGATTCATGAGTTCATAATTCCTGTAATTCAATAGCTATTTCCATTATTTATTTTTTGTTTGAAGGTTGATTTCAAGGTTTTACATCTACATATAAAATTTTGTTTTCATTGTCAGTTTGATAACCAAAATTAAATCTTCAAAAACAGTCTGTCATTTCCATGATAAGATTCGTAATAATTTTTTAGAACTGACACTTTTCAAAAATTAAATTAATGTTGCTGATCATACACAAAAGAATTTACATAATTAGAATTTATCATTCCTAAAAAAAAAATTAAAAATGTTAGTACTGAAAATTGAGTTTCCTTCAAATTTTCTATAGAAAACGGCAATTTCATATGTAAAGAACTACTAGAAGATACTACTAGCTTTTGCCCGCGGCTTCGCCCGCGTTGATTTAGTTTTTGTATAGTACTTTTTACAGAAAATATTTAAATCTGGTTTGGAGTGTTTTTGGTGCAATTATTTGATCTCCAGGTAAAGTCTCTTTGGCGGGGCCTATTACCTATTAGTTTTTTTTTAAACTACATTAGAAGTTCTGCCCTCAGCTGTTAACACGACCAGGCTGCTAGGTGAGCTCACTCTCGAGCAGGCTACGTAAAACTGGCCGTACGAAAAGCAGTCCCCCTTATGATCAATTTCTGCTGTTTTTAGTGACTGACCCTAAGACTTATTAATCGTCATTGCATCGTCAAAGGAAAAAATAGAACCCTAATATGTCTGTCCGACTGTTACAGACCATTCGCTCTGGCACACATACTTTCAAGAATTTTCATGTCCACTATATTAAATGTCAAAATCGATGCTATTTTCGTAATTAACGTCCAAAAAAACCATAAAAACTACACCCATATTGATATTTACACATTTCAACCCCATCGCACCCCAACAGGGGATGATGGTATTGTACTTCCACTACGTTGAATTTAGAAATCGTTGTTGTTTTCGAAATCAGCAACCCGATAAACCATACAAAAGATACCCATGTTGGTTTTCAGATTTGGTCACCCCATTTCTTCCTTTTAGGGGTTGAATTCTGGAAAAGGCTTTTTCACATCCACCACGTTGGATTTTAAAATCATTGTAGTTTTCGTAATCAGTGACCCGATAAACCATACAAACGAAATCCATGTTGATTTTCAGACTTTGTCACCCCATATCCCCCTTTTAGGGGTTGAATTCTGAAAAAACCTGAAACACATGTTTGTTCATTTATGGATAGAAGTACTCCTGTGAAGTCTCGAATAAAATAGTCTAACTAATCTTGTTTCCCCATACAAACTCTGGACCCCCGTTTCAACCCCTTAGAGGTAGAATTTCGAAAAATCCTGTCTGATTCCTTGTCTACATTACATAGAAAAGCTCTGTACAAAATTTCAGCTTTCTAAGTCCAAGGGTTTGGGCTGTGCGGTGATGAGTCAGTGAATGAGTGAGTCAGTCAGGACTTCTCTTTTTTTATATATATGATGATAGAGCCAATAACCTGTGTGACGACCTATACGTAAAAAACTGTGAAAGACGTCCAATCCGGTAGTATATAGGTAGTTCAAGACATATAATTTGGGCCGATGAATGGGACGGCTTATCTATTGTGTAATAATGACGTCATTAAATCAGAACACCTGTTTGCACAAAAAAGTAAATGGAGTAAAAGGTCTTGATAATAGTGTTCATCATACCTGAACCTATTAGCACAAAATAGATACTACCAGAAGGCCGACTCGACGACAGAGTGAAAACAGACGCACACATGCATAGACGCGTACGTATAATGATCTCGGCAGAATTTCGTATTGGCATTCACCCGAGTATCTCCCAGATCGTCGTAAGTACGCGTCTATGTGTGCGTGCGCCTGTTTTCGCTAGTTATGTTATGTGGTGTAAACCTTCTGTAAGTGGTTATTTTGTGCTATTAGTGAATGTATCTAAAATTTTATATTCTTTTACTATTTCGTAATATCCCGTTATGGGTAGTTGTAAATAAAAATGTTTTGTATGTAAGTAACTCTTTTTCTTACATTTCTCTTAGTCATTTAGCCCGATAAGATATTATGTTACAATTTTATTTGTGTTTGTGGGCTTGTCTTTTGTGTGGTGGTGGTTCCCTTTTATCTTTCTTATTTTTATACGTTCTCTTAGCTAGGCGACGCTCGCGGAAGTTTTAGTTACGGGCCATAAGCCTCTTTTAGTCTGAAGCTCACAAATTGAAATTGCGTTCTTGCTGCACTAATAAATCTTATGTTACGATACAAATACTCATATTTATTTACTTCGTTCTAGTAAACTATGTAATAAGAATTGCAAACATGTAAATCTTTAAATAAACTACATTATACTTCTTAAGAATTATAAGTCTCAACATTAGCTGTTTATAGTTTATGGATAGTCGTGACCTTGAGTCGTGAAGTTGTGACTTACCGGTACTGCCTCTATTGTTCAATTGTTATCCAAACCCGAATTAGTGCAAATTATATTTCCTATTCCGTTCACGCAAACATGAGTGGGGATGATTCCGAAGAAACAGTCGAAACCAGCTAATGAAAAAAACAAAGAAGACCCATTTCCAACGGTGAAATTCGAATATAGAACCAGACTCTCAAGGGAAAAAGGCTCATGATTGGTTGGTACTGTGCGTCATGCAACATTGGGCCAGCTGTGATGGGTCAACTCGTAGAGATTGAACGTTAGCCGTGACTATACTAAACTGTGTCCGACACAGTTTTCGTGGGGTCCCTCTTCAGTGATAATCAGACTTCTATATTTATTTCGTTCTGGTCGAACCAGGTTTTGCATTTTTGAGCGTATTTAAGTATATATAAATGGTCCGGGGAAATAGTCGAGACACAATTTTGTCGAGTAAAATGTATGAAACTTGAAAATAGCCATCTCGATATACTAAGAATAAGGGTTTCGTGGGATTTTAAAAATAAGAACCTTAATGTGCGTCTGGTACAGTCCATCTGGTAAGATATAACTTTTCCTACGTGCATTTCGCGTACTGTAGTGTCACAGTATCACAATGTCACATTTAACAAAGAGCAATACGGACATAAACAAACGTATTTCTTTGTTACACTTACAATCTTTGTATATTTTCGTCCATAAAGCTTGGAAAAGTCATCAAATTATACGAACGCAGCGATGTTTACAAATTGATCCTCGAGCGAGTCACGTTTTCGTATAAAAGAAGGCGCAAAAATTGAGACAATTTAAATAATGTTCAGAGCCTTCAGCCTTCCTATTATTATTTAAAAAACAAAACAGTTTAGAAAAGAAAAACAAGCCCGAGGAAGTTTTGATTGTCGAAAATACTTAACTTCTGAAGTGTTATTTATGTTAATCAAACTTGATCGCCAAAGATGTAAAGCCACCCGCATTTTAAGCTTGCTATTTATAAATGATTTTAAAGTGTATGATGCGCAACAAGAACTGCCAATAGGTAGCTTGTCATGCTGGCGTACGTACATTTGTAGGTATTAAGGCCCAGCTTACCCTCCGTCCTACACCAACGCTGTTGTTTTTGAACTGTCTATCCTGCTCTAATAAACTGCCACGCACGCGAAATTTCAGTTATTTTCAATTTGCGGCTATATAACGACTTGTAATTAAAAATCCTTTGAGCTAGTGTCTTAAGTAGGAAATTTTCGCGAATTTTGAGATTTATAGCTTTATAAAAACATTTTATAATTTTTTTAGAGCTGACTTTGCTTTTTTTTCTGCCTAGTTAAATTAATGAAATCACGTTTTCAGATCTACAAATGTTGTATTTTAGATAAACTGATAAAAAAATGTGCATTTACGGAGCCTATTAAGAGGCCTGGATTTTTCTTAAGATTGATACAAAAGGTAAAAACTTAATGTGAAGTCAACAGCTTATTTTATTCATATTTTTTTCATAAGTATCATCTAGCAACATCTAACTACGTCTCTTTGCAGCCCAAAAAGCAAAATTTGATGATACACTATCATAATAGCTGTCAGGATTACGTGAATATTGCCCCGTTTTTACGCAAAGTTTAGCAAGTTGTATAATTTTTAGCTATACTGGAAATAAAAAAAGAAGAAATGAAGCCGTCATTCATGTAAAGAAGACTGAGTTTATACACTTTTCTGTAAATAAACAGTTATCGGTTCATGGAAAACAATTTTTACCTGAAACCATTTCACAAATTCGGTGCTTTTTGAATATCTCGCCATCGCAAGAGCATCTTGATGAGAGATGAATCGGAGTGCAGTATGGGGGAAGAGAAACGTATCTTAAGATGTGTGCAAAGTTGAATTGAGATCAAAGCCACAAACACCTAAAGAATTTATTTAACAGCTGAGTGGGATGGCCCACCTTAAGTAAAATAACCAACTTGGTATTAATGAAACTAAATGGAAAGTAATTGTAGAATTAATTATACAACTCGCAACTTTGCATGATTCTGCTCCCCTGACTCCAATTATTACTCATTTCATCTTAGGCCCAATGTGGAGGTACCTAGCTCCATTCGTTCTTTACAATACTGATAAATCAGAGATCGGAATATTTGCTTTCGCTATGTATATTTTACATATGGATCTCTAGTTGCTAACTGAACTGGGTACCTGTCATCAAAATCATAGATATACTGTCGAATTCCGATTGTCTAAGTATATGTTCGCACTTGAAGTGATGACACTGTTCGTAAATAGTTCAATACCCACTGAAGGCAATTTTGAAAGTTCAGTTTTTATCTATGTTTTTGATGATAGGCACCCAGTCCAATTGGCAACTAAAGATACAGAATAGGGGGGCGGGTTTTGTTATTGTTATATTCATCGGCTGATCCATATTTATTCATTCATTATTGTACCTCTATTATCTGAATCTAGCCGACAGTGCGAGGCGCAACGTCATCGTCTTCACTCACCCAGAAGAAGGCAGTCTGAATCTGCTTAAACTGGTCCGCTATCCCGATCAAAATTCGTTATTGAGGTAAACCGTTTTGCAATAATCATGTTTGATCCTCAATTTTCATCCAATTCAATAATATAAATAAACTTGGTAAATCAAAAAAATATTATATAAGGTGATTTTAACACTTAAGTTTTCATATTAGTCGTCACTTACTATTTGTTATCTCCAATGAATTGGTATTTAAATTAATACGATGTTGGCTCGACTGAAGTCGACTGTGATGGTACCCCGTCTTACTTGGAGACCCCCTCGAAGTAATTCGGGGGAGAGTAAGAGGACAGCTCACAGGCAAAAAACCAGGAGACCCACCATGCCTGGGACCGATGGATGGCTGTATATTCATCCCTAATAGCCGGGCCTTATATGTAACAGACTGGTGACGGGCAGTGGTGTCACTGCTGGGAGGGTACCGGCACCGCCCTCACCAACCCGCCTGCCCGGCGTGTGTGAATATGGGCAATTCTTCCAAGATGACCGCCGGGAGTGGCAAAGTCCTGGAAAGGCTTATGTCCAGCAGTGGACGAACTACATAGACTGATGTATGGATGGATAGACGATGTTAGGTATACTCGTATATATGAGTAATATGAGTATATTATAATATAATATAGTATACTCGTACATTGTAAATATTGTATTCAAATTAATATTAACGTTAGAACATTAGTGCCAGCCGTTCTATAAATCAAACCTATGGAGTCAGCTTTACACTACAAGGCGCTACGTATCCAATATAACAATGCGTTCAGGGTGCTTTTGGGGCTGCCTCGCTTCTGTAGCGCTTCGGGGACGTTCGCGGAAGCGCATGTGGATTGCTTTTATGCAACCATGCGCGGGCGGTGCACATCCCTGTTGCGCAGGGTGAGGGCCAGCCGCAACTGTATCTTGAACGAATTCGCGGAACGGTTTGACTGTCAGTACCTGAATCATTGCAGCATGTACTGACTACCGTCAAAATACTGTTTTAGTTTTTAAATTATTAATTATTAGTGTGTAATTATTATATGTTCATTTATTGATTTATAGTGTTCTTATGTGTATGTGTACTGTGTATGTTATTATTTTGATCCTTATTGGTCGGAATAAATGTCATTCTATTCTATTCTTTACTAAAACTGCATACAGTGACCTGCGAAAAGCTTGCTTTCTGAATGAACGAAGGAGTAAAACAAAGCCGTACTTGACCAATAATCAGAGATAATGCGTTTTGAAGCAATACGGAATTATAAGATACTTTTTTTGGTGTGTCAATCTAAGCAATGAGGTTTGACAGAAAATTTTTCTTTCAAACTGTTTGCTTTGTGTGCACTCGTTCTGGGGCCGCTGTAGAACACCTTCAGGATGCTCTTGTGATGCCGCGCTTCTGTAGCGCAAAGGCAATGTTTGTAGCAGCACATACTGATGATTTTTATGCAATAACAAAACAGCTTCTTTTTTGCAAAGAGAAAAGAGTGCGGTCCAGCAGCAACAGCATCCTAAATTCCTTTGATTGTCCCTTCATGGGATACTGGGTTCAGAGATTGACCGAGAATAATTCGTGGTAAATGTCTGAGCCTGTTGTTCACAAAAAACATCATTCTAAGTATAAATACTATTTCGCAATAATAATAAAAGCATGTAAGTGTTCTTTTACGTGTATTTTAAGTGTTATTATATGGGCTTTAAGGCGCTCTTATCCCAAAAGAGTGACTCTCTGTCTTTTTCTTTACGTGTAAGGAGTAAAGAAAATAACCACACTTTTGTACTTTTTCGTTGTTTTTATCGGTTTTTAAATTGTTTAAAAATAAGGGATATGTTTATTAAAACCCACTTTCGTGGTCGACCTAGAAAATTTAAAGAGCAATATTACCAGATATGTTTCGTTCACTAAAGAACACGATACTAAAAAAAAACCGATGACGCTAGTGATACACCGATGTCACGTAACATAAAAATAATTCCCACTTCAATAATAGATGGCGCTGAAATATTCACTGTTAGTGTTGTCAACTTAGCGCCACGTAGTTTTTCTAAGCAAAGCTATTACAGCTATATGTTTACTTGGTTACCATGAGAGTTTACTTGAAGCAAATTAAACAAATTATGCTTATTTGCAACACTTGGCGACACCTAGTGTTGTAAGGGCGCGTACAAAATTTGCTACGCCTTGATGTATGGGAGTTGTCGGTCTTTACGTAGTTAGTCTATAATACAACCTACTCTGTGACGGAAGTTACTTACCAAATCAACAGCCTGTATGTGTGGAAGCAAAAAAATGTTATGGCCGACTAGTTTTTGTGCTAACAGTACGCTCGTTTATCTAAGAATGACACGAAACTTTCAGTAGTTACTGCCAGCGGGAACAAGCCCTGAGTTTAAACTTCTGATTCTGCCAGCTCAGTTGGAAGAACTCGAGTGCCATCGCGCTTTATCTGGAAATCGGTCGCATTGGGGACTCGATAGAAGTTTAGTTTGGTACAGTTGAATAAGTAAATGTTAGTGGAAATTGATTATATTTCCACTAGAAAACGTTTTTATTAATTTTTATCTATACGTATAGTATACTACTAATAATAAAGTAGTACAAAAATAGTGTTATGAATATTTTTGCAAAATTTTAAATGAAATGGGTTTTTAGTGTTGTACAGTGGAGACCACATGAAGCTATACACTTGCAGTACGACATAAGCCCCTACAGACAAGAATACAAGATAGGTACTGTGATGTACACACCGTGTACTCGGGATCTTATAGGGATATTTCAGAATCACACCACTTTATTTTTAGTTTATCTTCTCTTATATTTTCTTTTCACTTTATGCACCCTAATTATCATGTATGCATTAAGGGAGGGGAGCTCTAAATTTGGTAGAGCACTCGCTTGTTATATTTCTTCAATGATTTATGGATGGAGAAGCACATCCGCACTAATCGGACTCTCTGAGGAATCTTGCTCGTGTTTTGTCTGAAAGATCTTTAAACATAACATAAATGTAAATAAACATAAATATACTACATACAAATAAATACATAAATACACAGATACATATATAAAAAACAAACAGTAGCTTAGTCAATAAGTCATTCAGAGAGAGGAGAGCTAAATCTTTGAGGGTTTGCGGAAGTTCATTCCAGAGTCGAACAGCATTGACCGTGAAGGATTTGGTGAAACGATCAATGGTGTGGTCAGGCATCGCCAGATCAAAATGGTGACAGGAGCGAAGCGTTCTGTTGCTACGGTCAGTGCGAAAGACAACTCTTTCTTTTAAATAATTGGGGTAGACGGGATTATAAGGAACATTATATAACAGGGAAAGGATATGTAAGTTCCTGCGAAGATGAATAAGGAGCCACATCAATCTGCATCGAAAATCGGAGACTTGGTCGTACTTTTGCGCAGTCCGTATATGAATCGGGTACACAAGTTCTGAAGACGCTCGCCGTCCGCTCGCGGTCCGTTTCGCCAAACATGCTCTCGCGTTTGGACAATTTAGCATATTAAAACAAAATATTTTAAACAAATAAAATTTGTGTAGGTAGTTAAGGGGTTGAACTACATTATAATTTTTCAGATTTGACACAAGCATCACAATCATTGAGAAAAAAAATCGGAAAGATCAGTAAAATCACGGAAAACGTAATTTGGCTTTGGAACTAGTATGATCAGTCTACTGATCTAACTACAAACTAAAAAATTTTTTATAGAGCAAAGAAATGAAAGTAGCCTTTACAGATTTTTATTATTTTTTATTTCCTTTCGTTATTTTAAAAGAAATTATCAAACATTCTACATTTTTCCTGTACAGAAAAATTACGCAAAAAGAATTTGGAAGTTTGTGTATTTCTTTTTAAATGACGAAAGGGAAAAAATATTAATATTTTATACTTTGAACTCTTTACGTAAAAAAATATATTTCAATTTGGCACAAATTTTTTTTTTTTTTTCTGTTTGCAACGCTTACATTTTTCGTGATTTTAGTGATCTTTCCGATTTTTTTTCCTGATGCTTGTGATAATTGTGTGAAATCTGAAAAATTATAATGTAGTTCAACTCCTTAACTACCTACACAAATTTTATTTGTTAAAAATATTTTGTTTTAATATGCTAAATTGTCCAAACGCGAGAGCATGTTTGGCGAAACGGACCCTTAACCGTTATAATTACAGGAAAACGCTTTTAGGAGACTATCCAAACACTTTTAAGATATTCTGAACTGCATAATTACAGATTTTGGAAAAAAATTACAGTCAGCAAGAAAATTGTAATTTTAAACAAAAACTTTTTTGATGCCGATCGATCCTGGTTCTTATAAGGATCTACTGGACCGACTGAGGTTTGAGTACTAGAAATGTCAGAAATCACAAAAAACTTTTTCCATAGATTTCGAAAAAAGAGTCAAACCTCTAAATTAGCCAAACTTTTTATTATGGGTAGATCCGCCATAATGCGCTATAAAGAATACTGGCTGAAAAAGTAGGTAAGTAAAAAAAAGTTATAATTTCAAACTTCGAATTCGATTCGAATTCTTGGGTTTCCAGGCCAATAACAAATTTAAAAAAAAAAAAAAAAATCTTGGGTTATTTCAGGACAGGTCATTCTTATGTTTGAAGAAAATTCTAGATTGTTAGTTGTAATTATGTATGTATTTCTTGTTAAAAAATGTCTTTAAATCGCAAACGTTTGGACTTAATTGAAGCGTATTTTGTAAATAACAGGAACACAGAATCTGCATTGGTGTGGTACGCGAATAAGTATCCATTGCGACAAGTACCATCAAGAAAGGTAATTACAAACCTTTTGAAGAATCTCAAAGAATATGGTTCATTCAAAAATAAATTAGAAAAGAAAATACTACCAATAGTTCTGTTCGTTCTACCAATAGGTAGTAGCCGTCCGTCTGCACATTAAGATCGTATATCATCCGTGCAAAGGTCCCCGTTACTCCAGGCGGAAAGAACCGCAGTGCGAGAGGGACGGAATCGGGGAAAATTCTCAAAAAGTCGATTTTAAATTAATACAAAATTAACTAAAATAGCTATGAAAATTTTCATAACCAGTAATTTAGATATTGTTAAAAACCATGTAAATAAATATTTTTGAAGTCTGTATGCTATCCTAATTTGCCAGAATATTAAAAAAATGAGTAAATTTAGACCTCATATCAATAATTATCTCTATCGAGTGAAATTCCTCCAATCGCGTTTTTGATAGCCCAAAATCTGAAAAAGGTCCCAAAATTGTTACACTGATTTATTTTACTTAGGACTTCTTTTAAAGAGCAGATAAATAACTTCAAAAAGTATAAATTTTCACGATACACCCCCTTAAATTTATTTTGTGAGCAGAAGCTACTTAAGGCGCTTATAAGCAAAGACATCTTATAAATTATTATTAGACATCAATTAGAAGCTCGATGTGGTGTAGGTTCAAATATCAACGGAAATAACATTGAAATAACGTTCATATCAGCGCGCATTGTGAAGTGGCTGTTATATATGATGCTACTTTTCACATATTGAAAAATCCTATGTAGAGATTATAGCTATTAATTTTACTAAACGAACTGAATCGACCAAGCATCCTCATAAAATTTAAAAGGTTACTATAAGTACAAAAGAACAGTATGTGTATAGTATATTTCAAATACCATGGCCCGATTCCACTTAAGACGGTCATTAGGTGTTAACAATAGGATTAGTGATAACAAAAGATAGGACCTGGCCAGACCCTTTTGCGGTGTGGTATTTTACACGCAACCTAATGATCTTGATCGTTTAAAAGGAACGAAAATACAAACAGAAATAAAATGTCAGCTTTCGGATGATTTTGTTGCAATAATTAGGTTACGTATAGCCATAAAAAAAATACATGTTTTTGGTTGAACTTTAAGGTATTCATTTTCCACAAACCACGTTAATCGATTCATATTTGTACTGTCAATGAATTTTTTTGTAACCCTCTATTGCACACTTCTTATCGATTTTGTTTCAGGTATCGCTTTCGCGATTTTGTTGTTTTTTTTTTAATAAAATTAGTGTGAATGATATCTATTCATTTTCCAAATACCACGTTATTCGGGTCAAAAAAAGCACCCCCTTTTTCCAAAAATACGTAAATCCACTGATGCAGTCAGCGGCAGCAAGATATTGTCAGTCTACGCCTAGCGTTGGCGCCCGTAAGACGTGGAACCTGTGCCCTTTTTTGCAAGCTATAAATATCTCCCAAAACTACTTCAAAACACATTGAAATTAATTTTATAAAGTAATATTTCGAGGAGCATCATATTCCTGCCGTTAAAAACTCAACAAAATATGCGTATGAGTGATTTAGCTACATCGTGCCATAGTCATAACAACAAAACTGAATGAATTTGGAATGAATTCATACTTTTATGCGGGAAAATAATATATGTTACTCCAAAAGAATAATTTTGTGATCGTTATTGAAACCCAAATTAATTTACTTATACTTACTGAGATCTGTAACAAAGGTCAATAACCTTTTCGTGAAATTACCCTCTAGTATTGGCTCACCATTTCAGGTCCAATAAGTGAAGTTTTTTTGCAAATTATATAGGTACACTTACTTGGGATAAATCGCCAAGCATTTAAAATATAGAAATTTATTTTGAAATATTTACAGTGCATGGCAAAATTATTAGATCGTAGATAATCCTGTCGGTACATGTTCAGGTTCTGTTACGCAAAATGAAAACAATGAAACTTTTAGGATTAATTTGTTATCCCTATGTTTGTCTGTCTGTCCGTTTGTCTAGACAATTTTTTCTGGGTAAAATTAATAAATACCAATATAAACGGCCCTCTATAGAGCTGTAAAAACATACTTTTGACGTTTTTATTTATATTACGTTTTAGGTTTTTACGTTTTTTTTTTACGTTTTTCATACAAATTTTCTCACTATGAAAATGTAGGGATGAACACTTGAGATAATATTTTGCATTTAAAAGTCAACACAGAAAGGAATTGTTGAACAAATAATGTAAAAAATATGAAAACCATGTTGTTCTATTCTAAAGGGATTAATTATCTACTGTTCAATGTGGCGATAGCTTTGTTTATTTTTTTCCTTGAATTATTTTTTACTAAGGTAACAAATAGTTTAATACAAGGTTTTCCTTAAGAGGTCCCTTTACCCCTGTATTTTTCTTAAAATTCATACAATAGGTATAAACCGAATGTGAAGTCTACAGCTTATTTTCTTCATATCTTTTTTCATGAGTATATTCTAGTGACATCTAACTACGTCTCTATACAGCCCAAATAGCAAAATTTGATAAAACACCATCATAATAGCTGTCAGTATATCGTCAATATTGCCTCGTTTTTACACAAAGTTTAACAAGTTTGTATATTTTTATCTATACTGGAAATAAAAAAGAGAGAAATACAGGCGTCGTTCATGTTAAGATGACTAAGTTTACACACTTTGCTAAGTATAAACAATTACCGTTTCATGGAAAACTGTTTTGACCTGAAACCATTTCACAAATTCAATTAACTTATTTTGAATATCTTGTCATCTTGCACTTCTTGATGAGAAATACAATTTCAATAAGTAAAAATACAACTTTTAGTTAAGAAAACTTATAGTTAAAAGTCTGCTGTATGCATTAACAAATTTTTTATTATATTACAATAGTAATAAAATAATTGGCTTATCCGTCGTCGTGATACCAACCGTAAATTTCTAAAATAATCTGACATCACGCTTATGGAAAACCCAATTATTTTGAAGATACCATAATATCATTAAAATATGTTTATGCATTTAGCTAACTTTTAACAATAAATTGTCTTAGCTAAAAGTTGTACTTTACCGTTATAATTATTTCTTAATATTTTGTTACAAATTCGGAGAAATAGCTCTTAAGGAAAACCTTGTATGAAAATATTTGTTATCTTTGTAACAAAGAAAAAAAAATAATAAACAAAGCTATCGCCACATTGAACAAACAGTAAATTATTAATCCCTTTAGAATAGAAAGATATGGTTTTATATTTTTTACATTATTTGTTCTACAGTTCCTTTCTGTGCTTTCTTTTAAATGCAAAATATTATGTGAAGTGTTGATCTCTATATTTTCATAAAGAGAAAATTTGTATGAAAAAGTTAAACAAAAGGCCATAAAAACGTTATAATATGTATATTATACAGGGCTGTAAATATTAGCATTTATTGATTTTACCTAGAAAAATTGCCTAGACAAACGGACAAACAGACAAACATAGGGACAACAAATTAATCCTAAAAGAGTTTTGTTTTTTCATTTTGCGTAAAGGGACCTGAACATTTCAAACTATGATACGAGTACAAATAAATTTCTATATTTTAAACACTTGGCGATTTATCCCAAGGGTAAACAGGTGTCCCAAAAGTCAACGCTTTCCCTTGGAAGGCTGGTGGGCCAGCTCATGACTGACCAGAATATCAAATTATGACCTCAGCAAAAAGTAGATAGTCTTCGAGTTGATGGTACTTTTATAAATTCGAATAGATTTTTGAGAGTCAAAGCTAACCAGTTCTAAATTCTAAGAATAAAATTTTTGTTGCGCAACTCTGAATAGTCATGCTATTGATAAAGTCAAAAATAAACCTTGAAATGCTGTTACATCAGGAAGAAAAATAAAATCCCCAATTTATGAGCAATTTTTTGTAATTAGGTTAGTTCGATACCACACCCTGAAAAAAAATGTCCTATGTTAGTTTTGCAAATTGTCTTAAATAACGGCTCATCAAATATTGTTTTTCAAATGATCTGGCAATTTCTGTGTATTACTTTTGAAAAAAAAGTTATTGCTATTTTACTACCAAGGGAGCTGCGTATTTTTTTAAATAATTAGAATTTAGAATGAAAGAGTGGCGGGCAGTAAAAATATTTGACGTTCATTAGAAATGCCATTTAACACGCGTTAGAGTGAGATAAATAGTGACGCTATTTAAAATGAGTTGGAATGAGATAGTAACGCAGTTAAACGTGGTTGAATGAGAGAGGCATAATTGATATAGGCTACAGTGAGATAGATAGTGACGTGGTGCATTCCTTCTGAGAATATTTGTTAGTTTCCACTTTTTGTAATAACAACTTTAGTAAAAATTTTTTGTAAAGAAATTTTTGGTCCAATTTATTTTCCCGCAAGTGTAAAACCAGCTCAACGGGCGAAAAATATTTAAAGAATGGTAATGGTGACAATTAACCGTCACAATATTATTATGTATCTCTAAAGGAGTGTCTGAAATGTTCCGAGGGTCAACTGATAAATCAAACACTCAAAAAACCACTTTTAGCCGACCATAATAAATTTACGTCCCGACGTGATAGCAAGTAGGATCAATGCCGTGTGACGATGATCGAAATACACTAATAAATTAGATAAAATAAAATACGTATTACTTTTGACCCTGCCTCGTCCATTCTATTCGTATTTTTGCTATGGTGACGCGAGCTTAGAGACCGGGACGAATTTCCCCCCGCGCGCTATCGTAAAATAGAATAAGCCACGCCCGGAACTGGTTTTTGTTTTGGCTATGTCATACTCTTAACAAAGTAATCTTTATGAATGTAAACAATATTTCATGTTAGTTGTCATCTGACTACGTTAGTGATTACACGTATACTGTCAATAACAATGTTTCGACCTTGGGTAACATCCATAAGTGACCCGTCTAGTGGTGAAGTTAGTTCGCAGCAACGTAAGAAAAGATTTGAAACATTTGAAAAACTCAAGTGCAGACTATCACGAAGACATGTGTTCGGAATTGTTCGAAAGATGGTTCATAGAGCAGCTTTTACCCAATATCCCTGCCAACAGCGTTATCGTTATGGATAATGCGTCTTATCATAGCCGGCAAGACGAAAAAATTCCCAACACAAATACAAGAAAAGCGGATATAATAGCTTTTTTAAGAAGGCGTCATATTACTATACCTGAGAAAATAACTATTAAGAAGTTGTTGGAAATTGTAGAAAATCAAAAGTTTGAAAAGAAATACGTCATCGACAAAATAGCGGCTGAGGCTGGGCATGAAATTTTAAGGCTTCCCCCCTATTATTGTGTGTTAAACCCAATCGAGCTTATGTGGAGTCATGTGAAAAAACAAATTCGTAAGACGAACATTACACCAACAGTGGGTGATACCGTAATTCAAAATTTAAGAACTGTGGTAGACAATACGAACCCCACGCTTTGGAAAAATGCTTGTGAGCATGTCATCAAAGTGGAGAACGACTTTTTAACCCACCCTGTGTATCCATTCATCATAAACACCTGCGAAACCTCAAGTTCGGAAGAAAATATGTCAGAAAGCGAATGAATCTTATATTTTTTATAATTAATGTACCTATATGTTAAACGTAAATCAATTAAGCTAGTTGTAACTTAAGTTATCTGAATGTCTGTACTTGTTAATTATTGGACGTTACATGTAATAAATATAAAGATACCATAGTATTATAATTAAACATTAATGTAAATAACTAATCATACGTATTTTTATTTTCAAGTACCAAAATTTCTTAGTCACGCTTTAGTTACATACAGATTGCACCGACGCGTGCCAATTTGAAGTGCTCCAAATTAGATAACGAAAGGCAAACATTATGAGCCCCATTGTTAAGTTTCAAGTGGAATCGGGCCATGGTATTTGAAATGTACTATACCAATATTTGAAAATTCTTGGTATATTTTCGTTATACTATTTATCCGACAATTTGGACTTCAGTAGAACGCTTTTAAAGACCATGGTTATTTTATATTTGGGTCTTATCGCCTTATATAAAAGCTTGTATTATGTGCCGATGTAGGCGAGTTGAACGAAGGTTGTACATAGGTAGTATCTCGTTAGTGGCGCTTGTTCCAGCAGATGAGGTGTGTTTACGAACACAGACCAGGAGCCTCCCAGGAAAATAAATGAGAGAAACAAATCATAAACCTACTCTTTACTAGTAGCAGTGGATTAGTAAAGAAAAATATTCAGAGATATATTGCCTTGTTAGTTCTTTTATGTAGAATAAAATAATGTATATTTTTTTTATTTAGACTCAATTTGGTCTCGCATTCTTATGTGTTTAATTTGTCGATAAGCGAACTGGTTAATTATTGATTAGATATTTGGTAAAAAATTGAAATTTCACTACTTACATGATTTTCAACATGGATAATTTTCAAATTAAACTAAATAAAAAATATTTGTCCGTCATGTGGAAGGCTACCTTGAAGGCTTGTTGCGCTTCCATTTTTTATTTTTGTTCATTATTTATAGAATTTTTATTTAACTACATGATTTATAGCGAAATTGATACTTAAAAATTATTTAGAGTGAAACATTCTGAACTCTGAACATTATTTAAAGTGAACAAACTAGAAAAAATCAATTAGAAACACATTTCATGTAAGACTAATATTTGACTTACTTAAAAATGTTTCTAATTGATCTTTTATAGTTTGTAATGCACTTTAAATTATACTAGCTTTTGCCCGTGGCTTCGCCCGCGTTGAATAAATTTTCGTTAATGAGGTAAACAAAAGAATATGATTTTTCGAGCCTATGACTTTATCGTCAGCCCAAGCTTTAACGGAAATCCTCAATTATCCTTTTGAGTTGCCGTTTACACCTTCCAGTGCCATTATCAGACCCTAGTCACTATGTTTTACTAAAGTAATAATCAAGACCAATCAAATAAGCCCGAATTCAAAGGGTCTGCTGTTATCCGTTGAGGAGATATTGTATCCACCTTCCAGTCTCATCATTAGAACCTAGTCACCATATTTTACAAACACACTCATTAAAACCGACAAAATAAGCCCAAACTCTAGAGGTCTGCTATTGTCCGTTGAGAAGTTACCGTATCCACCTTTCAATTCCATCATCAAACCCTGAGACGTTCAGGTAGATACTGTCTTTTCACAGTATTTCTTTATGTACAATTTTTTCACTAATTCAGAAGCGGGCACTAAAATAACCAGGCTATTTGGAGAGCTCACACGTTAGCATGCCACAGGGAGAAACAGTCCTGGCCTAAATCAACTCCAGCAAATTTCCAAGTTTATCCCTGTGACTTATTTATAGTCATCGCGAAACAAACCTTCATTGGGAACTTCAATCTTTTAAATTCAAACGGAGCTCATTTAGGATTAATGGTATACGCGGCACGAAGACTGTTTCTCCTCTGGCAGATCCAGTTAATATTTTGGCCTCAATAACATTGCGGTGGAGAGCTGTTACTTGAAGTCTAGTGCCATTGCACAATTTTGGAGGCCGTATACTTCTAAGCAACATGACTGGAGCACCTACACGCAACATAAGCCTGTGACACGGAAGATCCGGTGGATTTAGAGAGTTTAAAAAATCAACAGGATAATTCACCGATTCGATTCGTCTTTTTCACGGATCCCATACTTCCCGCAACACGGGCAATATTTGCCTTTTTTAATTATTAAAAACATACCTGCGGGCTGCAACAACATATAACATGAGAATAATATGTAGTCGGTAGTTTGAATATCGTTGTATGTACTTATATAATTATAGTATCATCCAAGTTAAGTCAGACAGTAACTTGCGATTTTTTGCATTTTTGCTTCTTCGCACTTCGCAAGCGTGCTCGTCTTTAGCCGTTGCTGAGTAACTAAACCGGTCATTGTCAGAACTATGTAATATGTACCTAACATGAGAGGAGTGCATCCGCAAGACGAAAGAACATTAACTCATCCCTTAAATTTTTATGGACATCAAAACACTCATTTTCTATTCCTTTTAATGGATTTAAAAAGTACTTACGAAAGTAAACACACTCCTAATACTTGCAATATTTGTGAGATACCTATATTAGGTCACTTCTAATTATATAGCCAAAAATACATACTGGAGCCTCGGTAAGTGGTCAGGACTGAAGGTCAGTGATCCTTTTTGAGAAAAAACACAACAAAAAAATAGGTTTCCTATACTAATTGACTGGGAGTTGTTCTTAAATTGGTAGAGGGCACAAATTTTATTTTGAGATTTTCACTAAAAGGGTCGTTGAACCTTTGTCTTGACCACTTACCGAGTCTCCAGCTTATACGGACGGACAGACGGACACCCTAAATAATACATTTAGTAATTTTACTTTGAATCCCCCTTTTCACCCCTTCGGGGTTGAAATTATCACTCACGCTGAGACACATATAAAGTAATTTTCAATTGTCAGTCTAAACGCAAAATTTAAAGATCCTAACTTCGAAACTGACGGACTTTCATACCAACTTCCATCCCCTATTTTACCCCCTTAGGAATGGAATTTCCAAAAATCCTTCCTTCTTGCTTGCCTATACTGCATAAGATATCTATGTGCAAAATTTCAAGTATGCAAGTCCAGCGGTTTGGGCTGTGCGATGATATATCAACAATCAGTCAGCTTACAATTTTATATATTAAGATTTAGAGTATCCAAAGCGATGTATTTCACTATAAAATATAATAATACATATATTACATATATTCTATAATATTTATAAAATATAATAACATTCCTTTTGTTTTTTATCATGCAAAGGTTGTTTGTTACATAGAGACTCAAGTTTATCAAAGATTCTGTCTTGTTAATTTCCGAGAGCAAGGACAAATTAAGGTCTACTGGCCCTAAATAAATGAAAAGACCCACGCTCAGTATCGTACGTCACAGCTGGGCCATTTTCCCGAACTCCTGTAATAACTTTCAGGAATATTTTATGGTATCAAATATTTGAATATTTGGTACAAGTTTAAATTAAATTCCAGGGAAATTCCGATATTTTCTCATGTTGACAGGGTCCATCCTAATATTCATGGTGCTGGAGATAGCGAAAATTTATTTTAGTTGTAAATCATATTTTAAAAAGAGAAAAAAAGAACGTTAAAATTTTCATATGACTTCATAAATCTTTCGAGGTTTTATACATATACCCAAATAACAAATGTATAAATACACTGACAGGTAATGACTAGATACTCAGTTTACATTTTTAGGCTCATTCAAAGAGGAAACTAAGGGCTCATTGCCAAAGATTTCAAAAATTTAGATGAGCGCTGGCACCTTAAATCATTGTTTTTGAATGTGTTTTGATTGTGAAATGTCACACTCTTGGTTTTAATTGTATTTCTTGCACGCGACGGCATATTGAGACCCTTATCTCGTAAAAATTCATTAAGGCGTTTAACTATCACTGTGTTCAGATGAGCACTGATTCCAAACGTGTGAACGTGAGTGAAATCTTTGCTCATTGCACCATGCAAGCTTTATATGATTTACTCTTAGCATGTTTATTATGGAACCAAGAACATAAAAGAAAACATAAAAAATTATATAACCCATATTAGCTGTCTTAATGGTTAAAAGCATATAAATTGAGTGCGTCAATCTGCATGCGACTGTACAAACCACGTGAGCTACAAACACTCGTATTAAGTTTTTTGCGAAAATTATTTTTAATGAATTAATTCGTCTTTACCGGGATTTAACTTAATGACATTCAAAGAACTTTAAGGGTCGGTTGCGCCAAACATGCTCTCGCGTTTGGACGATTTACCTTATTAAAACAAAATATTTTTAACGAATAAAATTTTTGTAAGTAGTTAAGAAGTTGAACTACATTATAATTTTTCAAATTTGACATACTAGTTCCAAAGCCAAATTACATTTTTCGTGGTTTTACTGATCTTTCCGATTTTTTTTCTCGATGATTGTGATACTTGTGTCAAATTTGAAAAATTATAATTTAGTTCAACTTCTTAACTACTTGTACAAATTTTATTTGTTAAAAATATTTTGTCTTAATATGCTAAATTGTGTAAAAAACCGACCCTTAAGTACATATGTAATTAGGGATCTTGAGTTTTTTGACATTTGTCACTTTCCAAATATTTCACTTCTGTCGATTTTGTCATTTTTGGCACCTGTCACATTTGACTTAAGTCACTTCAAATTCAAATAGTTTATTTTGTAAAATAGGTATACATAATACACTTTTCAGGAGTCAAATTTAATCATATAAAAATATTTGTAATCAAATAATAAATGTACATGAACTAAACTAAAGGTTTATTTAATTTATATAGCAAAATATATACGATTAAAATGATAGGTAAAATCTATAATACAAGGTGAAATATAATCAACCGCACGAACCCATACCGGAGACCCGGCCAGCGACCAGGAACATAGTTCAATGACCACCAACCAAGCCCCCAGCACGAATCCAGGCAGCCGACCAAATCCCAACCCTTTTCCCCTTTTGACATGTGATGTCAATTTTGATATCTGTCACTTTTGACACCTGTCACTTTTGAAATCTGTCACTTCTGCCATTTGCCACTTCGGCCATCTGCCACTTTTGAAATATACAGCAAGTCATAAAAACGATTAAAAGGCGGGCAAAGCCGCAAGCAAAATTGTATTAAAAATTCACAAGTATTCAGGTCTAGTAATTGAGTAGGTGCCTGCCTGATGCTGGGAAGAGGTGCCTTAACCTCTAGAACTAAAACAATCTCGAGTTTTTTTTTTACTACAATCGGCTTACGCTTAGTGTCGATGGGACCTAGGATGAAGAGAGCTCGCCCAGAAGGTACCTATTAACTCTTCCTTTAAAGGAATCTGGGTTGCTTCTACCATATATGTATATAAAATATGTATGTATGTTTGTAAAGAGAAATCACCATAATTTTCAATTACGTTGGTACCATACAAATAGACAAATTAGAACTCAATATATAGGCGACTATAAAGAATAAAATTAAAAGAATATAATAATGGCAACCCAACCCATGTCACATCACAACACAACAAGAGAAAAATTCACTAAAACTAATCACATTAACTCTGCCAGGTAAAAAAACTGGCTCAGGACGAAGTTTTGCCATAATCTCACCTCCAGCCCACTGCATTAGAACAAAACAAAGTCAGTTCACGCCCAAACCAACTAGGTGTAATCCAGGGCTGTCACGGCTTGCAATCTTGCAATATATTTTGCTAATTGTACATAAACGCATACTGTAGGGCCTACAGTGTAGGCAGTGGCATGCATAGAATTTTTTTCCGGAAAAGCAGCGAGAAGGTCAAGTTTGACAATTTAAAAAATATATAAAATATTTAAAAGAGAAAAGAGAGCTTGAATGAAAATTTTCACTCTAGGGTAGAGTCATACATCATAATTTTTTTTTTTATTGTTAAACTTAACCTTCTAATTGCTTTTCTAGCAAAAAATTCTGTGCACGCCACTGCTCGTAGGCAAGGTGGTCTAAATGATATCGCCAAATTCTTCCTGGAGACTGATTGGTAAGCAATCAGTAAGTAGATCAGTAGCAGAGTTAACGGGACACCTGACGCTAGAACATCAACAACACCAGGTTTTCAAGGGTTCATTAGAAGAAACTAGGTCTCTCCTCATATTGAATATTTTTTATATTTGATTTATCGATCTTTTACCTAGGGATTCCACCTATAAACAATGTTTTAAGATTTAACTTTTGTCAAAAAAAAATGTTTTCCACCCTCTTTTTTTTGGTTTTCAAACGTTCGTTTCAAAGACGCGGTTAAGAGATCAACTTGTTGTTTTTTAATAAAATAGGCAATAAAAATATGAAGGAATGTTACCTAAATCCAATATTTTTTTGCCTACAAAACATTTCAGTATTAGCTAAAAACACATCAATTTGTTGTTTCGCGGCGTGATCACTAGTATTATGCGTCCAAGAACAAGAGGCCAAAGAGCCAACATATAATCGCCTCTATGAAAAGCAAGGTCTTTGCCATTAGACTTATTGTGCTGGACGGGTGATAAAAAAAGTTGCTAGGGTATGCCATCCTCTTAAGAATCCACTAGCTACGTAAATTGCCAATAAAGTCGCTTCCTCGATACTCGTTAGCGACTGCGTGAAATATTTTAATAATGAGAAATTGTACAGCCCCCCTAGTGGGTTAGGAGAGGAACCATAATCTCCCATAGAAAATATTTCAAACGTAAACGAGTATTGATACCAAAATGTATGATAATCCTACTTGCAAAAACCGTTTTGCATATATTTCCTTTGTTTTCGACCGACCGACCACGACGGGCTTAGAATCACGCTCTGGTACCAAATTTGTATGGCCCAGAGCCCCGCTCTGGTAACAAATAATACAGTAATTCTTAACCGGGAATCCAGTATTTGCAGCCGATCGCCGTCGAGTTCCTCTCGCGGCGAACCGGCATCCCATCGGTCCCTGACACGCAATGAGATCGGCTGCTGAGGTGAAGTGCAAGTGCTATGCCACTTCGTTCGCCTCCATGAAGAACCTTAAACACATGCCACCTATCCCAGAATGCATTCAAAACCCCAGAAAATTATTAGCACGACACTTTCAATACCGCGTTTTTGTAGGTTATACTACCACAAAATAGTTCAAATATCCAATATTTTATCTCAAATTTGCCTCCGTGGCAGTAATAGGGTCTGACCCTTCACCACAAAGCATTCACACCCGGTTTTCCTTAATTTCCTTGTTATTTTATTTCTTGACACGATCCTTTGTACGAAAACTTTGACAGGCCGCCCACCAATTTTATTCTTCGAAGTCTACTTACCTATGGTTGTAGTAGAGCACGCACACGCACTTTTTCTGGTGTGCGTAACCTTGGGAGCGCTTACAAAACGCACAACACACACAAAACACGCGTATCTGTACACGTCACTACTACAAACATAGCCAAGTAGACTTCGTAGGATATCACATCTGTCATGTAGTGAGTCTACAAATCATAGGTACAATCGTAGCAGTTACTACGCCGCTGCCGTAGCAAACGCTACGACTCCATAGTTTTCATTATTTTTAGTCTTGCGGTCCCGGCAGCAAATAATGCTCATCGTATCGTAGCGTCATCTCTGTCGCACGAAGCACTAACAGTCCAGCAACAGAGACAGCGCTCTACGAAGCCGAAGATAGCCGATGTGGATTATTTACTGCCGGATACTGTACGTCCTAATATGACGTCAAAAGTCGTAAACGTAACTTAAATTATAAATTTGGTATACATGTGTTTTCGTAATAAATTTATGGAAAACTTTAATGAAAAATATTTTTGACTTAGTGTCATTTCAAAGGCAAAATTATCATTATGAACTTTGATAACTTATCGAGTCTTCAACTATAAATTTAACTGTATATTGCTAACGACTGGTTTCGTATGACACATCTTCGGGGCAACAAATTATTAGTTTTAATAGTAACAAAGGCGCTACGGAAAAAAAAATTGCACTTTTAGAACTTCTATATCTACTTCGGTAAATAATGTATAATTTTGATAAAATAGTATTTTATTTTTGGAATCTTTCTCTAGGGATCTGTTAAAACAGAAACGCGGTTGGAGAATTTCGGCTCGATATAAGTATTTATTGAAATGAGGTCTTTATCGACACCAATTCTCTTGGTTTGACAATTGAGAATGACATATGGACTGCAATTATATTTTATTAGATGGGTTTTAACAGTATCTAGGACCTGGTTAAACGAAATTTTTATAGCATTTTTAGTAAACTTTATATTAATAAAAAACCAACTTTTTGCTACTTTTCCACGAATCCGTCCCTCTCGCACTGAGGGTTTTTTCGCATATGGAGTAACAGGGACATTAAAACTTTTACACATCGCCTTAAGAAAACATCTAAGATGGTAAACAAGGTTAATCACCTAAGTATATGATATATTTGAGCCGGTCACAAATACTAAAATGTTGGTAACCCCTGAACTTGCTATTGAGCTTAACTAACTTGGATCCGCAATAATGTAATTAAGTTCCGTGTTTCAGACTTTATTATTACCTTTCGTGATTTTTATTACATTTGCCAAGTTGCTGCCTATTGTTTTTCACTTTGAGTGTTACTGTCATGGACCCAAGTTCATAGATAGCCATAAAAACAAAGTTCCTAATTACTAGCCTTTTGCCCGTAGTAGCCTCTTGGATCCTTTTTCTCGACTTGTTTTATAAAAACAATCCCTGCTTTATTCCCTTTCTTTACAAAGCGAAGCTCATTATACGCTTTATCATTATTTTATTTACAAGAACAACGCAAATACATATAATTAAGCATTTAATGTAATGTAAGATTATGTAATATGATAAAAGAGTAGATCACGGTGTGTCTGTACATTGAAGAAAAGTAGTAAAAATAGAAAGGAGTTGCCTGAAGAAGAGTTATAGAACACAAATCAACGATTTTTAGAATTCTTTTCTGTCATTTGTTCATGCACATCTCAAAAACCACTACACGGATTTGGATGCGGTTTTTTTTTTATTGTCGTAGTGACCCTGTTCAACAAATAGGCTATAATAGGAGTTAGTAAAATAACGCCCAAGCCGAAAACGTGGCTAAGTTGAATTAACGCGGGTGGTAAGGCCTACTATAATATTTTACACACTAACTTCTGAATCTATTCGTTTAGTGAGTAATTGTGCGACTTTATCTAGCGAGTATCTAGCGAGGCCGAAAAACGAGCACGCGAGGATGGAGAACGCGACCGCGAGATGCGAGTTTTTCGGCCTCGCTAGCGTTGTTTGGGATATTTTCAGTTTGTATATTTAATTGAGAGGGAGTGAGAGCGCTTTAATGTTTATTTCTGAAAAAAATATACATCGTTTGTTTCTTGTAGGCCACGTGACGCGGGCTAGGCCGCGGGCAGAAGCAAGGGGAAGATAAATTTAATATTTTGGAAACCAAAACTGGTAATAATAATAATACTCGTCTGTACAAAGTTAAAGTCGTGAAAAGGATAGATGTTCCATACAAAATCTCTACGTGTATGGACAAGATCTTTTTCCCTGAAAAAAAAACCCTTGCGAACATAAGAAATTTAATTTTTTTCTTATGAAAAACGGTACGTCACTACAAATCTTTATTAGTTATTACGGGGGTAATTTCGTGCAAGTCTATGCATTTTTCGAATATACCAGGAAATCTTTTAAACAAAAATCGCTTTAAAACATTTTGAAACCTTGTAATTTTAAGGCAGCACTTAGAAAGTATGTTCACGACTTAGAAGACTGTCATTACAGTTTGAGGTAAGTAGAATAGGTCTATAAATCTAACTTTATTAGAGTTGCTAAGTAACATCGAACTGAAAATGGCTACACGTAAAACCAATTACCAACGTAGGTATTAATTTAACTTTAGTCTTTAAGACTTATTAAAAGTCGAACTAAGTCGAAAACAAGATGTATCTGATCCACTTTAAGCTTTTATTATGATTTTACATCATCCATCCATCCATCCATCCATCAGCCTAGTTTGCAAAAAAAGTACTTTGCAGTGGAATGTGATGTATTAACGATACTGAATCACCTCCTAAATTACTTTCAATTTAAAATGAAAGACCTTATATATTGCTCTTATTTGTAAATTTGTTATTTGTATATTCATGTTTGTTATAAGTAGTTTTAAGCAATTATAATAGTTAAAAAAAGACAAACTTTATATTTTTTCGAAATATTTCGGCCTCATCAGTGAGGCCGTCATCAGTCAGTGACGGCCTCACTGATGAGGCCGAAATATTTCGAAAAAATATAAAGTTTGTCTTTTTTTAACTATTATAATTGCTTAAAACTACAAATAAAAAGCTTATATAGCTAAGTTTATATTTATTCATGTTTGTTATAAGCATTTATGTATAATTATCTGTGTTACGGTCTTTTTCTTTTCTTGTGTTTTTCACTCTCCACCGAACAAATGTCGTTCTTTCTTTCATGCTGGGACGTATTTATAACAACCACCCATCGTGATGGGACGTAATTACGACGTAATGGCGACGAGACGTGGGTGTACGATTGGGGACTGTGGAACTCGGAAACATCTCTAACACCCCTTCGGGATTCATGTCGTGACGATGTATTTTTTGACTCAAAGTCTGTTAATTTGCTAACATAATAACAACATTTGTTATCGTGACACGTAGAACACGAAGCTAGCGTAAAGGATAACGCAAATTTTCATAAAACAGATATTCCTAGGCAAACTTAACCCTTGGCTGCGAATTCGTGGTTTATAAGACCGGAAGGAATAACAACGCAGCCGCGTAATCCCGTCGAGTGCTCCGGAGGGATATGCCTCTCCACAGTAAGAATCCGTAATTTTTCCAGCGACCGGAATGATTTCCCTACTGCATTCACGGATGAGAACGCATCGGCAGATCTGCTGAAGTTAGCCAGAGCTCGAGATCTACTGAAGTTAGCCACAGCTGGAGAGCAAACTTGAAGTAATTCTGTGAGGTGGCGAATCCTGAAATGTTCGTTTTGCTAATTTCGGACAGTCTTCAAACCAATACTTTTTCTGTGCAATGAATGCATTTCAATTTTAGATTTTTTAAATATTTATTTGAGGGTTTGGTCACGATGTGATCATTTCACCTTAATTACAAATTAAAAATGGGTATTTGCTACCAACTACATACAGTAATTTCTTATTTTGAATCAAAAATTTTGTTACAAATCTTTGCTAATTTCAGCAGTATCTTTGCTTCCTCTAGCATAATTAAATGACAAATAAATATTTTTAATTAATAAATTTAAAATTAGATTAAAGCGTGAAATAATAATAGTCTTACTTGACAAGGCAAGCACTAAGATTACTTACAAAGTACTTAGGTTCAAATACTAAGATTAATAATAAAGAGAGAGGTTTGCTGATTTGGGGCACATACTGGAGAAGAATAAAGTCAAGAGCACTATGACACAAAATAACCACTTACAGAAGGTTTACTCCGCATAACTAGCACACACACACCCTCCCTAGTAGTAAATATACGGATCCCAAGACCTTGGTCGTAGGGCTAGGGAAACAGATACACTAACATACAACCTCTTCCTCCACACACACTCTCATCCACACTCTTCACACAGACCCACCCTCTCATATGCCCTTGATTTTTGTATTTATTATAAGTTAAGTTGCATGCTCTTTTGTTTTTTTTTTATTCTATTTTATTTTATATTACTTAAAATTTTTAATGTAATACTCTGTAAGGAAAGAGCTTGGCGCCTATAGTACCGGTACATACACCCTTGTAGGCGTCAAGGTAATCCTATTATGTTATTGTGTAATTTTCAGATAAATAAAATAATATTCTATTCTATTCTAAACAGGCCCACGCACACATAGACGCGTACGTACGACGTTCTCGGATAAAGTTGGTCGAATGCCAATACGAAATTCTGCCGAGATCATCATACGTACGCGTCTATGCATGTGTGCGTCTGTTTTCACTCCGTCGTCGATTCGGCCTTCTGGTAGTATCTATTTTGTGACCAGGGGGTCTAGCACGCGCTGTAGATACAGTGTCTTTCGATCATACTTGCTCTCTCGCACAATGACAAACGCGGTATGCGTGGGTATGCTCTCAAGTAGGATAGATACACGCTGTATCTCTGGTGCGTGCTAACTACACATAGAGAAATAGAAACAGCTTGTACAATTCGATTGATTTATTTATTTATTTATTTGGTTCACCAACATATTGCACTTTGTTACATCCAAACACATTATCATAACAAGATACACAATAGAGTGCAAATCTAATGACAGGCAAACACTGCATGCAATTACAAGCACCTGCCAGAGGGTCGGCGGTGGCGGACAGGACAGTAGCTTGACAAGCTCCCGTGACGTCATGACTCCTGCCAACCATGGTTGCTCACTAATACTATCTACTTAATTAAACATCCACTGTTTCAAACTAAACTATAATTATGATTAAATTAACATAAAAAACACCATTTTATAGTTTACAATACTTGATGAATATAGAAGAAGCTCATTAGTACTAATCTCTAATTATTTACCTTTGTTGAATCTTTGTGAAGGTGCTGAAACCTAAAAAGTTGTTTTTACGAGCTAGACTTGGGCTTTTCGTTAAGCTTACGAAGATATTCAGTGGGGATTTAAGTTACTTTTAACCTTTTAACTGATGAGTTAGTATGACGTGTTGGTTTTACTGATCTTCGTTACTTGAGCTTACAAAGAACCTAGCAAAATATTCGAATATATCGTTTTATTAACTTGTAAGACGGTGGAAATGTAAAATGTATTATTACGCAGCATTTTTTGGTAAAATTTTTAAGGGTGTTATTTAAAATTTAAATGACCATTTAATGGTCAGCATACTATTTTTGTGAGCAGAAAAACATAATTTGTGAGTAGAAAAACATAATCTGTGAGCAGAAGTAGCTAATTGATCAGCAACTAATGGCCAGCAAACATTTCAAAATCAATCAGCAATGTATGTCATTCTGAATGGCTGTAATTATTTTCCTTGTGCTCCTGTTTAATAAAATTTTGGTAAGCACTCAGAGGGTAAGCAAAAAAATTCATTTTTCATTTTGCAATTGCTTCGGCGTTGCGAAAAGTGCAGCCCCTTCGCCCTTGCGTAACAAAGCATAGGCACCCACGCGAGCCGTAGTGGCTGAGGCTGGTCGCCGTAGGCGAGGGCTGCCCTTCCTCCACGCCTACGGCTTTTTATATACACTGTAGGGGTAGTACCCACAAGACTGTATAGAGTCGGGGTGATCTGATTCGCTTTTGGGACATATTCAACCTATTTTTTGCATAGACATTTGTTTTCTCTGCTGATCAATCATGAAATCTTGCTGATCAAGTAGTTATTTTGCGGACTGAATGTTTATTATGCAAACTCATGTTATTGTAAGCTGCCTATTTATGATTTAATTTTTGACCATTATCAACATTATTTGCGGAACAAAGATTGCTGCCTGATTTTTTTTATTGCAAACAAAATCTTTGTATGCTGACCAAATTATTTAAATGCTGTTTTTTGTGGCGCACCAAATTTTATAATTACTTAACTATTTATTTATTTCTAAATTTTTATAATCAGCAAAAAGTTACTTTTCATAATAATACTTATTTCATACAAATCGAATCGCTTTTTTTGGCGTAATATTACAATACTGCTGAGACCAAGTAAGTGAGCTCTCCCTGGACGAGTAAGTTAAAAGTCCGAGCCTGCACATAAATGTATTATTTTCTCCTATTTTGCGCTATACGGAGACCCAGCGACGTCGTAATGCAGTGCGCGCTGATATAAACGTTATTTCAATATAGTTTCTGTCAATATTTGTACCAACAGAGGTTGACTTAAGGTCGTTAGCAACTACCTGCCTCTTAACGTGCCATCCGAAGCATCTAAACTGAAAGCAAATGTGCCCTTCCGTGATTTATACCCGCGACCTCCGGATTAGTAGTCAAGTACTTGAACCACTAGCTAGTCCATAAAGGCGGTCATTGGTGTCGATTCGGCGCAACACAGCTTAACTTATTTGACAGGACTAACCTTATTTTGAGCGTCCTGTCTTTGTCTTTTCTATACAGAAAGAAAAAGACAGAACGGTTAAATTAAGTTTAGTCCTGTCAATTAAGTTAAAACGTGCTACACCAAATCGGTATTATTGGTGTCGATTCGGCGCAACACATCTTCCCTTATTTTGAGCGTCCCGTCTTTGTCTTTTCAATACTGGAAGAAAAAGACAGAACACTTAAATTAAGTTTAGTCCTGTCAAATAAGTTAAATCGTGTTACACCGAATCGACACTATTGTCGGTTTTTGGCTCATATTTATACAAGTATGTTCTAGTTTTCAGACCATAAAATATATCAAACGATATACTCCAGATTATCTCCCCCAGCCGTTTATAAGATAAGTGGCGCTATAGAATTCTTATTTTCTCGTCGTCATATTCGCATTTATCTCTTTTCCAATAACTATTTGGAATTGAGATGGAATTGACCTATTATTTTACGTCACACGCAGAGAATGGAACAAAGCTGTGACATTATAACATGTGTCAATTCCCGAGACGAATGTGGCCCTGGAAATAAACGATCCGACGGAACCTTTATGCTGCAGACATACTTTCAGGGATCCTTCAAATGTGAAATGAAAACCTTGTAAGACGTGTGAATACTTGATATTTATAATGTTGTTAGTTGTTGATTATAAGTATTTGGTGGAGCTTGGAATAGATAATAATGAACAGAAAGTTGATTACACTGATGTAAAAAATGGGATTTAGATAGAATTTTCTTTGAAAATGACATATATATATATAATTGAAACTGGTAAGAAAATAAATAATAAATTCGTGGAATAGCACAAATGATTTTCTGTTCGTTATGTATAGCCAAATTCATACTGGAGACTTTGTAAGTGCACATGATCAGTAAGAAGGTTCTTCTTGTAAAAATGGCAAAATAAAATTCCTTATACTAATTGATTCGGGGTTGTTCGGTAATTATTTTCTGGGACTGAGACATTGGAACACGAGTACTTAGTTACGAAATCAACGAAGTGAGTATCGTAATAGACAGCACGAGTATCCTAATGCCCTGTTGCACACAATACTTTATCTACGACAGTCAAAAATATCGTCGTCGCGTGACATTATTGATAATATTTTCAACAAAAAATTTCACGAGAAATGAGAAAAAGAACTTTCGCCATGATATTGTCATGATACTCGTATTTCGTCATGATACGGTGTTGCCAACTGAGACCATGGAATTTGTATGAGACCAATTAGAAGCGAGAACGAGAAGCGAGGGCGTGGCTCAACAATTTACTCTTCATCGCTTATGATGCTTATCTAGCGATGTTATAATAAATTTGGCCAATCACAGCGCAAAATTGCGATGTTATAATGTAATATTACAATTATATGGTTTTACAACGATATCTATGGCTTAGGATACTTTAAATATTATTTATATATCTAACGCCCTCGTGAGCGTTCAGTATGTGCATTACAGGCTGGTTTTAGTAGTTACGAAAATTCGGTGTACGGGTATGGTGGAAAAGTTCGTCGATCCAGATGAGAACCTCGATAGCGCAGCTGTTGGTAGCACGCCTGTCATGTAAGCAGGAGGTCGCAGTTTCGAATCCAGGCTCGAGGAACGTTTTCAAAATAGTTGTGCTTTTAAATTTGTTTCTGATTGATTCCTAGTTTGTAATGCACTCGAATAATATTTATCGGTCAAACAATGTAAGAACTTATTGTATGGGAGTAGCAAACAGGGTCATTGAACCTTGGTCCTGGTCACTTACCGGATCTGAAGTATGAATTTGGCTGCATAAAGAAGTTTGAATTGGCGACCTAAGTCATCATAAATATTTATTTATCCTTGTCTAAACAGGTCCTCTGAAAAGCCCGCTTCGGATGAATCATATTATGATTCTGTTCTAATGCCGTCTCTTTTGCACGCGTGAAAAAACTCTGACTCCATCCTACTTTCAAATCATTTTATGATTCACTCAAGTTGGCCTTTTTAGATCCCCTGGTATTACTACAATTTGTTGACTCATCTGCCCGTCTATCTGACTATTGATCACAGCCACTTTTCTACGAGAAGAATAAAGCTATGGACTTGAAAGTTGAAATACCTACCTATGCAGTTTACTACCCGCACCCATAGACTAGCAGATATTGAGTATGAAGGCGATATGTAAAAAAATACGGTTGCTTCTTTTCTGTGTATTTCATTAAATACACGGAAAATTGTTATTAATTTCGGGTATATGCAATTTGACTATATTATTATAATCTAGAGTAATGTAATTTATAAAAACATGTTTGGATTTTTCCTCGATAGAAATAATTGTTGAAATGAGGTCATCAAACATACTTTTTCTCTTCGTTTGACGAATAGGGACCATGTACTAAACACAAACATATTTTATTAGATGGGTAACTAGAGCTTTATATTGAAAGTTTTGCTAGTTTATAAAAATATAAAACCAACTTTTTTCCCTTTCGCCCTGAATCCGCCACTCTCGTTAAGCGCAATTTTTTGCTTGAAGTAACAGCAACAAAAAAAAACGGCCAAGTTCGAGTCGGACTCGAGCACGTAGGGTTCCGTACCATTATCCGTAAAAACGGCAAAAAAACATGTCTGTTGTATGGGAACCCCCATAAATGTTTATTTTATTCTGTTTTTTAGTATTTGTTGTTATAGCGGCAACAGAAATACATCATCTGTAAAAATTTCAACTGTCTAACATTAACGGTTCATGAGATTACAGCCTGATGACAGACGGACAGCGGAGTCTTAGCAATAGGGTCCCGTTGGTTACCCTTTGGGTACGGAACCCTAAAAATGCATAGCATAATTTAAAAATGTAACAAGTATATATCTTGAAAAACAAATACCTACCACTGGTTAAGTTTTTAATGCTATCGCTATTGGTTGAATGATACAAGCATAAAACATCTTTGATCTTCTATATATTGTTTTTTGTTCGGTTCCGACGACAACACAAAGAGCCTTTATTTTTATTTTCAAGTACGATGTTATCGGTGCGGTCGTCCATCATAATCAATCACACATTCATGGCGATATAAGAGAACACCGCGGACTGAACCAAATAAGAGCAAATGTAATACCTGTCCATCCATTTACTAGATTAAAATAGGAATCTTTATATAACCTAGGCCGTGAGGTTATGCCAGTTATGAGTTTTCCCAAAGAAACTTAATTGTGAGAAAATTCTCACTGCAGGTATTTTAACGGTTATTTAAGGAATTATGTGATCATATGTCTAATGTATCAAAGGGGGGGGTAGTTGGGATGTATGCCCCTCCAAAATCTAGGGTAACATACACGGGACCGGATAAATTTAAGTTTGGAGGCATGATTGGGACAAAAACATTGGCGAAACATTCATGAAGGCGGAGAACAGTCTGTGGTGAGAGGGAAAATATAGAAACGAAACCAGCATGCAGCATTGACGCCAGATCTTGATATTATACTTGATGCAATAGCTGCCAGCGGAAACAGGAAAACTTATAAAGTATAGAACACAAGTATCTATACAAAATAATGTTTCAGCTATTTATTTCACATTGTTCTTTTTACGCAGCGTAGGCCGCCCTCGTGCCCGCTGGACTGACGATTTGAAGGACGTTGCGGGTGGCGGCTGCATAAGGATGACTGAGGACCGCCAAGAGTGTCATAATGTTGGGGAGGCCTATGTCCAGCAGTGGACGAATACGGGCTGATGGATGGATGGATGGATGGATGTTCTTTTTAGTAAATGTCCCTCCCAAACCAAAAGTTCCAGACAGTACGTGGTTGTGTCTAATCGCAGGAAAAAGTTTGTTATATTTTATTGGCGTGGTGTCATCGCTAAAATCACAACTTTTACAATTTTTGTCTGTCTGTCTCATAGACAAACTACCCCAAAGATGGCTATTGTTCAATTTGAAGCATACAATATATTCTGTAGTAGTGGATTTTCTAAAAATATTAAACGTGTGTATTCCCGAACAATTGTCAATTGTCAAATCTAGGAAATGAATAATATTATGTCCGATTTCTATTGTAAAGTTAATATTTGAATCAATTGAATCAATAAATGTCAAGAAATCATTTAAATCATTCTCGGTGTCTGTCCACAAGCATAAAATATCATCTACAAAATGGTGTAAAATCCGAAACCAGTTGGGAGAAAAAATAAATAAAGTGAAACTACTGTACAAGTGCTTTTGACCCAAGATAAATGATTTACCATTTGTTGCAGTGGCATCAATGATAACGCGAGTTTGGAGGTTCTTCTGACGTGTCTATCTCTAAACCAAGTATCTCGACTCCAGCCTGACATCTTGAATAAACCAGCAACAAGAGAGTGACGCTCGGATAGATAGATAAACCATTTATTCATAGCTTTGTGCGGTTTTATTCAAGCTGTATAAAGATATACGAGTAAATCTCTCAAAGTTTCAAGACTGCTTCGCTTTGTGCTTGGTTTTATGCAGGTACAAGAATCGGCACGGTTTTAAAGGTGCGAGCAAAAGTAATGAGGGATAGTACGTATAATATATATATATATGTTGCCATCGCAAAATCTCCATTGGTTTTGTAAATTAGACATTCAAAAATTCTTAATTTCAAAAATGTTGAAATTCTACTTTACAGAAACTGGAAGCTTTGCGATGGCAACGAACACAATATGTAGGTAATTAGGTTTTGTTGAATAACTATTGAGTGAATTTTGAATTTATGTGTTCTGTTTCGATTAATTAGAAAAAGGCGGGTTTTTCACAATCCGGCTGCGTGACCTCTCTAAATCTTAGGCAAGCAGTAAACCTTTATGACGGCAAAGTATACTATATCTGGCCTATTCTCACCTTTAAAACACCAGGTGGGTTCCGTACTTAAATCGTGTTTCTATAAATTCTATTGGTCGTATATGCCAAATATATGTATATTTTTTTGTTTTAGTTTTCTGTTTTATTGACAACTCCTCTATATTATACAATATATTCAGATTTTTCGATCGCTTGCTTTCACAAATAAAGAGTGAACATTTTTTTAAATCAAATCACTGATAATAAAAATAGGCTACAAAAAAACATATATTTATGTATTTTTTTGATTCCATAGTTCTTTAGCAACATGGATCCGATCCACGATCGGTGTGCAATTATGTTAGAAAATCGTATTCAGTTTCGCGTGAAATATCCCTATATTTTTTATGATAACTGATTAATTAGTTATTGCAAAGCCCAAAAATTTTAAATTTTTGAAAAATTCCATTATAACCGAAGTAAGCGATAGCGATGTTTATTACTTTTAGTATGAAATCGTGTCAGATGACGTCACGATACATACCGTTAAGCTCACTTTGATTGCCAATAACTTCGTTATTTTTTGAGATATCGAAAAACTAATTTTACTACTGTCTTCAGCTTATTAAACGCAATCGATTTTCGTTAAAATATTCATGTAGGAGACGAGCTCATTGTGTATCGATTTTTTATTGAAAACCTGTGGTACTTATTCCTTACATTTGTAATCACCATCTGACGGATTATGGTCATTCAAATTTACATCGCATAGTATTTTCCACGCTCTAAAAAAAGTCGAATGATTGATATTTCGAATTTTTACACTTTGCAAAAATAAAAACAACCCAAATTATGCTCAAGTGTATACATATTATAAATAAAAGTAAGAAAATAACGTTTGATAAATTAAATAATCAATTCCCGTTAAAAATATTTGTTATATAACATTAATTGTAAATATTCATCACTAGATGGCGATAGTTGTAACCTACATTTCAATATCGTTTGATTTCCTTTACAATTTATAGTCCTAATGTTATGTTATGTACAGCACATCTACAAGTGTAATTGGTTAAAATAAAATGAATAGTTTACTCATACCATTAAATAGGAACATCTTGACATAAATAAAAAACACTTGACATAAATAAAAAACAATCCAAATTATGGTCAGATTTACAAATTTATTAAATAAAAGAACATATAAACGTTGGTTAAATTAAATAAATAATTCCTGACAAAAATAAGAAAATTTGTTATTTCTACGGCAATAAATTATAAATATTTAACACTAGATGGGGCTAGTTGTAGCCTAAATCGCGATATCGTTTGAATTCCTTTACAATTTTTAATCAGAATGTTATATAATGTCCAGCAACCTCTATAAGGGTAAACGGGGTAACCTAAATAGGATAGTGTGCCTCTGTCTGCTGCAGTTAATTTTACTGGAAATTTGTACTTTTGAGACCACGATCAGTTAAAGTTGCTGACAAAAAAGCCATTAGCATCTTCTGTTCGTAGTGAAGCAAGAACAAGCTGGCTGCCTTGGCTGGAGTTACAGTTAAGTTTATTTTTGAACAAAACGTCATTGATAATATAACCAATATATATTGTTATTTTACAATAAAATATTTGTTTCACGATAAAAATCTTTAATTTTTATCGAAATAAATTTAAAATGTTTATTACCAATAATCATAAATTGTATTAACAATCCGATTAAATATATCAAAATCATTCTTGTCAATTTAAGGAAGAATTTTTGTTGCATTTACCGAAATAAACTGATCGTAACAACATTATTTTTTTGTTAAAATTACTTCACTAAATTGATGAAAGCCATCAAATTCAAATGTTCCATTTACTATTTCTTTTGGAATAAAGTAAAAACACATAAGTTTTACAGTAAATAATCATTTTAATTTGTATAATTTACATAAGTACCATTTGCCAAACCCAAAACAGTAGATATAAAATTTAATAAAAAATTGTTTCTTTTACAAAAAAGGAACCATTTTCTAATTAGTTTTATCGTAAAGCTAAACAAATCAATTCTGTTGTATTGACTGTTTTCTCGTTTGGCGCTATATTGAAAGTAAATATTTGTCAAAACTACTATTTTTTGCTAGGCTAACGAAACTTTTTTTTCAGTGTGGAAAATGTGGTTGTGAAGTCAAACAATAAGTCTTCCCGTTTTCTATTTTTCTTAGTACAGAACCCTAAAAAGAAAAATGTTAAAAGCTAGAATCTTTTGGAAAACAACGAAATCTACTTATCAAATCTCGTAAAATTACATTAAATATAAAGTCATACGTAGAGAACAAACTCATTGCTTCGTTTGAATTTGTCAGTAAGATAATCGGTCCACTGTTCCACATTAAACCTGGTCCTTGTCTTACTACAATACTGCGGTCCCTTCCATTTCTATTACAGCCATTCACTTTTATGTTCTCTTTATTTTCCACCCTATATCTGAACACTTTCATCCAGAAAACTAAAAAGAAATGTCCAAAAATAATTGTTTCGCAGACCGCAAAAAACACAAATAAAACTTTTTGTTGTTTTCAGTTTCATCGTTTATTGTCTTCTTGAAGTGCAGAAATAATAAAATTATCAAACATGACTATATAATACTTATGTTATATGTATAAAATTCTCAATACTAAAAATCACACAAAAATAAATTTGAATTTATTATCGGAAAAAAATCAAGAAATCACGATTTTTTTCAGTAAAAGGCTTCCCTTCAGTGTTTTAAGAGGATGCCCTACTAACTTTTTTTATTACCCGTCCAGACTAATAAGTCTAATGGCAAAGACCTTATTCGCTTTTCATAGAGGCGATTATATGTTGGCTCTTTTGCCTCTTGTTCTTGGACGCGTAATACTAATAATCACGCAGCGAAACAACAAATTGGTGTGTTTTTAGCTAATACTGAAATATTTTGTAAGGAAAAAAATATTGGATTTAGGTAACACCCCTTCATATTTCTATTGCCTATTTTATAAAAAAAAAACAAGTTGAACTCTTAACCACGTCTTTAGAACGAACATTTTCAAAACCAAAAAAAAAGGGTGGAAAACATTTTTTTTTTGACAAAAGTATAAATTTTAAAACATTGTTTATAGGTGGACTCCCTAGATAAAAGATCGATATTGCAAATATATTTTCTTCAATATGGAGAACCTGGTGTTGTTGATGTTTTAGCGTCAGGTGTCCCGTTAAGGAAAAACAGGACAAACAAACTTCATCTCATGGGACACACACTCCATCACACTTTGCTAATAGATTATATTCATTATAATGACTGGGCAGTATCGGCTTCAAATACTCGCACAAGCATAGATGTAAACACATTATGTATGTACCGCAACCATAATTGTATAACAAGTAGGCTCTCTGGACTGAAAAACGTCGCTGTTTTGTAATGCGACTAGCTTGCGTTCAGCCGGATTGCCATTGCGTTACGTTTGACAATCCGGCTACCCACGATTTGATGTAATGTAAAAAGTATTTTAACTAAAGTCAAAAATAGGTGCGACGACGAGCGAAGCGAGGAGGACCGTGTTAGGTTTACATGTAAAATAAAATAAGGAGCCGAGCGAAGTGGAGCCGAGCGAGGCGATGTCCCTGGTTTTAACAAAATTTACAATTCAACGTTTAATTTGACGCTGTTTTACGAAACTGTTGCGCCGGTGGAGGCATGAAAGATAACTAAGTTTTTAAGGTCACCGGTGGAGGCATGAAAGATATCTAAGTTTGTAAGGTCACCGGTGGAGGCATGAAAGATATCCAAGTTTTTGTACTGTTTGCACAAACCTTGAATACGTATCATGGGGGAGTATGGACCTATGTTGGTACGACTTTGTAGAGGATGAGAAGGTGACTCGATTAATCAACCTGCTGCACTGGCGTGGAATTCAAATTTTTTTTGCCTTTCAAGAAATGTAGGGTAATAAATGTATTAATTTGATTTTTAATCAGTTTTAAAAAAAACATCAAATCAGCGTTGTTTCTTCTTTGTTGTAGACTGTCTACTTGGTAGTAAGACATACCGTCAACATAACTAGGCAAAGAGCGACTTCTGTGATCTGCATATGCAAGATGATAGCAGAAAAGTTTTTGGATTCTTTCAATTCTTTCAGAATACACTGCGTATATTGGGTTCCACACTGTGCTGCAATACTTCAGTGTACTTCTGACGTAATTGTTGTATAAGAGAATTAGTGTGCTAGGAAAGTTAAACACTTTGGCTTTACTGATAACTTCAGGCGGCTCATGGTGTGCACATATTTGCACAAAATAAAAGACAACTGTGATTTAATCATTTCAGCACAAAATTAAAAAACATAATGGCGCGCCGCTCAGTTACAGCCTTTTTATCCAGTGCAGCAGTGCAGCGCGTGCAGTCGTCGATGACTCAAACTGTTGCCACGCTCGTCCGGCAGGGGCACTCCATCGTCTTGTGTTGCTAACATTACGTATAACAAAACCCTCGGCTTTACCAGTCTTCTTAACAGTGATATAATCAATGTGAACATTAAACATTGCCGCCTTCTTATCTATATGCATGCCCAAGTCACCCATCACAATGACTTTTTTCATATTTTTCGGTCCTCTTGTTTTGGAAATAAAGGGGGGGACATGATAAGGTGGAAAAACGCAACCCCCCCTTGGGTTTAAATTTTTTAATTTTTATTATTTGCCGTGATAGAGGCCATAGTAAAACATATTCTGTGAAAATTTCAACTAATTACTTTTAACGGCTGAAGCTGTAGACAGACGGACCTCTGTGACAGACAGACGGATGGACAGACAGTGAAGGCTTAGTAATAGGGTCACGTTTGCGTTTGGCACCCTTCCGATGTACGGAACCCTGAAAACGTAATAAAAAAACACATTTTCTTCAGAATACGATTCAATACTGCTGCTCCTATTTTTCAAAGAACACATTTTGCTGTAAAAGTTTTAAAATATAAAAATCAGCTATTCTAACAAAAACCCAATTAAAAGCTCTAATTAAGCAGTATAAAAACAGTTAAGGCGAAACCGAGCAGTGTAAAAACAGCCGTACCATCTTATTATTTACACAGACTTCAATGCGAGTTCCGTGCAAAAAGCCGTCTGCCATTAAGCGGAGCAAACGGTTTTTAGGGTTCCGTAGTACCTAAAAGGTACAAAACGATTATACATCATAACTGGCCAATTACAGGAAAACTATAGCGATTTAAAAAAAGTTGAGCACAAATGAGAAATATAAGAACAGAAGTAAAATAAATTAAAAAAAATATTTATATAATATTAGTTTATGCTACAAGGGCGAAAAGGAATAAATTACGAGGACGATTTAAAACACGAGCGTAGCGAGTGTTTTAAACGTAACCGAGTAATTTATTGCTCTTATCCCAAGTAGCACACAAGCAGTATAAGAAGGCACTGTACCGCTTCTTTGTTGTATAACAGCGGTTGAAGAGAGTTTGTATATTCCTTAGACTATATATAAGAGATTGTAATATCTCTTTAAGAGAAGGGTGGTATTGAAGAAGTAGAGTAGCGACAAATTACGGCTTTGGAGAAACAGAGGTGTGTTATTTAGTTCTTGTACAGGCTTTAGATACAATGCAGAGTTATAAATATACTAAATAGCACTATGAGATCTAAAATAGCAATTAGTAAGGTAAAAGCGCTTCAAAAGAGTTACAAATATCACTTATAACACTCAAGCAGTTACATGGTAGTTGTATCTAGTCTATAGCGTTAGAATCGATCTGTAAAGATCTTTTGTAGCACCTTTACCGTATTAGAGTATTGTAGCTCAACATTAGCACCTAAAACCGTTTGATTGAGAAATATAACTCAAATATATGACTACAAACAGGATTAGGCACGCTATAGATATCTTGTACGGGTAAAAAAGTTTGTAATCTGTTCTTTATCACAACTTACGCTGCTAGAGGTTTAATAATCACCTAGTTACATAATAATCCGCCATTTTGCGGACATCATTGTTTCACCGATTACGATTTATTGTTGATGATGATGACGATGTCGATGACGATAACGGTGACGATGACGTTGACGATGACGTTGACGTTGACGATGACGTTGACGATGACGATGACGATGACGATGACGGTGACGATGACGATGACGATGACGATGACGTTAAAGATGACGATGACGATGACGATGACGATGACGATGACGATGACGATGACCATGACGATGACGTTGACGATGACGTTGACAATGACGTTGACGATGACGTTGAAGATGACGTTGAAGATGACGATGACGATGACGTTGATGATGACGATGACGATGACGTTGAAGATGACGATGACGGTGACGGTGACGAGGACGATGACCATGACGATGACGTTGATGATGACGTTGACGATGACGGTGACGATGACGGTGACGATGACGATGACGATGACGATGACGATGACGTTGAAGATGACGATGACGATGACGATGACGATGACAATGACGATGACGATGACCATGACGATGACGTTGACGATGACGTTGACGATGACTTTGAAGATGACGATGACGATGACGGTGACGATGACGATGACGTTGAAGATGACGATGACGTTGAAGATGACGATGACGATGACGTTGACGATGACGGTGACGGTGACGATGACGATCACCCTCACCATCACTCTCACCGTCACCGTCACCGTCATCGTCATCGTCAACATTATCGTCATCGTCATCGTCACCGTCACCGTCATCGTCATTCTCATCGTCATCGTCATCGTCATAGTCATAGTCATCGCCATCGTCATAGTCATCGTCAACGTCATCGTCATCGTCATCGTCATCGTCAACGTCAACGTCATCGTCAACGTCATTGTAAACGCCATCATCAACGTCATCGTCAACGTCATCGTCAACGTCATCGTCATCGTTATCGTCATCGTCATCGTCATCGGCAACGTCATCGTCATCGTCATCGTCTTCGTCATCGTCATCGTCACCGTCATCGTCACCGTCATCTTCAACGTCATCGTCAACGTCATCGTCAACGTCATCGTCAGCGTCATTGTCAACGTCATCGTCAACGTCATCGTCAGCGTCATAGTTATCGTCATTGTCATCGTCACGTCATCTTTATCGTCATCGTCATCGTCATCGTCATCTTCAACGTCATCGTCAACGTCACCGTCAACGTCATCGTCATTGTCATCGTCATTGTCATCGTCACGTCATCGTCATCGTCATCTTCAACGTCATCATCAACGTCATCGTCATCGTCATCTTCAAAGTCATCGTCAACGTCATCGTCAACGTCATTGTCAACGTCATCGTCAACGTCATCGTCATGGTCATCGTCAACGTCATCGTCATCGTCAACGTCATCATCAACGTCATCGTCATCTTCATTGTCATCATCAACGTCATTGTCAACGTCATCGTCAACGTCATCGTCATGGTCATCGTCATCGTCATCGTCATCGTCATCGTCATCGTCATCGTCATCGTCATCGTCATCTTCAACGTCATCGTCATCGTCATCGTCATCGTCACCGTCATCGTCACCGTCATCGTCAACGTCATCATAAACGTCATCGTCATGGTCATCGTCCTCGTCACCGTCACCGTCATCGTCACCGTCATCGTCAACGTCATCGTCATCGTCATCTTCAACGTCATCGTCAACGTCATCGTCAACGTCATCGTCAACGTCATTGTCAACGTCATCGTCAACGTCATTGTCAGCGTCATAGTTATCGTCATTGTCATCGTCATTGTCATCGTCACGTCATCTTTATCGTCATCGTCATCGTCATCTTCAACGTCATCGTCATCGTCACCGTCATCGTCACCGTCATCGTCACCGTCATCGTCACCGTCATCGTCACCGTCATCGTCACCGTCATCGTCACCGTCATCGTCACCTTCATCGTCACCGTCATCGTCACCGTCATCGTCAACGTCATCGTCATTGTCATCGTCATTGTCATCGTCACGTCATCGTCAACGTCATCGTCATTGTCATCGTCATTGTCATCGTCACGTCATCGTCATCGTCATCTTCAACGTCATCGTCATCTTCAACGTCAGCGTCATAGTTATCGTCATTGTCATCGTCATTGTCATCGTCACGTTATCTTTATCGTCATCGTCATCGTCATCGTCATCTTCAACGTCATCGTCATCGTCACCGTCATCGTCACCGTCATCGTCACCGTCATCATCACCGTCAACGTCATCATCAACGTCATCGTCATCGTCATCTTCAACGTCATCGTCAACGTCATCGTCATCGTCACCGTCATCGTCACCGTCATCGTCACCGTCATCGTCACCGTCAACGTCATCATTAACGTCATCGTCATCTTCAACGTCATCGTCAACGTCATCGTCAGCGTCATAGTTATCGTCATTGTCATCGTCATTGTCATCGTCACGTTATCTTTATCGTCATCGTCATCGTCATCTTCAACGTCATCGTCATCGTCACCGTCATCGTCACCGTCATCGTCACCGTCATCGTCACCGTCATCGTCACCGTCATCGTCAACGTCATCGTCATCGTCATCTTCAACGTCATCGTCAACGTCATCGTCAACGTCATCGTCAACGTCATTGTCAACGTCATCGTCAACGTCATTGTCAGCGTCATAGTTATCGTCATTGTCATCGTCATTGTCATCGTCACGTCATCTTTATCGTCATCGTCATCGTCATCTTCAACGTCATCGTCACCGTCATCGTCACCGTCATCGTCACCTTCATCGTCACCGTCATCGTCACCGTCATCGTCACCGTCATCGTCACCGTCAACGTCATCATCAACGTCATCGTCATCTTCAAAGACATCGTCAACGTCATCGTCAACGTCATCGTCATTGTCATCGTCATTGTCATCGTCATTGTCATCGTCACGTCATCGTCAACGTCATCGTCATTGTCATCGTCACGTCATCGTCATCGTCATCTTCAACGTCATCGTCAACGTCATCGTCAGCGTCATTGTCATCGTCACGTCATCTTTATCGTCATCGTCATCGTCATCGTCATCTTCAACGTCATCGTCATCGTCACCGTCATCGTCACCGTCATCGTCACCGTCATCTTCACCGTCAACGTCATCATCAACGTCATCGTCATCTTCAACGTCATCGTCAACGTCATCGTCAGCGTCATAGTTATCGTCATTGTCATCGTCATTGTCATCGTCACGTTATCTTTATCGTCATCGTCATTGTCATCGTCATCTTCAACGTCATCGTCATCGTCACCGTCATCGTCACCGTCATCGTCACCGTCATCATCACCGTCAACGTCATCATCAACGTCATCGTCATCGTCATAGTTATCGTCATTGTCAACGTCATCGTCACCGTCATCGTCACCGTCATCGTCACCGTCATCGTCACCGTCATCGTCAACGTCATCATCAACGTCATCGTCATCGTCACCTTCAACGTCATCGTCAACGTCATCGTCAACGTCATCGTCATCGTCATCGTCACCGTCATCGTCACCGTCATCGTCATCGTCAACGTCATCGTCATCGTCATCTTCATCGTCATCATCATCGTCATCGTCATCGTCATCGTCATCGTCATTGTCAACGTCATCGTCACCGTCATCGTCATTGTCAACGTCATCGTCACCGTCATCGTCACCGTCATCGTCAACGTCATCATCAACGTCATCGTCATCGTCATCTTCAACGTCATCGTCAACGTCATCGTCAACGTCATCGTCATCTTCATCGTCATCGTCATCATCATCGTCATCGTCATCGTCATCGTCGTCATCATCATCATCATCATCATCATCATCATCATCAACGTTGTACAACGTTATATCTTGAACTCCATAGTAACTGTTTAAGGGCTAAAAAGAAGAATTCAAGCGCTTCTGTACCCCAAAAAGAGTAAAAATACTCCATAGTACGGTAATTGTTGATCCCAAAGCGTTGTGATAGTGGTCACTAGCGCCTTTCTACTTCTTAAACCGTTTAAATGGATATAGTAAACGTCTAAGCCAGTTGTAGCAAGCCGCCATTACAGTTTTTGATAAAGAGATTAATCATGTCGAAAAATCGATTACTTTTCTTACCTCAGGCCATAATTTAAAAAATAAACATACCCATTTTACATGTAATGCTGTAATAAAATCACAAAAAGTCCTAATGCCTCATTCGAGAAGAAATTACAAGTTAACCTAAAAAAATTATTGCACTTCAATAATATAAATGACTAAAAATTCCACGAGTTTCACAAGCGCATGAAATATTTAGCTAAATGAATGCATATTTTGTCAGTAACCTGATGCTCGCACTAGTTTTTTACGTATGTGAGTGAAAATTCATTCCAATTATTTACCTACATTTATTCGTCCATTATTGACATTTATCCGATCACTTTTAAATCATCTAAGAACATATATTCCTTTCACTCATGCTATTGAAAATGTAATAAAAAAACATTTGAGTTTTATTTCACTGTTACAGTCACGTCGCAATTATGTTTAAATTCTATAAAGGTGGTACAAGAACTTATTGTATTTCTTTTACCTCCTACAATCGCTTTTCACGCACCTTTGTATATGTGCATATTCTATTAAGGTGGTACAAAAACTTATTGTATATCTTTCAACTCCTACAACCACTTTTCACGCACCTTTGTATATGTACATATTCTATTAAGGTGCCACAAGAACTTATTATATATGTTTTACCTCCTACAATCACTTTTCACGCGCCTTTGTATGTGTGCAAATTCTATTAAGGTGCCACAAGAACTTATTATATATGTTTTATCTCCTACAATCACTTTTCACGCGCCTTTGTGTCGTTAAGGCCCGTATAAAGTGGGCCCTTTTCGGTGTTATAGAAGTGATTGAGAAGTTCTCTATCGCTACTGTAGCGCTTGCTTAAGATGGTTAGCCGTTATAAATCTCTCTTAAGCGGCATTTGTAACGCTTATTATAACGCTTAGGTGCTAGTTGGGACGCCCGTGTATCCAGTGGCGTGTACAGAACTTTTTGCTGGAAAAGCAAGCAATTGGTCAAGAATAAAAAATAAATATGAAAAAATTTAAATATCGCTTTGAAAAGAAAAAGTTTGTATAGGAAGTTGTCACTCTAAGGTAGACATTGTCTACCCTGGCGTCATACAATTTTTTTTTCAAAGTGATTTTTAAATTTTTTCATATTTTTTTTATTGTTGTTTTTGACCAGTTGTTTGCTTTTCCAGCAAAAAGTTCTGTGCACGCCACTGCGTGTATCATACTACGTTTTTCAATGCATAGTGTGAGGAAATAAAACAAACATAATCTTGTGAACTTTAAATTTTGATTGGCTCAAAAGGACTGTATCCAGAGCCGTTAAACAGTGGAAAAAAGTATAACATTTATGGTACACAGGAAAGGTTGCAGGTTAACAAACTTCTCGTAAATAAATTAAAAAAGCCCTAGGGCAAAATAATCGACTCTCTGTTCGGTTTTGTGAAAAAGTGGGCCTTTACGAGCACTTGCATTGAAAAATATATAAAATATTTAAATCAATCCACAGCATACGGGACCTCTTCGGTAACATAATAAGCCCGTCACTTGGTGACGTCGAGGTCTCGGGCTTGGATGGGGCTAGGAATGCATGGACAGCAGCTTGCCCTAACAAAAACCTCCCCATTACACCGCCCTCACAGAGGCTCTGGGATGAGCCCCTTTGTAGGCAGGTGAAAGAAAACCTTTAAAATACCGCCCATAACCAAGGAGACAAGGCTCGTCTCTTGGCCTCTGGAGAGCGTGAGTCGGGATATTGGCTCAACACCATTCCATCAGCGAACATCGGTACCCTCCTGGATAGGAACACACTAAGCCTAGCCTGCGGCCTACGACTAGGCTCAAAATTAAATGAGCCCCACCGTTGCCGTTGCGGTGAAGGTGTTGGTCGGCTCGGACATCACGGCCTCTCGTGCAGGCTCAGCGCGGCACGACTATCGCGCCACGCCAGCCTTAACGACGTCATCCGCCGGGCCCTTGCCAGCGCCAATGTACCTGCTTCCTCAGAGCCTCTAGGCATTTGCCGTGACGATGGCCGGAGGCCCGACGGAATGACTTTGTTAGCCTGGAAAAATGGCAGGCCGCTTGTTTGGGACGCGACATGTGTTGATACACTCGCCCCGTCCCATCTACAGGCGACCTCAGCCAGGGCTGGTGCGGCTGCGGAGTCGGCAGAAAATCTAAAGCGGCGCAAATATGCTTTCCTCGGAGAGGGCTACATATTTGCGCCGTTTGGTGTTGAAAGCCTGGGGCCGTGGGGTCCGAGCGCACGTCGCCTTTTCAAAGAACTTTCGGCACGTTTGATCGACGCCTCTGGTGACCCAAGGGCTGGGGCATACCTCAGCCAGAGGATCAGTCTGGCGATCCAGCGGGGTAATGCTGCCAGCCTCTTGGGCACCGCACCCGACGGCAACGGTTTAGATAATACTTTTTATTAAGTATAATGTTTTATTTAGTATAATATTTTAATTAGTATAAGGTTTTAGGGCTTTTTCTTTTATTTATTTTTTTTATTTTTTTTCTTAGGATTATTTAGTTTTAAAGTAGTAAAAATGTCTGACAATTAATAATAAAAAATATTTTATAAAAATACAATATGGGTATAATTGTAGGTAATGACAAGTTGATTGTAAAATATATAGTTTAGCTTTATTTACTTGCATCTATTTCGAGAAATCCTTGAAAAACCACAAAAATATGTATGCCCCCCCCCTCCTATTATGGTAATATGTGTTTACGTAAAGAATACAGAAATAATTAAGTGGTTGAGGAATTCACAAAAAAAAAGGACAAAATTAAATTTATCATCCACAATACGGAACCCTAGGTACGCGAGTCTGACTCGCACTTGGCTGGTTTTTTTACGATGGCACAAGCCACATCCTTTTGTGAGCTTCCGCTGAGTTTCCGTCGGAGGAAGGCAGATCCCGCCAGCTTCAACGCCAGCAGACTGTCATGGACTAAGAGCTGGAGCGGAATGACATGGATCGAAAAGAGGAAAATCTTGAAGTACAACTATAAAATTCAGAAGGGGTGGTGTAGTCAACAACAATAAAGCTACGGCGCTGAATTAAAAATACAAATAAATATACAAATAAAAAATACAAGCAAAAATACATCTAGGCAACTAGATCCTTGACAATTAGGAGTTGTTTGTAAATCTGAACCCTGTGCCTCACCAGGAAAAATTTTATATATAAAAATATTATATAACTCATATTCGCAATAATCAACTGGTCAGTTCAAGTCAGTTTCACCAACCAAGGAGGTTGAAGAAAATGTTGCTTGTCACGAACACTCGCGTGGTCACGTTCGTGGCACCAAGTCGTAATAAAGCCTTTTCCCAAACACGCGGCAATCTTATAGGAACTTCATCGGACTTTTGACAATCAGGCCCCGACCGACTTAAGGTGAGATTTTAAAATGTTCTTTGATCCCCTGTCCTTTTTGCGTTCGGTATTTGTACGAAATTCAAATCGCTTGATTTTCGTCCTTTTTGTAGTTTGGGTTCTTGTCTTTGAAGACAGACGAAAACGGAATTCTTAATGCATAATCACCAGCGAGGTCAACCGTCCATTAAAACCAGAGAAACATTTTACGAAAGGTACAGTAATTTTGTCCAAAGCCAACATCAAATAAGATGTGCTAAATCACCGTGAATTCAGTTAGAGATAACCACATTTCGAGTCCAGCATTCGGGCCGTCTTCAAATTACAAATCTGTTTCAACCTCATTCCAGGAGCGTCTTTCAAGTCGGAAAATGAAAGGAAATCAGTCATGTTGAAAATCTGTTGGATTTACGTAGACATGAGGTAAGGGCAAAGGCTGCAAGTGACACTTCAGGCCGAAAGGTCGGAGCGACCACGGACGAGGCCAGCCACCGTGAGCCGACATTGACAAATTGTTCTCAAGTCGAATAGAATGAGAGTCAAAGGTGAGATTTAAAAGTACTTCTTGCCAATTTATCTGAGATCTAACTTCTAGCTCTGAAGACGTCTTTCTTTTTGATAAGCTATGGCGATTTGTCTCTCTAACTTGTGTTAACTTTTAATAGTAGTTTATGCTACAAGGGCAAAAAGGAATAAATCACGAGGATAATTAAACGTAAACGAGTAATTTATTACTCTTACGCCCGTGTATCATACTACGTTTTTCAATGCATAGTGTGAGGAAATAAAACAAATATAATCAAAGAAAACAATTTAATTATTAAAGTTGAAAGTTATATTGTTACAATTTTGCAAGTTAATGATTGGCTCAAAAGGACTGTATCTAGAGCCCTTAAACAGTGGAAAAAAAGTATAACATTTATTATACACAGGAAAGATTGCAGGTTAGCCAACTTCTCGTAAATAAATAAAAAAAATATTATTATAAAGCCCTAGGGCAAAATAATCAACTTTCTGTTCGGTTTTGATGCATAAAAAGTGGGCCTTTACGAGCACTTGCATTGAAAAAATAATTATTTATGACGTCTTGATAAAAACAATGTTTTACTAATATCAGTGAAAACAAGTATTTTTATTAAGATGTTGATGATGTTTCAATCTTTTCACAATTTCAATCTTGTTTTTGAAGTTTATAAAAATTAAATGTTTGCTTAGCGACAAGTTAAGTTTACTTTCAATGTTTTCTAAATAAACCGTGAAATCAGTATTTTACGATCGGTAAACGATAAACTTTGTATGCATTTTTATGGCTCTGCATACTATATTATGTATATAGGTTATCATTTCCTGAAAACTTCTCTATACTTTGTGTAAGGGGGTCCTATAAAGAATAGGTACTAACCCCGTTATTAATTATATTATCGATTCGCGATAAATTATTATTGTACGGTAATATTTTGTTAGCTTTAGAATTGATTCTCGGAAGTGTTTGATATATGGTTGATGAACGATCTGTTAAAAAAGTCAGTTTTTTTATTTTATTTATATTACCACATTTTCAAAAAAGTCTAGAATTAGTTAACAAATTTATAATAAAGAAATATTTTTATTACTTAGCTAATTTGCTAAACGTACTTAAATATTTTGTTTATATAAGTTGCTTAATTGATGTTAAAAAGCCTATGATCAGGCTCGGGTCAGACTAGAGATTTATAATGGCGGACGAAGGAACGCAGAAAACAATGAGCGTTTTTCCTTGTGTCAAATTTAGTGTTCAATAAGTGTTCCTAGATGGCACTGTCGTATACTTTAGCAACATAATCAAAGACAAAAATTGCACAGATTCCAAACAAACTACAAACCACTTTGACATTTATTGCTACGAAACATATTTTATCTATGGTGACATGGACAGCGACATCTAGAGGAAAGTTAAGAACTAAGAAAAAAAACTACGAGAAAATCGCTCATTGTCTAATAAATTAGATTTTATTATCATCGTTGTGATTTTTTATTCAATCTGACCTTCCTCAATATTTGTATTATTCCATAGTAGTTACTCGTTATCAACCATGGATTATGAAACATTTATTTAATCTATATCTACGTAAAATATGATTGTGATGTAAAGATGGATTTGTCCGTATAAGAAAAGAAATTACTGAAGTAAAAATCTAGAGCCCTCTAAAAACCGGAAAAAAAAATGAAAATTTTTGTTTGTTTGTTTGCATGCTCGTGGTTTACGTAAGAAAAAAGTAAGTTTTATTACTATACGTTTTTACATAGGGTATTCACTGTTGTATAGCTAAATTTCCGGCAACTTAGGATAATATCTTAAAAACAATTTGGCCAAGTGCGAGGCGGACTCATGCACGAATTGTTCCGTACCTCCAAATGGGTACGGAACCTAAAAACATTATGGTAAATAACAATACCAATTCCAAAGCAACATCAAGGCGACAAAAAATTTTTTTTGAAAATTTTGAACTTAATTTTTTAGATCTAAAAATGTCTTATAATTTGGTGAAATAATGATTAAAATCGCTTTAGGCGTTTGGAAGGAATAAGAGAATTCTTGTGTTAATCATGTGAAACTATCGATGACTTTCGATTTTTTTTGTCAAAACTTACAATAGAAAAATAGTTTATGAAACTTAAAATTTATTTATGACTCAATAATGCCTATTATATATTTTATGAAAGTTTTTGGACCACCCGTGTGGGAGGAGTTGGCCTTCAAAGACAGGTCCAAATTGCAGTTAAAAATACATCTTCATCAAGGTTTTTTTGAAAAGAAATCTTCTTCAGCCGCTTTGAGCGATTTTTTGGTAGGGGAAAATCACCGAAATCATGGTTTCGCGTCAACAAAATGCCACTAAGTGTCATTGTTCTTCTTTAGGGGTAGTTTCTCTATGATCTGTAGCAATGAGTATGACTTAAAACTCCAAATTGATAATTTGACAGTAAAGTTTTCACTTTTTTCTGCAGTCCCCATGGTTTTTTGTTGCCCTGGTAGTGGCCGTAGTAGCACGTAGGTGTTCTGAGAAAATTTCAACTGGCTGTAGAGAACTATAACAGCTGGGGTTTGTGACAGACGGACAGACAGACAGCAGAGGCTTAGTAATAGGGTCCCGCTTGGCACCCTTCGGGTACGGAACCCTCATGAATTAACAAAGATGACGCTGTACATCGAACCGAGTCACGGTAGTAGGTGTTCAACGAAGACGAAGCCGCTGGCAATAAATGTGTCTTTTTTCCTAGGTGCAACATTGTTTACACGTGAATTCTGATCTAATATAACGTCATATAACGTATTATTCTACCACCACATTTATAGAGCATGCACTCTATCATAATGATCTTTATCGCTTGTAATTAAAAATCAAGACAAGCCCTTCCAAAATCCCATGGCATATTGTGACGCATCAAAATTTGCCTCTAATACTAGATAATAAAAGTTACGAATTGCCATTTCAAAGGGCCGATAAGATCGCATTCTACGTAAACTTAGTATTATTCACGATTTATATAATACTATAATTTCCATGAAAAATCTTCGTTATGTTGTTGGAAATGTATGAAATATGGCATTACATATAATTCCTAAGAATTGTATATAGTAATGCCAAAAATCGTCAAGAAATGTGTTAAATTAAATTCTTGACACGCATTTCCTAGGAAGGGTATAGAGACGAGTCAACGTTTAAATCGAATATCCGGAACGCCATCTCCATCTAGTAGCGCTTAATGGAGTCTGCTGCGTGGCTGTCAACCGAACGAGAAAGCGTGACTTTCCGTATCCGGAGGTAGAAAAAGAAAACGAAAGCGCGTGTGCGCTAAGCTGGTTTATTCGTCCAAGGCGCTAAGCCATATGCCGTTGTGTGGGCGAGCTAAGAAGCCGCCATTAAATTACTGAGTTTGGACATAATAATAATAATAATAAATTGCTTTATTTCAGGCAACAAGGCCCATAAAAAGAATTAAAATATTTTTACTTAAGTGTCACTTTGGCACAAAGTCACTGTGCCGGTCCGGTGGTGTAGATGGTACTCTACCGCGAAAACGCCGGTATACCACGCCAGAAGTCCTCCTTCATGAAGGTTGACAGCCTACTTGTCGGTATTCGCGCCACGAACGCCTTGAAACTAGCATTGTGACGCGTCTCCAGTGGCTCCACTCTTAACAATCGACGATGTACATCCAGAATAAAACCAACTTAGACGGAACAGTGTGTGCTGGGCACCTTCTACTCAGATTTTTTTATTGTTTTATATCCCCATTTTATTTAGTGCATAGCGTTGTATTTCAAGAGTGTAAAATTAAATTACAAGTAACAGAAGACATAATTGTGACATTGAGCCCCCTTTCCGAACGAAACTAATTCTTGCTCTCTGAAGTCATCCTCTGCTAAAGTGTCATTGGCAAGGCCGAAGGCCGAGCTGCAGTTCCAAACGAAACCATATCTAACAAGATATGGTTTCGTTTGGAACTGCAGCTCGGCCTTCGGCCTTGCCAATGAGAATACTCCAAATTGATCCTTCAGCCGCATTTCCGTACGAAATTATTTCTTGACCTCGTATTTGAATCTTAGTCTAAGTGTATTTGGCGAGGCCGAAGGCCGAGCCATGTTTCCGAACGAAACTATTTCTTGCTCTCTAAAATTGATCCTCTGCTAAAGTGGCTAAAGTTTTATTACATATATTTTTATAAGATTAAATTTTGACTTGTGAAACATGTATTATATATACCTACTTTGCAAAATAAACTACTTATTTGAAATTGAATTCGAATTTGAAAGTGTCTTTAGCGAGACCGAAGTTCGAGCCGCGTTTTAGAATGAAATTATTTCTTGATCTCGTATTTGATTTTCAGGTGAGTCTGAAGGCGGAGCCGCATTTCTGAACGAAACTATTTTGATTCAGAACTTCTCTTTTTTATTTTAGATTTTTATTTTATTTTTTTTAGAAGATGATTTTTCAAAAACGCTGAATATCGTAATTTTTTATGTGTCACTAATAAGCTAAATACCAATTTTTATGGTTTTAACTACCTTCAAAATAACAAAATTTCATTCCCTATTTTGTGGGTGTTATATCCGCCCTTTTTCGTTAATTTCATTATAAATGGAACCTTTGTGCAAAATTTCAGCTTTCTAGGTCCAAAGGTTTGGACTGGACGTTGATGAGTCAGTGAGTGAGTGAGGACTTCTATTTATATATATATTGATTGATTGATTGATACCTATTCCTTTATTGGTGTGAGTAAGTACTTATGAAAGTAAACACACTCCTAATACATAAAGAAAGAAAGAAAGAAAATGGAAATTTATTGCCAAAACACATTAAAAGGTGAACAAAAAACTAAACTTAAACTAAACTTAGAACATTTTATGATAACATTTTACAATGTAGCCGATTCTGAAGGCTTTAACTTTAGTTTTACTGCTGTAAAAACTAAATTTTCATCATTGCAAAATAGTTCTTAAGTGTGAAGAACAGAAGCTAAATTACTTTGGAAAAATTTAAGTCTTGACAGCACTAAAACTAAAGTTAAAGCCTTTAGAATCGGCTTTATTAACATTATTTAATATTTTTGGCAAATGGATGCATGCTCAGCAATTGTTGTCTGTGAAATGTAAAAAATTACAAACGGCGCTGGTTTTCAGCATGTACCATGGCAGTTGACATATATTTCGCTGATTTTAAATAGAAAAGCGTATGCAGTATGTATACCTACATTAAAAAATATTTATAGTTATAGTAGGGTATAGTTATGGTATGTCGTAAATTTTTATTTATTTATTTTGTGCAGATATTGTTATTTTAAGAAATGGGTGCATGTACTTGTGGTGATTTTGATCTTATTATTGGGTAATAAGTAAACTTATTATACGAAAAAAGTGAAAAATAAATATTTATAATAAATATTTGTGTGAGGTATACATATAGGTTTACTAGAAATTAGAAGGCGAAACTTTTACAGTTAACAATAATGCAAAACTTTCCCAAAGAAACATAATAACATATTCCGAAAAAAAAATAACGTTTTTATGCATTGTACAATCAGCTGATAATGGTCAACGGATGGGGAGGTGAAATACGGGCGGCAGTAGAGGCTTACAATTTACACAAACAGGACTTTGAATTGTATATATAGTGGAGCGAGGCAACCCCCCCCCCCCCCTAGCTTTAACAGAATTCATGATACGCATAAATCCGTAAATCAAACGAATCAAATAAATAATATCTCTCTCTTTCCCTCTTTTTCTCTCTCTCTCTCTCTCGTTCCTTATCGACAAAAAAACTTACGCCATCATTATGACGACATATCTATGAAATGATGAAATTCAACATTATGTTAAATTCATAGAGCTTGATATAATTTCTAGGAAATGTATGTATTTTTGCATCTTCTATAAATCTTTGTACACATTTTCTAAAGCAACTTGGCATTTTAAAATTTCCCTAGGAATTGTGTACAATTCCTGGATTACATACATTTCCGATAACACATATAAAACAACGAGCAGCAACAATTTATCAAAACTTCTACGGCAGTCAGTCGGTGGTTCAAGCGGACATAACCGCATTGTTTTGTGTACGAGTAATTTCACAATATTTACAATCGGAACATAGCTAATATTCATTCCGCAGTTCGATTTAAAGCTTTGTAACATATTATATCGGTACCCTATAAAAGCACATAAAGGATGGTATTTCCACACGCAAACTGCAACACGAAACGATTAAATCGTTCCATCGTCAAGTTTTAGCACCAAAATTCGGCTATATGACTCAATAACGGCATAACGGCAGCTCTATGACGTCAGCTGAAAACCAAATTTAGCCCCTTTTCCATACTTACTATAATGGCTGATGTTGTGAAATTACCATAAGTTGAAAAAAAACTGAAATTCTGTATGAGCGAATTAACTATTATTTGCAATTTCATCTTCATAATATTTTTTTACTAACTATAGGTTTTAATATCGTTACGAACGATATGTAACTAATGTAAATTACAAACAATATTGCCCACCGTAGCTTGGAAACTTTTTAGGCGGGCTAAGCTTGTTACCGACGCGGGTTTAATAGGTTAAGGCGATATGCGAAAAAAATACGGGTGTTTTAGTTCTGTGTATTCCATGAAATACACGGAAAATTTTAATACATTTCTGGTATATGCATTTTGACTATATAATCTAGGGTTTTGAAATTGGAAAACATGTTTGGATAAATTTTCCTTGATAGAAATAATTGTTGAAATGAGGTCTTCCAACACACTTTTTCTCCTCGTTTGACGAATAGGAACCATATACAGAACTCAAACATAGGTGTGCTTCAACAATTTCTAGAGATTAAATATTTGAAAATTTGCTAGCTATTTTAGTTTTTTTAATAAAAATATAAAACCAACTTTTTTCCCTTTTGCCCTGAATCCGCCCTTCTCACACTGCGCGATTTTTCGCTTGGAGTGACAGTGACAAAAATAAAATTCGCATAGCCTCTTAATAGATACTCATTTAATGGTTCAAATACATAATTTACATAAACAAATAATTTAATTTTAGGACAAACTAGTTTCGGAGGACTATGTGTCGAAACCTGTCCAATATTGCAATCTGTCCAAAAATTATAGAAAATTATAAAAATTATAGCGAGCAAAGCGGAGCAAAGCGAGGCGTTCTTTGAGGCCTGAAAAAGTTATCTACAGCGAACAGCTAGAAAGTTAGGTAGTTTAGTTGAATAACAAGTATCCAAGCAAGCGTCACGTCACGTCGTTTGTTTAGTAATGCGTAAAAAAGTGACCTGCCGTCTTTCCCGACTTCACTGCGCACCGAAAATTCCATCTTACCGAATTATGCCCGTTTACCTCTGTACAGAATTGGATAACGAACCATTGCAAATTCGCGTGCTGAACGCGACAGAAGTTTTATTTGATTGTTCCAGCCAAGCGTAAAAACGCTACCCGTGTTAACGCCACCGACTTCATTATCCCGGGTTTTTTGTATTTCGAACACATATTTACGCATATATTATTTATAACGCTGAAGAGAAAATTTTACGGTAATAAGCAGTCGTAAGTTAGAACAAGTAACTTATGGCGAATGGTACCCACTTATTAGCAACCTCCTCGCAACCCGTTATTTAACGGTTCTTTTTACAAAGTTTTTAAGAAACTTTTTATGGTATATAATAGCGGTATTGCATATTATTAACGACATTTTTATAGCTTCTCTCTGGCAGAAGTTTCAAGTTTCAACCATGGAGGACGAGAGATTGGAAGCTCAAAAAGAAATTAAGAAAACTTTGTTTTTGTGCAATTTCTGCTTAAGAAAAGTTGGCCTTTCTTTCATAGACGACCCGCCTGCTACTTTATGGGGAAAATTTAAGAATATGTTGTTTTTGGGTGTGTCTGCTATAGCGTTACTATTGTTGGTGGGTGGTGAGATAGCGTACGTGGGATCTCTGCTGGCGAGCTCTGCTTCGGTGGCTGAGTTAGTTGCTAGTCTACATATCGTAGGCTATGGATCTATAAGTAAGTTAAAAAGCAATTTTCTGTATCTAATTAATATGTATTTTTTGTTTTTACATAATCTCAATATGTTTCTTTTATTTCGTCTTAGCCATGGCTTTTGTATTGCGGTAGATGTCCTACAGAAACCATATTTTACCTAACCCAAGGGTCTCCAACCTACGGCCCGCGGGCCAAGTCCGGTCCGCGAGCACCAACAATCCGGCCCGCGGTCGCTGGCGACACATGCCCGGTTTCTGTTCCGCTATAGTTTTTTTAAAATTCACAATCATAATATTAAGGCGATTACCATCGCCAAATTAGTAGCTCGATATTTGTCACTAGAAATATCAACGGAAACGACATTGAAATAACGTTTATATCAGCGGGCAATGCGTAGCGGCTGTTACGACGCTCGCTGCGTCCTTGATAGGGCGAAATAGAAGAAAATAATACTTTTCACATGGACGTGATTGTTCGATTGAATAATCCTATGTTATGTTTATAGCTATCAAGTTTATCTATTTATCAAAGTATAAATGAATTCAATCGGCCAAGCCACTTAGGAGCAGTAGGAAATTTAAGCCAAAATACAGCATTCAGTTGAAAAAAAAATTCATGTAAAAGTTTTGATGGTATGAAAAAGAAAAATGTTGCATATGTTGTCAAAGAGTTGATTATTCATAATACATTTTTTCATTATTTTTGGTTTGGCCATAAATAAGTAGTAGGCTTTAGAAAGTACCCATTTGGCAATAGTAAGGCCCTTAACGTGATGCTATTTATAATAGGATCAAAATTCACAACCCATTATCATGCGTATTTGTCTAAAAGTTGCGTTATTATAAGTATGTTATTTACAACCCTATTTCAAGGTCTGCGCACAGCACGTGCTGCGGCTAACTCCGTCGCATTGGTTAATGTTGCCCGAAGTACCAACCGAAATTGCGAACGGAGCGGAGTACACTCCTGCGCCCTGCACAATAGATACGAGTATCTCACTGACCGGCTAATCCCAATACGATGCGCGTCAAAACTACAGTATTTTGGAATCATGAGCTATTATAGTCTCGGCCCTCAGGACTTAGTGGAGGAATCATTGTGGCCCTTAGGCAAAAAATTTGGATACCCCTGATCTAGCCTATCTAATCTATCTATACGCATTTTCTTTTTTACACTTTCATACAAATAAATCTACCTATTAGTGTTTTTACATGCCAAATAAATCTACCTATTAGGTGTTTTTACACTTTGCCGTCACACCACACAGCTATTTTTGTCCAGAGGATTAAATATTCTTGATTCAGGTTTAGGTAAAATGGCGATCCTCTGGTACAAGCGGCACGTCTTTGGGCAGCTGATCAAGGAACTCCTGGACATCTGGCCGATCAAGACTGATGATGAACAAGCTCTAGACATCAAGAAACGAAGCTTGGCAGCTCTCCGACTTTTCCAGTCTTGTTTGTATCTAAATATACATATAATAAAGTACCTATATAAAATGCTGTAGAGAGGTTATTAAGGCGCTACAGAAAAAAAATCGACACTTTAAGAACTTGCATAATATCTACTTCAGTAAATAATGTATTATTTTGATAAAATAGTATATTATTTTTCAAATCTTTTCTAGGGATCTGTTAAACAGAAACGCGATTGGATAAATTCAGCTCGATAGAAATATTTAGTGAAATGAGGTTTTTTTCGACACCAATTCTCCTGGTTTGACAATTAAGAATGACATTTGGACTGCAGTTATATTTTATAACATGGTTTTTAACGGTGTCTAGGACGTGGTTAAACGAAATGTTGATAGCAAATTTAGTACATTTTATATTAATAAAAAAACAACTTATTGCTACATTTCCACGAATCCGCCTCTCTCGCACTGAGGGTTTTTACGCATATGGAGTGACAGGGACGCTAAAACTTTTACATATCGCCTTAAAGTAGCTATACTTATATTATAGCCGATTCTGAAGGCTTTAATTTTAGTTTTAGTGCTGTCAAAACTAAATTTTCTTCATTGCAAAATAGTCCTTTATTGTAAGGACTAGAAGCTAAATTGCTTTGGAAAAAAATAAGTTTTGACAGCACTAAAACTAAAATTAAAGCCTTCAGAATCGGCTTTATTGTTTTAATAACAGACGGAACTAACGACTTAACGTGCTTTCCGAGGTACGTATACCGAACACAAACTATTGTGACCCCAAGAGATTCAAACCCGCGAGCTCAGATTAAATAACCACGAGGCCACAGATACTGGAACTATAAATACCCTTTCACGCTAACTTTGTGTTTCCATCCTCCAGGGTATACGATCTTCAATCAAGGAGGTGTGATGCTCTACAATCTGACGCCGATATTTTTGCATCTGTATCGCAAGGTGCGTGTTGTTTGTTGCATAGGTCCTTATCTCCTGTTATTTATATAAGGTCTTTCAATTTAAATGGAAAGTAATTTAGTAGGTGATTCAGTATCGTTAATACATCACATTCCACTGCAAAGCACTTTTGCGCGAATATTTTTTGTCACTTCTCAGTACAAAGTGGTCCGATCAGCTGACTCAGTTTGTATGGACAAGTGAAGACAAAGTTCGCGCAAAAAAAAGGACTTTGCAGTGGAATGTGATGTATTAACGATACTGAATCACCTCCTTAATTGCTTTCCATTTAAATTAAAAGACCTTATATAATGAAACTTGAGGATAATTCATTGTTATAATATATTATTTATTAGAATAGAATAGAATATCTGTTTATTTATCTGCCACAACACAATTACATAATAAAAGCTTAAAAACGAGACATTTAACAAAATGAAAATAAGAAAAATAATGTGACTAAACTAGAAGAATTCATGTGTCGCAGCAGACAAAAAGGCCAAGGACTCAGCATATGCTTTAGTCTAATCAATCAATCAATCAGAAAATCAAAACGTTTATTTGCTTCAGAATTTGGTACATTAAAGATAACAAATTTATAATCTTCCTCTCGTGATCTGCTCCGAAGTAGACGTGTTACCAGTGTAAACAATTATATTTTGAAAATTACCAATCAAAATTAGACCAAAATACAACAGCATATAGCCTGTATTCGTGTAGTGCAGTGTGGTGTACTTTTATATAAAATTTAAAGGCGATCGGACGTGACCGGCTCCGCTGGCCCCCCGCGACCCTCGAGTAAAAGAGAGGCACCTCATAATTTGCCTCTCTCTCTTGTGGCGGCTATCAGCAGCGTGTGCGCGTCCCCGTCACCTCACCTCGGGAGAAAGAGATGGTTGTGATTTTATATCCTTTTCTTTTCGCGTAGCTCTTACTCAGTGCTACAGAGCTACGCCGCCGGCGCCGTTCGTCGTTCTGTGTCTACGATATCTATTTTTATCATCAGCTACGAATACGCTTCTTTCGACGTATCCCCCATTTTTATATTATAAACGGAAGCGTAAACAGACGTATAAAATAATTACTAGTAACATGGCAGACAGTCAAATGAATAAATCGTTCTCAGATACCGACTTGACTCTAAAAGAAAAAACTCCGCCAAGCAACTACGTTTTTGCACGTACCAAAAGGAGGAGGAAAGAAGATGAAATCACTGATTTGAGCAAGTTTAAGGATGAATTTAAGTTAGAAATTAAAAGCTTGATATCTTCCCTTATGACAGAACAACAGCAGGAAATAAAAAAGATTTGCCCTGTGTTATCAGAATTACAACATACTAATACAAAAATTGAGAATTCAATTGCTTTTCTTTCGGCACAAAATGAAGATTTCAAGAAAAAAATCGAGCACTTAGAAAATGAATCTAAAAAAGACAAAGAATATATATCTGTACTAGAAAACAAAATTGAAGACCTACAGATGACTCATCGTAAATCCAATTTTGAAATAAAAAATGTACCCAAAAAGAGCGGGGAAATGAAAGAAGATTTAGTAGATATGGTGCTATGTCTAACAAAAACCGTTGGCTCCAATATGGAGAGAAATGACATTAAGGATATATACAGAGCAAGGAGTAAGAAAGAAGGGGAGAACAATACCCCCATCATAGTAGAAACAGCCTCAACACTATTGAAGACTGAACTTATAAAAATGTGTAAGGCATTTAACATAAAACATAAAACGAAGCTCTGTGCCAAACATTTAGGATTTCGCACAAATGAGGACACCCCCATCTTTTTGTCGGAGCAGCTGACCGCTAAAGGATCTCGCCTTCACTTTCTAGCGCGTGATCTAGTCAAATCTGGAAAGTTCAAATATTGTTGGACGGCTTATGGAAAGGTCTACTTGAGAAAGTATGAAACTTCACCGATTATAACAATCAAGTCTGAAGCACAGATACATCAGTTAACGCAAGAAGTCTGACTAGACCAGATTAAACCTACATGTCACTACTATTCTTGTACTATTATGCCTCCCTCATGTAAAACATTTATTTTAATTTTTAAAGAACTTTTATTTTTATTGCTTAGTTCTGTTAGTACTTATTCACAAAATAACTTTGTAAACACACCTACACACCCTGATAGGTACACCTCTAATCACACACACATTTTCACTTATCACAAAAATACCACAACACACATTCATAAATACACTCTCACTATATTTTATGTTTTGTTAAAGAACACAAAAAATATATATTACGTATATAATATCTTTTGCCACTTGAATATATTTTATGCATATAAATACGTTCCAGACTCAAAATACGGTCCTGCTATTTTATTATTAAATGAGTAGTCCACTTACTATATTGAATGAGATAGACGATGTTCAAATTGCTCAGGCTTTCCATTGTGATATTGAGGACCTAACTAAGCATATTCATGTCAAAAAGAATGATCTAAAAATCTTCTGTCAAAATATAAGAAGCGTTTATAGAAATCTTGATGACTTTCAAATAACATTGTCTTCGTTGAACTTCGATCCAGATATAATTATCCTGACTGAGAGTCAACTTAATCACAATAAACATATACCTACCAGTGGCGTGCACAGAACTTTTTTCCGGAAAAGCAATCAAGAGGTCAAGATTGACAATAAAAAAAATATGAAAAAATTTAAATAACACTTTGAAAAAAAAAAGTTTGTATGACGCCAGGGTAGGCACTGCCTACCCTAGAGTGAACATTTTCATACAAACTTTTTTTTTTCAAAGTGCTATTTAAATTTTTTCATATTTTTTTTATTGTCGTACTTGACCTTCTGATTGCTTTTCCGGAAAAAAGTTCTGTGCACGCCACTGATACCTACTATCCCGAATTACTCAGCGTATCAAACTACAAATCATATTAACAAAAACGATGGAGTAGTAGCTTATGTCACTAATAATATTATAGCTCACGTTAGAGAAATCAGATTGGATCATGCCTCTTGCTTAGAAATTAGGGCTAATAACAGCATAATTTTAGGTATTTACCGATCGCCTTCAAATACTAATGCAGACATGTTTATTAACTCTCTTAATACATACTTGGAATCCATAAAATCACATAATTGTATAATTTTGACCGGCGATATAAATATTAATATAATACAATCACAGGCTGAGCAGACTTATGAGTGTAACAACAGACAAAACTACATTTCAATGTTGATTCTGCATGGCCTCATGCCAGGACACACATTTCCTACTAGACTAAATAACTGCCTGGATCACTTCATGATAAAACTTGATAAAGAAAAACTTTCTGCTAATGTTGCCGTTTTAAATACATCTACTACCGACCACTCTTTAATATTTCTTAATCTATCTAAAATTAAAATAACAAATAAATGTCAAAAAACCAAAACAATCACAGATTTTGATAAGGCACTCAAGTCCTTATTGGAAAAAAATCTGCAGGAATTACTACTCTCTAATGACCCTAATACTGTGGTAGAACTCTTGATTAATAAAATAACGGAAGCATTACAAGAAAACACAAAAACATGTCAAATTCCTAAAAAAAATCGAATTATAAAACCCTGGATAACTGCTGGCATACTAAGATGCATCAGACATAGAAATAAAATGCAGAAAAAGTTAAGAAATGATCCCTATAATTATATTCTAAAAATTAGTTATAAAAGATACAGAAATTACTGTAATAAATTAATTAAAAAACTAAAGAATAAATATGAAGCAGAACAGCTGGCAAATTCAACTAAAAATAGTAAAACCCTTTGGCATAATATTAAAAATATAACCAATATAAAACAAACGAAAACAGATAACACTAAACTCTTAGAAGTTAAGGCTTCACCGATCGAAGCAGTCCATTGCGTAAATAGTTATTTTGCAAATATTGGTAAACAGCTTGCAGAAGAAATTTTGTTGCAAAATAATTCAGATAATAAGACGTCCGTTAAAACAACCGTTGCCCAACTAACATCATTTGTACTCTTGGATACAGACTCTGAAGAAGTACATGATATAATCATGAAACTCAAGACTTCTAGTGCTCCAGGCTGGGATAATATTACAACAACTTTTCTTAAACTAGCTAAAAACCTTGTTATTCCAATCATTGTTCATATGGCCAACTTATGCTTTAGTAAAGGCATATTTCCTTCGCTCTTAAAGAAATCAATAATTACACCAGTATACAAGAGTGGGACTAAAGACGATGTTTGTAATTATAGACCAATTTCGGTATTACCCTCCTTATCAAAAATATTAGAAAAACTCCTAAATAAACGGCTAGTAAACTACTTAAATAAATACAAAATTTTATCAAATTCTCAATATGGATTTAGACAAGGCAAATCAACCGAAGACGCCGTAACAGCTTTAACTTCTCTCATAACTGAACAACTTGATTGCGGTAATAAATGCCTCACAGTCTTTCTCGATCTAAAAAAAGCATTTGATACAGTATCCATCCCCATTCTTGTACGCAAATTGGAACACATAGGAATAAGAGGTACACCTCTAGATATATTACAAAACTATCTTTTAGATCGTACACAAAGGGTTAAAATTGGTCAGCAAGTAAGCAGTGATACGAAAATAACATATGGCGTACCGCAAGGCAGTGTCCTTGGGCCCACCTTGTTTCTGGTTTACATAAATGATTTGTGTGAATTGAAAACAAGTGGTGCCCAGGTCTTTTCATATGCCGATGACACTGCAATAGTGATTTCCGGTGATAACTGGGATTCTGTGCGTAAGAACACTGAATCAGTTATGTCTAAAATTGCTCATTGGCTCAGTTCTAACTTACTTATGCTTAATACAATGAAAACAAATTACATATGCTTCTCTTTAACTAAACGAACTCAACCTGATGCTAATTTTACTGTAAAAATTCACCAGTGCGGAAATATTGAGAACTGTTACTGTAGTTGTCCGAATATTGGAAAAGTAAACAAGACAAAATATTTAGGTATTATACTTGACCAGCGACTTTCTTGGCATGATCATATTGAACTAGTAAGTAACCGCATCAGAAAACTAATCTGGATTTTTAGACGTTTGAGAAATGTAGCTTCGGATATCTTACTGAAACAGATTTATATTGCTTTGGTTCAATCTATTGTTGTCTATTGCATTCCTATTTGGGGTGGTGCCTCTAAAATAAAGTTTTTAGAAGTGGAAAGGTCTCAACGCGCCCTGTTGAAGACTATGTACTTTAAAAAATATAAATTCTCCACACATGAGCTATACAAACAATGTGACTTATTAACAGTCAGAAAGCTGTATATTTTAAATTCCATTTTAAAAATGCATAAAACTTTGGTTTTTGACCCTAGCAAACAATTTAAAAGGAGGAAGCATGTTCTACCTACAGGTGTTGTCAAAACATCCTTTGCAAGTCATCAATATTTCGCACAGACTAAATATCTTTATAATACGCTAAACAAAATGTTATCCATCTACTCTAAAACATATTATGAATGTAAAGTAACACTGACTGCTTGGCTCAAGACTCTAAGGTACGAAGAAACAGAGAAACTTCTTCATCCTATATTATAAATTTAACAAAAGATGTTAATAGTGTTAAGTATTATATGTATACCATGGTAATATCATATTTTTACCGAAACAATAAAAATAAAAATATATATATATATATATATATATATATATATATAGATACCTACAATACGCACAAAATAACTATTCACATCCACTCACCTACCCTTTACTTACTTACACACGCACCCTCACACACTACACACTCACACACTCCCTTATATTCTCAGATTTCACACATATGCACACATTTACACACACTCACGAATAAGACCGTGCATTTAACTTTAATTGTCATGTAAAAATATTTTAATTTTTGTTATAAAGTTTATTACAATTATTTGTTTTGGTATAAATTTTAATAATTTATGGCTATGGAAGAGTGGGGTCTTCTGTTACAAGTATTTTATACTTACAAGAAGGCCTCAACAATGTTTTTGTTAAAATGTGTTTTTTTACCGAAATAAATATTTTTGTATTTTGTATTTTGTATATAATAATAAATTGATTCACAAATTCGACCACATTGTGGTGTGCAAATATTGGAAATTGCAACTTTTTCGTAAAAATATTCATGATCATGATATTTTTAGACCACAAGTTCTGAAATACGGCTTAATAAACCAAAATCTCCAAATTTTTTGTCGAATTAACACATCTTAAGGCGATTAGTGTCGCCAAATTAGTGGCTCGATGTGTGTCGGTACGAATATAGACAGAAACGAAATTGAAATATCATTCATATCAGTGCGTATTGCATAGTGGCTGTTACGACGATCACTGCGTCCTTGGTAGAGCGAAATAGGAGAAAATAATACTTTTCACATGGACATGACTGTTCGATTGAATAATCCTTTGTTAAGTTTATAGCTATCATGTTTACCTATTAAACAAAGCATAAATAAATTAAATCGACTAAGCCGCTTAGGAGCAGTAGAGGATTCAAGCCAAAAAATATCATTCAGTTGAATTTGTTTTTCATTTAGAATTTTTGGTGGTATGAAAAATAAAAATGTTGCATATGTCGATTTATAGTTTATAAATCATATACATTTTTTTCAATATTTTCTGTTCAGCCATAAGCGAGGAGTAGGCTTTAGAAGGTACCCATTTGGCGTTACTAAGCCCCTTAACATAATTTAATCTAAGCGAATTAATAATAGGTATTAAATAAATAAATATGAAATTGCCGAAATTTTCTTATAGATTCATGAGTTCATAATTCCTGTAATCCTGCTATTTCAATTATTTGTTTTTTTTTTTAAAGTTGATTTCAAGGTTTGACATCTACGTATTAAATTTTGTTTTTATTTTCAGTTTGATTATAAAAATTAAATGTTCAAAAACAGTTCGTCTTAAATGCCATCCATTTCCATGATAAGATTCGTAATATTTTTTTATAGCTGAAACTTTTCAAAACTTAAATTAATGCTGCTGTAATCTTAATGTTGTCTCATTCATACACAAAAGAAATAACATAATTTGGATTTGTCATTCCTAAAGAAAATGCAAAAATGTTAGTACTGAAAATTGAGTTTCCTTGAAATTCTCTATAAAAAAACGGCAATTTCATATGTAAAGACCTAATATAATTTAAAGGTACGAGGGCAAACGTCGGACCTGGGCTACGTGTGGCATGTTGCCTACCCATTCGACAAACACAAGCCCTACTACCACGAGGCCGCTTTCGTCTTTGAAATGTTCTCAGGTAAACTAATTTTTAGGGTTCCGTAACCAAAGGGTAACCAACGGGACCCTATTACTAAGACTCCGCTGTCCGTCTGTCTGTCCGTCTGTACGTCTGTCACCAGGCTGTATCTCATGAACCGTGATAGTCAGACAGTTGAAATTTTCACAGATGATAAAAAAAAAACACGTCTGTTGTATGGGAGCCCCCTTATATATTTATTTTATTCTGGTTTTTAGTATTTTATGTTACAACGGCAACAGAAATACATATATTTCTGTGAAAATTTCAACTGTCTATCTATCACGGTTCATGAGATACAGCCTGGTAACAGACGGACAGACGGACAGACAGACGGACAGCGGAGTCTTAGTAATAGGGTCCCGTTGGTTACGCTTTGGGTACGGAACCCTAAAAATTATAAAATAAATGTACTACAGTTATTGTTAGTGAAACTATAAAGAACAACTTCATATTCTTGAAAAGCCGATTCCTACCGGCTTACCTTTCAGAAATACCTTCAACTACAACCAACCAATCAACCATTCATTACTTTTTCAATGCATGTGCTCGTAAAGGCCCACTTTTTATGCATCAAAACCGAACAGAAAGTCGATTATTTTGCCCTAGGGCTTTATTATTATTTTTTTTTTTATTTATTTACAATGGTTGGCTAACCTGCAGCCTTTCCTGTGTACCATAAATGTCATACTTTTTTTTCCACTGTTTAACGGCTCTGGATACAGTCCTTTTGAGCCAATTACAATTTAAAGTTCACAAAATTATATTTGTTTCATTTCCTCACACTATGCATTGAAAAACGTAGTATGATACACGGGCGTAAAAGCAATAAATTACTCGGTTACGTTTAAAACACTCGCTACACTCGTGTTTTAAATCGTCCTCGTAATTTATTCCTTTTCGCCCTAGTAGCATAAACTACTATTATGTACTTCTAACTAAGAATTACTAAAAAAACGCCTGCGCGAAACGAAAAGTAAACCTTCCGTACACATTATTTCAACTCATTATAGCGCGCAGCTTTATATTTTGTTTGCACAAAATGAGCGTTTTTCTCGTTGTTTTTTTTTTGGGATTTTCTGTTGACAAACAATTTTGCTGGTCTAATTGTATGAAAATATTATATACGGTTCCGTCCATAAATATATTGGATACCCTTATCGAAAAACTTTTGATATTTGTTTGCCAGGTTGTGCAACAATAAACTTAGAAATAAGGATAATAAATAAAATACCAGAATTAAAGTAATAAAAAAAAATATAATACAATAACTACAGATTTATTCTTTACTTATACACAAATATTTTTTTAGATGCTGGAATCAAAATACAGAAATGTTAAACAAGAAAAAAATATTTATTTAAAACGTTAGATACGCGGCTATAAAAAGGGTTAAGTGCGTGCTGTATAAAAAAAAATGTCGTATAACTATTTGAACTAATATTCATGTATATATTTTATTGTCAGAATTTGGAAAAATTGCAATTTTACGTGATCACAACAGCATAATAATAAAATAATAAAAGAAACTTTTAATAAAACCTCAAAATATACTCAGTAATGTTTTGATATATCTACGACTAAGTACAGTGGAGACCACATCAAGCTATACACTTGCAGTACGACATTAGCCGCTACAGAGAAGAATACAAGATAGGTACAAAGTCCAATGTGTCTTACTTGATGCGGTCTCCACTGTACCTACTACATGCATACTCTTTCGTGCATAACACCATCCAATTCTCATGTACCACGTCTACGGCGGCAGCTCCACACAATTTAGACTCTTTTGTTATCTTTATTGTAACCTGATAGGGACGAAAATGCTACAACCGACTATAAACTTATGTGGTTCTTTTTAAATTATTCTTAGGTTATTTATTTTCGACTAATGTTTGAAAAAATATGTCAATTTTCATATTTATGCATAGAAACTTATACCATCACGCTTGGAATGTTTCGTGGAGTTGCTTAGACACCATTTCATAATGCAACTAGGCATATTGTGGCTTTTTTTAAACGTTTCATGTATAAACTCGACGACTTAGTTCTAGCACAGCTGCCACGAGGGTGTATTATCTATGCACGAGACTGCTTGACGTGCGGCACTTATAACTAAGCACATGCCCACCGTGGCAACTATTTAGTGGCGTCAATTTTCAAGCGCGTTTATACTTCCCTCCCTTATTATTTCGATGATTTTGTGGCATTACGTCTGGGCTGTGTCCTTGAAATAACGCTCGGGAAACGTCTCACACTCTCCGTGTCCGTACTTAGCTGCGGCGCACCCCTACTACCAATGTATGCCGAGATTTGAAAGCCCGCATTTATATGAAGACTTAATACTGTTACTTTTCTCTACTGTGCTAAAGTTAACATCCGTTTTAACCCTCTATGATGGGATGAATTTCGAAAAATCCTTTCTTAACCCTCGGCCATAGCTTCAGGCTTCGAGAGGCGTGCCAAGCGGTTCTTCTTGCGACGGCGCCGGCGGAGAGAACAAATGTATGAAGTTGTATAGGGCCGGCCGTGGGTCGCATCTCGCGCGTCTTGTCCGGCATCGAGTGACTTGCGCTCTCTCGACGGCGGTGTGCGGGGAGGCGGGGAGCCGCGCCAGTGATCGAGCGCATAGGAATAACCTAGTGTCAGAGAATACTAGTGTCGAGCGCTTTGAGCGAGCGAGCGCGCTATACATCCGATGCGAAGAAGGCGCCGACGGGTGTCGTGGCAGGGCAAAGCCCGTCGCAAAAACCACCTGGAAGCGCAGCAAGAAGCGCCGCCAGAAGCCTGAAGCTATGGCCGACCGGTAAGTGTTTCTTTTGTGTTTTAACTTTCAGTAGTTTAAGCAATTCTAAGTAAAGAGCTTGAAACATGAGTCTAATCTATGAATAGGGTGTGAGGTAAATATCAGTACCCTCATATCTGAGGCTGATATTCAACTGAAGCAAGTTAAGGTTTATGTTACTGTTTTGGGTCCAGTTGTTTACAGTTGTTGGTAACCCTAATGTCCGAAGTAGAAGGGCTTGGTTGAAGATATAAACAATTTTCACCCTTCTGTTCATGTTTATGGGGGAGTGCCACAGTAAAGACTGGAGTTTATATTTTCGTGTTTTCTCATAAGATCGAAGTAGATACTATTTATTGTTTCATAATTACTTGAACTGGTTTCACCTATCTATACGTATCTGAGATAAAGGAATACCACAAGATGTGGTGTTAAGAAAAATTTAAATGAAGCACTTGCCATTAGTTTGGTTTTCAACCACGCTTTTAATTGTAACCACTGAAAACTAATAAATTATTAGCAGAAATTAAGTATAAATTGCAAAATTTTATGACAAAATAAAAAAAAAAAAAAAAAAAAAAAAAAAAAAAAGGTTGGAAAAAAGGCGCGAAGATGTGATGGCGTCGTTTTTTTGTTTTATTGAAAAAATATTGCATTTTGGGTGTTTTGATCAACAATAGTGATAGAATATTGTGAATTAAAATCGCCGTAACCTGTGTAGTGTGTTGTTCAATGGAACAAAAGTGCGGGCTGTGCCTTTTCGTGTGTTTTTTCTAACCCTGTCGTATTTGCGTTATAAGGCTATCATTATAGCGGAAACGACAGGACAGTGACTTAGACAGGACAGACCTTTCAGATGATCCTCAACTGAAGAGGATAGTGCATATAAACCTCAGAACATTGATTTAAATGTTCTGTGATATAAACAGAGAATAACTATAACGTCAGACATGGCTGTATGGGCTAAGATCCCTTTGCCTTTCCACTTAGTGGAAAAAAAAAAATAAAAAAAAAAATAAAAAAAAAAAATCTTTAGAACCCGCATATCATATTCCAACCTCCTTTGGTTTCGAAAACAATCTATGCGTTTCAAAATATGCCGGCGTGAAAACGCTTCGGATATGGATTTGCCGGCCGCTGATGGCTTGTTATTCACCACTACTAGAAGTTCGATGTGTCTCAAACAAGATCTTTATCGTTATTTGTGTTATAAGGGGCCCAAGTAAAATTTTGTACGTAGAGAGCGTTATTACCCGACTATTAGAGCGAAGCAAAGGATTTTATAGTAGAATCCCAGGCACAGCGTATTTTTGACTAAAAAATTAACTATTAAATTTATTTCTGATTGATTTCAAGTTTGCAATGCACTCTAATAATAATTAGAGTATTCAAAGCGATGGATTTCACAATAAAAACTTATAATTTAAAAAAATTACACGAAAAGTTTTTTTTTCTTCCCTACATTATGTAAAAATTTTGGACTCAGTGTGCCACCTGAAGATATTCTACTTAGAATTCGATGATATTTTGTATGCTTTACTCTCTACTAACAAAGGATGGATAAACATACAGGAAAAGCAAAATTAAAAAAAATAAGTTTTTCGCTCCATCTTAAAAATCTTAATGTATCTACTTGTGTTGTTTGACTTGTCGTGTGTTGCCACAGGACAATCATCAGTATGGTTCATGCTAAGTTCTGATCTCCTGTTTACGGCGATGACGAGCCACATCTCCATGCTACTGCGCCTGCTGCAGCTCAAGATCCGCCGTCTAGCAGCGGAGACCGACGCGGCGGCGGGGGGTCGGAAGAGACTCCTTGCAACCGATGCTGTAGAAAGGGGAGATGCAAACAACGTCGACTGTCTTGAAGATATTATCTCCTGCGTCAAGATACATCAGAGACTTATCAAGTATTTTGATGTTTTATTATTTTTTAACAGCTTTAAATGTACCTATTTTAATTCAAATGTCAGATTAATAGTACTTAATTATCGAGTGAAAAGGTTTTTTTCTCGAGCGCTAGTTTAGTTAAAGCTTGAGCGTAAAGATGGCTCTAAAAAGGCGAGTTTTAAAAATGTGAAACAATGAATTAGCCTTTTCTTTTTTTTCGTCAATATTTAATTTGGAAACCGTTTCGAGGAACAGCTATCCCGTTTCTAGTAAACAAATATTAAAATGAGCATGCCTATCCTTTTAAGTGATGTCTTTCATTCGACCTTCAGTGACTTCATCATCACACATTTCAGTTAGTTTAGATATAATAAAACCCGTCAAGTGCGAGTAGGACTCACGCCCTTAAGGTTCCATGCCATTTAAATAGGCAATAATAGTAATAATACTTAAATAATTTGAACAGAAATTACAAACTTATCACTATCTACAAATTGTATGAAACAAAACCTTAAAACTACATCATAAATTGGCGTTTTCAGTGAAATTTCGGGGTAAGAAAAAAAAATGTTTTTCGGCACCTTTTTCGTGTATGAGGCCCAGCCTGAAAAATAATTTTATTTTATTTTTAATTTAATATTCGGTTTTGGGTCAACATTTTACGAAACATAGCAAAATTCCAGGTCTATCTATCTCATTCCGTCTAAGAGCCAGAGACCCGTGAAATACGGACAGTGGAGTCACATTAATAAGGCTCCGTTTTGCCTTTTGGGTACGGAACCCTAATAAAAATCCAACTTCGTAGCACTTTTTAGAGCCGTCTTGATACGTGTTCGTTCTCGTAGCTCCACTACGGCTATGAGCTACGGCCGGAGGCCAATAGCATTATCTCCACTGCAAAGTTCACTCATGAGAAATAACGTTTAAGGTGATATATCGTCCGTACAAAGGTCCCCGTTACTCCAGCCAGAAAATCCCGTAGTGCGAGAGGAACGCTATCGGGGAAACTTTACAAAAACTTGGTTTTAAATTGATACAAAATTAACCAAAATAGCTATGAAAATTTCCATTACCAGTAATTTAGGTATTGTTAAAACCCATCTAAATAAATACTTTTGAAGTCTCTATGCTATCCCAATTTGTCAAAATATCAAAAAAGGTGTAAATTTATACAACATTTCAATAATTATTTCTATCGATTGAATTTCCTCCAAACACGTTTCTGATAGTCCAAAATCTAGAAAAAGGTCTCAAAATTGTTATTTAACTTGGGATTTCATTTGAACAGCAAATAAATAACTTCAAAAAGTGTCGATTTTGACGATATACCCCCTTAAAATCTTTTTATTTATATAGTTTCATCGCATAATCAATGTAATGATTTCGTGCATGTAATCTAGTTTTGCGAGTTAGTTTTTCTTTTGCCTTGTGATGAAAAACAAAGATAACAGTTTTATAATTTGTGAATCTTAACGTAACCATGACGTTTCCTTTTAGTATAAAATAACGCCGTCTAAACCGTGTCCTCGCATGTTACGACCACCAAGCAATAGGGGCTCACGAAAAACTGAGTTTTTATTTAATAACTCTGCTTCTAGATGATTAAAAGTTAGAATTACAATTTTAAAATTAGAATTTTACTCAAGATATATTTCGGGCCCCACTGGGCCCGGCGTCAGTTGATTTTGGGCCAAAATATGTCTTGATTAAAATTCTCATTTTACCTCTTTATTATTAACTTCTACGAGGGGCATGCCAAAAAAAGTTAGATACTCTTTACTCCTTTGGTTGACATTGGCAAGTTATACATCACCTTATAGGTTGGTTGTTTGTTGATATATCTGAAAATAGAACGCACATCATTTCTTTTTTTTTTATTTGGATGAGCATCATTTTTCCGAGAATCTGGCAGGAATTTGCTTGCAGCAATGGAACTCAGTCGAAGTGATTGTCGCGCTATGATTTATTATGACTATAAAAAAGTTTTAAGCCTCAAGAATGTTTTGAACTTTTGGCTACTACTTTTGGTGAGTCTGGTTGCTCACGAACAACAGTATTTAATTGGTTTGCTGAATTTAAAAGAGGACGGGGATGTCTCAAAGATGAAGCGAAGACAGGTTGGCTGTTAACCGCGGTCACAGAAGAAAACGTTCGTGCAGTCGAAAAACTTATTCGCGAAAACCAACGAATTATGTATGTAGAGCTGGAGCGAGAACAGGGAATTGGATCAGCAGCAATGCAAACCATAATTCACGACCACCTTTCTCTCCGTAAATGTTGTTTGAGATGGGTGCCGCACAAACTTACCGATGAGCAGAAAGACCGTCGGTTGGATTGGTGCCTATTCATGATAGATAAATTCGACGGCGGCGAGAAAAAAAATGTGTATGATATACTGACTGGTGATGAAACATGGCTTTATAACTATGATCCCGAAACAAAGTGACATTCGACTGTATGGTGCTTTGAAGATGAGCCAACTCCAACGAAATGTCGTCGTGCACGAAGCACACAGAAACAAATGGTCGACTCGTTTTTCAGCAAAACGGATCATATTGCTACTGTAGTGCTAGACAATCAAAGAACGATGAACTCCGAATGGTATGTGACAGTTTGTGCTCCAACAGTAATATCAGCTTGGTGTGACAAGTGACCGAAGTCAGGAATCCGACGCCTTCTCAGGCACCACGACAATGCGGCGTCGCACACGTCTGCCAAAACACTTGACTTTTTCGACTCAAAAAATGCGTCAATCCTCCCTCACTCACCATATTCCCCTGACCTAGCACCTTGTGATTTTACCTGTTTCCAAAAATCAAAGAAAAACTAAAGGGGAAGAAGTTTGAAAGCAAAGAAGATGCACTGGCTATATTTTATACGGCCTATATTTTAGAGATTTCTGAGGTGTCTAAAGAAGAGTGGTCATTGGTATTTTCCAATTAGTTGTGACGTATGGAAAAGTGTATACGTGCTCAGGGTGAATACTTCGAAAAGATCGATACTTGTAATAAAGAATAAATTTTATAATTTTTGAGTATCTAATTTCTTTTGGCATGCCCCTCGTAATAAACTAAAACTACATTAAGAATCCCATAAAAAAGAGACAAATATATATTTATCAAAATGCTTCTAGATGGAATATTCTAAGAATCACCCACCCACCCACGGGGTCATTTGTTCACTCTTTTAATACAAATTTCAAGGTTGTATGTTAAAACTAAATAAAATAAAAATAAGGTAGGTTTAACACTTGAAAACATAAAATTTACCTCTAAATTCGTAATTTTTCTATCGAGTGAACTTAAAGCTATTGTGTTTTTAAGCCATGCCCATCAGAAGTATAGTTTACTATGTATCTATATTATTTTCATCAAACCGATTTACCAAGTTACGCATAGGTATATGGAGCCCTTGGCGAGTGCTTCATATTTGTGGATTTTGCTGTAGAAACACTTGGGCCGTGGGGCTCGGAAGCGCGGCGACTTTATAAAGAAATTTCGTCGCGCTTGGTCGACGCTTCAGGTAACCGAAGAGCTGGAAGCTACTTTGGCCAAAGAATTAGTTTGACCATTCAACGTGGTAACGCCGCCAGCTTTTTGGGCACCCTTCCTAACGACGGCAGCATTTGGCCAGCATTTTCTATTTATTATAATTGTTTTAGGTTTACTTTGTTAGATTTTTTATGTTACGTCATCTTTAGTTAAGTTTTTGAATGTTAAGTTACTCTTATTTATTGAATATTTAATGCTCATTTGAAATTGTCCATTTGACATTATACGAACCCGTAAACTTGTTTTATTAATGACCCACAGATATTTTAATGACCTGGAAGACGCGTTCTCTCTGGTGAACCTCATCAATGCACTCTTGAGTTCTGTGGACATTTGCTGCGTGGTCTTCGTCATTGTGGTGCGTATGCCGTCTCTTTTCCTCTTCACTATAACAGTCTTAAGATTTCAAAAAAAAAACAAAATTGTAATTGGTGAGTATTTGAATGAAAAGACGTCAAATTTTCGACAAAATAATGGCATTCAATTGTTAATAAATAATGTTTAAATAACTTATCGAAAATACCGTGCGTACTTCACTTCAAAATGTTATTTTTAAAAATTCAAACCAAGAGAATAAAAATTAATGGAGTTATACTTATACTGCGTTCCGTTTTGAAAAATTGTGTTTCGACCAAAATGCGTTGAAAGTTTTGAAACATATCGTCGCTGCGTCGCAATTTTATTTGTGGCCAGTATCATTATATTATATGCAATTTTAATTCGTATCGTAATGAAAATAGTTATAAAAATTATATACAATTTAAAATCACATAGCGGATTTTTAAGGCGCAGCAACGATATAACGCGCTCGGGAAAGAGCTCAAAATTTTAAAGGAAAACATATATTTCAGGTAATAAATACAGTTTTTGTCTCATATTCTAAAAGGTCCAAAGCATATTTTAAGCCCGAGGGAAATTCTATTTTCTCAAAAAAATTACAGCGGTATTTTACTCCTGTTTGATGTTGAGAGGTAGATAGATACCTTTTTTACGTACTATTGAAACGCATTTGATCGGGTTTTCAACCAGAATGACATTGTAAAATCCGACAGCTTATAATTTCACTAGATTAGTTTAGGTAAGTTTATAAACTGCCGTAAAAAAACCTACGGTTAAATTATAATCTCACTAGTTAAATTATCAACTAACGGGTTTTACAATGTTTCGGTGACATATACAAGGTGAATTTGTCAACATCGTCCAAATTTATACTTAAGCCTTAGTAAGTAAGTGATCAGCATCATGAAACAATTACGATTTTTGTAAAAAACATAAAATGAAATTCCGACTCCCCATAGTGATTCACTCAGAACTGGGAGTAAATTACTATGGGAAGTCGAAATTTAATTATACGAATTTGACAAAAAAATGTATCGATTCATGATGCTGATCACTAACCAAGCCTCCAGTATGAATTTGGACGATGATCGAAAAGTCAACTTGTATAATATTTTTATAATGCATAAATAAATCTATTTCATTTCTAGGTCGAATTAATTTCGTCTAGATCCCTCTTCCTCGTTCGTTTTTCCTTTTTTGGTGATGTTTGTATGATGTCGTAATGAAATGGTTAAGGTAACAAAACAGTATTTTGTCTCCCTCTGGTTTCCAGCTCTTAGAGCCGTGGATGGAGGTGAGCAACAAGTTCTTCCTGTGTGCAGCGGTCACTCAGATGGGCATTTTGTGCTGGTACGCTGATGATATCTGCACCGCTGTAAGTAACTCGGAAACACGAACAAGTGTGAGTATACTCAACATTAGACACGTCATTCAACATAATGATACAAAAGGAAAATATGCCAAAACCAGTGGCGTAGCTATCGTAGGGCTATGCAGTGTAGTGCCCCGGGGCCCCGAAGAGATGTTTAAATATCTAAATCGAAAAAAGTATTTTACTATCATTTATTTTCGTTTAGTTTAACTTCGTCATTGTTTTGTTTTTAATTAAATATTATTGCGTAACTTGGCGACCTCAAACACGACCTATAAAAAATGAGAAACTTTTTTAAAAAAATTTCTTTATTTCTATACGAATTCTATTGCACAATAAAGCAACATTCAAATCGAAAAATAATAACCGAAACAAGTAGTACATCACTATCAACAATGAAGTATTACGTTTTTTAATTCACACTTGCATATAAATAATTACGATACTTTGTAGGCATTTAAACGTCATAGGCGCCATCGCTCAGTGGCTTTACTGTAGTTTTTTCTATACAGACACGCTAAATTTACCTATAATTGCACAAATATATTATATATTTGGACTAATTCGGAGCCTGTGACCCCCTTCTGGCTCGCAGGCTGGATCAGCCCTTACGCTTCACTTGGCTCCCCAAATTATGTAAACCCATAGACAAAATATTTCGCCATCAAACGACTACAAACTAGGTGAATTTTGATGCATGTATAATTTCCACAGGTGTGTTTATGTGCGAAAGTTATCCGTTATCATCAGTACATTATGTGTTTTATTTAAACATATTCGGTGTTACTACAAAACGGTGTTTAACTTTAGACAGCGTTTAAATCTGTTGCTGTCACTCTTTTACAATATGAAAGAAAAGGTGACAACAACAGATTTAAACACCGTCTAAAATTAAACACCGTTTTGTGGTAACACGGTATATGTCTATTTACAGATGTAGAAATATTAAATTATAATTTGTTAGTTTACAAACGGCGTCGTGAGTTTCTAAACGCTTGCTGTTTTGCAATTTGCCGAATAAGAATTTTGAAAAGTGAAGTAAATCGGACGAATTATACAATTTTTGCCTGCCACATATACACCAGGTGTAAATAGATAGATATTTTTAATTAAAAACTTACTTCTACTGTTGATACTGGATAACTTTAACAAATTAACACACTGTGGAAATTATAAAAATATTTTAGTTTCCATTCCATTTTTAAAACCAACTTTGTATTAGTAGGTCCAACTTTTTTTTTTCTTTTCTTGTTCAGTTTTATCCCAAAATAAGTTGCAATTTTTCAATTGATTCTTCTTTCGTAGATAACTGTTTATACTAACATTTCAAAATCATTCATGAATAGCTGAAAAAACCAAGTACCTACATAAGTATGTACTACTTACGTAATGTACCTATACAACGTGTAACAGAAAGGTGTAACCATATTTGAAGAGCTTATTCAGTCAATGGTATAGAACACCTTTTACTATGGAGCCAACCCAGAAATCTCAAAAAAAAAAATCTGCCCTTCCATACATTTCGGCCGAGCGGCATTGCATTTTTCTATGAAACTGTAAAAAAAATTTTTCGATATACAGGTTTTGTTCCATAGTAAAAGTTGTTCTATACCATTGACTGAATAAGCTCTTCAAATATGGTTACACCTTTCTGTTACACATTGTATAAGTAAAATGATTTCTGAATCATTTTATTTCTCTGTTCTGTATTGTCGACAGAGTGTAGAAGTAGCGGATGCGGTATATGAAAGTGGTTGGTACAAGAGCAACACTCGGTGTCGACGATACTTGTTGGGCATACTGCAAAGGTAAGTGCACAAACCTTACTAGCTTTAAGAGGCTATGAGAATTTCATTTTTGTCACTGTCACTCCAAGTGAAAAATCGCGCAGTGCGAGAGGGGCGGATTCAGGGCAAAAGGGAAAAAAGTTAGTTTTATATTTTTATTAAAAAAATGAAAATAGCTAGCAAAATTTCAAATATCAAATCTCTAGATATTGTTGAAACACACCTAATAAAATATGTTTGAGTTTTGTATATGATTCCTATTCGTCAAACGAGGAGAAAAAGTCTGTTTGAAGACTATATAGTCAAAATGCATATACCAGAAATTTATTAAAATTTTTTGCGTATTTAATGAAATACACGGAAAAAAAACACCCATATTTTTAGTGCATATCGCCTTAAGTTACTTTGCTGTGCACGACAGGGTCCATAATTGATACTATACTGAATGTTATTTAAGACCTTTCGAACATTATGGTACAAATAAATTTGAATTGAATTGAACCATTCCTTTAGGTAGGCCCAACTACCTTTGTGGCGTTGTCCTCTGCTTTTTCTTCATCGTCTTGTTTTACGAAAACTTTGCAGCATTTCTTGGCATAAGCAATGGTCAAGTAATATTTAAAATAACATGGAAAATAGCATAAAATCCGTCTACTAGCCGTCGGGCTTTAAGTTGTATTTTACATTAATAGAAAACAATTTTATATCAAAAAAGAAAGTTTTTATTATTATTATCAAAGCACTGAGCAACTAACTTTTGGTGTACCTGCCCAACCAGCAATATCTAAGCGTACACCAGCCTCAAGTCTCAAGACTACTATTTTTTCGGTCTATGTCACTCCTATATCAGCGTCTTATATCGTTCTAATATTAGTCTTATTGAATGCTGCTTGCACTTATAGTAATCTTGCTAAAACTAATTTAAGCTGATTAAGGTTAATACCGCTCTTATGTAAATATCTTTGTAAGTCTGCACTATTCTGTCGTATTATTGCTTGTTTAAAAGTAACAACATAAGAAGAAAGAAATAAATTCGAATAAATAAAGGCAAAATTGTTTAAAATGTAAATACTGTAATAAATGCTTATCATAAAGTGTGTGTATTTATGTTAAACAGTAATTATACGTATTGGAATCGATTCAAAATTCATGTGCCTCCTCAAATATGGTATTTCATATTCTTCTTTAATTATTTTATTTATTAGTTTGTATTGATCGCCATTGGTATAGCTGAATTTTCCAAGCGTATTATTGGACAATTGTAAAATCGTTTACAATATACAACACAATACAATAGTTTTGAATAAGATCAGAAAGCACGTACTTACAGTTTTCTTACGCAAAGCTGATATTAGTATGACATTCTTACAAAAACATTTAGTAATCTATTGTAAAATCAAACAAGCTTAGAAAATGTGGATATAAGAGCAAGTTTCCTTAATCTTAGTAAATGCTACTGTAGGAGTAAGTGGCCCACAAAAGCATTGTAAAATGCTCTTATATGCAAAACTAGATAATAGAACTAAGTGTTCTTAAGTCCATACCGGCTTGTCTGAGACTAATGTTAGAGCGATGGCATGTTCAAACAATTATTAGAGCGCTGTAAGACAACCACTCTTATAAAGTGCGCATTTTTTTACTGTTTTGCTGGTTGGGTGGTTAACCAGACATTTCCTTTGTTCGAAATCTAACGCGCCCTGGTTGGCTAAGTCAATCGCGGTGATTGTGATTGTGATCCCCGGTAAGTGGGAGTGAGATGCATATATGTGTATGCAAAATTCAATAAACTAGGGCCAACGACAGCACATAATAGTGACAACTGCGTCAAGTGTGAGTTGAGCAAATAAAATATCGATTTATTAAATACGTCATAAAACATGCCATATAATAATACAAGGCGTTTGCCAAATCTGCTTACAAGGCAGCCATAAAATTTAAAATCTTATTTTTTTTTGACTAGATATAATTTAACCACAAAAAAAAAGAAAATAGGTTGGAAATAGACGGACGACAAGATTTTGAGACGAACCCGAACTATTAAGGAGAGTAGAACCGTTTATTTATTGTGTACGATTCAGCCACTATCACTCCCCGTTGAATTGTTTTAAGGCGATTACCATCGCCAAATTAGCAGCTCAATATTTGTCACTACAAATATCAACGGAAACGACATTGAAATAACGTTCATATCAGCGCGCAATGCAAAGTGTCTGTTACGACGCTCGCTGCGTCCTTGAGAGGGCGAAATAGGAGAAAATTATACTTTTCACTTGGACGTAATTACTCGATTGAATAATCTTATGTTATATTTATAGCTATAAAGTTTATCTATTTATCAAAGCATAGATGAATCCAATCGGCCAGGCCACTCAGGAGCAGTAAGGAATTTGAGGTCAAAAAACACCATTCAGTAAAAAAAAAAATTCATGTAGGAGTTTTGGTGGTATGAAAAAGAAAAATGTTGCATATGTTGTCTAAGAGTTGATTATTCATAATACATTTTTGCATTATTTTTGGTTTGGCCATAAACGAGGAGTAGGCTTTAGAAAGTACCCATTTGGCAATAGTAAGGCCCTTAAGTTGTCGATCCCTTGAGTTTAAAAAATGAGAAACTTTCGTTATAAAGTCTTTATACCTATAACAATTCTATTGCAAAATAACGGCAACATGAAAATCGAAAAATAATAACCGCAATTAGTAGTACATCGTTTAATTGACACTTAAGGTTAAACGTCAGTCGCTTAGCACAAAGTGTATAACTTAACTTTGTATGTCTTGTTTAGAAGTAAAAATTGAAAAACAATTTTGGTATGTGGCAGTTGACGTCAATAGTTCAATATTAGTGAGGTTTATAAAGCATGAGTTTAAAATTTAATGCACAATTAGTCATGATCTGTTCCAAACAAAGTAAAAACAGAATTTTAAGTTGGTTTTGAAAAGATCATGACTAATTCTGTATACAATTTCAAACTCTTGCTTTATAAACCTCACTAATACTGAACTATTGGCGTCAAATGGCACAAATCAAAATACTTTTCAATTTGAAATTTCTGAGCTAGAAAAACAAAGTTAAGTTATGCACTTTAAGCTTAGCTACTGACGTTTAACCTTAATAAAAAATTACGAAACTTGGTAGGCATTTAAACGTCACAGGTGCCATTTCTCGTTGGCCCTAGTATAGTTAAGGTACCGGACGGACCGGCACTTCCTCTCATGGGGTTAGTTTCTCGATGTATCATGCAAACATTTTATTATAGGTCACAGAAACCCCTTTACTACACCGCCATGAAATTCAACAACATAACCATGAGGACCTACGCTTCGGTTAGTATGAAAATCTGTAATTAATACTATGCTTCCAAGATACAATGTAGTAGATTTTTAAGTACTCAGTATTTCTTAGCTCAGTTTGTTCATCTGTAAGTTATATTTTTTTATAAATTAAAACATTTTCTGAACATGTTTTAGGATTTCAAAGTTGTTTTATAATCTTTCTATATTTCTGTATCTGGTTGCTTTGTCATAATTTTGTGTAAGAGAAGATATCCACTTATTTTTTTTTTCAGATCTTGACAACGGCCTACTCTTACTTTGCTTTGCTGTACACTATGTATAGTGAAAATTGAAATAGTAACGCTGTGTTTATATCATTCATAAGCAAATTAAGTAGTTTTACTTTTGCACACCTAGATCTTGCACAATGTACATAACTTTATACTTGGATATATAAAATTACTTGTTTGCTCCAAAAATACTAAGGAAGACCGAAACTGTGCTGTTATCATTGTTTGATTTACTTCTTACAAATAAATAAGAGCCACTTTTCACAATACGAACGAAAAGTGCTCTTGCAGATTTTTCCCCGATATTAGATACGAGTACTTATAACATATTTTACTAAAATATTATATTAGGTCTTTACATATGAAATTGCCGTTATTTATAGAGAATTTCAATTTTCAGTACTAACATTTTTGCATTTTTTTTGGAATAACAAATCCCAATTATGTACTTTCTTTTGTATATGAACGAGACAACATTAAGCTAACAGCAACAAAAATTAATTTTTGAAAAATGTCAGCTCTAAAAAATTATTACGAATCTTATCATAGAAATGGATGGCATATGGGACGACCTGTTTTTGAAATTTTAATTTTTATATTTAGTTAATTTAATAATTATAAACACAACAAAAATAAGGGTTTTAAGTATTTTTCAGATATATTTCGGTCGAATGATTGAAAGATTTGAATATATAAATTATAATTATATTTATTCAAATCTTTCAATCATTCGACTGATGCCGGCCCCAAAATGGGCCGAAATATATCTGAAAAATACTTAAAACCGTTATTTTCGTTGTGTTTATAATTATTAAATTAACTAAACATAATAAGGGCACAAAAAACATAGATAAGGGGAAATACAATTGAAAAAAAATGTTGCTTATTTTATTATATCTTATATACTTTACTATATAAATCTGGTCTAAAATCCACAAGGCTTAAGTCACGCAAACCACCTGCAAAAAGCTTCCACACCTTACAACCCCTCGTGGAACGCTAATGACGTCTGGATAAACGAATGGAGCACCAATTTCCCATCATGCGATATTTTCCAATTGAACACGAAAGAGCGTCCAGCTGGCTTCAATATGTCGCAAAATGTCTGGTGTCGGCTCAACCGCCTGAGGACAGGTATGGGCAACTGTGCTTACCTCTGGCATAAGTGGGGTTGGTGTGAGTCAGCGGCTTGTGAATGTGGACGTCCACAACAAACAATAACCCACATTGTCTTCCAGTGCCCCATTACGAGATATGATGGACCAGCCGAAAATTTCCCAAAACTTTCCAGCGAAGCTATTGAATATCTTAATAGTTTTAAATTTTAATATAGTCCCTAAACTAAGTAATAACCAGTGTATAATGCCATACGATAAATAAATAAAATAAATATAAATGTATATACATCGTCACAATATGGATGCCCAAGGGGGTGTCAGAGATGTTCCAAGTGCGAACTGTGAAATGCAAGTCACAGTTCATACCCGGTACACCCACGTTTCACCGACGACCCTACAGCCGTACTTCGGGCACAAATACACGCTTTGTAGGGCATGCAGGTTTCCTTACAATGTTTTCCTTCACCGTTCAGCAAGTGGTAAGTACATAAATACTATGCACATAAATTCCGAAAAACTCATTGGTGCATGCCCGACCGGGGATCGAACCTGGATCTCAAGATTGAGAGGCCAACGTTCTACCCCTGAGCTACCGCCGCTGTACTGTCTAGTGTTTTTTTTATTTTTTTATTTATTGGAACACGGAGTAAAAACAGAAAATGGTACAGATTTTGTAAAGTAAAACTAATACAGATGGTTTTATAAGTATACCAGTTTCCTCAACATACTCACTAATATAGAATTATTTTTTAGATAGACGCAAATATGAGATACATAAGGAGTTTAACTACATAAAAATACAAAACTCTGGAACTTTACACAAATTACACACTACCTGAACATTAAACGTAAAAATAACATGCACATGCACACAACATGTGCATATAAGTTTTACATAATAGTTATGTAATAATAGTCACATAATAAATAATAATGCAGGAAAATACACAAAAACATTGAAGTTCCCGCAGAGGTACTATTTGTGTCTGGTTCTAATACTGAAAGATAGTAGTCGTCAACTAAAGAGGAGGTGGTTATTGCTTACGTCTGCAGGGAGATAAACCCTTGAGACTTTGCATATATTGATAACCCGGCTTGTTATACGTGTCTATTTGAATTCTATGAAAAATAGGCATACGATTTGTGTATCTATAATATGAGGCGCCCAGAGGAAGAGTTGCCCAACTCACATGTCACACAAGTTCACGAACCGAGATTTCTATGCGTAACAACCCTTCTATGAATTTGTGTCGGTTAAGCCACTCTAGACTTGGCATCTCATATGCAACGTGTAACAGAAAGGTGTAACCATATTTGAAGAGCTTATTCAGTCAATTATATTGAACAACTTTTACTATGGAGCCAACCCTGAAATCTCGAAAAAAAATCTACCCTTCCATACATTTCGGTCGAGCGACATTTCATTTTTCTATGAAACAGTTGATTTTTTTTTTTCGGGATACAGTGTTTGTTCCATAGTAAAAGTTGTTTTACACCATTGACTGAACAAGCTCTTCAAATATGGTTACACGTTGTATAAACGAATACTCTGACTGACTGACTATCTATCAACGCCCAGGTCCTCTAAAAAGGCCACTTTGGATGAATCATATTATGATTCTTTTCTAATGCCGTCTCTTTTGCACGCGCGAAAAAACTCTGACTCCATCCTACTTTCAAATCATTTTATGATTCACCCAAGTCGGCCTTTTTAGATCCCCAGATCAAACGGCTGAACCTAGGAACATAAAATTTAGACTGTATGACGTAAAAATCCGCTGTGAAAGGATTTTAGGAAATTTTCACCGGATCCGGAGAAACGGGATCTACATGAGCACCGCCGCTTGTTTAAATATATTCAATTTTCTAGTGTAGCTAGGCATTTCTAGTGTAGCTAGGCATTTCTAGTGTAGCTAGGCATTTCTAGTGTAGCTAGGCATTTCTAGTGTAGCTAGGCATTTCTAGTGTAGCTAGGCATTTCTAGTGTAGCTAGGCATTTCTAGTGTAGCTAGGCATTTCTAGTGTAGCTAGGCATTTCTAGTGTAGCTAGGCATTTCTAGTGTAGCTAGGCATTTCTAGTGTAGCTAGGCATTTCTAGTGTAGCTAGGCATTTCTAGTGTAGCTAGGCATTTCTAGTGTAGCTAGGCATTTCTAGTGTAGCTAGGCATTTCTAGTGTAGCTAGGCATTTCTAGTGTAGCTAGGCATTTCTAGTGTAGCTAGGCATTTCTAGTGTAGCTAGGCATTTCTAGTGTAGCTAGGCATTTCTAGTGTAGCTAGGCATTTCGAGTGTAGCTAGGCATTTCTAGTGTAGCTAGGCATTTCTAGTGTAGCTAGGCATTTCTAGTGTAGCTAGGCATTTCTAGTGTAGCTAGGCATTTCTAGTGTAGCTAGGCATTTCTAGTGTAGCTAGGCATTTCTAGTGTAGCTAGGCATTTCTAGTGTAGCTAGGCATTTCTAGTGTAGCTAGGCATTTCTAGTGTAGCTAGGACGGAAAGTTCACGACAGGCGGGAGTGCAGGCGAGTACACACTGTCAGTATGTCTCGTCCTGTAACGTACTATACGTAACTGGCTACGGCGTAGTATTTTATTATCGACGACGTAGCAAACCTATTACACTTATCTACAGTGCGACAAGGTTCTTTTGACGTGTAGATCTAAGGTTAAACAAGGTTCTTTTGACGTGTAGATCTAAGGTTAATCAAGGTTCTTTTGACGTGTAGATCTAAGGTTAAACGTCAGTCAAAAAAAATGGGGTTTTTGCGAATACATATACTCCACTATAACGTCATCTACGTATTTCATTTTTGGGTAAATGTTTATTGAGTATTTGATTAAGATTCTCACTGAAGGAAAACGCGATTGGATGAAATTTTCTACATAGGATTTAATTCCGAAAAGACCTCTAATTTGTTTTATTTTTTCCTGTAATTCTGAAATCCTAACTAATTTCATTGTGAAATTGCATTCAAAATGTGGATATTATGTATTTGTAAAGTATCCCTGAAAATCTTTTTGACAAAATAGCTTAGTACATTTTATATTAATAAAAAACTAACTTTTTGCTACTTTTCATGAATCCGTCTCACTCGCACAGAGGGTTTTTTCGCATATGGAGTAACAGGGACGCTAAAACTTTTACGTATCACCTTAACTTCTTGTTTAGAAGTTAAAAATTGGACACCAATAGTTCAGTATACGTGAGTTTTATAAAAGGTGAGTCTGAAATTTAATGCAGTTAGTCATTATCTGATCAAACAAAGTTAAAACAGCATTTTAAGTTGGTTTTGAGAAGATCATGACTAATCGTGTAAACAGTTTCCAACTCTTGCTTTTAAGCCTCACTAATACTGAACCATTGGCGTCAAATGCCACAGGCCAAAATGCTTTTAAATTTTCAAAAAAACAAACTTAAGATACTGACGTTTAACCTTAAGTTTCTTTTGCCCTCGTTTTGCACAATATACATCCTACAAACTTTATTGATAGGTAGATAGGTTCCTTATGCCACAAAGGCAACCGCTAAGGAAGAATTTTGAGAAAATCAAACAAAGTGTTAAAGTTTATATCCACGCGCCAAAAAAGCCTCGGAATTTAAGCTAATTTTACCACAGGGACGGCGTAGCTAAAATATTCGCGATATAATTAAAGACACTTTAAATGCTTATTTAGATTAACGGGAAAAATGTTGCTGTAAGATAGGAAAACTAAATTGTTCCGTATTTTAAATCCATGAAATAAATGTTCTTTGTGGCTTAAAAGAACATTAGTTTTTTTATTGTTTTGTTATTTTATTGCAAACACAGATAATACACTTTTAAGAGTAACATTTTATACCTTCTACTTGATACAAGCTTTTTGCGTGTCTCCTTTTAATACTGCAGCTTAGCAAAGTTTCGACTCCAGGACGGCTATTCTGGCAAAAGTGCAAAAAGTTTTATACAGCAGATTTCGAATTTTTACAAGGGATTTTCCACGGAAATTATTGATTTTTGTGCTTTCACAATTTTTGCGCACGCGCCATAATCGCCGTCCAGTTTCCGTACTTTGTACTTCCGCAACGTTCGTTACACCATATGTCGCAGGTAAATTGTCAGAACCCTGAAATAATAATGTCGGTTTTTGTGATGACGTATGGCGGCGCTGAGACGTGGTCTCTTACCAAAGGCTTGATCCGCCGATTTAAGGTCGCTCAACGAGCTATGGAGCAGGCTGTGCTTGGGATATCTCTGATGGATAAAATCCGAAACGAAGATATCCGTCAGAGATCGAAGGTGACCGACATAGCCTGCTGAATTAGTAAGTTGAAGTGGCAGTGGACTGGCCATATTTGTCGCCGACGTGATGACCGTTGGGGCCGTAAGGCATTAGAATGGATACCATGTACAGCAAACGCGTAGGCCGCCCTCGTGGCTCGTGCCCGCTCGACTGACGATCTGAAGGACGTTGCGGGTGGCGGCTGGATGAGGATGACTTAAGGACCGCCAAGAGTGGCGTCATATGGAGGAAGCCTATGTCCAGCAGTGGACTAATACGGGCTGATGGATGGATAGGTTTTTGTAAGTTTTTTTTATATTTTCACTTAACCTAACCTAGTGAAATAATAAATTCATGTCTTGAATTAAAACACTTGTACTAGTAGTTTCACTTTATTTGTGTTAACTCCCGACCGGTTTCGGATTTTATTCCATTTTCAAGGGGAAGATCTTAATTAAATTATTTTACATGACTCCAGGCACTAGCTCTGAGCAACGTAAACAACCAATGATTGGTAAGATCTTCCCCTTGAAAATGGAATAAAATCCGAAACCGGTCGGGAGTTAACACAAATAAAGTGAAACTACTAGTACAAGTGTTTTAATTCAAGATGTGTTTCAAGTTTCACCAAGTGCCGACAATCGCAAGTATAAATTTTTTTAATAAATTCATGGCTTCAACAATTTACCTGTGACGTACACACAATGTGAATCGCTGTATCAAGGAATAATTACACAATCTACTGATCATAATGCACAACAATATATTTCATAATAAACAGAGAACACAATTTACAATTTTGGTGTATTTTATTCAATCAAAACAATCAAATGGAGTATGATTTAGATACTAGATACTGATTTTGCTGTTTCATCAGTCTAAAATGAACTACCGACGCACAATGTTCGACCTAATGGCCTTTCCATCGCTGTTGGCTAATTTTAGGCCCAAACCGCAGCCATAAATTGTAGAGAACGCCTCCGTTAATCACTAGGGAAGAAATTCTTCACAAAGCCTGAACTGGGTGGCCTTAAGAGGCCGGCGGAGCATGCCTAGTTCATACAACTAAAATTCCAAAACCATTTGTAAATTTTGTATTTGTGTTTCAAAAATTAACTATATTAGTAATAAAAAATATAAAAAATGATTATAATTATACGTCAAATACAGAATATAAATGTCAAAGAATAATCATAGATAGAAATGTCAAATACTTAATAAGAGTTATTAAAAAATCTCATTAATGCTGTAAGAAATCATTCACATTATATAAGGTCAATTCGAGAAGCCAGCACTTCAGCCTGGACTTGAACGAACTGATAGTGGTTGCGGCTTGCACTTCTGATTACATTACAGAATATCTAGGTTCCCGAATATATATTATTAAATAAAAACACTGATTTTAACATAAAATATGAGAAAAATGAGCTTTCCATGGAAATTTTAAATTGCTTATGTGTCGTCTTTAAATTAGTGTCCTTCCAAAAAATACATTTGGCAACCTACCTGTGGAATAAACACACACTATCCTAAGAATACCTATGATTTACAAATGGTTTTGGTATTTCGTTTGTGTAAACTAGGCATGCTCTGGCGGCATCCAATTTTTATAACATAAATCATTGAGGGAATATAAACAAATATAAACTCCGATACCGGTTACATCGGACTTTATAGTAAGGGTTTATCAAAAATTAGATTCAGTGTCGGATTGTCTATACATACAAATTGTGATTTATTTTCAAACGTACACCCCTAATAGCGATTATCTGAGGCTGGTTAAAGTACTTGAGATTTTTTGTACATATACATACATAGATATACTTACCCCTGTCTCCCAGAAGGGTAGGTAGAGACTACAGATTTCAATCTGCTACGATCCTGACACACCTCTTTCACCTCTTCGACAACCATAAATCAAGTCATACGAGCTCTTCTATTCCGGGTAGTTTTGACATTGCCCTTCTTCAATATTGTTATGGACAGACAGATGGACCAGACGGACAAGGAGTATGGATTAGACCAGCCTTCTTTTGATGAAAGGACATCAAAGTCTGACGGACGGACACTGACGTCATCGACATCTTTGATCGAAAATAAATACCGATTTCGAAGTCCTTTTATTTTCTACAAATAATATATGTCGCCAATTTGGTCAGCATACGTCCTTCTAGGGCGGCCTGGTTGAGCCCTACCTTCGCCTTGATTTTTTGTAATAGAAATAAAAAGCTGTCCTTGTAAAATTAAAACATTCAACATGTTCTCACATCATGTTAAAGGTGTAGAAAATATTATGTTACCTATTCATGGACCACTGCAAGCCATTCTTCAAGAAGCTTAAACTTCTATCTTTACCCTGCATGTACATAGAACAAATTGCAGTTTTTGTACAACAACAGGCAGAATATTTTCCTAAAAAAAAAGAGGTCAGCCAAAGATCACAAAGAAAAAAAGGAGGCGAGAGACTTTACATACACCATTGTAAACTGAGCCTAGTTAAACAAAACGTCTTCCAAATGGCAGTCAGAGTATTTAATGCTTTACCGGACGATTTTAAAGATTTACCACTGAACCAATTCAAGAGCAAACTTCACACGTGGCTCCTCGACAAATGTTTTTACTCGATGGATGAGTTTTTTAATTATAATAATAATTTTTAACGTTAGTTTATATAGATTGACATTCGTATTCCTTTTAAATTGACGATTCACATAATTTAACATTATAGATTGACATTTGTATTCTCTTTAAATTGACGATTCACATAATTTTACATAAATTGAGTTATTTTATATATTTATTTGTAATTCAGATTTTAAGGTTTAAGGTCAATTGTTTCTTTGTTTGTGTTTATTTAGATAAATATTTGTACGCCAAATTTGGCAGATTTTTGAGGAATGACATATTTAAGCATATTGTAACACCTAATTTTTAAGGACCAAAAGTCAAACAAATAAACTTTTCTATTCTATTCTATTCTATGTATTATTTAAGGGGAACTAAGACGCAAACAGAAATAAAATGTCAGACTTCGGATGATTTTGTTGCAATAATTAGGATACGTCTAGCCATAACAAAATATATGTTCTTGGTTTGACTTTGAGGAATTAAATTTTTACAAACCACGTTAATCGATTCATATTTGTACTGTCAATAAATTTTTTTGTAATCCTCTATTTTACACTTCTTATCGATTTTGTCTCTATTATCGCTTTTGCGATTTTGTTGTTTTTTTTTTATAAAATTTGTGTGAATGAGATCTACTCGAATTTTAAATACCGCGTTATTCGTTTTAAAAAAAGCACCCCCTTTTTCCAAAAATACGTTTCACTGACGCAGCCGCGCAGCGAGTTATTGTCACTATTTATTGTCATGTCAGTCTACGCTGGCGATGCGCGAATGCAAATTATTTGGTAATTCGAATACAAACCGACTACTAATCTGTCAATTCGACTGTAAAATTAGTAATTCACTAATGGTATAAGTCGAATAACGACGAATGATATTAGTAACTAATAAAAATAGTACGAAAGTCTTGTCGTCAGGTGCTTAGACGCTCTACATACTTTGAACGTTTTTATGGCCTTTTATTTAACATTTTCATACAAATTTTATAACTAGGAAAATATAGGGATTAACACTTTAGATAATATATTGCATTTAAAAGTAAGCACAAAAGGGAATTGTAAAACAAATAATGTAAAAAATATGAAAACCATATTATTCTATTCTAACGGGATTAATTATCTACTGTTCAATATGGCGATAGCTTTGTTTATTTTTTTCCTTGAATTATTTTTTACTAGGATAATGTTCAAAATTGTTCAAAATATTATGTCAAGTGTTCATCCCTATATTTTCATAGTGAGACAATTTGTATGAAAAACGTTAAATAAAAGGCCATAATAACGTTAGAAGTATGTTTTAGACCGTAAATATTGACATTTATAAATTTTACCAAGAAAAATTGCCTAGACAAACGGACAGACAGATAAACAGAGCGACAACAAATTAATCATAAAAGAATTTCGTTTTTTCATTTTGCGTAAAGGGATCTGAACATGTACCGACATGTAAAAATTTCAACCCCTGATAGAAATAAATTTATATATTTTAAACACTTGGCGATTTATCCCAAGTGTATACAGGATGTCCCAAAAGTCAACGTTATCCCTTGGAAGGCTGATAGGCCAGCTCATGACTGATCAGAATATCAAAATATGACCTCAGTAAAAAGTAGATAGTTTTCGAGTTGATGGTACTTTTATAAATTTCGTGAAATTTGACAACTTCGAATAGTTTTTTGAGAGACAAAGCCACCCAATTCTAAATTCTAAGGACAAATTTTTTGTTGCGCAACTCTGAATAGTTCTGCTATTGATAAGGTCAAAAATAAACCTAGAAATGCTATATCATCTGGAAGTAAAAAAAAAATTACCCGATTTATGAGTATTTTTTTGTAATCAGGTAACTTCGGCACCACACCAATTGTTATAGGTGTTAGAGCTGATGCCGGGCTTGACTGTGGAGGTACCACCAATTTACTTGGAGACCCCCTCGCAGTAATTCGGTTGAGAGTAAGAGGATAGCTCACAGGCAAAAAACCAGGAGGCCCACCATGCCTGGGACCGATGGATGGCGGTATATCCATCCCTAATAGCCGGGCCTTATACGGAACAGACTGGTAACGGGCAGCGGCGTCACTGGTGCGAGGCGCTCACCAACCCGCCTGCCCAGCGTGTGTAAGTATGGTAAATTCTTCCAGGATGACCGCCGGGGGTGGCAAAGTCCTAGAAAGGCTTATGTCCAGCAATGGACGAACTAGGCTGATGGATGGATGGATGACTGGACACAACACCCTGAAAAAAAATTGTACTGAGATAAAGCAGTTTAAACGTAGTTAAATGAGACAGATAGTGACATAATTGAGATAAGCTACAGTGAGATAGATAGTGACGTGGTGCATTCCTTCTGAAAGTATTTATTAGTTTCCACTTTTTGTAATAACAACTTTATTAACAATTTTTTAAAGAAATAATTGGTCCAATTTATTTTCTCGCAAGTGTTAAACCAGCTCAACGGGCAAAAAATATTTAAAGCACGGAAATGGTGACAAATACCCGTTACTATATTATTATGTATCTCTAAGGGAGTGTCTGAAATGTTCCGAGTGTCAACTGATAAATCTAACACTCTAAAAACCACTTTTAGCCGACCATAATGTATTTACGTCCCGACGTGATAGCAAGTAGGACCTGCAATGCCTTATAACGATGAACGAAATACAGTATTAAATTAGATAAAATAAAAAACCTATTATTATTGACCCTACCTCGTCCACTCTATTCATATTTCCATACTTTTGCTATGGTAGGCGCGAGCGTAGAGAGCGGGATAAACCACGCGCTTACGTAAAATAAGCCACTATTTTTTGCCCCACCCATATCCTTAAATGCGAAAAAAAAACTCGGTACTAAAATATTTTACGTTTAACTTCCAATCAGATCTAAACAAGAAGTTTAATCTCTGTAGCTAATATTGCGATAACTTTAATTAAAAAATGATATTTCGTTAGGACATAAAAAAAGTTATGTTAATTCCGTAAGTAATTTTTACTGTAAACACGACCCTAGGTAGCTAATTAATATTTAAGAAGATACGTGGCCGGAAAACAATAATCGTTTTGATTGTATAACTTATTTATCTTATTATTCATCAGGCTGTTCTCAAAAAATTAACGTTTAAATACGAAATGAAATGTTATTTTTACATTTTGGTAAATTTGATCGTTTCCAATCAAAGTAAGTACATACTTACCAACATTATTATTTTTAGGATTCCGAAAATCAGAAAAAGAAACCCCAGTGATAATCATTATCTGTCCTTATGTCACAACAATATCAACTGGTCATTTAAGGGGCTACTATGCTAAACATCAGTTCTGTATTGGATTCAGTTCCGTCAATGTATATGGTAAAAAATTGAAAATAATATGGCATATTTTTTACACAATTATCAATTACACTATATAAATAAACATACTTTCAATCTTCTCTTAATTATATTACTTTTAAGAAAGTATGAATTTCACGAAAAAAGCAATTCAGTTTTCATATTTCAAAACCAATTGAAACGAAACTTACACACGCAGATACTTATTAGAAGAAAAAATCTTTATTACATAAATAAATTATTCTTAATGTCCTAATGGAGCCGCAATTTCAATATTTCTGAAGTTTTGCGTGCGCGGCATCAGATTAGAGCAGGGTAGACAGTTAAAAAACGAAAGCGTTAGAGCAAGACTGAATTTTTGCATTGTGCAGCCCCTTAAGGGCCTTACTATTGCCAAATGGGTACTTCCTAAAGCCTACTCCTCGTTTATGGCCAAACCAAAAATAATGAAAAAATGTATTATGAATAATCAACTCTTAGACAACATATGCAACATTTTTCTTTTTCATACCACCAAAACTTCTACATGATTTTTTTTTTTTACTGAATGGTGTTTTTTGACCACAAATTCCCTACTGCTCCTGAGTGGCTTGGCCGATTGAATTCATCTATGCTTTGATAAATAGATAAACTACAAAAAGTACAATTTTCTCCTATTTCCCCCTATCAAGGACGCAGCGAGCGTCGTAACAGCCACTATGCATTGCGCGCTGATATGAACGTTATTTCAATGTCGTTTCCGTTGATATTTGTAGTGACAAATATCGAGCTGCTAATTTGGCGATGGTAATCGCCTTAAATAGCTATACATACAATCCGAAAAACTCTTCAAACCGATCAAACTTGAGATTGAGAGGCTAGCATTCTACCGCTTCAGTATTTGTATAACCTTATATTTATCAGTTGCTAAACTGTGAAGGAAAACATCATGAGGAAACCTGCACTCCCTAAAAAGTGTGCCCGGAGAACGGCGATAGGGCACATCACGCGGGAACGTAATAATCGTCGATGAAACGCGGGCGTAACGAGTGTGGACTGTGACTTGCATTTCACAGTTTAGTGTATTTATGCCGTTTTCTACGAGTGTAGAAAATTTTGATTTATTTGTTTTCCTTGGGTTTCTATATTAATTTTATAATTACGCAGTTTACTTTACTCCGAATGCTTATAATAATAAGCAGCAATAGACGTTACAACGATGTAAATCGAATTAGGTGTGAAGCTTGCTAACTACCTGTTGTAAGAATCAATTTATCCAGGTGTATTTTAATAAAAACACTATTTTCGCTACAAATTTTACTTACCGATGAAATGTAACAGCCTTGTTAGTATAATTACAGGTTGTGGAGGAGTTTCCGCAATGAAAAATGCTACAACACCTCCATGTTTCACCTCCAACGTTTCAAGCGATACTAATGACGATTCTCGCGCCGGCAGAGCGCTGGTGGCTTGTCAGTCACCTGCGCGATGACAAGGTCATCGCGGCTATGCCATCTCTATATGAATGACCGACGATACCGGAACAACACTTTTACCGACTTCTTTCTTCCTGAAACATATGTTATTTAAAAATCGTTTTCTTACGATATAGCAACATAAAAACCAATATTATGACGGGGCTGACTTCTAGAGAACATATGTTTCAGGAAGAAAGAAGTCGGCAAAAGTGCTGTTTCGGTCAAAGATTTAAAAAGTAAAAGATAAGCCCTTACCGTACTATGACAGCACCAAAATGTTTCCACTTTTAAATGGGTGACGCTCACACGTTTGGAATCAGTGCTCATCTGAACACAGTGATAGTTGGACGCCTTAAGTGCACTTAAAGTTAATAATTTAAACAACTTTAGTAGTCTGATCAGTTTGCTGACCGTAGGTAGACAGATTGCGTACTCATATGTGTGCGCGCGTCGGCATTATGTTAACGCACGCATTCAAAAACAATGCAATAGATTTTAGGTGTCAGGGCTCATCTAAACTTTTGAAATCTTTGGTTTCGGTACCATTATTTGAAACTTTTTAGTGAATGACTGCTCTTACATTTGAAGTCGGTTACTATATTTTTGTGTTAAAGTTTCTGTTATATATATGTTGTAGTAGTAACATTTGCTGGGAAAGCAGGATTCTGCGATGCTTTGTGTTCCTACGTGTATGAACCGGTTTGTGGATTCGCCGCTGCTATTGATGGGTCGAGGGCGTTCAACAAATACTATAATATCTGTTATCTGAAGAAAATACAATGTCTTGTGAAACCAACCGTAGGTTCGTCTTTAACATTTTTCGTATATATTATTCGCCCAATAAACAATATGTACCGATTGAGCATGGGCATTTCGGTTAGTGCCTACGCTGTTATACAATATTATCTACAATACTAGTTGTATAATGTATAGGTATATACAAGGTGACTTTTTGATCATCGTCCAAATTCAAACTAGAGGCTTGATAAGTGATCAGCATCATGATTCGATAACAATTTCTGTGGAATTCGTATAATGAAATTTCGACTTCCCATAGTAATTCACTCCCAGTCCTGAGTGAATCACTATGGGGAGTCGAAATTTCATTCTATGAATTTTACAAAAATCGATATTGATTCATGATGCTGATCACTTACCAAGGCTCAAGTATGAATTTGGACGATGTTCACAAATTCACCTTGTATACACTTTACTATCTAGCAGTGGCGTGCACAGAACTTTTTGCTGGAAAAGCAAACAATTTGTCAAGAACAACAATAAAAAAAATATAAAAACAATTAAATACCAATTTGAAAAAAAAAAATTGTATGACGCCAGGGTAGACAATGTCTACCCTAGAGTGAAAATTTCCTATACAAACTTATTTTTTTCAAAGTGATATTATGATAGTAGGTAGATAATAATTTAATTAATTAATATAATTTCCTAACTTTTGATTCCTCTTAAGAGTTAACATTAATTAATTACAGACTGTAAAAGGAAATAGACTATATGAGACAGGTAGGCAAAGATATATATGTTTTTCTTTTTTCATTAACCTGAATTCCTGCTGTCTTGTATTTTCTTATCCCTTGGTTAAAGTAGATATAAGTAATTCAATGTATAGTTTAAGTTTATGTTAAAAAAAAAAGACATGATCTTGCCAAGTTTCTTGCCCGTTCTTCTTAGCAAGACTAATCGAATGGGCGGAGGTAGGCATGTATTTATATATGTAACCTATTACTATGTAGTATATAGGATGGGATTTGGTCGGCCGCCTGGGTTCGTGCTGGGGGCTCGGTTGGTGATCATTGAACCTTGTTCCTGGTCCCTGGCCGGGTCTAAGGTATGGGTTCGGGCGGTTGATTGGATTTCACCTTGTATAATAATATTTTACCTATAATTTTAATCGTATATATATTGCTACATAAATTAAATAAACATTTATTCTAAGTAGTTCATGTACATTTATTATTTTATTACATATATTTTTATAAGATTAAAATTTGACTTGTGAAACGTGTATTATATATACCTACTTTGCAAAATAAACTTTTTGAATTTGAATTTTTGAATTTTATTAAAATTTTTTCATTTTTTTTTATTGTTGTTCTTGACCAATTGTTTGCTTTTCCAGCAAAAAGTTCTGTGCACGCCACTGCTATCTAGAGAGCTTTCAGATATACGTGAAGTAGACCATCGATTCTGCAATATTACAAAGAACCCAGTTCCGAGGACTCGTCGCTTTATAGACTTTTCCTTTGTCGGAGCTACCCAGGCTTGCAACCACACTTGCCCCACGTCTTGCGTCGATACATATGAACCAAAATGCGCTGTTATACACCATGAACGGAAAGATGATGGCCAAAAGGCGACAACTATGAGAATGATGATAAACCACTGTCACATCGACATGTTTTCCTGTGTCAACGGATTAAGTAAGCATCTTTTTATCTGACCTAATTTGACTATTATCGATGGTAAGCAAACATATACAAGGTGAATTTGTGAACATCGTCCAAATTCATACTTGAGCTTTGGTAAGTGATCAGCATCATGAACCAATAACGATTTTTGTAAAATTCATAAAATAAAATTTCGACTTCCCATAGTGATTCACTCAGGACTGGGAGTGAATTACTACGGGAAGTCCAAATTTCACTATACGAATTTCACAAAAATGTTCATCGATTCATGATGCTGATCACTTACCAAGCCTCCAGTATGAATTTGGACGATGATCAAAAAGTCACCTTGTATAACGTGACAACTTTCTCAAAGAAACGTAAAATATGTACCTACTTTCTCATATAAATGAATGGGCTCATTATCCTATATACAATCCGTACGCATTCTCCTGTCTTGTATTTTTTATCTCTTAATTCCAAAGATTTCAAAAGTTTAGATGAGCCCTGGCACCTAAAATCTATAGCATTGTTTCTGAATGTGTGCGTTAACATAATGCCGACGCGCGCACACTTATGAGTGTGCTATCTGTCTACCTACGGTCAGCAAACTGATCAGACTACTAAAGTTGTTAAAATGATTCAACTATAACTGTGTTCAGATGAGCACTGATTCCAAGCGTGTGAGCGTCACCCATTTAAAGGTGGAAAAATGTTGTTGCTGTCATGCTACGGTAAGGCCTTATCTTTACTTTTGAAATCTTTGCTTAATTCAATTAAAATATCCATCCATGACATCCATCCATCCATCATCAGCCTAGAAGGATTAACTAGAAGTTTGGCGCGATCTGTATTAGTCGACAAACTTATAAAATGTACTTGGAGAAGAAGTCCGCATATTGTGCAGGGTAACTACGGAACCCTACACTGCGCGTGGCCCGACACGCACTTGACCGGTTTTTTTATATTTCTCATTTGTGCTCAACTTTTTTTTATAGGTTTCCTGTAATTGGCTAGTTATAATCTCTTACCTCCAAGATCTGAATTATTATGGTTAGTTTTGGAATTGAAAAGTAGATGGCGCTGCAAGTAAATTACATCGCACAATTATTGGATTCGAGCATAAAACTTGTGCAATGGAACTCGACTGCTTTACACTGGATGTTGCTCAGGTGAAACTGTTTTTATACCGCGTATACCACTCATCCCCAATAATCCTGTCCTGTCCTGTAGTCTCTGGTGACTAGGAACTAGGTTCAATGATCACCAACCGAGCCCCCAGCTTGAATCCAGGCGGCCGACCAAATCCCATCCTATATACTACATACTAATAGGTTACATATATAAATACATGCCTACCCATTCGATTAGTCTTGCTAAGAAGAAGGGCAAGAAACTTAGCAACATCATGTCTCTTTTTTTACATAAAACTTATACTACACAAATGATTTATATTTACTTTAACTAAGGGATAAAAAAATACAAGACAGCAGGAATTCAGGTTAACGAAAAAACATATACATCTTTCTATACCTGTCTCATATAGTCTATTTCCTTTTACAGTGTGTAATTAATATCGAGCTCGATACCGCGTGATACAGTGCTCTCTCTCTCTCTCTCTGTTGATTTACCTCGAGAGGGATAGACATGTTGTATCGAGCGGTTAAAGCTCGATATGGTCTGCTATGCTAGACCCCCTCATCATGAAATGGTCAATTTTACGATACGGCCACGACATACATATACATAGTCAGACGTTATGGTTTATCTACGCACAGAAAAACAAAACATGTTTTTTTTTTTCAGATGTTACGGTAAAAACTATGTATCTATGCTTGAATAAATTTGCAGGAAAAAGAAATACCTACATGAGAATGATAGCTGGAATGACGTCACTAGGTTTTATGCCAAAATAATCGATTGAAGTCGCTTAATACTATAAATATACATTATGTGTTTATGCTTTAATTATGCTTTAAAAATTATACATTAATTGTTTTATGTCTGATAATTCCTTAATATATATCTTTATAAAAAGAACACATTTTGACAAACAATATCAAAGATTATATAATAAAAAAATGTTATTACTCGGTTGAGAATTTCTTAATAGAATAATTAATGACCCCTTTTAATTGTGTTTTTATTTTTTATTTTAACCAAATGTTGAATGTAGTAGTAGTAATTTATAGTAGTTTATGTTGCATGTAATGTAGTAAATATTTAATTAATCTGAGATAATTTGTTAGCTTTAAGTTGTGTTCCAAATTTGCAACGCCTATAAAATAAGCATCTAAGTCATAAGCACGAACAAACATTTATAAGATTTGTATACACTTAGATTGCAATAAACTTTTGAGTTTGAGTTTATTACATGTATATTTATATAAGTTAAATTTACTTTAATTTAAAATTTTTCAGTGCTCGTAAAGACTTATTTCATATGCATCAAAACTGTTCGTAAAATCAATTTTACCGCACTCGTGTTTTAATTTTATTTATAGCACACCGTGCGTAAAATGACCACTTTACGCGCACGCGCGTAAAGTCGGCATTTTCCGCACTTGTACTATAAAAAATTATACGAAACTCGTGCGAGAAACTTTTTCTCGACTCGTGTGATTGCAGCACTCGCCTTCGGCTCGTGCCGCAAACTCACACTCGTCAGAAAACGTTTCATCGCTCTCGTATCGTAATGTACTATTATTTTTTATTTACTTACTGGAAGTTGGCTAACCTGCAAGCTTTTCCTTGAGTGTGTTTATGAAAACAAACAGATTGGGTGCCACATGTTAATGAACAGGAGAGTACATGGCGCATTTCACTCCTTAAGGGCCTTACTATTGCTAAATGGGTACTTTCTAAAGCCTACTCCTCGTTTGCGGCCAAACCAAAAATAGTGAAAAAATGTATTATAAATAATCAGCTTTTAGACAACATATGCAACATTTTTCTTTTTCATACCACCAAAACTTCTACATGAAAAAATGTATTAACTAAATGGTGTTTTTTTGCTTGAATTTTCTACTGTTCCTAAGTGGCTTAGCCGATTTAATTCATTTATGCTTTGATAAATAGATAAATTTGATAGCTATAAACATAACAAAGGATTATTCAATCGAACAATCGCGTCCAAGTGAAAAGTATAATTTTCTCCTATTTCGCCCTATCAAGGACGCAGCGAGCGTCGTAACAGCCACTATGCATTGCGCCCAGATATGATCGTTATTTCAATGTCGTTTCCGTTGATATTATTACTGACAAATATCGAGCTGCCAATTTGGCGATGGTAATCGCCTTAAAGCAACTCCAGAATTTTCTGCACTTTAAAAGAAAAATCCTGCTTGCCCAGATCCTTCTTCTTCCTATCATTGAACATGGTGATGTTTGTCTCATCGATACCACTGAGGTGTTATTAAATAAACTTGAACGTCTTCAGAATTTAGCTATTCGCTTCATCTATGGTCTTCACAAATTTGATGGCATTTCTCACTTTCGTAAGGAATTAAAGTCGTCACAGCCGTAATGTGCATATTTTGTCTCATCTATTTAATATCATTAGGAATCCACTTTCTCCGACGTTTTGAGTTCTTAATCTCCTGAGATAGACCCTTGCGTTCTGGGACTTCCTCCCTCCTTAAAACCCCTGCACATAATACTTGTGCTTATGGCAACTCTTTTAATGTTGAATCTATTAGCAGGAGAATATAAAGTATTACTATTAGACTGTGGAATGCTCTTCCGCATAGCATTCGAGACTCACGTACTATAATTTCCTTTAAGAAAAAGCTGAAAGGACATTACCTCTCACTGTCTTAATAGGTTAATATAATATTATATATATATATATCAATATTTATGTATTCTATAATACAATATACATATACAGTACCCTCTCAATAATCCGCCACCAAAAATCCGGACTACCGGCGGATTACCGAAAACGGCGGATTATAATGTACAGGAACATCAAATTGAGGAAAACTACAAAAAAACATAGTAATTTTGTATTAGTACTTATGAAGGTAAATACATATGTACATTTGTATTGAAATTTTAAAAAGAACTGACACATTAACTGATTACTCAGGTTTTGAAAAATACTGCTCTAATTTAGCTTGTTTTTTACCAGAAAAAAATCTTCGTAATAACATGATTACAGAGAGACATCGACTTGCAAAAAATGGGCGGATTATAGTAGTTGTCGGATTATCAAGCGGCGGACTAGCGAGAGAGTACTGTATATATTTTTTAAATAATTTAAAGTGTGTATTTATAGTAAGTATTTGAATACTATATTATTGCTATTTTTATGTTATATATATATTTCTATTTTTAATTTGCATCAATCTCCTTGTGCACTTGTATGATTACTCGTTTAAATTATTATTTTTTGTTTGTTATTTCCTGTTGGTTTTGCTGGAAGAAATCTCTTAAGAGATAAGCACGCCAATGTGCATATTGTTTAAATGTAAATATTATATGTATCCCTATATTCAAGTATATTGTTGAATACATTAATATGATATAAAACTAAAATTAAATATATCTAAAATATAAATATTACTAACAAATAAAAAAATTAAAAAAATGTTCGGCACCTATTAAAAATTAAGTTAAATAAAATATGCTGGCCAGATCGTCGCCATCGTTAGGAAAAATACCGAAGAGGCTGGCGGCGTTGCCGTTCTTACTTATCACTTGCTGCTTGCCCTAATAAGTGTGTATAATTGCCCGAAGTACGGCGATAGAGCTCACCACTCATCACGTTGGGACGTAATAATCGTCGGTGAAATGCAGGTGTACCGAGTGTAGACTGTAACGTCCATTTCACTCGGAACACCTCTGACACCCTCTCGGGGATTCATGTCATGACGATATATTTATGATAACATCTATATTTACATAAATTAAAATCTGTCAAACTCATGATTATCTTCGAATTTACGTTGTTCAAGCGAAATTTTACGGTGTTACTACAAAACGGTGTTTAACTTTAGACAGTGTTTAAATCTGTTGCTGTCACTTTTTTACGATATGACAGAAAAGGCGACAACAACAGATTTAAACACTGTCTAAAGTTAAACATCGTTTTGTAGTAACACAGTTAGCGTCTCATTTGACACTTGATTAGATTTTTTCGACAGACAGACTAACGGTGATCAAATTTCGTTCGAACAACGTAAATTCGAAGATGATCATGAGTTTGACAGATTTTTTATGTATGAATAGCTTAAATATTTAGATTGGAGGTTTCGTGCAAAACAAAATCATGATTCTCGTGAATAAATTAGTTTAATCTCTAATTAAATTTTAAAATTTGTTTTGATCAACTCAGCATACAGAACAGTACACTTTCAGAAAAGAAATGCTCTCAAGTCGCTTCGCTGAAAGTAATCGTTACCGCAGAGAAGATTTTTATTGTTATAATAATTATCATAATGATTTCGTAATCTGTCCTCAGTGTGCTCCGAGCGGGCCGGCTGATGGTGGTATCCATTATCTTAACGGCCAATCTGGAGTTTTAATTAAATTTTCTGCCTCACGCTGGAAGATATCACAAAAAATAATCACCGTTTATTATCCCACTAGCCTCATTGCAAAAGATTAAAAAGTATGAAGTCGTTTTTCGGAATGGTGTTTCTTTTTTAAGGATCCTTGTTATATGCATTTGCGTATTCAAAATGTAACAAAGGATTAAACCTATATGTATATACTTTTATCTTTAAGATATATTTATATCTTATATATATATATATATACCAGCAAGATGTATATATACAAGGTGACTTTTTGATCATCATCCAAATTCATACTGGAGGTTTGATAAGTGATCGGTATCTTGAATCAATAACAATTTTTGTGAAATTCCTAAAATGAAATTTCAGCTTCCCATAGAAATTCACTTCGAGTCCCGAGTGAGTCACTATGGGGAGTCGAAATTTCATTTCACGAATTTTACAAAAATTGTTATTGATCCATGATACTGATCACTTACCAAGTCACCAGTATGAATTTGGACGATGATCAAAAAGTCATCTTGTATATATATATATATATATATATATACGTGTAACAGAAAGGTGTAACCATATTTGAAGAGCTTATTCAGTCAATGGTATAGAACAACTTTTACTATGGAGTCAAACCTGAAATCTCAAAAAAAAATCTGCCCTTCCATACATTTCGGACGAGCGTCAGTTAAAATTAAACAGTTAAATTTTTTTTTTTTCTAGATACAGTTTTTGTTCCATAGTAAAACTTGTTCTATACCATTGACTGAATAAGCTCTTCAAATATGGTTACACCTTTCTGTTACACGTTGTATGTATATAATATATACATCTTCAAAAAATTCAAAATTCGTTTATTGTTTCCAATTCACAGTTTACATGGTTTGGGACTCCCCTTTTAAGTTTAGTAACCTGTAATAGGAGAGGGCCCATTCTATGGATATGAATTTAAACATTTGTAAACTACGCAAAAATATGACAAATACAATTTAGAAGAAATTAAGACGAATGGTATATACTTAATTATTTAATTGTTGTATATTTTTAACTATACATATATTGTAATTTCATTTACTTTTTCTTACACGCAAAATTTTGAAAAAATTATATAATATTAATAATAAATGATAAAGGGCAGACAGATGACAAAGGAGTTATATTAGAAAGTGCATGACTACGACCACGGTCTTGGGATCAGTAGTAAATTACTTCTAGGGAGTGAATACAAAATTATATTTATATATACATGGGTAAGGGTGAATATGCATGCGTGAGAAAGGGTTTGTGTGTGTGAGGGGTGTGTGTGTGTGAGGGTGTGTGTGTGTGTGTAGGGGGGAAATGAGAGAGGGTGTGATTGTATTATGACAGAGGGATTACAAGTAATCTAACTATAAAGCTAGGAGCGGTCTCTTGCAATTAAATCGTTTGTCTGTTCGTACGTCAACGTCTTTAGCCATAATACAAGGGTTTTCTTGCATTTATGGTAAGTCATGGTGTAGATTTTCAACACTGTTAATCTTGTTATATAAATGAGTTGATTGATTAGAGAATTGTTTTGAGGCAAAGTCAGTTCTAACTACGTTACTTTTGATAACTGTAAATGGGTTTCTTTTTTTTAAGTATGTTTGGGTCTATCGAAATCGTTTTATGGATTTTTAGTATACAATGTAGTACATATAACTGTCTGACAGTTAAGACACTTGCATCACTATATAATTTTGATGTGCTGTATAGTTTTTTTTTACGTAACATAACTTTGCATAATCTTCTCTGGGCAATTTCGATGCTAACAAATTTAGATTTATAAGTGCCACCCCAGACAGTGATACAATATGACAGAATAGACTGTACTAATGTTAAAAGTTGTTTATCGGTTATGTTCCTTAGGTATTTAAATAGCCAAATTAACTTTCTTGATCTGTTAACCACTGCTTCAAGTTGGGGGTACCAGGACAGATTCTTATCCACAATAATACCCAAGTATTTAGTGGAATTGGTTCTTTCGATTTTATGACAGTTACATCCAGCAGTATCAATATTATTGCACGAGTGAGCAGTCAAGTTTAAGTCGTTGGTTGGTCTAGGTCTTGCGTCAACCCCTAAAAAATTCCATGGTAATACTGCGTCCAATGTACGGACGCAAGGCTATTTTCACCCGAAATCAACACAATTTCATAGCTATAAGTATCAGGATCCTATGGTAAAAAAATCGGTAGGACGCAGTTTTACTTCTGGAACGTCTGGATGAGTATATTGTAGTTCACCGATTAGCCACTAGAGGCGCTGCATCACTATACTATTTTTGGTGTATATTTTCGTACATTTTTTCGATAGTCATGCTTTTGTGCATCGTTGCCACTTTGTGCACTTCGTTCGGAAAGATGACGGTGCCGCACGAGACGGCACGAGTGAGTTGTTTGTTTATAATAGGTCATTTACTATGAAATTGCCGAAATTTTCTTACAGAATCATGAGTCCATAATTCCTATAATTCAATAGCTATTTCCATTATTTGTTTTTGTTTAAAAGTTGCTCTCCAGGTTTTATATATACATATGAAATTTTGTTTTTGTTTTCAGTTTGATTACAAAAATGATTTTTATTTTTTGTTTAATTAAAACAGTGTATAAAACTTATTTTCGAAATATATTTAATATATTAAATAATAAATAATAATAATAAAATATAAATATATATTTATTTCAAGTATATTACAAAAATTAAATCTTCAAAGAATGTCATCCATTTCCATGATAAATCTTCAAAGAATGTCATCCATTCTAAATGACATTCATTTCCATAATAAGATTCGTAATATGTTTTGACAGCTGACTCTTTTAAAAATTTCAATTAAAGTCACTGTTAGCTTAATGTTGTCTCATCCATACACACTTTTTTTAATAAAATTTGGATATGTCATTCCTAAAAAAATGTATAATTTTTTGTACTGAAAATTTAGTTTTCTTTAAATTCTCCATAGAAAACGGCAATTTCATAGTAAATGGCCTGATATTTTTTGCATTCTGCGCGTGGATTTTGCGGACGCCACAGTGCTCATAGTTTAGATTGTATCTGATACAAGACATTCGTATCTTGTTGTTATTCATTTATAAGAAAGATTGCATACGTGGAACATAGGTAAACTGAAACTTGCGGAATACTCTTTTAATATAGTATTAGAGTGCTTTAAGTTTATATAAATCACATGGTATTATTATTTATCTTGACCTATTACAATAAGTAAAGAAATTTATTTAGTATGCTTTTTGATAAGATGACTTTTATTTATAAAGCCAAATTCATACTCAAGACTCGATAAGTGGTAAGGACCAAGTTTCGATGACCCTTAGTTGCAGAATACGAAAAAGAATGTTTTGCTAATATACCATAATCTGCGAACAACTCCCTAGTCAATTAGTAAAGGAAGCCCAAATTGTTTTTGGGTTTTTCACAAAAAGGGTCAATGAACCTTGGTCCTGACCATTTACAGTCATTCCCAGTATCAATTTGGCTATATGAATAAAACTCACCTTATATAAAATTTGAGTTAAGAAGTGGCAGCTAATTGATCATGACAATATACCCGATCATCATTCAAAAGATTAGAAAAAATCGTACATGGATTTTTATGAAAACATGATTACTATGATCATGGCATACAAACAAAGACGCGGGGTGAAGCGCGGGGTCGGGGAAGACAGGCCACGTGTCGATCGTCGACGGTCAGCTCGCTTTGCTTTGCAAATCATGGTATTTTTAGCGCGGCATACAAATGGCCGCGCGGCGTGAGGTGGCGGGGTGAGGGCCATGATAGGCCAGCTCATGACCACACTTACAGAAGGTTCACTCCGCATAACTTGCGAAAACAGGCGCACGCACACATAGACACGTACGGTACGACGATCTCGGATGAAGTCGGTCGAATGCAAAATTCTGCCGAGATCATCATACGTACGCGTACTATATGTGTGCGTCTGTTTTCCCTCCGTCGTCGAGGCCTTCTGGTAGTATCTATTTTGTGTCATGCATGACTGTTCAGAACATCAAAATATGACCTCAGTAAAAAGTCGATAGTTTTCGAGTTATCGATACGTTAATGAATTCAGTGAAATTTGACAACTTAAATGAGTCTTTCGAGTGTCATATATACATATAGCTTTGTAATAAAAAATCAATTTTTTCTGAATGTTGACTTTGAAATTTTTTATTTGCTGCAACGACTGCCTTCCTTTGTACACTAGTCAAAGAAACTGAAAACATACTTGAACACCAAACATAGGCAGGTTACTCTCCCCTCCTACCCTCCGTCCCCTATAAGCCACACCCATCCTCCCCATAATAATATTTATATTTACACATTCACCTACCTTCACACATAACCACACTAGTCCCTTTACTCACTTTGCATGTTTATTTTAATTTTTTATAAATGTTTCATCATAGCTTAGCTTTAGTTCTATAATTCAAAATCACGTATTGTCAAGCAATAAATACTGTAAAGTAATCTCAAGATATATATATTTCGGGTTCGATCTGGACATTGACATATATATAATACAAAGTACATGACATGACAGTTCATGACCTAATAACATATAAAACTTAAACTATTTACTATCTATCTTGATATTATCTCATTATAATTATCATTAATTATGACGGTCTATCTAAAGACACTTTACCTGAGAATCATATAAGAGATCGAGCTATAGTTTCGGTCGGAAACGCCTCTCGACCTTCGGCCCCGCCAAAGACACATTACCTGCGAATCAAATACGAGATCAAGAAATAATTTCGTTCAGAAACGCGGCTCGGCGTTCAGCCTAGCCAAGGACACTACCTTAGAATTTAATACGAGATCAAAAAAATATATAATTCGAAAACGTGGCGTGGCGCGTGGCCGAACTAAGAATCATATACGAGATCAAGATAGTTTCGCTCGAGAACGCGACTCTGCCTGCGGCCTCGCCAAAGACTCTTTACCTGAGAATCAAATACGAAATAAAAGATAATGTCGTTCAGAAATGCAGCTCGGTCTTTGGTCTTGCCAAAGACACTTTAACAGAGGATCAATTGGGAGAACAGGATAAAGTTTTCGTTCGGAAACGCAGCGAGGCCGAACTGAGAATCCTATAAGAGATCAAGATATAGTTTCGTTTGGAAATGCAGGTCGACCTTCAGCCTCGCCAAAGACACTTTACCTGGGAAGAAATTAATTCGTTCGTTAATTCGGAGAATAAGAAATAGTTTCATGCGAAAACGTGGCTCGACCTTCGGTCTCGCCAAAGACACTTTGCACATGAGGATCAAACGAGAGGTCAAGAAATAATTTTGTTCGGAAACGCGGCTCGGCCTCTGGCTTCGCCAAAGACGGTTTAACAGAGCAGAGGATCAATTTAGAGAACAATGAATAGTTTCGTTCAAAGCAGAGTCCAAATAAATACGTTCTATAAAATTAAGTTGCCCAAAAATATTGACAGATTCGATTGTCTTCCCAAAAACTAAACTAACGCGGGTGAAGCCACGGGCAAAAGCTAGTATTAAATATAAAAAACAAAAAATATTGAAAGCTTTTGTAGTGTATTTAATTTTAAAATAAATTTTTACTTGTCATACGAGTCACCTGGCCCCCAAAACTCAAGCTTTGCTTACTTTGGGGTCCGCTGGACCTACAGTGATTTGTAAACTTATTTTGTAAATAAATAAATTTTGTAAATAAATAAATTTTTCCATTTTTCATTTCTTTTTCAAGGCGGGCTAGCGAACTCACCCTTCAAATTGTTTACATGCTGTATATTAGGCGCCATACACATTACCATAATGCGAGCAGCCTCTGTGTCTTATCTTTACCTTCTTTACATAATACATTATGATTCTGAACGTTGCGTTGGTGTGAGGACGCATATATTTTAAGGGCATTTCACACTTTTAGCGAGAAACCAAAAATTTCAAGCGCCTAATTTACCAATTTAAGAAAGACTTTTAAACTGTTGAATACATGATAAACGTAGACCAATCTTTACTTTTGACAGTGAATGTACCACATTTCCAAATATTACTTTGTATCTTTTGTAGTGATCAATTTCCCACAGCTTTACGGAAAACTAATCACATTAACACCGATTCGGCGGAACACAACTTGACTTAATTGACAGGACAAAACTAAATTTGAGTGTTCTGTCCTTTTCTTTCTGTATCAAAAAGACAAAGACGGGACGCTCAAAATAAGGTTAGTCTTGTCAGTTGTGTTGCGCCGAATCGACCCAATTGTCATCTTTAAGGACCTAATTAGCAAATCAGAACCAAAAATTTGCAAAAAAAAATTGCCAAGACATCTGACATATAAATTTGTTGACACATAATGAATATTTTTATAACTCTATTTGTGAAAAAACATAATCATTCCGTTCATTTTGCCGATTAATGTCGCCAGTTTACGACGATTTTTTTATTGAGTAAAGCATAACCTATGTTTGAAATTGTATATACAATTTGTCATGATCTTCTAAAAACCAAATTAAAATTAACTTTGTATTGACAAGATCATGACTAATTGTGCATTAAATTTCAAACTCATGCTTTATAAACCTCACTTATACTGAACTATTTGCGTCAACTGCCACCAGATACCAAAATGTTTTTCAATTTTCAACTTCTAAACAAGAAAAACAAAGTTAAGTTATGCACTTTGCGCTAAGCTACTGATGTTTAAACTTAAGAAAGATATTCTACCTAAAATCTCATTTCTGCGCAAAGGCCTCCCCGTCCTGCTCTATTCTGGTCCACAGTTATCCGCTATACTTCTCCAGTCCATCGCGCCGTCTCGTTTTCGCCTTGCCTTACTTACTAGGTCTCTGGGTTGCTATCAACCAACAAAATAACAGGCTTTGTCCTGAGTGACTGACCGACTGACAGACAACTTACAGCCCAAACCGCTGCACGTAGAATAAATATTTGGAGATTTATTTAAGAAAGGATTTTGGAAAATTTACACCGCAAGGGGCTCAAAAAGGGGGTCAAAGTTTAAACAAAAAACCTCCATTTTACTTTTCTTTATTTTTCTCGTGTTATTGAGATACAATATCAAAACACAATCAAAATACCTTTTGTAATATTCCTTTGAAATTCCTTTTACTTATGGCAAACAAAATAAAGATCTAACCTTTCCAAAGAAAACTTATTCAATTTATCCAAACAAATACAATTCATTATTTATTCGCAGCCATTGTAGTCCGTGGGCCAGCTAAAATGTCGGTTTAATTTGGGGGTGCTCATTTTCCTTTTTACCGCAGTTAAGGAGGTTAGTAAGGATGTCAAAAAACTATGATGGCTACATGATGGCTATCTCAAAGTGGTAGCTAATAGAAATGATGACGTTAATGAAGTTGATGAAATGAATTTTGAAAATATTGACATTAAAATTTTTATTTTTCTTTTTTTCTTTAATGACGTCAGACATGAGGATATAACGAGTAATTTGACGTATGTTTCACAAATACCAATACAATTACAAATACAATATTTTTGGATGGCACACTGGACAACTGCACCTGTTGCTGCGAGAGCTTGTTAAAAGCTAGTACGATGCCAAGCGCAAACAGCAATGCAGTAACAGATGTAGTTGTAAAAAACAAGAGCTGAACTGCACTGAGTTGTGTCTGTGCAGTGGAAAACACTACCTTGTGTTGCAAATTTTTTTATAGCAAAAGATATTACGAAAACCTCAAATATAAAATTTCACATCATTAATTTTACGAAAATAATAACAAATACGCCCTTAGTGAAATCACGCCGCGTTAGTATTTTTTGTTTACGGAGCGGATTGCTAGCTTCCTGCCGGTCGAAGCAAAGTCCGAAACGCGAAGCATTTTATTATTTTTTTCTGGTTATTTTTGTAAAGTTAGTATAAATAATAGCTATATTTTCATAAACTACAATAACTAGGCTCTCTATAAGTATGTTATCTTAAAATAGTAACTATTCTTTACATAACATCTGCTTGAAGAGAAAATAGTTTACCGTAATTTTCAGTTTTTTACCACAACATCTTTTCTTTGTTTGGAAACTTACTACAAAAACTATTGAATTCCTTATCCTTAATTTATACGAAAACTAGCTTCTGCCCGCGGCTTCGCCCGCGTGGCCTACAGGAAACAAATTACATTTTTTTCAGAAACAAACATTATAAGTGCTCTCACTCCCTCTGGGAGTCAAGGTGTAGTGCTCGGCCGAAAAACTTGCATGCTCAGACTACGAACGCGCCCTGCTCGGCCTTCGGCCTCGCGGGCGCGTTCTCCGTCCTCACATGCTCGTTTTTCGGCCTCACCAGAATGCCAAACGGACTCACCGATCAAAGTTTTTCCGAAAGAGTGTCAAAATCCCTATCAGTTGTCAAAAAATTTCAAATTTGAATACAGCAGCGTAATTGGCGACCCCGAATGCCCCTTGAGTTTTATGCAAATCGGGATACTTTTTTTGGACCTGTCAAAAAACTGTCAAAACTGTTTAATTTTTTTTTTTGGTCATATAGCCCCAGCTTGACCAATCACAATAGTTGAAACCCGAACTCCCTACAATTAGCCTTTCGGGAGATATGGCCGATCAAATGTTTGGCAATTTTTTTTTTCGACTTTAGATCTTGCCGAGCCCTTTTCTTAGAGTACCATGAACATGGGTCTATAGCATTAGCTGTTTGGGAGATACGGGCCTGTAAAGTTTTGACACTTTCGGCGGGTAGATCTCGTCGAAACCTTTTCCTAGACACCCATCAACATGGGTCTAAGTCTAGCCGTTTGGGAGAAACAGGCCGTCAAAGTATTCACATAAAAAAGAACTTTTTTTGGTACCCCCTTCAACCTTCCATTCCAAAAATATTTTGCTGGGATATTGAAAGATATAGATAGATTGTGGATATATAGATAGATAGATACCTCAAAAGGAAAAAATGGAACCCTAATAGGATCACTTGTGTGGCTGTCTGTCTGTTCGTCTGTTACAGCCGATTTGCTCTGGCACACATACTTTCAAGAATTTTCATGTCCACTATATTAAATTTCAAAATCGATGCCATTTTCATAATTAACGTCCCAAAAAACCATAAAAACGACACCCATATTGATATTTACACATTTCAACATATCAACCCCATCGCACCCCAACAGGGGATGATGGTATTTCACGTCCACTTCGTTGGATTTAGAAATAGTTGTTGTTTTCGTAATCAGCGACCCGATAAACCATACAAACGATACCCATGTTGATTTTCAGAATTTGTCACCCCATTTCCCCCTTTTAGGGGTGGAATTCTGAAAAAACCTGAAACACATGTTTACTCATTTATAGATAGGAGTACTCTTGTGAAGTCTCGAATAAAATAGTCTAACTAATCTTGTTTCCCCATATAAACTTTGGACCCCCGTTTCACCCCCTTAGAGGGTGAATTTTGAAAAATCCTTTCTTAGTGGATGCCTACACTATATAAGGTATCTATATGCAAAATTTCAAGTCTCTAGGACCAGTGGTTTAGGCTGTGCGTTGATATATAAGTCAGTCAGTCAGTCAGTCAGTCAGTCAGTCAGTCAGTCAGTCAGGACTTTGAATTTTATATATACAGATGATAGCAAATACGCCTTTGTGTGAAATCACGACGCGTTAGTATCTATTGTTTACGGAGCGGATTGCTCGCTCACTGCCGTTCGTAGCAAAGTGAGAAACGCGAGGCATTTCCTTTTTTTTTGGTAATTATTGTGTAGTAAGTATATATGATATATTATTCAAATACTATTATAACAAGTCTCTTTATAACTTTTTTTTTATCTTAAAAAGTAACTATTCTTTACGTAATATTTGCTTGAAGAGAAAATAGTTTACCACTATTTTCAGTTTTTTGCTAAATTTCGATTTTTTGTATGGAAGGGCATTACAAAAAATATATATATTGAATTCCTCATCCTTAATTTATAGGAAAATGCTACCAAATACGCCCTGATTTGAAATTGCGACGCATTAGCATTTTTTGTTTAAGAAGCGGCGGGAGCATACTCCGCCCCCCTGTCCCCCCTCGCCTTAAATCCGGGAATGTTAGGGCCAGGCCTCAATCTGCTCATTTTGACCTAGGCTATACCTGTACCAAGCTTCATGCTTCGGTCACTATCCGAATGCTCTCCATAAAAGAGCTGGCAAGAGAACCTCGAGTATTACACAATTTTCAAGGGAAGATGTTAATGAAAATACATTTCATTGACTCCAGGCGCTAGCTGATAATAATGATAAAATTATTATTTACGTACATCATGACAATAATGATAATATCATTGTTAACGTTGCTCAGAGGGGTTTTTTTTTATAGGTTTTTGTTTATAGTCGTTTTATTTTTTTATTTTTATTGTTAGCAGCTCAGAATAAGGGTATTCCTTATTCTGAGGTTAGCAGTGATAGAAGCCATAGTAATACGTATTCTGTGAAAATTTCAAGTGACTACCATTACGGCTGAAGCTGTAGACCCCTGTGACAGATGGACTGGTGGACGAACAGATACACAAGCAGGCAGACAACGGAGGCTTAGAAATAGAGTCCCATCTGGCAATCTTCATATATGGAACCTTATAAATGTAATTTTGGAACTACAACAGTTAGGTTTTCTTGTTCTATAAATTACAACTGTGAGAAAGCGGGCTTGCCTAAAGTTATTCCATTTTAATTCTCACCAGCTCTCATACTTTACTGCACGTCCAATCCATTTACTCTGAAAATTGTCATTGTCGGTCAGCAGCCCAATTCTTATATTTCTATGACGTGTAGGTACGCGATGTCATAGGCGAAGTTGATGAACGGGAAACGCAGGGCCCCACGCAGGTAAAACTTGGAAAAAAGTAAAGATGATGATGTTCTATTCCGACCGTTTTTGGTCATGGTGACTCCTTCGACTCCTAGTCGGTACGGCGCCGGTGGGCCCGAAAATGGCTAATGTAGCCAATCTTCCTAGTAAACCTACGTACGCACTGAGCGCACATGTTAGTATACCATCTACATAATTAAAGTAAATGGCCGTGGGCTTTAGGGCTTAAAAATCGTCGCGTCACTTTGGTACACGCTTTGAGTCTGGCCACATTGAATAGACTTCCGTGTGTACGAAAGCGAATGCGAACACCTATGGGAGAAGTTTGCAAGACCACCTTGACTACTACTGCAATGTACAACGCGAACAGTGTGGGTGCTAAAAGACACCCTTGTTTCACCCCGCAAGTGGATGGGAAAAACTCTGACTAATCTCTGTCTACGTTTACGCAGCACTGCAAGTCGTCGTGCAGGAATCTTGAAAATCTGCTAAGCTTCTCCGGCCACCCTAGCTTCTGCAGTTCTATCTAAAAGCCTTCACGAGGCACACTATCGAAAGCCTTATCCAAGTCAACAAAGCAGAGGCACAGCTGCCGCTGTTCTCTCTCTGCTTGTTTTATTGCAGTTGACGAACGAAAAAGATGGCTTCACGTCCCTCGGTTAGGTCGGAAGCGACATACAGCACACCATCACGTCAACCTCGCTTACGTGTCATAGAAATACGGGAGTTGATCTGCTGCAGAGCGGTAGTAAAATACCACTTTGGTCCCGGCAATCAATGTGATTTGAATTACAAACCTAAGTAAATGTATAAAATACCAAAGTTAAAAATAAGCAAAAATAAATATAACTGTAATTTTAGGCATTTTTATTTATCTAAATCATTTTCTTCTTAGGCCAACTCAAACCTCCTTTGAATTTTTGACCCTTATGTAACAATTAGTAGATAGTCTGAATCAAAAACTGTGTAAGCTCGCCCACTCCTCTGGATTTCGTTTGATTCTCCGAAATTGGGCCGCCTAATAATTGTGTAAAATAATCCAACACGATCCAATTTGCAGGAAAAAAGCTTTTATAAACTCAAGAGTAGGAAAATGAAGGTATATTTTCAGGTGCTATCAATTCAAGTCTATGTATAGATTTTTCACGATCTCTTAAAATACAGATCGCGTGATATTATGAGAAGGAGAATGAATAATACAATTTGCAATGTAAATATACATCATTGTCACTTAGGCCTCGTATGGACAGCAAAAAGCGAGTTCAGGTCCTCTAAAAAGGCCGCTTTGGATGAATTGTATTATGATTCCGTTCTAATGCCGTCTCTTTTGCACGCGTGAAAAAGCTCTGACTCCATCCTACTTTCAAATCATTTTATCATTCACCCAAGTCGGCCTTTTTAGATCCCCAGGGGATCTACTGGTCCGACTGGCCGACTTGCAAACTTGCAAACTGGCCGACTGGTCCTCTAAAAAGGCCACTCTGGATAAATCATATTATGAGTCCGTCCTAATGCCGTCTCTTTTGCAAGCGTGAAAAAACTCTGACTCCATCCAACTTCAAATAATTTTCTGATTCACCTAAGTCGGCCTTTTTAGATCCCCAGTAGTAAGTAACCGGTTAAGGATGGTCATCTTGACGCGACCAACTCAGTTGTGGGTGTGGCCAAATGTCATGCTGGTTCATTTCGCTACATGGTGTGTGCTCCATGAAACTTGCGAGGACAATACAATCGTGCCAATTTTGGGGCCGGCGCAAAATTGAAAACTTTTTTCACTATTAACCACATTTTGGCAAGACTGTGGACGTTTTCAAACATTATTTTTGATTATTATTATACCAGATAACATTTTTGATGTTTGACCCGTATTCATTTTTTGATTTTATCTAAAACAATAAAAGCACATTCAGCTACACTTTTAGTAAAAAACCGTTAAATTAACGTATGTTAGGGGTTTTAAGAGATTACGTAAATTTCACGATTTTTAATTCTACTTAAACATAGATCTAGATAATCTTAATGGATTCAGCCTAAAATATAATATTCCATGGACACCCCACAATGTGGTGATAGCTTTTGTATGGAGGTTTGCGCGTAACGAATAGAATCGAAGAGGTGATTCGAAAAAGGGCCCATTTGACATGTTTCACGAAAATGGTTTGTGTTTTAAATAATAAAAAAACATGACTATTATATTAAGAGTTATATTATCTTAATAATTTGATTTCCTGAAATCCCTTTTTCGAATCACCTCTTCAATCGCATTCTTTTTTTTGGACAGTTAAGTATGGAGAACCTCCTCCCTTATTTTAAACGTTCAATTTAATAAGTATAATTGTTAAATACGGTTGATTACACCCAGACAAATATGCATAATCTAAAATAACAAGTAATAGCGCCGAGCCGAGCGCCATCTTTCGTCAATAGCGGAAACTGCGACTATATCACTTAAGAAATCAAATGAAAGTTGCAGCTTTTTCGTAAAAAAATTCATCATCTAGAGGTTTTTTAGACCACAAGTCTAATACGGCTTGTGAATACGGCTTATTAACCTTAAATCTCGAAATGGTTTTCGAATTAACACACCTTAACATAATTTAATCTAAGCCAAACTACATGGTATGTAGCCTAGAGCTTAGTTTCATGGACGCGGAATCTGCTCGGATATACTAATTTACGGCTCCCTACGGCAAACTTCGTCTTCATGACTATCTGAGGCTGAATTAGATGTGGTTTTCTGGGAATTTAGTCCTCGGTTTAGGGTCAACGGATTATTCAAATGATGGGTCTACCTTGTTTAGATACTTGAGAGTCTATAATGGTGTCGATTTGGTGTAGCATATTTTAACTTATTTGACAGGACTAAACTTAAGACTGTACCTGAGCCTAGAGCATGACCAACTCCAGTCTATTTAGGATTCGTTTGAAGAAATTCGGACTCTCCATGTATTGAAAAAAATATATTGGTTTATTATAATCTTTTCTCTAGGGATCTTACGTATAAACAATGTACTAAGATTTATACTTTTGTCAAAAAAAAATGTTTTGCACCCTCTTCTTTTTTGGTTTTCAAACTTTCGCTTGAAGAACGCGGTTAAGAGATCAACTTGATTTTTTTTTTCATAAAATAGGTAATAGAAATATGAAGGTATATCACCTAAATTCAATATTTTTTTCCCTACAAAATATTTCAGTATTAGCTAAAAACACACAAATTTGTTGTTTCGCTGCGTGATCACTAGTATTACGCGTCTAAGAAAAAGAGGCCAAAGAGCCAACACATAATCGCCTCTATGAAAAGCAAATAAAGTATTTGCCATTAGACTTATTGTGCTGGACGGGTAATAAAAAAAGTTGCTAGAGTATGCCATCTTCTTAATTTGAGCGTTCTGTCCTTGTCTTTTCGATAAAGAAAGAAAAAGACAGGATGCGAAAAAAAAAGGTTAGTCTTGTCAAATAAGTTAAGTCGTGTTACACAGAATCGACACAATTACCTCACAATGCTTCGCATGATCATCTGTTATATCAACAATACTGCACCAACAATCACTCTGAATTAAATAAATATAAGGTAAAGTTAAGGACTAATGCTTGTGACAAAATGAATGTGACAAAATTTTGGTAAAAAAAAAATTTACCGGTAGAAAAAAATTGCAAGTTTAAAACTCCAAACATTAAATTGAAACGCTTGAAAGGGACAAAATTCACGGGAAAGTGTGAGATGGCGCTCTACACACCTTTGTGTGCGCGTATCACTCACACGAACGCCAAAATCGCGAAAAAAAAAATTACGCAATCGATTCCTTGGATTGTGACAATGATGAACTGCATAAGCAATATTGGTTTAAATAAGTGATCGCTTAATAATTAAAGAATGTTCCGCGTTTCAGAAACGTCAGATCTGTATGGCATGCGTAAACGGCCGTTCATGCTGTTTAGGGTTTTCGAAAACGACATCATGCTACGCAACTTTAAACGCAAATTGAACATCAAATTATTTTTCCAGAGAATTAATTTTATATTAATTAATTAATTCCAGGAATTATCTCCTACATCCAAAGTCACTCACAAACATCTCTTCTCTTTGATTCAAGTGTTTCAGTTTTTTTTTTATATTTTTAACGCGGGCACATCTATTTAATACATCCGATCATAAAACTTTGCACAAAAGTCAAGAGAAAGCACGCCCAGAATGGCTTACATTGTAAAAATAACATAGATATAATCTTTTTAAAAATAACCATTACTTTTACCGTGAAAAATATATTTGCATGAAAAGGTCGTAACAGCTACGCGTCAGAGAGCTCTATTTTATACAATAATTAGACAAGATAGAGTTCAGTTATACGAGATTTGATGCGATGTGACGCGCTAAGTGTAAGGTACTTCATTATTATAGACAGGGGGTCACTTTACGATGTAACTATATGTATCGATAAGCACGTGTACTTCCTCGCACATCCTTGTTGACAGCTGGTTTTATTGCCCCGACCGACCGACGACGCCGACGCGACGCTCAGTTTCTAAAGGCCCTACAATAGTTTAGTCGATTCCGAAAATCTGTTCGCCGCAAATGAGTAAACGCTAAGAAGGAGCCCAAGTTTAGGTTGAGTTACTTTAGGTTATACCTTAATACCTATGTAAGTAGTACGAACGGTCGTAACCAACACCAGCCTTCCTACACGGTAAAAACAGATTACTTATATAAAGACAAAACATATTACTTTGCATCAAATCAGATAAATTAAAACCGAGAAAATGGTCCTCTCCATATAGACGTTGGGTTGGAGTATATTTATTTACTTTGTTCCAGTGAAACAGTATGTACTTTAAAATTGTTTATTTGTTACAAGACAAATATGTAATATTTAATTCTTATTAGATGGATCATCATGATTTATGATTCATAATACCTACCTATACAGGGTGTAATCTTTAAGTGTGACCAGGCGATTATTCCGTAACTATTAAAGATATCAAAAAAATTTAAACTGACATCGAAAGTACGTTACCTAATCAGTAAAATGACAGCAATAACTTTTTGAAAATCAAACGAAAAGTATCAAAAATTTTGACATTAAACATTCCCATACATTGGGGCCTGGGGCCATTTTGTCTAATTTCAACATCTATCGCTATCGCTTTCGAATGTATCGTGATTGGCTAAAAATTATGTATGATGATGTTGTTTAAAACAATAGCGATAGATGTTGAAGTTAGACAGACAATAAGGGGGCAGCTTGAGCTCATCATTTTGCATCAAGTAGAACTGACCTCTGTGACCTCTGGGTGCGTTCATAACCTAGGGGTCGTGACATGGGTTCTATTGCCATCTCTGTCGCATGTGTTGAAAATTGTATACGCTATCCTGCTGTCAGTGTTGGAACCTGACGAAAGTGTTAATTAATGAACGGGGGTCTGAGCTGTTATGACAACCGAAACATCGCGCGCTCAAAAAGCACGTTTTTCACTCTAAAAACGTTTTTGCGGTGAAATTTTCAAGAAAATATCTGTTAAAGTACTTAATTACCTTTTTGTTAATGCCCTCCAATTTTCATAAAGTTTGGTTAGTGCAAATTTTATATAAAACGAAAAAAAAAACATGAATAATAGAATTTCTGATTTTTTTTCGGATCGAGCAAAGAACAACGTACCGCGTTTTGAATTAAAAATTTGCAGAAAAAATTTATGTAAAATGTAAAAAAAATCAGGTATAAAATATCACGATTTCATGGCTTAAGAGGCCCCTTTACGCATGAATTTTTCTCAAGATTCACACAAAATGCGAAAACTGATTGTGAAGTTAAAAGCTTATTCTCTTCATGTTTTTTTTTTCAAAACTATTATCTAGCGACATCTAACTACATCTATATAAGCGCTGAATTTGTGAAATGATTTCAAGTAAAAACTGTTTTCCATGAAATGATAACTGCTTATTTATAGAAAAGTGTATAAACTTAGTCTTCTTTACATGAACGACGTCTGTATTTGTCTCTTTTTTTAATTCCTCTATAGATAGAAATCATACAACTCGCTAAACTTGGGTAAAAACGAGGCTATTCACGATATCCTGACAGCTAAATATGATGGTGTTTCATCAAATTTTGCTTTTTGGGCTGTATAGAGACGTAGTTAGATCTCGCTAAAATATGAAGAAAATAAGCTGTTGACATTAATTTTTAGGGTTCCGTACCCAAAGGGTAACCAACGGGACCCTATTACTAAGACTCCGCTGTCCGTCTGTCACCAGGCTGTATCTCATGCATGAACCGTGATAGTTAGACAGTTGAAATTTTCACAGATGATGTATTTCTGTTTGCCGCTATAACAACACATACTAAAAAACAGAATAAAATAAAGGGGCTCCCATACAACAAACGTGATTTTATTGCCGTTTTTATAGATAATGGTACGGAACCCTTCGTGCGAGAGTCCGATTCGCACTTGGCTGGTTTTAATAAAATTCCAGAACGAAAGGGGCCTCTTGAGAATAGTAAAAAAGAATTGGAATACCAATTTGAAAAAAATATATGTTAAATATATGCTTCCTTTAAATTCTCAAACAATTTTTTTTTTCTTTTTCAGTGGTATTTTTATTTTTTATTTTTTCCTAACTTTGCTCAAAAATTCATCTAATTGTTAAAAAGTTCTAGGCACGCCACTGAACGATATATGTAACGCACGAACACAATTTTGTTCCAAACCTCTACAAATACAATACATAAAATCCAACACAAAGTGCCACTTCCGTCATCTTTAGTGTCAAAGCATACAGCATCAAAGCTCAAAACCGCGACTCGATGCGTCACACAGAATATTGACAATTTCCACCTCTCCACCTCCATTGAATGTCACAATATTGCAAAGAAATACCCCTCTAGAGTCAAGAAAACTTTACTTAAAAATTTGAATTTAGAATGTGAGTTATTGTACTTGTTGGAATAGTCTTTAATGGGTAGAGTTAAAGTAGGGCCACTGAGTGATGGCATTTATGACAGCTGCATTTAATGATGAGGTACATTTCAAATTTCGGTTAAAAATAAAAATCAAGTGTAAGTTTACTTAACATTAGACACGTCATTCAACATTCAACATAATGATACAAAAGAAAAATGTGCCTAAACCAGTGGCGTAGCTATCGGAGGGCTATGCGGTGTAGTGCCCCGGGGCCCCCAAGAGATGTTTAAATATCTAAATCGAAAAAAGTATTTTACTATCATTTATTTAAGTTTAGTTTAACTTCGTCATCGTTTTGTTTTTAATTAAATATTATTACGTAACTTGGCGAACTCAAACACGACCTATAAAAATGAGAAACTTTTTTTTTTTTAATTCTTTGTTTCTATACGAATTCTAGTGCACAATAAAGCAACATTCAAATCGAAAAATAATAACCGAAACAAGTAATACATCACTATCAACAATGAAGTGTTACATTTTTTAATTCACATTTGCTTATAAATAATTACGATACTTTGTAGGCATTTATACGTCATAGGCGCCGTCACTCAGTGGCTCTACTGTAGGCATATGTTTATTAGAAATTGATACCTGTCGTTGTTGGTTCTTGATGGAACATTTGTAACATATGAATAAAAGAAAACCTAAACAGCTGGAAGAAAAAAGATTCTAAATCCACTTTCGTAGAACACCTTAACAAAGAAAAGCATACCTTTGACCCGAATCAGGACATAAAATTCCTACAAAAATGCAAAAAAGGACCGAAACTCAACGCTTTAGAATCCCTGGAAATAAATAGACACAACATTAAATCACCCCAGCCACTCTTAAATGACCAACACTGCCTATCATCGTCACCATTACTCCAATACTTCACAATCTAATTCAACCTAATGAGCACTTTTGTTTATTTATTTATTGACATCAGTTCCTTTTTTGACTTTAGAATCTGCCGACAGAAATGAAAACTTTACTGTCAAAATAGCATGTCGGTGACGGTGACTTACGATCATAGAGAAACCACCCCTAAAGAGGTGCAATACTTCTTGGGTGTAATGACACTTGGTTGGTTAGCATGTCGATTTTCCATAAGTTTCTGCTGCTAAAAATTGCTCAAAACGCCTAAAGAAGTATAGACTTAAAAGAAAAATTGGATCTTATGAAGAATTCGATGGCCTTAAATACACTCTAAGCCTCTAAGCACAAATTTGCGCCTTTCGGGTTTCAAGAACAATTAGCGAACTCTTTCTGTAGCTGGCTTATACAATGTGTAACAGAAAGGTGTAACCACATTTGAAGAGCTTATTCGGTTAATGGAATAGAACAACTTTTACAATGGAGCTAACCCTGAAATCTCAAAAAAGAAATCTGCCCTTCCATACATTTCGGCCCAACGGCATTGCATTTTTCTATAAAATAGTTTTTTTTTTTCCAGATACAGGGTTTGTTCCACAGCTCTTCAAATATGGTTACACCTTTCTATTACACGTTGTATATAGGTATAAGGACAAAACAAACTCGTCCTTATACGGATTCGGAAACAAAGAGACCCGGCGGTGTTATAAATCTGTAATTTTTTGTCGGCTCCTAAAATGTTCAGCTTACCTGGTACGGCCTGCCAGAATTTATTGATTGGCGGCTCGCCCCTGTTTCAAGTTGTTTGACTATTGTTGCAAAGTTTTGGGACTCGATACCTGTTACTTTATGTTTCTTGTTTGCATATTTAATTAAATTCCCAACAAAATCTCATAAAAACTCGCTATTAGTCTTGCATAATGAAACTCTTCATAGACCCGCTCTTAAGGGGGGGGCTTATTTTGTCTGTTTTCTGATTAATTTTAAACCATGAAATTATGATATTTTATGTCTGAAAAAAATATATGTCTTAGATGCATAATTTTTTTATTGCTTAATTTCTGCAGATTTTTTTGCGGTTCAATACGTGATTCATTATACTTACTCGATCGAAAAAAAAACCGAAAGTTCGTCGATTTTTCATGCTTTTTTCGTTTTATATAAAATTTACATTACCAAATCGTAGAAAAATTACAGGAAATTAAGGAGAATGTAATTTAGTCAGTACTTTTGCGGATAGTTTACAAATTTTTTTTCGTAAAAGCGTTTTATGAGTGGAAAACGTGTTTTTAAGAGTGTGCGATGTCTCGGTTGTCGTAACAGCCACGGCTCAGAGCGCGCTATTTTAAACTAGAGTCATAGAGTTTAGTTCTATTTGATGCAAAATGAGGTGCTTAATGTCAGGGATAACGGGCCCTTAAGGCACTACGGAAAAAAAACGATACTTTTAGAACTTGCATATCTACTTCAGTAAATATGTAATGTATTATTTTGACAAAGTAGCATATTATTTTTGGAATCTTTTCCTAGGGATCTGTTAAAACAGAAACGCAATTGGAGATATTTGGCTCCATAGAAATATTTATTGAAATGAGGTCTTTTTCGACATCAATTCTCCTGGTTTGACAATTTAGAATGACATATGTACTGAATTATATTTTATTAGATGGGTTTTAACGGTATCTAAAACCTGGTTGAACAAAATTTTGATTACAACTTTAGTACATTTTATATTAATAAAAAACCAACATTTTGCAACTTTTCCACGAATCCGTCCCTCCCGCACTGAGGGTTTTTTCGCATATGGAGTAACAAGGACGCTAAAACTTTTACATATCGCCTTAATGTCATCTTGTCATAAATACCTGTATTCAGATAAATCTGTCCTGCTCAGTGGAAGCGGGCTGTTCAGAAAACTCGCGAGGTATTTTATTTTAGAATAAGAGGGATGGGTTTTTAATGGCATTTCTTTAAAACACCAAAAAATACTAAAATCCATCAAATCAAAAAATCACACATCAAAAAAATACTGAATTGCACACTAAAATACTAACTGTGCTCTTATAGGGTAAGTCCAGGATAGATGCCCTAGATTTTGAACTGGCTTTATAGCGGACAAATTATGACCGCTGTTTAAATGTTTTTCAATGCAGTTGCTCGTAAAGTTTTCTTTTTTGTGTAACAAAATTATGCGCGTGAAATAAAACAGTACTGAAATCCTTTATTTCACGCGTGAAATAAAGTAATTTTTTTAAGTTTTTGACTCTGTGGTGCATGGTGCAAGTCATAAAATTTAAAAAATTACAAAGATGCAAGGAGGTTTTGCTGTCCAAAAAAAAAACAATTATTTATAAGTATGCGCGCTCTAGCAATAATTGAATGATGATAAACACCATAACGCATAAGATTCTTGATTATCTCATTTAAAAATACGTGTTTTGTTTCCTCAAACAAAAATATTTTTCACATTATTGGCTGTGTACCTTTGCCTCAAGAAAGAAAAAACTGTATGAAACGCGCGCTCTGCAAAGAAAGCACGCCATTTTGTTGTAAATAGGCTTTGGTGAAATAAAATTACTTTCTTTATTATACTTATTTTTTTGTTGTATTTTCTCGCAAAATGCATTGAAAAATGTTGTAAGATACTTGAGCGTAAAAGGTTTTTATCCGAATGCGTGCCAATGAAATTTGGCACTTATTCGTATAAAACCTTACTTTCCGCACGTGTACCTTAAATAACTATTACTAGTGTTCGGTAAGTTCAGTCCTTTGTCTACAGCAATAAATATTATAATTTTCAAAACTATAAAAAAATCAAGGAGATTTTAAGACTTTAAATTACCTCTCCTTATCGGGATAGACACCTCGGGTGTGGTACAGACAGAAGCTCCAGAGTTAAAACCGTGATGGGGATAGAAGCCCTTTGTAATAAAACTAATCAATTTATGATTTTAGTGTATTAATATCTTTAAAAAAAACTTCAATTTACGATAATGTATAAGATGCTACCATCCCACTCAAAATTTATAAAATCAGCTTGTGTATGCTAATTTAAAAAAAACCGTCCAAGTGCGAGTCAGACTCGCGTACCTAAGGTACCGTATTGTGGATGATAAATTTAATTTTGTCATTTTTTTCTTGAATTTTTCAACCGCTTTATTTTTCCTGTAATTAAGATTCGTAATACAATTCGTACAACAAATTCGTATACGTAAACACATATTATCGTGATTATTTTTCAGATTTTTTGGTCCACCAGTTTTGGAGATAATGGGGGGACATACAATTTTTTGTGTTTTTTCAAGGATTTCGCGGAATATTTTCAATAAAATAATTTCAAGGATTTCTGTGGCACTGTGCGTGCCGGACTGCTACGTGCAACGACGACGTCGCCCGCCACTGCTGGATGTGCCGCGCGCGCGTACCAACCTGATGAAGCTCACGTGCGCCCTTCGCACTCTTAACCAGCCCCCCTATTGTGTATCTTTAGTTGCCAACTGCACGAGGTGCCTATCATCAAAAACATAGCTAAAAACTGAAATTTCAAAATTGCCTTTAGTGGGTATTGAACTATTAACAATCTGTGTCGTCACTTCAAGTACGAAAACATTCTTAGGACATCGGAATTCGATAGTATATCTATGTTTTTGATGATAGACACCCAGTCCAGAAGGCAACTAGAGATACACAATAGGCCCGCAGGTCTCAGAGACCACGGATATTTTCTATTGTTCTCTGAGCGAGTTCACAAAGGTCACATTATTTATTTTGTGCTATAGTATAAGTCCGTAGGGTGTCAATTTAATTTAATTTTAGATTAGTTTTAAGTGTAACTGTTTATATACGAGTAATAAATAAAGGTCAAATAAATTTTTATATAAAATTTTAAGAAAAAAGACATATACTTTGTAAAAATGTTCCTCGGGTCAGCATTTGATTTGAACCTGCAACCTCTTGCTTACGAGGCAAGTGCTCTCCCGACTGAGCTACAGATTTTCTCACTTTGACCGTTCAACTTTTTCACTCTATATTAACTTTTCACAAAATAATTGTCTTTCTACTTGACATTGTATCTGCCTGAATCTATCTGCAATGACTAAATACGACAACAAAAAAAGATAATAATAATAATGGTCCGGATATGAATCCCCGAGGGGGTGTCAGAGGTAGATCCATGTTTCACCGACGATTATTACGTCCCAACGTTATTGGTGGTGAGCCCTATCGCCATACTTCGGGCACAATGAATTCATGCAGGTTTCCTCACGATATTTTCCTTCACCGTTCAGCAATTGGTAAGTACATACAAGTACTATGCACATAAATTCTAAAAACCTATTGGTTTATGCCCGACCGTTATCCGAACCTGGGTCTGAAGATTGAGAAGGCGTTCTACCGCCACCGCTTAGTAATAAAAGTAATTCTTTATTTTATAAGTTTATATATTTTGCCAAACAGTCCAATAAAATTCTAGGTCTCCAGGAAGTAAACAAGCCTTTGTTGTTGACCCAAAAAAACCGTCGTTCGTTGGAAAACAAATCGGGGAAGAGAAGACTATCAAGGATAATGTCAAGGACGGCCGCGGAATATTTTTAGTGGAAAAAAATCTTGTACAAATTGCCACATTCACCCGTAGTTATTACCCCATTACAGTGAGTGACTGCGCTCTCTGGCAACACTGGAGAGATTGAGGGGATAAATCTAGGAAACTAGATTATACTGGGTGTTGGGATGAAGTTGCGAAAGCCGGAAACTGGCGATAGTACTCGTCCATACGAAAAACTTTTACCAACCCTCGAATCGCGTAAAAAAAAAATGCTGTTCCATAAAAAGTTATAGTACGTTTCAAGTACCAAGGCCCCATTGCACTTTAGACGGTCATTAGGCGTTAACAATAGGATTAGTGTGTTATGTTGTGGACTGTATGATGGTTACAATTTAGATTTATCGAGCGTCGTTGTGTCTTTGCTTTGAAATGTGAAAAGAGAGCACCAAAGGAAATTGGAGGGACTTACAGGTAGTTGATGATATTGATGTTCCTGGTTATCTCTGCTGCTGGCTGGGGGGCCCCTGATTAATCCTGGTGCTATGTACTCGCATAGTTCACGAAATTATATATTATTTTATGATAATATTTAGGCTGTATTACAGCGAGGTCTTAACATTGGTGAGTTTGAATCGGTGAGTGAATGAGATCCCGTGGAATGAATGGATTGAATGGGAAAGGGAATGAAGTGGATTGGTGGTGCTTTTTAAATTTGATAAATGAAGTCTTAACATAGTGATAACAAAAGATAAAGTACGTTTCAAATACCACGGCCCTATTGCACTAGAAACTTAACAATGGGGCTCATAATGTTTGCCTTTTGTTTTTTTATACCTAGCTGGTTGACCAAAATGTATGGAACAAAAATTTTTTTTCTCGGTTTGTTTTTCTCGACATTTGTTCGTATATGTGCGTGTATACTATCGACAGTTTTCGACTTCCGCAGCTTCATCTTAACACCCTATGCAACGTGAACGTGAAATGGAATCAGGCTGTTTTTATTTCCCCCTGTATATTCGTAGTTATTTGTCTGCGTTAGTTTTAAAAACGCTTTGTATGTGAAAAGGCAAGATGAGTGTTTTATACATATTAGTATGTATGTTTTTTATACAGACGAGGTCATGATCGAAAATAAAACGTGTGGCTAAATGTGGAAAAGCTTCAACATTATCTTTGTGATTTTATTCGATTAAACAGTTTTTTTATTATATTTCAAAGACATGATACTTGAGGATAATTCATGATTTATATAAAAAGTGTGAGGCGTAACGTCGTCGCGTAAACGTCTTTACTCACCCAGATGAAGGCTGTCTAAATCTGCTGAAACTGGTCGGCTTTCCCGATCATAACACGTATTGAGGTGAGCCGTTTTTATATAAATCACAAATCCATACATTTAGGATTCGATGGCTTCGATAATAATATTTAGAAAGTCAAGTTTTATGTTTGTTACTTTACATAATAATTTTATTAACATGTACGTAAATTAAGCTCAAATAACATTAAAAATTAAAATCTAAACCAAGTAAAACATTCTACAAGCTAAACCTATCTAAAACAGAAATATTAAATTAAGTAAAAAACTTTATCCAAATCGCTGCCAAATGGTAGGGGCGCCCAAAACACTGGCAGCGTTACCTCATTGGATCCGAGGTACGCACTAGCCCTTTACATTATTACATACTTGTTGTCAAATTTCATGTTACCAGATAATAAAGCCGATTCTGAAGGCTTTAATTTTAGTTTAAGTGCTGTCAAAACTAAAAGTTTTTCCAAAGTAATTTAGCTCCATTCCTAACAAGGACTAATTTTGCAATTAAGAAAATTTAGTTTTGACAGCACTAAAATTAAAGCCTCTAGAATCGGTTTTAATGTCATGTCAAAGAGCTCATCTCCTGTAGTGAAATATCAGTATATTTATTATGAAAACTGATTAATTAGTTATTGCAAAGCACATGAACTTTTTGAATTTTTTAAAAATGCCTCTCATTACTGAAGTTAGCGGTAGCGATATTTATCACTTTTAGTATAAAATCGTGTCAAATGACGTTACGATATATGCCGTTACTTTAATTTCCAATAACTTTGTCATTTTTGAGATATCGAAAAAATCAATTTACTACTGCCTGTCATTTGGACTTGTTACCCTGAAAGTGATTTACCCTTGGTGTATCAATTTACCCTGAAAGTGTTTTACCCTTGGTGTATCAATATCTTTTTAATGGATTTTTCCTATTTTTCCATCAAATCCCAGCACTACTAAAGGTGGTATGGTTCCGACCCACCCTACCCCCAGGGGTATTTTTTTTTGGCGTTGTTACTCCATAACTCCGTCATTTCTGAACCAATTTGAACAATTCTTTTTTTGTTTGAAAAAGTGTACTTCCAGGTAGGTCCCATTTTAGGTTTGGTCATGATCTGATGAAGGTCTTCAGAGATAGGCAGTGGAACTCCTCAGAAAATGACAGCATACCTCTCGAAATTGAAGTAATCGCTTTGTACCTGGGTGCTGATTACAAGGTATTACTTGAAAATCATCATTCTTTCACCTGGCCTTCGATCCTGGCTTCATCACCATATTCACCATAGAACTCCTCAACGGATCAGAGCACATAACTCGAGATTGCGGCAATCACTGCGTTAGGGTGCTAATTCAAGGGTATTACTTGGAGATTACCAGAATACCCACCTGACCTTCGATCCTGGCTTCATCACCATAGAACTCCTCAACGGATGACAGCACATAACTTTGGATTGCGGCAATCAGTTTGTGTTATGGTGCTCATTGCAGGGCATTGCTTGAAAATTGCCAGTGTACCCACCTGACCTTCGATCTTGGCTTCATCACCATAGAACTCTTTAACGAATGACAGCACATAACTCGAGATTGATAGCAGGAAGCTACTCAAACATAGCTACTTATACTCACTTGAACTTCGTTTCATATTAAAACCACGTTTGCAAGAACTACCCATATTTCACAATTTAACCCAGCAACACTAAAAAATGTGAAATAAAATAAACTTTTAACAAAAAAATAGCAACCGACTTCAATAGTAACAGCAGTCATTCACTAAAAAGTTAATAATAATTCTATAAAGACCGATGGTACCGAAGCAACACTTTTGCCGACTTTTTTCTTCCTGAAACATTATGTTATCTAGAAGTCGGCGTATTTCCTACGATATAGCAACATAAAAACCAATATAAGAACGCCGACTTCTAGATAACATAACGTTTCAGGAAGAAAGAAGTCGGCAAAAGTGTTGCTTCGGTACCATCGGTCTTTATAGAATTATTATTAACTTTTTAGTGAATGACTGCTGTTACTATTGAAGTCGGTTGCTATTTTTTTGTTAAAAGTTTATTTTTTACGACTTTAGTAGTCTGATCAGTTTGCTGACCGCTGGTAGACAGATTGCGCACTCATAAGTGTGCGCGCGTCGGCATTATATTAACGCACACATTCAAAAACAATAGATTTTAGGTGCCAGAGCTCATCTAAACTTTTGAAATCTTTGCGTTCAGTAAGAAGCTACTAGTTTGATATATTAGTATAACTTTTTGGGAACCTTTTTCTACAACTCTGGAATACAGAAACGTGATTAAAAATCTTTCATTCGGTAGAAATTGTTACTAAAATGAGGTTTTCAAACACACGCTTTCTCATAGTTTGACAAATAATTATCATGTAAAAACCCCAAATTTTATTAAATGGGTTTTAACAATATCTAAATTACCGCTTCTTTTCATGGAGATATGTGAATAAATAGGACTTTTACGACCGTTTCCTGTATTACGCGCTGCCTTATTCAAGGATATACGAGTGCATATCCAATGTGCTGCTGGGACTTCCTGTACTCTTTAGACAGGTTAGAATTTTAAAGGTTCTGTTCAACTACTTAAGGTGATATGTAAAAGTTTTAGCGTCCCTGTTACTCCATATGCGAAAAAATCCTCAGTGCGAGAGGGACGGATTCGTGGAAAAGTAGCAAAAAATCGGTTTTTTATTTATATAAAATGTACTAAATTTCGTTTAACCAGGTTCTAGATACCGTTAAAACCCATCTAATAAAATATAGTTGCAGTCTATATGTCATTCGAAACTGTCAAACCAGGAGAATTGGTGTCGAAAAGGACCTCATTTCAATAAATATTTCTATCGAGCCGAATTTCTCCAATCGCATTTCTGTTGTAACAGATCCCTAGAAAAAGAATTCAAAAATAATATACTATTTTATCAAAATAATACATTGTTTACTGAAGTAGATATGCAAGTCCTTAAAGTGTCAATTTTATTTCCGTAGCGCCTTAAAACCCTTAGTTTCGTTACTTTCTACATTATTTTTTGAGTTTAGGTGATTTATGTATGACATGGACATATACCGTGTGTTAAGATGATGTTGCAGAAGCCCGAAACTGGCGATAGAAAGCGCCCATATAGACAACTTTTCGTAAAAAAAATTAGAAATCCAGAAAAAATAAATCAGTTGTTTCATACATTTTGGTCGGGTAGCTCCATAGTAAAAGTGGTCGTATGGACGTGTACTATCGCCAGTTTCCGGCTTCCGCAACTTCATCTTAACACTCAGTATAAGGTGACTTTGATTGATATAGCCAAATTCATACTGGAGACACGGTCAGTGGACAGGATCAAGGTTCAGTGGCCGTTTTTGCAAAATACGCAAATACTGTTGGTCCTCCTGTACTGCTTAAGAACAATCCCAGTCCCCGAGTGATTTAGAATGTAAGAAGCCCTTAAAACTTGTTACTGCCCAACCAGCAAAACTACAGATCGCGGCAGTAAATAGTGCACATCGTATCGTAACGTCATCTCTATCGCACGAAGCACTAACAGTCCAGTAACAGAGACGACGCTCTGCAAGTTCAGTTCTAAAAAAGTTGTGTTAAAACACTCGAGTGAATGCTCTAAGAACGTTCTCTCGACACAATTTGGGCGCATCTTTCTGTCTTTTTAGATGTAATATCGTAAAATCATCCGTACGAAAAAGTTAAAGGTCGAAAAAATGTGAAGTAAAGAAAATTTCTTCGCCGTTTGGTGCTATGATAGCAATCAGTGTGCCATTCACTCTACTTATTATTGGTATATCAGTATTCGGTTGCAATGTCTCGGCTTTTTGATCGTGTGATGCCGTCAGGTGACAGTGACTCAACTAAAATAAAACAAAAGTAATTATCCGTACAATTCAATGCCATTTTATTGCCTAATGTAAATAAATCAAGGGCTTTCAAAGTTTGCTCGTTGTTCTTATATCCTTTTGATTATTAGTTAATATTTTCATGGGCCCCAAAATATCTTAGACATTAAGAAATTCCAAATAATATTAATATAATAATTAAAATGAATCTACCATTACAGCATTCACTCGACTTAATCAAGATATAGAAATAAGATTATCTTTTAGGCGTTCTACGGACGATATTGAAGTATTTTGCTCCCGTAGCGCAAATGATAAATCATCGTTATGAGAATAAAACATGTGGTTAACTATACAATAATGTTTCATCGATCATTGTTTAATTGACATTAATAAAATAATACTTAAATAACAGTCAAACACTTAAAAATAAAACTTACCTAAAACAAAACACTAACCTAAATAAAACCCTTATTAAACGTATACCTTATAAAAATAAACTAAACTAAATAAAAAATCCTATCTAGATCGCCACCGTCATGTGGAAGGGTACCTAGAAGGCTGGCAGCGTTTACTCTTTGAATGGCCAGACTGATTCTCTGGCCAAGATACGCGCCAGCCTTCGGGTCCCCACAAGCGTCGATCAGCCGTGCAGATAACTCTTAAAAAAAGAGTTTAGCATCAGGACCCCACGGCCCGAGGGTCTCGACCCCAAAAGACACATTTGTTTCATCTGCCGTAAATAAAAATAATAAAATAAAAATGGATTCTTCATTGAAGTCGGTTTCATGGTTATTATTAATAAAAGTCCTTTCGTCATTTAACTTCATAGTTAATTTAAATTAAAATTTTCTTCAATCTCTGTACTGTCTGAACTGTCTTCATGGTTAGTATTACCACTTTTACCGCTTCTTTGGTCATAAATGACATCTGTTGAACTGGAACATACTTTACTTGTAGAAAATTGACAATCAGTCGCTTGACTTGGCGCAGTCAAAAAAGAGTCCAAAAAAATATCTGCGGAACCAGCACTATAATGATTTGAACATTCTGCCAGCGTAGATGTAGATTTTCTTAGCTGTTCATACGTTCTATTTACTGTACATCGAAAGCCCACACTTCTTTTATTTTCCTTCGCTGATGAAAATCCATTTTCTTGGATAAAACCAATAGCGTTTTTTGTTAAAGTTCTGTAAAAGATTTCATAGAGTTTTCATAACATTATTTTGCTGTAAGATGGCGTTAAAATTTACTATTTGGATTAATTTCAGTGCTGCCAGAGAGAATTTTAGAGCATTTACCCAATTTTGTACAACATTGAGTGCTGTAATAGCAACAGAGATGTTATTTGGTTGTGTGAGCAGCTTTCACGCAAAATTAACGCTGTAAAAATGAAATGTTGACAAAAAATGCAAAAAAAGTTACTTTGACAATAAATAAGAAATCATATCAAATTCATAGATCTATCATAGAACTAATCGAGTAAACGTGCTATAGATTTCTGCAGTAAACGTTTACTCGATAAATTTGTATCACCAAAAAGTAATGAATGTTGAAAAATCAAACAAAATTCTACTATACGACGATTTTGTATTTTGTATCTTTCTTTCGATATTTCTTTGACTAAGAGTGATTGCTTATTCTATCTCTCTGCTAGTTGGGTGATCACTTACAGAGACTCCAGTATGAATTTGACTATATCAATATTGTCAATCAAAATCACCTTACTTTACATGATACAACCGACTTTATACTGGTGAATCGGTAAGTGGTCAGGACCAAGGTTCAATAAGCTATTCTGTGAAAAACACTAAATGAAATTTAGGCTTCCTATACTAATTGACTATATACAGGGGGCATAAAATATACATTTTCTTATCAGCGATATTTGCTTCTTATCTTACTAGATTTAATGTAAGATATGGCCAATTCATACATCCAGTATGAATTGGCTATATCATTCAAAGTTACCTTATATAGGTATATATAAATGAGTGTAAAATAAATCTGAAATTTGAACAAACTTTCGTGCACCAACTTTTCTCCTACGTGTATTCCTTTCCAACGTGGCCCACAGGTTTATAATAAAATAAAAGATGCTTTATTGCACAAAATACAGTTATTGTACAGAGGCGAGCTAAATACTAATTAGTATTATTTACCTCACAACGTTTTTCAATATGGTAAATGCGAACAACATTCCGCTACTATCTACAGTACTACACTAATTTATAACCATTAAAAATAAATAATATATAATAATATAACAATTAATCAGTAAAAATGTCCTGTCTGCCTATACATTGAATATTTTTGCGAAATTTTAAATGAAATGGGTTATTTATTGTACTCAAGCCAAAACTATATTTTTTTTGAATTTTTTCTGTCTTGCTGTATATTCCGTTTTAACTCGAGAACCACTCAAAGGATTTGGATTTTGGATGCGGATAACAGCCTGCCAAAAACTGTAGATACTAATCAAATGTGGGCAACATTTTTTTATTTATGACATTAGACTATTACCTACATATACACATAGATTATTTAATTACTTATATTACATAAAAACTGACCTGTAATAAGTGTATCTGTACCTACATTACATAAATAAATATATCTCATTTCATTTCTCAATTTCCTGGATTTGCACTTTTAGTGTAATATTGGATAACCTATGAAATAATTTCATCCAATAAATTTCATTGAAATTGGTGAAATATTCTTACAGATTCATGAGTTGATAATTCCTGTAATTCAATAGCTATTTCCATTATTCGATTTTTGTTTGAAATTTTATTTCAATGGTCAAGTTTTATATTTTCAATTTTTTTTCCTGGGAAAACATTACCGTTTTTGAAAAACAATGAAAAAAGTTTCATAGAAAAACTCATTAAAAAAAATACCAAGAATAAAAAAAGCGAAATTTGCTTCTGTTTTACAAATGAAATTTAAAAAAAGAACTAAGGGTAGCAAATACGACTTACACAAAAGTTCAAAAATCTCGAAAACCATACGACATTCGTAAACCTATGTTGGGTTATTCTGACAGGACATGGTCGCAGCTATCTATGGTTTTCATTTGAAACACTACTTACTGGACACCCTGTATGTAAGGACCTAATATTTCAAACTTTTTTAAATGGCCAATTATGAGATTAGTTTGAATTGCCTTGCATGTGCAGAACACAACTTAATTATAAGAACGAAAAGAAAAGAAAGAAAAGATCAAGACGAAAGAACTTCCTTATCATTCGTCTCAAAATTTATTATAGATTACGAGTGACCCAAAAATCTAATTGCGCTCTCAGATGAAAACGGTTTCAGAAATATTCAAATATCTACTTAAATCACTTTTGTAAAGTACCCTTGCTTAAGTTTTTAAATGTGAACATTTTTTCCTTTTAACGGTCGCAAAAGTTATGGAAGACGAAAATTATGAAAGACGAAAGGCCAGAGCGAAGCGCCTAATGGACATCTGGGAAATACGAAATCGAGGAGTTAGCGTAGACTCGGGTAGTCAGACTAGTAAAAATATTTTATTAAATAGGTATATTTTACTATTTAGATGCTCTTTGCAACTGTAACATAATGTGAGACATTGTGACACAAGTGCTTATGTTAGTGAAAGGTGCCTGCTCGACAAACGGACACCTTCCAACCAGCAAGACAATCACCAGATACACACACACACGGGTAGCTGGGCCCTTATGAATTTACCCTGGACTGGTGGTGCCTTGCGAACATCAACCTAAAACAAATTAATTCTACAACTTACATATAATCTCCAAACGTCCTCTTTGTTGCTGGCACTGGTGATGTGATGAGTTCCCTAAAACCCTATCCTAACCCGTTGAATTTAACACCTAAGAATACACAAAAGATATCACCAGCTAGCCTAACATGGCCAGTGTTTAACACCTATTATTAACACCCTTTGACACAACAAAACACCATATTCAATGTGTTTAATGTCAAATTGGGCTGTCAAAAGGTGTTCAGAGGGTGTTAAAAACAGACCATGTTAGGCTAGCAGGTGCCAATGCCGACACGCAGTCACCGCGTGTCACACGAGGTTGGAACGTCGTCTCACGTTCCTCGAAGATTGCTTCCAAGTAGCAACTTGTCTACCCGGCAAGAAAAGAGTCCGCTCTGATCCACAAACTGTTCACGGGGTCTCCACACCCGTTTTATCCCGTTTTTAATACAAATTATTCCAAAATTATACAAAGACCGCTCCGATCTTCCCAAGAATTGACAGCCAAGTCAGTCAGTGTTACCACACACAAAAAACCAAACCGTCGACACACCACTTGACGGATGCGTTCTAAAATACACGTATTATTCGCAACAGCTTGTATACGAAATGAACGAAGTCAGTTTCGTAATAGTTTTGCAGGAGTGTCTAAACTAAAGTCTAATTTATGTTCAGTTGCACAATACTTAATCCATCAAAACCATCAAAAAATTTTACGAAAACTGAGAAGAAGAACACTCGTTCATAAACCTCAGGTGCGTCGGCTGGTAATGCTGCCTTAAAGCCAATCAGAAGCTACAAGGATAAAGGGGGCATGGCTTAAGTAATAAGGACAGGACTTATTTTATTTTCGTTTTTATTGATTGGCTCTCTAGCAGTGTTATAGTAAATTGGACCAATCACAACGCAGAGTCGCAGTATTATAATGTAATATTATAACATTGGATAAACAATAGTAGTACTTATAAAACCGCTTTTGATATTGTAATTACCTGTAGTATGGGATGGGAGTAGATAAAAAATATTTTATTTTCTTGAAAAATTTGCTAATGATATACTTATGGTACATAATTATGTATTTCATGCACATAATAATAGAAATAAGTACATTATTATTATATTATATCATTAGATATTATTTATATTTGAGATTGTGACTGATGCCGGACCCAGGATAGGGCCCGAAATATATCTCACAATAACTTAAATTTTATTTTATTAAGTGTATATATATATATATATATTAACTACATTTAAAGACAAACTAGTCAATTAATAACGTTTATTTACATTTATATTTAAGCAAACTTTATTTTTGTACCCGTGCATGATTACTCTTATTTAAATTTTAATTGTTTTCTCAATGATTTGCTGTAAGAAATCTCTTATTAGATATAAGCTAACTCATATGTACATACCTTTTACTCTGACTGTTTGTGGTCGTGTTTCTGTGTATAGGTACAATAAAGAATTATCAATGAGCGTTTTTTCTTGTGTCAAATTCAGTTTTACATAAGATTCCTAGATGTTGTATACTTTAGCAACAGAATTTAAGACAAAATATTTACAGTTTCCAAACAAATTAAAAAACACCGACTTGGACATTGATTGCTACGAAACGTATTATATCTATGATGACCACATAACTAATTAATAAGGAATAGAAATGCCATGAAAGCCGTGACTGCGACGCACCAATTTGATCAATACGTCAAGACATGACCCGCGGGCCTCTCATTTCTCAACCGAACGCGTTAGAACAAACATATTGTAAAAATGGTGTATTTCAGCATGGCAAATTGTTCTAACTTTTCAAATAACCCAAATAAGAAATCCAAAGGAATTTCATTTCACTCGAAAGTAATTTAAACATGTAGGTATTTACTGTGATATATACACTTTTGTAAAGTACCCTTGCTTAAGTTTTTAAATGTGAACATTTTTTCCTTTTAACGGTCGCAAAAGTTATGGAAGACGAAAATTATGAAAGACGAAAGGCCAGAGCGAAGCGCCTAATGGACATCTGGGAAATACGAAATCGAGGAGTTAGCGTAGACTCGGGTAGTCAGACTAGTAAAAATATTTTATTAAATAGGTATATTTTACTATTTAGATGCTCTTTGCAACTGTAACATAATGTGAGACATTGTGACACAAGTGCTTATGTTAGTGAAAGGTGCCTGCTCGACAAACGGACACCTTCCAACCAGCAAGACAATCACCAGATACACACACACACGGGTAGCTGGGCCCTTATGAATTTACCCTGGACTGGTGGTGCCTTGCGAACATCAACCTAAAACAAATTAATTCTACAACTTACATATAATCTCCAAACGTCCTCTTTGTTGCTGGCACTGGTGATGTGATGAGTTCCCTAAAACCCTATCCTAACCCGTTGAATTTAACACCTAAGAATACACAAAAGATATCACCAGCTAGCCTAACATGGCCAGTGTTTAACACCTATTATTAACACCCTTTGACACAACAAAACACCATATTCAATGTGTTTAATGTCAAATTGGGCTGTCAAAAGGTGTTCAGAGGGTGTTAAAAACAGACCATGTTAGGCTAGCAGGTGCCAATGCCGACACGCAGTCACCGCGTGTCACACGAGGTTGGAACGTCGTCTCACGTTCCTCGAAGATTGCTTCCAAGTAGCAACTTGTCTACCCGGCAAGAAAAGAGTCCGCTCTGATCCACAAACTGTTCACGGGGTCTCCACACCCGTTTTATCCCGTTTTTAATACAAATTATTCCAAAATTATACAAAGACCGCTCCGATCTTCCCAAGAATTGACAGCCAAGTCAGTCAGTGTTACCACACACAAAAAACCAAACCGTCGACACACCACTTGACGGATGCGTTCTAAAATACACGTATTATTCGCAACAGCTTGTATACGAAATGAACGAAGTCAGTTTCGTAATAGTTTTGCAGGAGTGTCTAAACTAAAGTCTAATTTATGTTCAGTTGCACAATACTTAATCCATCAAAACCATCAAAAAATTTTACGAAAACTGAGAAGAAGAACACTCGTTCATAAACCTCAGGTGCGTCGGCTGGTAATGCTGCCTTAAAGCCAATCAGAAGCTACAAGGATAAAGGGGGCATGGCTTAAGTAATAAGGACAGGACTTATTTTATTTTCGTTTTTATTGATTGGCTCTCTAGCAGTGTTATAGTAAATTGGACCAATCACAACGCAGAGTCGCAGTATTATAATGTAATATTATAACATTGGATAAACAATAGTAGTACTTATAAAACCGCTTTTGATATTGTAATTACCTGTAGTATGGGATGGGAGTAGATAAAAAATATTTTATTTTCTTGAAAAATTTGCTAATGATATACTTATGGTACATAATTATGTATTTCATGCACATAATAATAGAAATAAGTACATTATTATTATATTATATCATTAGATATTATTTATATTTGAGATTGTGACTGATGCCGGACCCAGGATAGGGCCCGAAATATATCTCACAATAACTTAAATTTTATTTTATTAAGTGTATATATATATATATATATTAACTACATTTAAAGACAAACTAGTCAATTAATAACGTTTATTTACATTTATATTTAAGCAAACTTTATTTTTGTACCCGTGCATGATTACTCTTATTTAAATTTTAATTGTTTTCTCAATGATTTGCTGTAAGAAATCTCTTATTAGATATAAGCTAACTCATATGTACATACCTTTTACTCTGACTGTTTGTGGTCGTGTTTCTGTGTATAGGTACAATAAAGAATTATCAATGAGCGTTTTTTCTTGTGTCAAATTCAGTTTTACATAAGATTCCTAGATGTTGTATACTTTAGCAACAGAATTTAAGACAAAATATTTACAGTTTCCAAACAAATTAAAAAACACCGACTTGGACATTGATTGCTACGAAACGTATTATATCTATGATGACCACATAACTAATTAATAAGGAATAGAAATGCCATGAAAGCCGTGACTGCGACGCACCAATTTGATCAATACGTCAAGACATGACCCGCGGGCCTCTCATTTCTCAACCGAACGCGTTAGAACAAACATATTGTAAAAATGGTGTATTTCAGCATGGCAAATTGTTCTAACTTTTCAAATAACCCAAATAAGAAATCCAAAGGAATTTCATTTCACTCGAAAGTAATTTAAACATGTAGGTATTTACTGTGATATATACAGAATAAACTTTGCGGTGAATAAAATTTCAACCTTACCATGAAATATTTGAGGTTGTAGCGAGTAGCGTTGAAATAAGACAATATTTTGTCAATTGCAGGTTATAAATATTGTCATACATTGAGTTATAATATTAACGCCGCAATGTATATTTTTTTTAAACATTATCAACACGGACCTAACTGTGTCATAGTACGGCCGCTGGTCATAGCTTTTTATAGATATGTATAATAGCTCGGCACAGTGCCATACGGTGTTATTTTGGCTGTATGAAGATGTGTGAATCTATGAGTGCACCGCGTATGTTTACTAACTAATACTACTAATGTTACTCCAAAAACCAGCGACAGAGATGCTGGTATAAAATTTGTGTCACGCCATCCCCGTGATGATGACAGACACTGACATCTGGAGGAATGTTAAAAGTAACACAAAAAAAACAAAGAAAAGAACGCACATGCTGACCTACGTTCTTTTAAAAAGCAACACTGCTCACCAAACTCACCACTCATCATCCAGAGACGTCATAATTTTTGGTAAATGTTTAGAATAAGGAATACAAATGCAAATTCCTTATTCTGAGGTTAAATGTGTGTGAGAGCGTCAATTGTGACGTTTCCATTATAAACTAAGAATAAAACGTATCCGACTCACCCTCGGGGATTCATATCCGTGAACAAATCACAGATATCAAAAAATTTGCCTTCTTGCTCTGGTCAGAATAAATATATTTATAGAGTAGTGAATCTTAGTACAAACACCCAGATTCGAATTCTACCGCCGCGCCAATATTGATATGGAGACTTCCCCGAACTTCGCGTAGACGGTGTGTAGAGTACGCATCTGTGTGCATGAGTTGGAATCAGAGCGTTTTACTCTATTACTATATTTACTCTGCTCTAGTTGTTCGTGTTCAGATGTCTCCACATTTCCTACCACTTATTTCACCGACATAACATAAAAAATATATGTACGGCACACATACTCATATTTCGCACGCACAGTCGCACACGAATACAGTACAATGTAAAAAGAGGGAAGCGCATCATCCTGTAGCTACGGACAATACGTCCGTGCGGACAACACAACACGTCACAGCTCTATTAACTTTGATATTAGGCCTATTTTGGCCTCATGCGTTCGCAAGTGCCACGGCCCCTTACCGTATCTCCTGGGGATCTAAAAAGGCCGACTTGGGTGAATTATAAAAGGATTTGAAAGTAGGATTTAGTCAGAGTGCAAAAAAAGACGGCATTATAACAGAATTATAATGTGACTCATGCATTTTATGATTCTGTTTATGATCTGAAAAATGTCTGACTCTACTTTAAAATCATTTTATGATTCACCCAAGTCGGCCTTTTTAGATCCCCAGGTCCTCTAAAAAGGCCACTTTGGATGAATCTTATTATGATTCCGTTCTAATGCCGTCTCTTTTGCACGCGTGAAAAAACTCTGACTCCATCCTACTTTCAAATATTTTTATGATTCACCCAATTCGGCCTTTTTAGATCCCCTGATATCTATACAGCGTGTAACAGAAAGGTATATTTGAAGAGCTTATTCAGTCAATGGTATAGAACAACTTTTACTATGGAGTCAAACCTTAAATTTCGGCCGAGCGGCATTGCATTGTTCTATGAAAAGGATTTTTTTTTGAGATACATATTTTGTTCCATAGTAAAGTTGTTCTATACCATTGACTGAATAAGCTCTTCAAATATGGTTACACCTTTCTGTTACACGTTGTATATTACGCGTCCAAGACAATTAGACAAATGGGCCAACCAAAAATCGCTTCTGTCAAAAGGACAAAAAGAATCGTCTGTCTGCGCCATTTGTCTCATTGTCTTGGACTCGTAATACTAATAATAAAAAAAAAGTGGTGTCTGTACATTGAATATTTTTTCCAAATTTTTATTGAAATGGGTATTTTTTATTGAAATGGGTATTATATTAGTACTAAAGCCAAAACTACCATTTTCAGAATGTTTGTCTTTCTGTCTACCTGTCTTTATGTATGTATATATGTATTTATGTGTGTCCGTTATAAATCCAGCATTTTCATTTCATTTCATTTATTTAATTAATTAAACAATAAACATTGTATTTGAATATTATCCTTAGAACTAAAACACAGTATACAAAATAAAATTAAAATAATGACAAAGAAAATAAATTAAAATTACATTTAAAAAAAAACATGTTATTAAAACGTTGGTAGCATTGCGACGCCACTAGTTGAATCACAAGTGCAAAGAGCGTGACGTACTGTTTAATCGCAAAAACATCGTGTCACGCTCCTCGCACTTGTGATTCAACTAACCGGCGTTGTGCGCGATTAAACACTGTGCTACGAGTGCTGAATCACTCAACGAATTTGGATGCAGTTTTTCTTATCATCATCGTAGTGACCCTGGTCAACACATAGGCTAAAAGGAGTGTTGATAAAATAACACAAAAGCCGTAATAGGTGCAGAGATTGAATAAACGCAGACGGAGCCGCGGTAGATAGGCTAGTCTGTAAATAAAATAATAATATTTTCTCAAGTGTCACGTTAGGCTGGCTGGTGTCACCGGTTTACTCGCCAGACAATTTGTTCCGCGTGATACCATCGAACAGGTGTTTGTGCCAAAATTAAATTTCCTTTGAGAAAAGGAGGAGCGTGTTGCGATGGAACTGCCTCAAATGACTTACGGGATTTGACGTTTATTAATGTTAGCGTACTCCGGGGGCTCTACCTCACGCTTTTGTTTATGAAGTTGATGCTTTTACCATTCATTTACATAAACTCGCTGCTACAATCCTGAAACACATCTTTCTCTTTTCCCACATATATCATTCGAATCGGACTCTACGAAAAGCTCTTATATATCAGGTGCTTTTGACTTCTTAAGGGGCTGCACAATGCTAGAATTCAGTGTTTTTTAACTGTCTATCATGCTCTAATCAGATGCCGCGCACGCAAAACTTCAGTTATTTTAAAATCGCGGCTACATTAGGACATTAACTACAATTTCTTGATGTAATAAAGTTGTATTTTTCTAGTTAGTATTTGCGTGTGATGGTTTCGTTTCAATCGGTTTTGAAATATGGAAACTGAATCGCTTTTCTCGTGAAAGTCATGCTTTTTTTAAAGTATTATAATTAAAAGAAGATTAAAAGTATGTCTACTTATAAAGTGTAATTAATGATTGTCGTGAGTCAAAAAACACGTCAAAATTTTTACCACCTACATTGATGGAACTGAATCCAATGCAAAACTGATGTTTAGCATTGTGGAGCCCCTTAAATGCTTTTAGCAAAAAAAAACCGACGATTGTACGTAGTATATAATGATATCAATAAAATGTTACATATGCGGTGACTTTGGTTGATATAGCCAAATTCATACTGGAGACTTTGTAAGTGATCAGTAACAAATTTCAACGGCTCTTTCTGGAAAACTCACAAAATAAAATTTACGCTTCCTATACTAATTGACCCGGGGTTGTCCTTTAATCACTTAATCAGGTATAGAGACATTTTCATATTTTCCAAAACGGGTCATTGAACCTTGTTACTGACTACTTACCGAGTCTCCGATATGAATTTGGCAATATCAACCAAAATCATCTTATATTATTCCGTCAATACTGATGTAATCTGCTTGCAAAGATACCATTTAACAATAAATATGAAGCATTCAACATGGCTACCGTGGTTTTTTTGAATCCTCGTGTACTCTGCACCATATTAGCTCAAATCAGCCTGGTTGTTTTGGAGTTAAAAATGCCAAACAAAACACCGTAACTTCTGTATAAGATATTTTTTTTTTGAGAACACCTTTTAATTATTTTTCAATGCAAGTGCTCGTATAGGCCCACTTTTTATGCATCAAAACCGAACAGAAAGTCGATTATTTTGCCCTAGGGCTTTATTATTATTATTTTTTATTTATTTACAATGGTTGGCTAACCTGCAGCCTTTCCTGTGTACCATAAATTTTATACTTTTTTATCCACTGTTTAACGGCTCTGGATACAGTCCTTTTGAGCCAATTATAATTTAAAGTTCACAAGATTATATTTGTTTTATTTCCTCACACTATGCATTGAAAAACGTAATATGATACACGGGCGTAAGAGCAATAAATTACTCGGTTATGTTTTAAACACTCGTTACGCTCGTGTTTTAAATCGTCCTCGTAATTTATTCCTTTTCACCCTTGTAGCATAAACTACTATTAAGGCTGATTAACTGTGATAAAACATGTCCTTAACAATAAAAACTGTGTTTAGCTGTGATTCTTAAATAAATATTTTAATGTAGAGTATATTAAATCACCTATTTTTTTTATTATTTGTCCATCTACGCTTTTATATATTTTAAGACGGTGCATCAGTTTACTAAGTCGTCATTGGCGTGCGTTTTTTCTCATTATAAGCAAGAAAAGAAACGTTTCGTAATGCAATGTAGTATATTGATATGCTTCGACTTGAATTTGTTAGTTGTGTACAATGTGACTGTACATAATAGCTTTTGGAGCCGGTGAGAAATGAATATTTTCTACAAATTAATTTTTGGAGTCATGGGAATCTCTGTATGAAATTTAATTTTTTTGAAAACAATGAATTTTGGAGTCCTGGGAATAACCCCACGATAGCGACTGCGTAAAATATTAATATGAGAAATTCCACAGCGCCCCTATCGGTTTACAAGAGGAACCACAATTTCTCATACAAATATTTTACGCACTAACATGTATCGAGTGGAAAACTCATGGTAGACCTCAGATGACCTACCATCAGTTTAGGTCTCGATACTCACTAGGGGCCGTCCATAGATAAGTTGAAATTGAAGCAACCGCCTGAATTCATACTGGAGACTCGGTTAGTCTGGAACAAGGTTCAATGATCCTTTTTTTTTAAATCATGCAATAAAGAATTTTGTTCCCTTACGAGCTGGACTAGTTAAAACACAATTCCTAGTATAGGCAGCACAGAAGCAAAAAGTTTTTTTTTTATTTCGCCTGTAGAGTCATTAGCCCGCTGAATCAAACAAGCTCCGATCGGAGCGCCTAAGTCATGTCCATGGCAAACGTTCAGTGTCGTTGGAAAGCTAGAAAGACAAACAACAATAAAAAAACACGATAATAAAAAAAAATTGTGGGTAATTATTTTTGACCTTAACTTTTTTTTACAATTTATGATACTATATAAATATATAATTATATTTATGTATATAACCAAAACTTTCTTTCTATATAATTACTCCCGTACATGAAAAAAAAAATACTTTCTCTTTTTTTTTATCTTATGGTTAGTTAAATCTAGTTTTAGAAAATCGCATTAGATTCTGAAAACTAAATTGGCGGGAAAAAAGTGCTGATCACTAACCGAGTCTCCAGTATGGATTCGGACGGTTGAATAAATTTCACCTTATATACAAGGTGTTACAGAAAGGTGTAACCATATTTGAAGAGCTTATTCAGACAATGGTATAGAACAACTTTTGCTATGAAGCCATACCCTGAAATCTCAAAAAAAAAATCTGCCCTTCCATACATTTCAGCCGAGCGGCATTGCATTTTTCTATGAAACAGTTAATTTTTTTTTTCGAGATACAGGTTTTGTTCCATAGTAAAAGTTGTTGTATACCATTGATTGAATAAGCTCTTCAAATATGGTTACACCTTTCTGTTACACGTTGTATAACGACTTTTGGAATTAGGATGAGTGTCTGGTATGTGAATGATGCAAATATCATGAGCAATATCATTTGTCAATGTTTTTATTTGTACTTGTGTATTGTACAGTGCACTAGATCCCGTCTCTTTCACTCTCTCTCAATCTAAATATATAAAACAAAGTCGTGTTAGTTACACCACTTATAACTCAAGATCGGCTGGATCGATGTTAGTTATCTCTTTTTTGGTGTATTCTTATCCGCTCCGAATAGCAGAATAAGTAATAAAGTATCGGATAAGTTATCGAATAACAATAAATAAATAAATTAATTTTACGAATGCAAACAGCATGTGGTGCCATCTGTTGACAAAACTACGCATATAAAAGAAACCTATTTATGTAGCGTTCTGATATCATTAAATAACATCTAAACACCAAGTTTTAAAAATAGCTTAGTTATTCCAAGAACTATTATTTCTGCATATATTCAATACCCTACGCTAAGCCTAACAACGGTACTGAATCTACATGGGTCTCTGCCATTCTTCTTTCGCAATGGCAAGCAATAAAACATTTCTGTATTTGCAAAAAAGTTGTATTAATGTTATTACTCGTACCTTAATGAAATCCTAAAATAAGTTTAACTAAAGTTAACACGATATTATTAGACTGTTTGGCGGAACGAAGTTCGCCGGGTCAGCTAGTTGAATATACAAACTGACAATATCCCAAACAAAGCTAATGATGCTGAAAAACGAGCATGCGATCCCTTATTCACATTCCAGTCTAGTCCCACCATCAGACCTTGGTCATCATGTTTTACAATAAGCCTTAGAACGGACAAACGGACAGGATAGATAAATGTGTTACATATATTTTATAGCCTTTTGCGTTCATCTCTGCCCCGTTTTCGGTTTAGGCGTTATTTTACTAACACCCCTTATAACCTATATGTTAAACAGGGTCACTACGATGATAATAAAGACAAACTATCTAAATCCGTTCAGTGATTTCGAATATGTGCTTGAGCAAACAGATAGACAGAAAAGAATTCTAAAAAATCGTTGATTTGTGTTCTATTTCTCTTCTTTAGTCACCCCCTTTCTATTTTTATTTCTTTTCTTCAATGTACAGCCACACCACGTTCTACTCTTTTATTATACGAGTATGTATTGATGATAATGTAATTTTCCACATACAAAATTCTTCGACAAAAATAATTAAAAAATCAAAGATTTCAAAAAGTAAAGATAAGCTCTTACCGTAGTATGACAGCACCAAAATGTTTCCACCTTTAGATGAGTGACGCTCACACGTTTGGAATCAGTGCTCATTTGAACACAGTGATAGTTAGACGCCTTGAACGCACTTGAAGTTTTGAATTTTTACGACTTTGATAGTCTGATCAGTTTGCTAGTAGTCAGATTGCGCACTCATATTGTGCGCGCGTCGGCATTATGTTAACGCACACATTGCAATAGATTTTAGGTGCCAGGATTCATCTAAACTTTTGAAATCTTTGTAAAAAATATGTGTCATTTAACATCTACTCACAGTCCCACATAAAATATTTTATTTACCTTTCGACAATTTTCAGTTTGGCACAAATATGCAGAATAAATATTACACGAGTAGGGCCTTATCTCTACAGACTTAGAAACCATTTTGGGAAAACAGATCAGAAATTTCCGAAGGGCTAACAATTTTCTGGAAATACGTAAGAAAAAATGCTCCCCAATCCATCGAAGCATTAAGTGGAAATGGGCATTATTGCTCGCTTCACCTCCCTGACTGAATTAGAGGAAGCACTGATATGATCGTCTAATATTGAATAGGGATGTGGGTGCCTTGTGTAATAGTTTACAGGAATAATGTTAAAAGACCTTGCAAAAATGCAAGGTTTAAACTACAGGCATTTTACACCCAGGGACTATATCAAATTAGCATGTGTTAACTCTTTAATAATACTTTCACATATAAAATACTTTTTTACAGTTTTGTTATATATCTGCTATATTTCGCTTTCGCATAGAAAGGGTTCAGAAGAAGTTTCTTTAGACTGTTAATACACATTCGGATTTATCATGATTCCTACCTAGCCATTGATATCATACTAATATATATAGAGATCAGTGCGTGCACATAGATATCATAAATATTATTATAATTATAGAGATCATTGCTTACATTATAATATTGGCTATAACAGAATACCAGTCGGGGTGTGCATAGATATATACAAGGTGACTTTTTGATCATCGTCCAAATTCATACTGGAGGCTTGATAAGTGATCAGTATCTTGGATCAATAACAATTTTTGTGAAATTTGTAAAATGAAATTTCGGCTTCCCATAGAAATTCACTTCCAGTTACGAGTGAATCACTATGGGGAGCCGAAATTAAATTTTACGCATTTTACAAAAATTGTTATTGATCCAAGATACTGATTACTTACCAAGCCACCAGTATGAATTTGGACGATGATCAAAAAGTCACCTTGTATATATTTATAGATATGTATCATCTCGACACAGCAACATGCTGAGTTGCGGCCTATTTGGTTGCGGTGAATACAACCTGAGATTGATTTATGCACAGACATTTAAAAGTCTGATGTTGTTTATATTTTTTCGATAAGTTCTTTTTATTTATTTCAAGTAACAAGTAAGAAACTTAAATAACATGTATACAGAGTGTAATCGTTAAGTGTGACCAGGCGATTATTCCGTAACTATTAAGTACAGATATCAAAAAATTTTAAACTGGTATCGAAAGTACGTTACCTAATCAGTAAAATGACAAAAATAACTTTTTGAAAATCAAACGAGAAATATCCAAAATTTTGACGTTAAACATTCCCATGCATTTAGTATGAGATTAGTAGAATATTACTTATGCCATTTTTCAATCAATCAATGAAACAATCACGATTATTAACAATGAGGATAAGTCACATAACGGGAGAATCCAATTTTGACTATTACATTGCATGTGTTATGATTTTCTGAGTACACTACTTTTTGATTTTTTGAAATCCGTCCATAAATGGCAAAGTTATTTAATATTTTATCGGGCTTGATTTTAAAACGCGCGCCTCCCGCCCGTGGATACCGATGTCGTCATCACACACAGACCCCGCGCGATCGCAGTCGTCCAGTACGCACATTCGTGATTAGTAGCGAACACTCGGTTTTTTTTCGAGTTTTATGCATTATCGGTTTATTGTTTCGGTGTTCTGTAATAATGAGCAACAAATTGGAAGATGGATTCGAAAAAGGACAGTCAGATAATCTACCTAAAGTGGATTCTTTCATGGTTTTTGAATACTTAAACAATCATGTGAAGTATACCAGCGCTGAAATCCGAGGTTGGAAGCTTCAACGGTAAGTACCTACCAAATTTAATGTGTTAGTTAGTGAGTTTAGGCCTAGGTACTTTTTCCCATGGCTGTTGCGGTAGGTAATGTGAAAATAATAAAATAACCTGGGTAAAAAGGTACATGGACAGCATAACACACTCCATCATAAAAACGTTAGTCAAGTCAAGTACCTACATTATTTCTTCCTACGGAGTTCGAGTTGATGTTTTTGTAAGCAGGCAACTGCAGGCATGATTCATTGCGATTTAGTAAGTGCCGGTTTCAAGTTCACCTAAACATTATAGACCGGGAGCGCGCCGTAGATTAACTAACATTAGCGGATACCTACCATGTTTTTTGTTTCGATGCACTTAAATGGTGCAACCGCATCAGGTAATGTGATGTAGGTATTTAATGCTGTATGATTATTACAGGTCTGTACGAGAGTCATATGGCGACGATGCCGTAGGGTATGTCCAAGTCCAAAGAAATGGAAATGTGTGCACAGTAAAGGCAAGAATAACACCGGAGCATAAAGTAAAAACTAAAGGTTATAGCTGCACTCTCAAATGTGAAGAAAATGATAAAACTATTATTGATGTTACTTGTCATAATTGTGCTGCATAAAAAGGAGGTTGCAAACATAGTGTAGCATTTCTTATGTGGATACACAGACGCAGTGAAGAGCCTTCTCCAACTGAAAAAAAATGTTATTGGGCCAAACCAAAACTGGCCACAGTGGGCACAACCTTGAAATTTATAAAAGCCAAAGATATCGGTTCCAGCGCTGGAGATATTGACGATAACGCTAATGTAAGAAGTGAACAATTTTTTAACAAACTGGTGCACAATATACAGTTAAATTCTATTAGGATTCAGTTAACAAGTTACGTTACACAGAATGAACTTACGAAATTATCATTGCATAACTTGATAAATGATTATAAAAAAGAAGGTAACGACACGAACAGTGCACAAGGCTTCATCGATTATTGTACAACAAAACAAACACCAGAAAAGTGTTCAAAAATAGAACAAGAAACTCTATCTCAAGCTCAGTCTCCTTTATGGCATGAGATGCGATATTGCAGAATAACCGCGTCAAAAATACACGACGCCGCCCATTGCAAAACCCCTGATGGTTCATTAGTTGAGCAAATATTCGGTGCAACCATACCAGAAACTCCTGCAATGCGAAGAGGCAAAGTACTGGAACCTGATGTTAGGGCAAAAGTAGCAAAATTGAGAAAATTTGTAATCGAAAATGGTGGGCTGTTTTTGAAAAGTGATTGGCCTATTTTAGGTGCATCTCCTGATGGCTTAACACAAGAATATGTCATAGAAATAAAATGTCCCATGACCACACAAGGCAAAGAAAGCTTTATTAAAAATAATCGTCTCACAAACAAATCAAAAGGTCAAATCCAGCTGCAAATGTTTTTTTGCAACAAAACTAAAGGGCTTTTTTGTGTTGCTGATAAGAATTTTGAAGCTAACAAAGAAGTAGAAATCTTTGAAGAAGATTTTGATGAAATTTACTGCAAAGATCTTTTGGAAAAGTCAACAAGTTTTTGGAAACACTCAGTCTTTCCTAAATTGGTCAAAACTTAGGTTAAGGTATAAAAATAAACAGATGGCTTAAGATATAAATATTGTTTTATTTTAAACTTGGTTTCTAAATAAGCATTCTTGAAGATTAACTACTCCACAAGCAGATGTCACAACATAGTCTAATATTCTAACATAATCAATGTCAACACATGCGTGAGGTGCAATCATTTCAAACTCCCTTAAACGCCCTATACTTCTCTCGACGTGTACTCGAAGGGCCGCTATTCTTTTAGTTTCTAAAACTTCTTCTTTACTTAGTTTTGATCCCGAATCAACGCTAGGAGGCCTTAAAAGTTTGCAACCTTGACGTTCAAGTAAATGAGCTATATTCTTAAATCCCCTATCAGCCATCACTACGTCACCGGGGGATAACATCTGAAGAAAACCGCAGTCTTCAAAGATAAGGGCGTCCGATGTCCTTCCTCCATAACCTTCGGATATGAAGTTTATAAGTCCATTAGGTGTTATCGATATTAGATATTTTATAGTATTCGCATTTTTATATTGTGACCACGTCAGCGCCTGATGTACTGCTGAGCTAGGTTTCTCGATTTGAATTTCTAAACAATCTATGATGCTGACGACTGTTGAATAACGCCTCCTAAAAGGTATCGGAAGATTTGAGCGAATATCGTCGCGAGGAGGAATAAAAATCAGTTTCTCCATGCATTGAGCAACCTTAGGTATTGTTTCTTTGAAATGTCTGGCGACTGTAGATTCCGAAACTCCAAATTGAACAGCAAGCACGGAATTCGGTTCACGCCATCTCAGTTTTTTCAAGCTCAATAATACATCCATCAGAGGTCTCTCAGTAGATTCACTCAAATATTCTAAACAGAAATACACTTGCGATGGTAATCCGAGAAAAAGCTTAGGTTCTCTAGATATAGACATTAAAGTTCCTTTTTGCATGTGTTCCTTAAATAACTCAGTATCTACTTGTCGTTTCATTTCACAGGCGTCAGTATTTACACTGAATCCACTTAGGCTCGCAGAAACTGATGAGGTATTAGAGTAAGATGTGAAGCTATCATGCATTGGTTCCCGATGATGATCCCGACGATGTTCTTTTGGTTTCACCGTTTTTATTTTAAGAGCAAACTCTTCAACCCGGTCAAAACCGGCGTCAGTATTAATGCCCTTGCTTCGAACTTTTGGCTTTATATTAACTTGCACTGCGAGTGATTTATATTTAGGATCATTGTGTAGATTTGCCGCATTATCTTCTTCAAGCGGGTTTATAGCCTCTGTATCATTTGAATTAAAATCAATCGTTTCACACGCCACGAACTCTTCTTGTGTTATTAGGTTTTCATGAAAAACTTCCGGATTAAGCACTCTTTCAAAGTACTCAATCTGCTGTCTTTTTTTATATCCAGTCCGTTCTACAACGGCGTTATCCTTTCTTTGGCAGTCAAATTTATGCGGCAGAACTCCTTTTTTTAGTCTTAGTTGACCACCCATCAATCGGTACCTTATATAATTTTCCATGTCATTTTCGACCTGTAAAAAGTAAAAACAGATTAAAGATTCTTTATTTTATTTTTAAATAATACTTTACTTACTGAGAAAAGCAGATCCAAAAAATAGGTCCTACAGCAAAGAAATTAAAATTCGAATCATTACCTATTGTTGATAGGTATTCATTATCGTAGATAAAAATGCGGTAGTCTCCCGGACTACAAATATCATACCTACGTTGATTATTGTTTATTGTTATTACCTCATACGATTGTGTTAAGGTTGAGACAATATGACATAAAAGGATTAAGTTTTAAGGTTTTTGATTCCATTGATCGATAAAATAGGTGACATTTACTCAATAATACGAGGAAATAGGTATACGTCAAGTATAAGGTATAACGTAGGAAAGGTACTTACGTCGAAATGATCTTCGCAACAGTAATGAGTACTTTTGCTTGATAAAGGATCTCTCTTCATAACACTACACCACTTTTTTCTAGCTTTTTTGTCTGTTGGAACATGAAAAAATAGTTTGTCGGGCGTACTACTACTTGTACTCTTGCACTTTGGCACGACACAATATTTGTAAGACATTTTTAAGGATATTGATACACAACAATAAATCTATAACAAAGCGACCGTGACAAGCACAGCTCAAGAACTGCGCGGGAAACAGAGTACACCTACAGAACTGAAGAGCGCGTGCGGGGTCGCGCCCCGGGTATGTGTGGGATGACGTCACGCGCTCGCGGCTGGTACTGGCGGGCGTTATTTGAACTGCTACAGTAAAATTGCTGTACTTTCGACATTTCTTGTCCGATTTGGATATTTTTTTCACCATAAGTCATGTTTTTTTTACTGTCATCGATCTACATACTTAACAAAAATCGTGACTCTTCCTCATTGGCGGGAATGACAACCCGCGATAAAGGTTTTGAATTTAGAACGAACACCAAAGAGTATCTTTTTTTTTTTGTAATGTGTTGCTTTTCAGCCAGTTCAAATTAATGCGATATTGAAACAAGGTTTATTACTAATTTGAAGTGGTAACATAATTACTCTACTCGTGTATCTACTTGAAAATCATAATTAAATGAGATTAAGGTAAAATGAGTACTAGACCACTTAAAATAAAGGATCTAAAACCGTTCTACTAATCTCATACTAAATGTATGGGAATATTTAATGTCAAAATTTTGGATACTTTTCGTTTGATTTTCAAATATTAAAAATACAATTTTTTATAAAACTAACTTAAAAATAAATAAAATATAAAAAGAAAAACAAATCAAACCTGTCTGTTTCATAAATGTTTAAGGTTTGTCTTAAGGCGATTACCATCGCCAAATTAGCAGCTCGATATTTGTCACTACAAATATCAACGAAAACGACATTGAAATAACGTTCATATCAGCGCGCAATGCATAGTGGCTGTTACGATGCTCGCTGCGTCCTTGAGAGAGCGAAATAGGGGAAAATTATACTTTTCACTTGGACGTGATTACTCGATTGAATAATCTTATGTTATGTTTATAGCTATAAAGTTTATCTATTTATCAAAGCATAGCTGAATTCAATCGGCCAAGCAACTCAGGAGCAGTAGGGAATTTGAGCTCAAAAAACACCATTCAGTAAAAAAAAAAATCATGTAGAAGTTTTGGTGGTATGAAAAAGAAAACTGTTGCATATGTTGTCTAAGAGTTGATTATTCATAATACAATTTTTCATTATTTTTGGTTTGGCCATAAACGAGGAGTAGGCTTTAGAATGTACCCACTTGGCAATAGTAAGGGCCTTAATGTATTTTAGTCATAAGCAACAGGTTGTTATGTGTGCTGCAAGAAAAAAACAAAAGAAAACAAACAAACCTTTTTTTTTCGTGCACTCGTCGTACTAGCCAGTTGCGATTGTTCTAAAAATGAAGCTGACGCGCTGACATGAAATAAGTATTAATGCATTCCACCTTTTTTGAATAGAATGGTTCAAATTTTAAAAACTTTTTTCTCGCTAGTGGATAAAATAGTTATTTTTACCTCAGCTTCAAAATCAGTCAGAAAAAGTAAATTTTACTCACTCAGTGAAGAAAAGTGTTTTGAATTGACACTTCATATTTCATTGGTTCACGAAACGTTCAGCAAATCCATAATTAACTGCTCAAGGGAAAAAGGGATAGCAAACATCAGCATGGTGGCTATCTCTTTCACTCTATAAGGATTCCATACACATTGGGAGGCTATGCATAGCCCTGCAGCTTGTCGGATACCATAAATAAGGTAAACTTCTTGTAATCTTTTGTATAGCCTCTACATTGGGAGGCTATACACAACCCTGCAGCTCGTCAGATCCCCTAGGCATGGTAAACTTCTCGTAATTCTGTATATAGCCTCCCAGTGTGTATGGAATCTATACCATAGACTATGGACTCTGTATAAACCATTAACTTCTACCGGAAACGGATAGAGTAAAACGCCCACGTGATGTTTATCGGAGATTTTCCGATTTTTGACGGATTTTGGGATTCAATTAACATTCCTTATTTTTTTTCATGTGCAATATTTTTATATGGAGTTTTATTTAAATAAAAAAAAACGTTTAATTCTTATAAGTCCTTCACTCAGATATGGGTGCCCAGATGAAATATTATTTTGCATGCCATTTAAAATTAATTATTATTAATGGAAAGTCATTTTTTAATTTTTTGTTCATAGGTATATCTAATAAACTGCAACTATTGACATTTAAACTCACTATTTTTTTCATATTTTTCTTATTTTAATACATAATTTTAAGGACATTTACTGATTCATTATGTATAATTTTTGATTATTAATTTATTTGTATTATGGAATGAAGTTTATAATTAATGTTTGTATTTCTAATTGAAACTATTTACTCAAAATGTCTAAAAAAAAAATTGGAGTATTTGAAGTGTGCATGCTGCTTGAGTTTATAAGTTTATTGAAGCATTTCATTTGGAAAAAATAAAGGCTTATTATTATTATTATTATAAGTCCGTTCGAAAATATAATCTTGTGTTTTTGTTGTATGTGTATTGAAAAGTTGTATGTGTCAAACGATTGCAAATTTATTTTGTTTCTAGTGCCTTTGAATCCCTCACCACACTCAGGATTCTAACTATTATTAGTTTGAATCCTAAGTTAGAATCACTCTAAGTTACTAAATCACTAAAAATTTAAAATTCTAAGTTAGAATCACTCCGCTTGCTCGGGACCCAAACTCGGCACTCGCAATAAAAAAATTAGCACAAATTTGTGTGGCTTACATGTCTTTAATAAAATAAATAAAATAACTTAGTTTTAAGCAAGAAGAAACCAAGAAGAACAATTAAGAAGTAATTGAAAATGTTTTTGCTATGCAATAGGCCCGGTTAAAAATATCACCTTGTCAACATAACCACTGCAGTGTTAATTATACATTTCCACTAAGGCACCACCAAAGGGAAAAAAAAACTTTAAAATGGCATCTTCTGCTGATTTTAACCCTCAAATGACGATTAACAATATGGACAAGAAGTATCTTGAGGGTGTGGCAGCCTTTCAAGCAGGCATTCCTTCTGGTACGAGCTCATCTCCAGCCACCATGGATCAGCTTGCGAGTGAATTCAATATCTTTATGGATAAAGGATGGTGTAAAACTCCTCCGCGATTAAATCACATCTCTAAAACAAGTGTCTACTGTTCCAGAGTATCAAGAAATCTTCAATTGAGGATGTACAAATTGTAATTTTCCGAACCGCCTCTGTCAAATCTTGCTATCGTCTTTTGAAGCCCCTTCGTAATAAAAGCTGTCCACGCCCTAAGCTTGTGAGGTTTTCCAATCTTGCTACTCGGTCTTCTGTGTGGGCAAGTATAACGAAACTTGAATACAGTGATGTCTCAAACCCTGAATTTCCGACGGGTCACCTCAGGCGTTTTTAAGGGTACATCGGTACCGGTCTTACATTTGAGGTAACATTTGCTTGAAACTTTTGGATGGTGAAAAACTTTCGACTCAGCTCCGTAGAGCTTCTGCTGAACATTTTTGTGACGAATCCTCATGGCTCTGGGCAGGTCAAGTCCAAGAAAAACGATCTGAAAGAACAAAAAGAAAACATACTTTTAGTACTTACGTAGATTTGTGTATTATTTTTGTAATTGTGGATAACTTGGTCAATCAACTATGTAGCAAAATTTAACTAAAGTTAATAATTATATTATGAGTAGGTATACTTTCTCTTCAATTGGAAAATTATGTCTTTTTCAGTTTCAGTAATAGGTACGTAACTTACCGGCCATCCGGTCGTCATAATTCCATAAAATATTTTTTCTCAATTTTATTTACGCGAATTGTATGTTCAGTCACAGAATAAAAAGTAGGTTCAGTGCACATTCTGCGCATCAAGCACTTGAAATTTCGTCGGGCTGCTTCTTGTTCTGCATGTATGATAAACGCAAGGATTGATTCTGTGTTTAAATTTTCATCAACAAAGCGTCAAACCAACTTGTCTAATGTCAACAATATGTTTTCTTTTTTTTTTTCTTTTGTGGCAACGTAACGTTACCGTTGTACGTATAATTGCTTATTTAGTTGCTTGACCTAACTGTTACAATAAAAAATCAAGTTTCTCTGTGTGTTTTTCTTTGGAGCTTGTTTTGTTTAATTTTATCATTCTTTATAAGCATTTTAACATTTCAGATGTCTCTTGTTCACTTTATTCTGCTTTTAAAGAACTGGCGGTGATGTGGTTAGTTAGTAGATATAACTTTAATTTAAAGGTTTCCTTATTTTCATTATTTACTTTTATTCTCTACACTTAATATTATTTTCAGTGGATCATTCTATAACTCGGATTTGTTCCATGTACTTGATGGCGACCTTTTTTCTGATACAATAAATTACTCAGTAGCACCTATCCATCTCAGTGTTTTGCTACACACATTCTCAACTTCCCATTGAAAAAAATCTGAACTGTCACCCTAATGTTCCAATCAAAGTGTTACTGGCCAGCATTTTCAATATCTTGCCACTTTTCAAGTAATTACAACAGTATTCATTGAAATGTTTTCCAATTTCTTTACTGTGTCAGCAATTCTACTTTGGAACAATCTTCTACTTGATATACGCGAGGCTATATCGGTGACTACTCTTAAAAACAAGTTATATCAACATTTCCTTGATCTACAGAATAAACAGTTGGGTCAACTCTAAACAAAAATACGTGTTTAAGGTTATAATCTTTGTTTAACCTTCCATAAATACTATTTGTGTTTATATATATATATATATATATGTATCAGTGTATATATTATTAGCATATAGAAGTAGTATATGTATTTGATTATAAGTTACTTATTTATGATTTTTATAATACCTAACCTATTTTTAGTTGAAATTCATTTTATTTTAATATAGTCAAAAAACTGTTTTCTTTTATTTATTTATTTATTTTTCTTATCGAAGCATTACCCTTGACAAGTTCCACATCACCACAGGTAAGGTGGAAGAAAATGCTTACTAGCATTAAGCTCGCCTATGTATATGTTTTGATTTGTGCAATAAAGAATTTTTAATAATAATAATTTTTATTATTGCTTGTGACACATACATAATATGTATTCAACGTGTAACAGAAAGGTGTAACCATATTTGAAGAGCTTTTTCAGTCAATGGTATAGAACAACTTTGACATGAACAATGAAATCTCAAAAAAAAATCTGCTCTTCCATACATTTCGGCCGAGCGGCATTGCATTTTTCTATGAAACAGTTAAAAATTTTTTTTCGAGATACAGGGTTGTTTCATAGTAAAAGTTGTTCTATACCATTAACTGAATAAGCTCTTCAAATATGGTTACACCTTTCTGTTACACGTTGTATAGGTATACTGAATATGTGTCTGCGTTTTGACATTATGTAATAATTATCTTTTAGTCCACCGCTAATTTCACCTTCTGATTTTCAACACCATTTTTTTGAACTCTGCTTTTAAACTGTAAAATTTGTACTTTGTGTTTCTTATAAAGTATCTACTTAATTATGAACACGCAATCATACGGATTAATCAAATCAAATCAAATAATTTATTATCAGGCATCTGTGGCCCATAGATAAACCTTAAAAACTAAAATATACATTACAAAATTATCTAAAACTTCACTTTGTACTGTTCTGTGGCACTTGTCTGCGGAAACGACGGAACACCACGCCCTGCGGCCAAAAGTTTTCCTCCATGACGAAGTGCAGATAGCAGTCCAGTACTCGCACCACGAACGCCAAAAAGTTGACTTTGCGGTGCGACTCCAGCAACTGTACCCTCGACAGGTACCCTGTCTTTTGGCGCACGTACTCCGCGATGTCATCCGCCTTAGTGGTGTAGTGCAGGCGGAAGATGTACACCGACGTGTTCGGCTTAGCGGCACGCAACATAGGAGCTTTGCCACAGCGCAGCGGTTCTGGGTCGCTCGCGGTTGGCGCTTCTTCCTTTGCACTTTTCAGTGCCTTTTCTGGCACGGGCTTTGTACTAGGAGCGGCAGGGGCGCTCGCGGTGACGCTGGCGAAATCTCGTTGATGAGGCTTCGCCGGAGCTGCAGGCACGAGCAGCGGGGTGGGGTGAGGGGCTCGTGCGGCGCTGCGTGGTGGGGCCGCGGGGACGGATGGGGATGTGGGGTGCACTGGCAGTGCATTCTGCAGGCTCGGCAATCAACGAAGGCGCTGGCGACGAAACTGCTGACGCGGAGATCAACGACGATATATCGAGGTCGGTTCCGCGATGTGTGTTTACGTAAGACGCATCGATTGGTGACTTAGTTACCGCCACAGGTTTGCGTAGCTCGACGAGTTCTTTACACAAATCTGCGATGGTTTTCTGGGATGCATCCATTTTCGCCAGCATATCCGCGAGACTGGCCTTTAGAAGCACAATGTCCTTGAGTAGGCTCGTTACATCGACGTGGTCGAAGGTGACGGGATGAAGCTTATTTAAGTCCTTCACCACGAACGTCAGCACGTCGTCAGGGCCGGTCTCCTTGAGCAACGTGATAATATCCTACAGGCTTTTCTTTGTCCCGTCACGCCGCTGGGACACCATCTCACTGCGCTTCTTTAGCGCGGTGTATATCAACAACTTTGCAGCCGCGATGTCATCCTCGCTGAAGTTGGTTGCACAGATCCGGACAGCGGACACCTCGTCCATCACATCCAGATTCTGTTGCAGGAACGCCAGCAGCTCATTCGCCACAAGTTCACTACTCATGACGACAGATAGCGAGCAACAGCTTGCGCCGCGCTAAAACGATATACCTAGTTATAAAAAACGCGTCCGCATCGGAACGCAGTGCAAGCGAGACTATGAAGATTAATAAAATTCTGTGACCAAGATTCACAATTTTACCACCACACACGCAAGTTTTTATCTTTCTCAACCTCGGCTGCCCTCAACATAGAGACTGAACGCTAATAATCATGTTGGTGATTCCCATACTCATCTAGATCTTATCTTGACATCCACACCTGATCGTGTTTCCTATCGTGAACCGCAGGTTTCTCTATTACAAAAAGTTAAGCCTAAAGTCTTCTAACACCCTAACTTTACGGGTATGAACAAGGACCACTTATTGCTTAATGAACGAAGTGTATAATAGTCACAGCTAGAGCATCTTATCAACGTTTATTCAACTTCTATCGAATTGAATGAAGCTTGAACATGAAAAAACATGATTATTGCAAAACGGCTCACCTCAATAACTATTTTTAATCAACTTGTCACTGATCCAATATGGTTCAATGCTCATATACATCCTCTCCAAATAAAACACGTTTTTGCTTCCAGGCTCACAGATAAAAGCAATGACTTTTAGGGACAGTCTTCGACTGGTATAGCTTAGGGCAGTGAGAAATAAATGCAATTAAATTATCATACTCGTAAATGCAAAATGGCAACGCATACAATTCTTCTGCCAAAACATTTTCTCCATATAACCTTTTAGGGCATGTTAAATGTCACCAATTGCCTGTATTTTATCTAAATGGTCGGGTCTTAATCAGCATATTTATTCACCGCCTCGTATTATTTACCCTTTTCTACTCATTTACTTTACAGTACTAGCGGCCTTCTTAGAGCTTTTCAGTTGAACCTATTTCTGACATACAACTGAAAGATCATTCTCTACAACCCCAGCTTTACCAATCAATGAGGGATCCCAGAATGAAGCGTAATTATCTTCTGTTCTGTTCTCATTATTTATCAACACTAACCGTTATTAACTGCAGCTTTTTCTGCTGCAGTTATGGGCACATGTTTATCTTCTGGTAAGGTAAGATGCATGATCTCGTCTGTCGAATGCTGTGTTGTAGCATTAAATCCATGGTTGTAGCTGTTTTATTTTTTCTCACATTTGTTTGTTTTAAATTTGTTTACAATATAACAAAAGTATTTGTACTCTAGCACACTGCCTATAAGCTAGATTTCTGTAAAATGTATAATTGTGATGCGAAATGGATCACCTGTGATCTAACAGCATCACAGGTTTGTTAAGGTATGTTAAGAAGAATATAAATATATAAATAAAATAAAACAGTAATCTGCCTTAAATACATTTTATTAGCATTATTACTTCACTTAATTAAATACATTTGGGCATCACTTTCACAACAATGACATCTGGATATTTGCATCGATGCAATTTTAATGCGTTCGAAAATGTTTTTGTCATACTCCGCAGGGTTTGCATTGGTTTGTTATCTGTTTTTTCCTATTTTCGATTATGCTGATGTCTGCTTTCCGGATTCAACTGATGAATTATTTTAACAAACTGAACTATTCTTTATCATTATATCTTCGGTTTACGAAAGTACAACCTTATTTCATCTCGCTCTGAATTAGGTTGGCGGATAATCAGATTTTCGCTGCGTATCCTTAATTTTCTCTTTTAAACTCTGGTTCTCTTCCCTATAGTTAGGGATCTGAAAGATCGTTTTATCCCCATTACCTTTGGACGTCTTCTGCGACTAAATTAAAACACTGCGTCTTCGTCCATCTGAACAATCAATTCAAGTGTATTCCAGCACCTTTACTATGCCAGTAGTTAATTTATCTTTGGAATAACCTGTGACTATATCTGTGACTACTTTTAAGAACCATATCAATACACTTGATTTATAAAACAATTCATTGGGTCAAGCCCAATAAATTCTTTTAAATTTTTTTTTTAAATGAATTTGTGTAATATTGAGTCTAAATTGAGTCTTACACCTTGTGTATTGTTTATTATGCATTATGTGTTTTAGTTATGTCGTATTATTTGTATATAGATTTCTAGTAACCTATTTATGGATACGTATTTATTCAATCTCGACAAATCCCTCTTCTCCAAAGGTTTGCTGGAAGAGAATGCGAACTCGCATTAAGCTCGCCTTATGTACATGTTCTACTCTGTGCAATAAATAATCTTTCATCATATTTAGTTTAAACTCTTTAAACAACGAGACGTTGTTGACAAACCCATAGCCCATTTTATTGAGTATACACATTTAAATTTGAATATTTATGTGGGTAAAATTATACTTAGTAGAACAAAACCGTAAGTAGAGTTCTGCAATTAAAAATAAAAAACTTAATCTTTCGTCTTTAAATCGAGTTTCTGTAAATTCTAAAATTGTTGAAAAGTTTGCTATAAGTTACTTGTTACGTGTAAAAACTACTACACTGATATAAATGACGTTTTTACAGTTGCTTACCTTAGTGTCCCAAGCGTAATTTAGACTTGAAATATTTTGAATACTGTTACCAGTCTAGAACTTAAGTTACGGCTTGAATAAGATTTTCAATCTTGAGTCGACTTATTACGATTGATTTCATATTTTAATTGATTAAATCGGTGTTCAACGCGGACGAAGTCACGGACAAAACTCTCATTACCGTTTGTTTATAGACATTCGGCTAGTATTTGTGAAAATAATGTATTATAGAATTAAATGAGACTTGAGGATAATTCATGATTTATATAAAAAACGGCTCACCTCAATACGTGTTATGATCGGAAAAGCCGACCAGTTTCAGCAGATTTAGACTGCCTTCATCTGCCCGCAGTGTGAGACGTAGCGTCGTCGTGTAAACGTCTTCACTCGCCCAGATGAAGGCAGTCTAAATCTGCTGAAACTGGTCGGCTTTCCCGATCATAGCACGTATTGAGGTGAGCCGTTTTTTATATAAATCAAAAATATTGTATCATGTGAATATGAATTGAGACGTAGGTATATGGTCAGTATTGGTGTGAAATAAATTATGTCTTATCCTACGAATAATATTATTATTATTATTCGTAGGTCTTATGTCGTAACTGAATTTGAATGGAGGTCCCAAATATTTATTTCTGGCACGGCAAATAAGAAAATCTTGAATGTCACGGACACGGTTGGCAAAATTGTACGAGATAAGCCAAGATAATTATGCATGTTAAGCCTATTTGAAAACCAAAAAGACTGTTGAAAAGGTTTTTCATCCCATATATTTTAACTTAAAAGTCTTTTGTAGTCCTTGTTTCTGGGATTTCCATGCAAGGTGAACTTTTGTCCTCGTCTATTTTCTCAAGCGTTTCCTGAAAAACGGCTATGTCTAGACACATTATACGCAGGGGCGGCACTGAACATAATATATGAACATAATACAAGGTGTAACTGAATAGGGGAGATGACAGGGTAAACAAAATATTATTCTATTAAATTTTATTTATTAAATATTATTTCTTAATCAAACAAAAAAAGAGATAAAGCGCGTCAAAGTTTGGGAGTGGGGGCTGGTGGCGTCACGCCTAGGTAAAAAGTGTACTAAGGCGTGACGTCACGCGGGACTTTGACGGGCTATATCTTCATATTTTTTTGTTTAATTGACAAACGAAAAAATAAGTGTCCAATATTTTCTGATAATCTAACTGACGGACTAATTAGAATTTTTTAGTCATCATGCCTATTCTCAGTCAGTCATGGTGTAGATAGAACAGCTTAACTAGGCCACGAAAATGCGAACAATCTGTTCTTCTAAATTTTAGCCAAGTAGGTTGCACTGTTCTAGGAACAGCTGATTTTATTTTATTTATCTAAAGAGCGGTTTCGCAGCCGAATTGTGAAAAACCCGCTTTTTTTCTAATTAATTGAAACAGAACACTTAAATTCAAAATCCGCTCAATAGTTATGCAACAAAACCTGATTACTAATGTATTGTGTATGTTGCTATCGCAAAGTTTTTATAGATTTTGAATGAAAGAAATTTTGTAATTCTAATTTACAGAAACCAATGGAAACTTTGCAATGGCAACATACACAAAACATAGGTAATAAGGTTTCGTTTCACTCAATAACTATTGAGTGAATTTTAAACTTAAGTGTTCTGTTTCGATTGATTAGGCGGGTTTTTCACAATCCGGCTGCGAAACCGCTCTTAAATATGACTACACATTTTACGCAAATACATGACGGACCATGTCAAAAGAATTCTTCTCAATAAACAAAACGAGACGCCACTAAAAGTAAAAAAAAAAGAAACAAATCCGTTTGATACCTTGAAGCCTCATCCTCTGTGATAAATTAAAGTTATTTTTACTTAAATAAAACTAATGTTATTTGTTATAATTTTTTATTCTAATTTTTATTTATTTTATCGTAATTTTTTATTACTTTCCAAATCTAATTGTGATTTCATTGTTAGTTAATTATCAAAGTACATTACGTAGTAGCTACCCGCCCTCAATGTAATTTTTATGATAAGAATAGGGACAGCTGAAAATCAGCGCTGTGCAGATGAACGCACTCACAGCTTTTGCTTTTGCGTCCTTTTTGTCACTTTACCATTACCATTAAACTATTAGTAGTTTAGATACTAGTTGAAAGACAAATAAATATATTTTCATGTTATTTTATTTAATTTTGTTTCATTTTTTGTCAGGGCGTTTGTGCACTCACTTTTATTCGATTCGTATTCGTGTTTTGACGTGTCTTTTTTCTAGGTGAAGTTCAGATGTGTTTTTTTCCTAGGTGAATTTCAGATATGTTTCTACGTGTTTTTTTTCTAGATAAATTTCGGATATGTTTTCAAGTTGTTCGTAACAAATCACGAATACGAATCGAATACGAGTGAGTGCACAAACGCTCTTGCATATTGTAGACGTCTTTTTTCCGATTCACATAATACAATATTTTGTACCTGATGCAATTTACAGATGCCCGTAACCTTCACGATCTTTCTACTTCCTACATCTCTTATCGGGATCTGACCACAGATATCAGGAGGTATATTAAAAAACCGACCAACTAAAAGTTCGTTGTGGGACTCTATTTCTAAGCCTCCGCTGTCTGTCTGCCTGTCTATCTGTCCGTCCGCCAGTCCGTCTATCATAGGGGTCTACAGCTTCAGCCGTAATGTTTTTAGTCCGTTGGTTGTAAGTGGCTACAGGATGCACTGCCCTCTTTTTATATGTGTACTATTAGTATACGTGAAAGTACTAGTACGTTTGCCGTTTTGTGTTAATGTCGGTGAAATAAGTTGGAGGAAACGTGAACACATATTATTATGAACTAGAATAAAATTAGAGTAATAAGGCAAAGCTGCTGATATCTATGGATCTGATACATCTCTGAATAATGATTCACACGGTAAAGTTTTTTCCCACTAGCCGAAGGTCTATGTAATGGTGCAGCATATATGTAGGAGATGGTGCAGTTTGGTAAAAAGTTGTCATAAAAATGTAGTATATTTTAAAATATTCTATTATAATGCAGAACTAGCTTTTTATCTTGTTTTACCCGTTCTTCAGGTCTTGATTGAAATCCGGTAATGATGTTGTATCTCTCAGTAGTGCGAATCGTCCGGTCATAATCTGTCCGAGGGACCTGACTTGTAACGTAGTGATACTTTTTATTGCACTTGGTCGGAAATAAAAAGCAGTGTAGAGAACGAAATCTAAAACAGATAACAGTAAACAATTGAGGAATAAATTATATATTACTGAAACATTTAGCCGTGTGGAGAACGATAACAGTAAACAACTGAGGAATAGATTATATAATGCTGAAACATTTTGCCATATGGAGAACGAAATCTTAAACAGATAACAGTAAACAATTGAGGAATTGATTATATTGAGGAATAAATTGTGTAATGCTGAAACATTTAGCCGCTTGGAGAACGAAATCTAAAACAGATAACAACTGAGAAATAAATTACATTGAGGAAAAAATTATATAATACTGAAACATTTAGCCGTGTGGAGAACGAAATCTAAAACAGATAACAGTAAACAATTGAGGAATAAATTATATATTACAGAAACATTTAGCCGTGTGGAGAATGATAACAGTAAACAACTGAGGAATAAATTATATAATACTGAAACGTTTAGCCGTGTGGAGAACGAAATCTAAAACAGATAACAGTAAACAATTGAGGAATAAATTATACGAGTATATTACAGAAACATTTAGCCGTGTGGAGAATGATAACAGTAAACAACTGAGGAATAAATTATATAATACTGAAACATTTAGCCGTGTGGAGAATGAAATCTAAAACAGATAACAGTAAACAATTGAGGAATAAATTATATATTACAGAAACATTTAGCCGTGTGGTAGTCAGAGATGTTTTGACCCAAAACTAAAATTTTATTTTTATACTGAGGTTGTATACTTTTTAAGATTATTAGGGATAAATATAATGAAAGTGCTATCAAAGTTTAGATAAATTAAAACAAATTCATCTTCCAAACAAAATTGCTTTGACAGCAATAAACTAAAGCTATAGCTTCATGATGTCATTACTTGCTTGCTTACATCTCGGATTGATTGGACGTAACAGCAAAATGACACTGCCTGATGTGATCTTAGACCATATAACAGGGACTCGGCAAGCGCATGCTTTCCCTCTGCCAATGAACAATCTGTTCGTGTATGTTTGCTTGTGTGCGCGTTTTTTGTTTGTGCGACGGCTTGCGATTAGTGTAAGACAAATTTTTCGCAAGATGGTGAATGAGTAAATGTGTGCTGTGCGTGTTTACCTCCCCTCCCGCGGTAAATGGCAGAATGAATTCAATACTAAGAGACGCGGTTTGGCACGTTCCATGTTAAGTGGCCCCTTCCCGCTCAGCTGCCATAAAAATGCTTTAGTTGTTTGTGACGTCTTGATAGCTATGATCTCAATAAAACTCTTCACACATCTTTAGATATGTTTCTCTTCCCCCCACACCGCCATCCGACCCACCAAACGACGCCGAATTTGACTGTTTTCCATGAAACGGTAACTGTTTATTTATATTATAGAAAAGTGTATCCACATAGTAATTTTAGCATGAACGACGTCTGTATTTCTCTCTTTTTTATTTCCAGTTTAGATAAAATTATACAACTTAAAAAAATATGAAGAAAATAAGTTGTTGACTTCACAATCAGTTTTTAGTTTTTGTATGAATCTTGAGAAAAATCCAGGCGTAAAGGGGCCTCTTAAGACGAAGTTGCGGAAGCCGGAAACTGGTGATAGTAACTTCCTGTCATCTTAGTGTTTGTGCGTAATGAATGAGTGCTTAATTTTGTGAAAATATTGTTTATCGTTGGTAGGTGGTAGAGCTGATGCCGGGCTTGACTAATTTGTGAAATGCAAGTCAGTCTACAATTGGTACACCCGCATTTCACAGACGATTATTACGTCCTAAACGTGATAAATGATATAACTCGTATTTATACTAATTATATACCAAAATAACGTTGTAAAAAAAAATAGGATGTTCACCCATGTGTGCTTACTGAGGATCTTTAAATTACGCCCAAAATATTTCATTTATTTATTGTACATATAAAAAGCAAGGTAGTAGAGCTAATGCCGGGCTCGACTGTGGAGGTACCACCATCTTACTTTGAGATCCCCTCGAAGTAATTCAGGGGAAAGTAAGAAGACAGCTCACAGGCAAAAAACCAGGAGGCCCACCATGCCTGGGACCGATGGATGGCGGTATATCCATCCCTAATAGCCGGGCCTTATATGGAACAGACTGGTGACGGGCAGTGGCGTCACTGGTGTGAAGGTTTAGGCACCGCGCTCACCAACCCGCCTGCCCAGCGTGTGTGAGTATGGGCAATTCTTCCAGGATGACCGCCGGCATTGGCAAAGTCCTGGGAAGGCTTATGTCCAGCAGTGGACGAACTAGGCTGATGGATTGATGGATGATTGTTTATCGAGTCTTTTGGATAACAAAGGTAATTTTATCGTTGCCTAAGCAATATCTTTAATAACTTATTCTTATTGTTTTAAGCAGACGCGGCAATAATGGCAGCATTGCTTCGAGCAGATTGTTGTTTGACCGATTTTCTGTTGAAAGTCAGTACGTGTTTTTCAAAACTTAATTATGAAAATAAAAAACATGTTATTGATATGAGCCGAGCTCGGGCTCGAGCTTTTTCCCTAAGGCTTCCCTTTTCATAAATTTCACCCTTCGCCACTTTGCCTACTCAACCAAAATTTATGAAACATTAATTTTTCACAAATACTTGTTCGTATAGACGAAAAGTATCGCCGGTTTCTGGCTTCCGCAACATTATTGTACATATTATTATCTATCTCTAACCATGACCATTCTGGACGCAAACCCTACGCCAGAGCCACAGCTTCAGGCTTCTGGCGGCGCTTCTTGCTGTGCTTCCAGGCGGTTTTTGCGACGGGCTTTGGCCTGCCACGACACCCGTCGGCGCCTTCGACCGCATCGGATGTATAGCGCGCTCGCTTGCTCAAAGCGCTCGACACTAGGTTCGTCCTGTGCGCTCGATCACTGTTTCAACCGCCCGCCTCCCCGCACACCACCGTCGCGAGGGCGCAAGTCACTCGAAGCCGGACAACACGCGCGAGCGGCGACCCATGGCCGGCATTTGTTCTATCCGCCGGCGCCGTCGCAAGAAGAACTGCTTGGCGCGCCTCTCGAAGCCTGAAGCTGTGGCCGACCGGTTAGGCACAGTTAAAAATTTGTGCCTTAGGTGCGGTCAAGCGGCGCGTGATAGTGCGAGCCGTGCCAAAGTTCACCGAGCCGCGCGTCGTTCAACCGGCCGCCGCTGCGCTGGCTTGACTCGGCTCGGCAAATCATGTACGATCCATCTGTCACAGTATAAACAAAAGCAGTAGGGACTGTGGGCCGAATTCCCATAGCTTAATTTCAAAGAGTTTTTTTTTTTTTCAGAGGATGTACGCTATTCTAGGACATAGTTTTGGTATATAAATTAAGCATTATTTTTTTTTTTCTTAAGATTTGTCGGTTATGAATGACGTCACTTGAGTATTTTAGACATGATACGATTGTGATGTGTGATTGTTTATAAAAAAACCGGTAAAGTGCGAGTCAGTCTCGCGTACCTAGGGTTCCTTACTGTGGATGAGAACTTTAATTTTGTCTTTTTTTCCCTGTAATCTTTATGTAAACAAATATTACCACGATTTTTTTTATATATTTTGGTCTACCAGTTTTGGAGATAAGAGGGGAGGGGACGTGCAATTTTCTATGGTTTTTCAGGGATTTCTCGAAATAGATGCAGTCAAATATAGCCAAATTAAATATTTTTACAATCAGCTTTCTAATACCTAGAATTCGATATCCATATTGTATTTTTATAAATATTTTATATTTCTTATTTGTGCTCAACTTTATTTAAATCGCTATAGTTTTTCTCTAATTGGCCAGTTATATATTATCCCCAATCGAATTTTTTTTCATATATAAGGTTAAATACTATTATTTGGCGAAACTCAAAACATAGGTAGTACTAGTCTATATGAACAACTGTTTGTATGGGAGCTAAGTGAAATTCGTAACTTTTGTTCACTTCCCCCAAACAAATTACCCCGATCAGCTGACTGGTACAGTATGGAAAGGTGAAAACTAATTTTAAGAATTTTGCACAATCCTAATAGAAAAAGTTGTTGACATGGACATGTTCTACATATGTTTCAAATTTCGCCAACTAATTTAATTTAACATTTCGGAGATAATGGGAGGGGCATACATATTTTTGAGGTTATATAAAATCATGGTAATTTGTGCTTACGTGAAGATTACAGGAAAAATATAGCAGTTGAGAAATTCACGAAAACAAAATGACAAAATAAAATTTTCTGATCTCAAAACTGTCGAATTACGGCACCCTTGTGCGCGAGTCTGACTCACACTTGACCGGTTTTTTGACACGAACTAAAGGAACATGCTCTTATTGGCTCGCGTTGGTGTGAACTTGTGATCCACGTGCCCAAGGGCGTAGCAAGAATTTTGTTTAGGGATGGGGCATCAAGGGAAAGTGTAATAATCCGCATGCACGCGCCTCAGTTCGTCTTACTTCAAGACTTGTCTATGCTTAAAAGCGATCCAAGCCTACAACCCGTACGAATCAACTGTGCACTCCGCTGGAATTCGACCCCTCTCCCGCTGCCCCGCGCGGCACCCCGCATTCGCCACAAGCGCTCAGTAGCGATAGCATCTTTGTCCAAATGACGTCACAGCGCGAGGTGCTCAGTTAATTCGTACGGGTTGTACAAAGACGGCTGGCTTAGAGTATAACTTACAATGTATACTCTAAGACGGCTGGGCTCGTGCCAACAAGCGCCGTTGGACCACACCTTTACCTGGTAACATCCTTCTTCCTGTTGAATCCTGGCACCTTGACGACATTATTCATTCCTTTATAACAAAGAGAAATTTGTCTCCGTAGCTTTTTAGTTGGTATTGTGGACACATTTTCTGCCGTGCATGAGTGCCACGTATCGAAATTTGTTAACGGAACCTTTTCTCGAACCTCTGCGAAAAAAACTACTGTGTTATGTTATCGGCCAAACGCAATTTTACGAGGAACCTTTAGTTTTTCCTATGCCAGATACTAGACTGATTTCTATCATATATTTTTTCATCAAAAAATAACCATGACTGGAATCGTAATTTCTACAGTTTCAGCACGGGAATCATACACAAAGATTATAAATGTTAACATTAATAAGATAAAAGGTTTTTTTTTGTTTTTGTTTTTGTGACGTATTTTGTTTTCATGATATCAACTAGGGATGCCTCCGATACCGATACTGATACCGATATATCGGCTATACTTTGTGTCTCTCCCGCTTTGGCCTTGCGTATCCCAGGTCGTTAGATGCTTTGGTTGGTTGGTCAAACATATAACAATCTCTAGATATGGATACAGACTTAATTCGGAACTAGATATGGGTTATGTATTACAGTACGATTGTCCAATTCCATTAGTTTCTGTCCATTAGCTATCATCACGAAAATACGTTTGTATGGTGAGAAGCGCAAGGATAATCCCCTTAATAACTTATTGTCTCATTGTAAGTCTGTAATTTCTTATATTAATAAAAAAAAATTTTTTATACAGTTGCTCAAAAAGTGGCGTATTGCAGGGACGTATAGCGTTCGGGATGTGGGCTATTACATACTCGAGCTTTTTCTTTACCTTTTCCGAACTCGTGCGTTCTCTTTCCCAACTGTCAAAATAATGTCTATTAAAAAGAAAAAACCAACCACGAAGTTTTTACAAAAAAAAATCAAAGAAGTTTTTATGATTCATGCAAATATTTCTAAAAAGAAGCTACTATTTTGTTTCAATATCAGATTTAATTATTTGATTCAATGAGTTAGGTTAGGTTTCATTTCATTTCATCTAATTAAATTTCATTTTCATTTCATATCAATAAAAAAATTCTACTGAAGACCTGGCTGTATGGGCATAGTTCCCTTTGCCTACCCAGAATGGGTGAAGAAAACAAAAAAAAATCTCTGCTTATATTCTTTTACAGTTGGCGCCATTTTCCAAAAATTTTCTTTTAGCAATTATATAATAACATATAAGAAGTTAGATACTTACACATGTAAATTTATTGACTCGCTTAAAATCTTAGGTACCTTAACTCACTATAAATAGGTTTCAATTTTGCTTACCGATAAGATAGCCTAATGCTGCATCTGCTGTTAAATTTTTATCCTTGCAAATTTGTAGAAACTTCTTATGGCTGAAAAATTAATCCATAACTAAATAAATAATTAGCTAGTTGTGAAAATCAAAATAAATATTTTATTCATTTATATTGACGTCATTACAACACGACAGTTTTGAAATAACACTTGATAAAATATAAAACTGTAAAATACAACAAATAAAATGGAAATTTTGATTTCCCTAGGAACAATTACATTTATATCTACCTCATACCTACGTATTTTATTTCTAATATGGATATTAGTCCTTTTCGCGAATGGAAACTTTGCCCTCTACCCCCCTTCAGATGCACAACTTTAAATGACCATTTCACATTGTGTAACTTGGTTTAATAAAAATAATGCAGATTAAAGACTATAAAGGGCTGATCAAAACATCTTGGAAACAACGCAAAAGATTTAAGTTCGCTCGATAAAATAAATTACAAAATTCCCTTTAAATGTCATGTTTTTCAAATGTTAAAGGGCCTTCCGCCATTATTCAGCCATGAAGTTTATATTAAAAATTAGTGACCAATAACCCCATCTAAACATCTAAGAATATTTTAATAATAATTCATCTAGAAGCCGAGTTATTAAATGAAAAAAATTGGTAAGTACATGCTCTACAAAATGAAAACGCAGTTTGTTGTGAGCGTGTTTCTTGGTGGTCGTAACAGCCACGACTGAGAGTGCGCTGTTTATTCTAAAAGGAAACGTCGAAGAATTTAGTTCTGATTTATGCAAAATAAGGTGCTCAATCTAACCTTATACGGACCCTTAAATTGTTTCACTCTCTCGGCTCTCTCTATTGTCTTAAACTCTTAAATAACCTCCCTATGATGAGAGTAAAACACCGAAACTGTCAAGATGTTCTACAATATTTATATAAGATGAATTTCGTTGTATTAGCCTAATTCGTACTGGAGGCTTTGTAAGTGATCAGTAACATGCCTTAATATAAAATAGGCTTCCTATACCAGTTGACTCGGAATTAGGCTTGCCTTGCGCTTTTGGGTCAACTTTGGGCCGTCCCGCCGTGACTCCTTGCGGGACGCCTTTTGTCCCGAAAAGCAGTGATTATATGATATTAGGTATCTCTCTCGTACCTACTACCCTTGGCCCGAGTAATTTGTAATAACTCGCGAGGTGAGATCGTTGTTCATATATTATTTATGAACATGAAAGAGGCAGCTGGGTTTCTACATATCTTTCAGATGGTAGCTTCGATTCCACCTTCAAATGCATCAGCAGAGAGTGTTTTCTCTCTATCGAAATGCCTAGACAGACAGCAGAAATAAGCTGTCTGTCGACCACGTCAAGGCTGAACTGCAGATTAAAATTAATTTTGACCAAAAATTAAGCGAGAGAAAATGACTTTCATTTCACAGTTCACACTGTGAAAATGTTGAACTGTGAAATGCAAGTCACAGTTCATACTCGGTACACCCACCTTTCACCGACTATTATTTCGTCCCAACGTGATAGGTGGTGAGCCCTATCGCACAAATACACGCTTTTTAGGGCATGCAGGTTTCTTTGCGATGTTTACCTTCACTGTTCAGCAAGTGGTAAGTAAGAACAAATACTATGCAAATAAATTCCGAAAAACTCATTGCTGCATGCCCGACCGGGGATCGAACCTGGATCTCAAGATTGAGAGGTCAGCGTTCTATCCACAGAACATACTACCCCTAAGCTACCGCCGCTTATCTTACAAATAGTTCCGTACAATTTAAACAAATCTTACCTCAACCGCTGTTTAAGTTGTATTGCTAGAGCACGGCTCAAGCAGCAACCAGCGCCAAGATCAGCAAACCAGTATTTCTGTAAAATGTTAGTAATAACATAAGTGAATTCTACTCCTCATAAATCCGTTGTGATTTCTACTTTTCATAAATCTGTTGGTTGTCTATTTCTATGTACATTCATATCTACATTGATTGGAATCCTTTCAATGTGTATGATGGTTGGTAACAATTTTTTGTTTTGCTATTATTTTGCTTAAAATATAGGAAGTGTGTACAATGCAATCTAATACAAAACGTTTACTTGGTATGAAATGTGTGTCAGTACAACAGTTGTTCGTAAATTTAGGTCCAATCACATTTGTGTAGTCGGCCATTAGTGGTCAAGGTTTTCATTTTTATAAATTATAGAAAAAAATTGAAATCCTTGTACTTTGTTCCACAAATATATTTAAAAAACGGTCATGCTACCGGTTTCATTGATTCAATCGACATCTTTAGGCGACAACAACACAATACACAATTAATTTATTTTGTATGATAATTATAAATTAATAATCCATGGATTATTAATTTATAATTATCATACAAAATAAATTAATTGTGTATTGTGTTAATTGTGTAATCCATGGATTATTTATTTATAATTATCATACAAAATAAATTAATTGTGTATTGTGTTGTTTTCGCCTAAAGATGTCGATTGAATCAATGAATCCAGTAGCCAGTGCCGGATTAAAACTACTTGATGCCCTAAGCAATCCGCGCCTATAGGTCCCCCTATCCACTGATAGAAAAGTGTCGTTCTTTCAAAAACTTTACGTATTTATTTGAGATCTATCATTCCGTACAAAGAATATAATACTCTTATACTTTTCTTAGAATAAGCACGAAAGAGATAAGTGTATTTATAATAAAAACCAAAGCATACCATTTTTTCATTGTTTATTGAAATGCGACTTGCGACTTTTACCGACAGCAAATTCACGAACGATAGTGTCGAAGTGTTATATGCACATCTGCCTCTATATTCAATATTGATAAAGCCTCGGGCTTCTCTTGTATCATTTTCGTTCGTTTTAATACCTGACTTTTCGGAAGATTTGCAAATTCACGTGGGGTGCATGCAACGACATCACATTACTCAAGCTAGTCAATTTGATTACACGCGGGTTTTCAATAATGAGCTAGAAAATATTTTATCGATGCTGTTTGTGGTGCCCCCCGAGACGTGATGCCCTAAGCAGTTCCTTAATTTGCTTTTGGGTTAATCCGGCACTGCCGGTAGCGTGTGGCCGTTCTTAAAATATATTAGTGGAACAAAGTACAAGAATTTTTATATTTTTCTAATTATTTTTCATCAAAATCCTTTTTTGTTTTTTTTTTATAGGAATTAGCAAGCCATAACCTAATGATGTAACCATCTGCAAAGTAACGTATTAATTCGTTGTATCCTGTATGTTATTTCTTGATGATGCGGTGACGCCAAACCGGCTGGAGTTATTGCTTACAGTGATATTGTGAAACAGTAAAAGTGTTTTTATAAAAATGATGTTAATGATGTTTCACCAAGTCCTGACAATCGCAAGTATTAATAAAGCCATGTGTATCATTTTGGATACACAATCCACGTTTTGTGTTTTCTATTTATTTTGTACGGCAAAAAAATAGCCCTGGCCCAGGCGATTTTTCTAGTGGTTCTGGGGTTATGATTTGACAAATGGTTTTTGAGTTATTAAAAATTAATATAAAGATCAATTTCAAAAAATTAAGGACAAGTGTCCGTGGTCTTGGCGATAAATTTGAAACATACGAAGGCACACACACCACGAATCATATCATAAGGGTTCTTTTTTCTTATTTTTGAGTACAGAGCCCTTGAAACTAACCTTTCTAGGATCTTTCTTTGTCTTCTTGGATAGCTCTGATCTTCGTCCGAAGTACCAGAAGCGATCATAGTTGAACTGCCTGAGTACTCTGATCAGTCTCGGAATGTTCACGTAGTTGTTATCGTTGAAATGACAAAACCATCTGAAAATGTCAAAACTTTACCATATTATTTACCATTAAAAACTTCACGTCACGGAATGCACAGCATTTGTTTAGAGCAGGATAGACAGTTAAAAAACAAAAACGTAAGAGTGGGACTGAATTTTGGCATTGTGCAGCCCCTTAAATTTAAACTTTGAGTGATCCGTTTAATATCATTATACTTATTAAGAAAATATGAATCAAATTAATTAATTCACTCGAAAGGTGAATATTCTCTCGGAGTATAAGACATATTTTGACGTCAACATTTTTCTCTTTTATGGAAAGTGAGTTTTAGCTGTCTTTGAAATTAAAAACTTTTCACTTTACATTAAGACATCTTGTAATTATTATGACATTATTAGGCTAGTAATTATTATATTGGAAAAAAAATCCTCATCGTCATTATCACAAGCAGAAGAACCACGCTGTTTGACAGAGATGTCCACTATAGGCACAAAATAGATACTACGAGTACCTGAAGGCCGACTCCATACAACGAGCGAAAACAAACGCACACATGCATAGACGCGTACGTATGATGATCTGGGCAGAGTTTCGTATTGGCATTCGACCGACTTCAACCGAGATCATCGTACGTACGCGTCTATGTGTGCTTGCGCCTGTTTTCGCTAGTTATGCGGAGTGAACCTTCTGTAAGTGGTTATTTTGTGCTAAAGACCACCAAGTTCGTGCTGAGGACGCCTGCGGGGCGGAGACGAAGGCGGGGACGAGGTACAAGCGCGTCGCTATAACGCACGCTACACACGGAAGGATTTCGTTGAGATATATCTACTAATTATTTTGATTTATTTTTCATACTGAGACTAATCTATAGTAATAATTAAGTAGTAAAAACGTCGTGTCTGTATTTTTATATTTAATCTGTCAATTTTTATGCGTTTCTTTGGAAATAATTGTGTTCAAAATGCTATTATAGGTTGTCAACTTCGTGCTTACCGCGCCCACGGGGTACAAGGGTTGGCGGGTACGAGGTAGCACGCGACTTAGTGTACAGGGCCGTGCGCAAGGCATTCCAAGTACACAAGTATGACATTGACAACATTAAAATATCATAGAGTCTACAAAAGAGATCCATTATACATCGGTTTATACTACCCGGCGAATGGCCATCTGCCTTGGTCCGCTCCACGCGTCGTTGTGCTCGCTCACCCTCCCACCACGCCATCCGCATCCCCTCTGAGACCCCGCCCACCAACCCCTATACCCCGTGGGCGCGGTAAGCACGAAGTTGACAACCTATAGGATAGGACCTTTTTGAATGGAGAGGTTTATAATGGCAGTGTGTGTTAGCAACGTTGTCACTCACGCACTTCCGTCAGCAATTCAAAACTTCATTCCAAAAGTTCCTATCTTCGTAGCATCTTCAATGAATAATAGCATTTGCAACAAAGATTTCAAAAGTTTAGATGAACCCTGGCACCTAAAATCTGTTGCATTGTTTTTGAATGTGTGCGTTAACATAGTGCCGACGCGTGCACACTTATGAGTGCGCAATCTGTCTACCTACGGTCAGCAAACTGATCAGACTACTAAAGTTTTAAAAATTCAAAACTTTAAGTGCACTTAAGGCGTTCGAATATCACTGTGTTCAGATAAGCACTGATTCCAAACGTGTGAGCGTCACCCATTTAAAGGTGGAAACATTTTGGTGCTGTCATACTACGGTAAGGGCTTATCTTTACTTATGAAATCTTTGATTTGCAAACTTACTTTTTACCCATGTCGATGTCAAACAGGTCGTAGTATTTGATAAATTCTGCTTCGATTTCGCAGCATCTTCTGTGTTCAACGCTTTTGGTTATGACGTCGCAGACTGTCACCACCATGTGGTCATCTGATGAATAATAACATGGCACTTGTACTCGTTTCATAGAAAAAGTATTTTTTTTTCATTTATTCAGTTCTAGAGAAAATAAAGCCCATGCTTGACACATTGTGATATTGGTGATTAAATTTAATTGTTGATTGTTTTAAAACCATGTCACTATTTTTCTTAAGGGGGAACGAGTCGTATCCTCTACGAAACGCACAACTTAAGATAGTTCTTCTTATTTTTGAATAACAGATATTAAATAAATGTGATTTATGGCATTTCGCGAACATAGTTTAGTGTCAATTGGACTTTTCCGGCAAAATGTTGTTATTTTATGCATGAGGTTTAAAAGGTATGGGCACACAAACTTAAAACACGCTTTTATTTATGTGCGCCCATTCATTTACAACGTAAAGCATAAAATAACAAAATTTTACCGGAAATGCCTAACTGACACTAAACTATGTTCGCGAAATGCCATTAATCACGTTTATTTAATATCTGTTATTCAAAAATAACCATCTTAAGTTGCGCGTTTCGTAGAGGATACGACTCGTTTCCTCTTAAAATTTTAAATTATAATAGATTTTCTGAAGACTTTTTGTGTTGACTGTACATAACTACATCAAATTTTAACTGTTGACCGCGTTGAACACGAAAAAAATTTATTTAATCGAAAGGTGTCGACTCTGCTATTTAGCCGAGTTTCGTTAAGCCGAGATGTCATTTGAGATGACCACCGAGTCTTACAAAATAAATATATTTATGTATACGAAAGTAATGCTCGCCCACTTCTGACAGGCGCTATTAAAAGCGGTTTCGCAGCCGGATTGTAAAAAACCCGCCTTTTTCTAATTAATCGAAACACAACACTTGAATTTAAAATGCACTCAATAGTTATTCAACAAAACCTTATTACTTATGTATTGTGTGTATTCCAATGGAAACTTCGCGATGGCAATATACACAATACATAGGTTTTGTTCAATAACTATTGAGTGAATTTTGAATTTACGTGTTCTGTTTCGATTCATAAAAAAGCGGGTTTTTCACAATCCGGCTGCGAAACCGCTCTAAAAGACCTACCACACGCTCGTTTTACCACACTTTGCCTGCGCAGGCCGCGTGCTGTACTTAGAAATCATCGTAGTTGGTATAACCCGGAGATATAAAGAAAGGAATCTAAAATGGCACCCATAATCATCCCCTCTCACTCGCACACCTGTGTGTGACAATAAAATAATTTTAAATAAAAATGCATACTACCAAAACTAAACTAACATTTTTTTTAAGGTTTCGTAATGAAACTTTAATAACCCAAAGGGTACAAAATGGGACCCTATTACTAGGCCTCAGCCGTCTGCCTGTCCGTTTGTCACAATATGATTCGGAAAAAAGTACTAAAGAAACAACTTTTCATGCTGACTGTATCATTGTGCAATAAAATAACAAGTACTTGCCGCCATTGAAGATTCCTTTCTTTAACGCTCCGGGTTTTAAATTATATGATTCATTTGTATTTATATTAGCGCAGGCAAAAGTATGTTGAAGCTTGCGCGTGTGGTAGGACCATTAGAAGGATAATATATGTAAAACTGAATTACTATTAATTCCTCTGAAGGTGGAAGTTTTGTTAAAGGAGCGAAATTACGAAAATTAACATAATACTCTACGTTGCCTCTTCAAAATTATTCTCAAGATAGGGTTAGCAAATATATGTACAGCAAAATAACAACTTACCTGTAAATGCTTGAAATTTGGAACTGCTGACATTCGTAAAAAACCACGTCTGCAAAAAAGAGAAAAATCATTTATAAAACACTCGTACATGTATACCGTGTTAGATACTAAAAACCGGCCAAATGCGAGTCGGACTCGCGCACGAAGGGTTCCGACCATTGTCTATAAAAACGGCAAAAAAACATGTCTGCTGTATGGGAGCCCCGTTAAATATTTTTTTTATTTTGTTTTTTTAGTATTTGTTGTTACAGCGGCAACAGAAATACATCATCTGTGAAAATTTCAACTGTCTAATTATCACGGTTCAATAGATACAGCCTGGTGACAGACGGACAGACGGACAGACAGACGGGCAGACAGACGGACAGCGGAGTCTTGGTAAAAGGGTCTCGTTGGTTACCCTTTGGGTACGGAACCCTAAAAAGAAACACTTGAAGTACCACATTTAGGGACGAAGCCCTAATTTCCATTGTTGGTCGGCACAAAAACATTTTCGATCCCATTCTGTTTTATTTCATTTTTATTTTTATCTTTGATCTTTGAACTTACATTTAAATTAAAACAAGGAAAACCTTGCATTCGTCACAGATGATCATTAAGCCTGTACCTGAGCCTAGAACGAGGTCTTTTAGAAGAAATAAGATATCTTCTTATATTGAAAAAGATACATTTGTTTTGTTGGTCTTTATTAAGGAAACGTACTTATATGCAATGTACGAAAATACATACATTTTTCTAAAAAAAAAATCCAACCCATTTTTTTTTTGGTTTTAAGCGTTCCGCAGACAAATGCGGTTAAGAGAAAGACTTTATTTTTTTTTCGTTTCATAAAATAGGCAAGAAGGGAATCTACTTAAATTCAATATTTTTTTTTCCTACAAAACATTTCAGTATTAGCTAAAAACACACCAATTAATAAAATTAGTTTCGCTGCGTGATTATTAGTATTACGCGGCCAAGAACAAGAGGCCAATTAGCCCACATATAATCGGCTCTATCAAAAGCAAATAAAATCTTTGCCATTGGACTTATTCTGTTGGACTCGTATTAAAAAAAAGTTGCTTGGGTACGCTTCTTAAGCGCTGCAGATTCTGACAACTCTCTATGACCGTATGTATGCCGTAAGCGACCTTTGTCGCCTTGTTTGACCCACAATGACAATAAAATAAATACAAAAAAGCCATAAAACCATTAAAATAAATTGTTTCAAAATAATCTGACGACAAATGTTTGTTTCTTTGACTTTCAAAACAATTAAAAAACTGCTACTAGAAATGTTCCTAGTTCAAAGTTTAATTTTTAAAGTTTTGACGTTTATTTTATTTAACACAACATTAGGGTATGAATTCTCTCAAAATGATCTCTGTAGCTTCTTATTATAAGTCAGGGCAAGATCGTCCAAGTTTTGGTAGCATTTCGTAGCACATCAAAATTTGGCTCTTCTATCACATTTGCACAACTACACAAGTGAAATTCAAATTCAAATAGTTTATTTTGTAAAGTAGGTATACACTTTTTATGAGTCAAATTTAATCTTATAAAAGTATATGTAAATATACAAAAATGAAATGTTACAATCTGAAACAGGCTGTCAACAGGGAGACCCGCTTGGACCAGCAATCTTCAGTCTGGCGATTCATCCGGTAATACGAGTAACAGCTCTAAATTCTAAATTCAATATTTGGTATTTAGATGACGGCACTATAGGAGGCGATGCTATTTCAGTTCTTAACGACCTAAAATATATAACAGAACAATTTAAACAACTGGGCCTTCAGCTCAATTTCTCAAAATGTGAACTGTTTCTATCCGATTCTATACCTACGGTAGAAAAAGAAGACATGATTTTAAAATTTAATAATCTGGCTCCCGACATTAAAATCCTCGATAAGCAGTCGCTTCGCCTTCTTGGTGCCCCCATACACGAAGACTCAATCCCTGCCTATGTAAACGAGCAAATATCTAAATTCCTCGCATCCTCCGAACGACTATCAAAAATTAACCCCCACATGGCTCTGTTTATCATCCGTTTCTGCTTGTTTGTCCCAAACTTAACTTATGTTCTCCGCTGCTCAGTTATGTGGAAATTCAACACCCTCCTTAAACTATTAGATAATACAATTGCAGAAACTCTTGGTTCCATATTAAATTGCTCGTTTACAGAACGGAGTTGGGATCAAGCCACGCTCCCCGTCCGCTTCGGTGGCCTGGGAATCAGAAAAATTTCAAGTGTAGCGCTCCCTGCCTTCCTGTCCTCCGTCAATGGTACCAATGCTCTCTTCGGTAATATAATTAGCCCGTCACTCGGTGACGTTGAGGCATTGGACCTGACGGAGGCCAGAAATGCATGGACACTAGCTTGTCCAGGCGAACCCCTGCCCATTGTCTTGCACTCCCAAAAACAATGGGACGAGCCACTCTGCAGGAAAGTCCAACAAAATCTTCTAGAAACTGCCGAGAGCCCTGTGGAGCAAGCTCGTCTCCTTGCTGTCAAGGAACACGAGGCTGGGTACTGGCTGCAAGCAATGCCTTCAGCAGCAATCGGGACACTTCTCGATAAGACTGCTTTTACAATGGCTGTCTGTCTGCGACTCGGGGTTAAGATAAACGAACCACATCGCTGCCAATGTGGAGCAAGCGTTGACCTACTAGGCCACCACGGCCTTTCATGTCGTCGAAGCGCCGGCCGCCTATCCCGCCATGCAAATCTTAACGATGTCATCCGAAGGGCGCTTGTCACCGTTAACGTGCCGGCAATATTAGAGCCCCAAGGTCTCTCACGTGACGATGGCAAGAGGCCCGACGGCATGACACTCGTTTCGTGGAGAAACGGGCGGTCGTTGGTGTGGGATGCTACGTGCGTAGATACGCTTGCTCCGTCCCACCTTCCGGCGACCGCAAAAAAGGCGGGTGCGGCGGCAGCAACGGCTGAATTAGCTAAGCGGCGCAACTATGCAGCCCTGGGAGCGGGTTACATATTTGCGCCGTTTGCCGTCGAAACACTGGGGCCGTGGGAGCCAGAGGCGCGTCGACTGTTCCACGAAATATCGTCGCGCCTGGTCGATGCCTCGGGTGACCCGAGGGCTGGCGCGTACCTCGGACAACGGATAAGCTTAGCCATCCAACGAGGTAACGCTGCCAGTGTCTTGGGTGCCCTCCCATCTGGCAGCGATTTGGAAAAAGTTTTTTATTTAATTTAATTTGTTTTAGGTAATTTATTTATTTTTACTTAGTTTAGATCTAAATTATTTTTACTTAAAAGTTTGTATGTAATAAGAAAATAAATGTACATGAACTAAATTAAAGGTTTATTAAATTTATGTAGCAAAATATATACGATTAAAATGATAGGTAAAATCTATAATTATACAAAGTGAAATCTAATCAACCGCCCGAACCCAAACCGGAGACCCGATCAGCGACCAGGAACAAGGTTCACTGATCAATAAGAGTTACCCAATGAAACGTCAAAAAACTGGTAAGATACCAACTCCGGTATATCATAAAATCCCTTAACCTGTTCGCTTGCAGAAGGACGGTTTCATCTAGCGTAGGTGACAATAGATTTCTATTGTTATATATTTTTTCTTATACCTATTAGTCATTTATCTAAATGTCATCGTGATATCGTAGAATTCAGTATGTTACAATTTGCCTACGCAATCTAGGCATATCGTAATTCCGTTGGAACTACTGAGAATCGCGTCGCTCCGTTCCGCTTCGCTCGGCTCCGAAAAATGTATTTACATGTAAACCTAACACGCTCCTCCTCGCTCCGGTCGTCATCGCACCTATTTTTAACTTTTTGGTGAAATATTTTCGATTTCATAATTTGCAATTTACCGGATTCTACAAAATGAAGACGGCATAGTACGATGAGAGAGGCATTATAGTTTATCCCAATAAACAGGTTTCTACAATTCGCATAAATTAAATTATGTTAAGGTGTGTTAATTCGAAAACCATTTCGAGGTTTGGGTTTAGTGTTTTGGAACTTATGGTCCATGGATTCCATGAGTGTTTCTTCCTTACTGATAGCACAGTGTAAAAATCATATTTAAACTGTGCTGATAGTATAAACGGAATAGTAAAAACCCAAAATCAAATTAATATTAATGAGTAATGACCAGCCAAGTTCGAGTCGAAAAAACGCTCTAAGGACGTTTTGAAAACAAACGCGGATTGCATGTATTTAGCTCGATTTTGTTGCCCAAACTAGTTTTGACTTTATTTTTATTTTGTATAACAATTTGGCGACCCGCTTTTTTACCGCCTGCGACTTTTGCGCGACAACAGCGAATTATTTCTCTTCTTTTTCTTTCTTATGAGTTGTTGTTTAGAGGTCAGTGCTCAAGGACATTGACAATTGTCCCGACCTTAACAGTATACGTGGTACATTGTATATATAAATTCCAAACTTCTAACTTGTTTGGTTTTAGAGTCCCGTAACAAAAATAGTCTAAAACTGACAACTTTGACGGCCCCCCATTTCTTTATTATTGAAGATAAAAAAATAATAAAATACCCGGCCAAGTTGGACTCAGGCACGAAGGGTAAAAACAACAATACAAATGCCATAGCAACATCAAGGCGATAAAAATAGGGCGCTAAAACGGCCTGACAAACAATTCGGTACCGTCTGAGTGCGGAATCCTAATTGTTATTGTTTAGTTTTGTTGTTTTACTATGTAGTATTTACAATAATCTGATCAAATTCTGTATCATACTATGATAGAGCTGAAACAAACAACGATTAAAAACTACTTTTTCACCTCTCATGCTCGTAAAGTTCTTGTTTATGCTTGCTATAAGTGGACTAAAACCACGTTTTATGCTCTAGTGCATAAAAATATTTACTTCTTCTAAGAACGTACATACAGCCAGTACAACATCATAGACAAACTTTTTAAAACTCAATAATGGTGGAAGAAATTAAAGAAAAAATACTTTGGCGCGAAAGAGCTGTTGTTTTTCCTCGATAGGTACATATGTTAAGTTGTTTATTTAAATTTGCATTAAATATTACCTACTGAATGTTAAATATGTTATTTGCTAGCAATATCACTGTTTCATTTCCTCGCAATCGAAGTGAAAAGCAGAGTGTATAACTCTGGCATAAAACCCATTTTATCCTCGACTCAATATATGTCCTCGCCGTTCAGCTCGGGCATATAAACGTCTCGGATAAAATGGATTGTTTTATGCCCTTGTTGTACAACCTACTATTTCAAGGTTTCTTATATGCGGGCACCTACCTCGGGGTTAATTTTTTTTTATTACCTAGATAGAGTCATATTAAGTTTAAAATTTAGTTTGATAGTACATACTCTAAAGTAAAACAACAAATAACCAGTAGTTAGTTTGCCCCTAACTGTGAACTCCCGGACCCTCAACCCCTATCTCGCCAACCCTTAGACCGATTTGGCTCATGTTCGAACTTAAAAATTCTTTTTGTTTCATTTACTCGCCTACCAAATTCCATGAATAAATGAATGAATTGACACTTTATTGTACACAAAAGACATATAAAAGAAAACAGAGTATTGAAAACATAATTTTGTACAAAAAAATTTGCGGACTTATCACTTAAAGCGATTTCTTCCAGCCAACCTTTGGGTGGTGAAGATATTGTCACTAGAAAAGTAAAAATAGGGGGATAGACGTAATAGATAGAGTAAATTAAATGAAAATCAATAAAGTGTAAATACCAGATTAAACTTAATTTTAATAGATATCATAGACTTATATAAACAAAATACAAGAATATATTAATAAATACATCTATAATATATATATAGATATATATGTATAAACATTCCATGTAGATTGTATGGATTGTTTACTAATATTTAATAAAACTACCTATTGTATAAGCGGTGGTAGCTCAGGGGTAGAACGCTGGCCTCTCAATCTTGAGATCCAGGTTCGATCCCCGGTCGGACATGCACCAATGACTTTTTCAGAATATATGTGCGTAGTATTTGTTCTTACTTACCACTTGCTGAACGGTGAAGGAAAACATCGTAAGGAAACCTGCATGCCCTAAAAATTGTGTACTTATGTCCGAAGTACGGCAATAGGGCTCACCACCGTAATAATCGTCGTTGAAACGCGGATGTACCGAATATTGACTGTGAATTGCATATCAAAGTTCAAACTCGGAACACCTTTGACACCCCTTGGAGGATTCATGTCGTGACGATATATTATATTTTGTATTAGTTTACAAATGACACATAACTGTAAATAGGTATTAAAACACTCATGTTACACTATTAACGATCTCGACTCCGGCTCGGTTTTTAAACTAACACTTTTAATAACCCCTATTTTGCACTCGTTTCATAAACTACTATAAATACGCACCTCTTTTCTCGCATTCTGGTACCATGTCTCCAATATAAGTTCTAATCTGGTATCCTGGTTGGGTTCAGTTCTCACAGCTATAAAGATGTCATGACGACTCAAGTTTTTTAACAATAAGGATTGCACTTGGAAGAAGCACCAAAAGATAACAGAAACAATCGCGGGTTGCATAATTTAGGAAAAAAATACTATAATGCTCTAAACGTCTTCTCAGTTTCAGAAACCTTTCACGACTCAGTTCTATTAGTTTTATTATTACATCATACATCTAAATGACACAATAAGAGTTCACGATGTTCTGTTTTTACTTTGAATGGAATAAAACACTATTCAAAGTTCATTCGTTCATGTCATGATTGACTAAACCCTATATTATACTTATAATAATAATAATAAAATATTATTTATAGATATGGAGCATATAAATAATAAAAACAATTAAAACACGATATATTTCGACTCCACAGTAGGAGTCGAAATATATCGTGTTTTAATTGTTTTTTTTTTATTTATATGATGATTTTTTTTATTTATATTTATTATAAATAATTAAATGCCATACAAAGGTAATAATAAAACATATATTTATTTGAATAATAAGAAATCGCACACTTATAAAATCTAAATAATTCCATTCTTCCAAAGACTTTAGACAATTCCCGTATCAAAAGAAATTGGGTTCACCACAAAGCACTTCGATATTTCCATTTGGCACAAGACAGGTTACTGCAGAACAACTTTGCCTGTTAAAGTTAAAATATTTCTTATTCCCTTGGAACAAGGTTGATGCCAACGGAAGAGCAGACTGAGCCATGCTCTACATCGGTACAGCACACGTATTTTGAAAGCGAAGTGTTCGAGCGTGGCCTGAGATTGCACACGCCGCTTTTCACTGTCTCCAGCGGACCGCGAAAACGCGAGCGATAGCGTAAAATACAGCGCCACTCACGCTGGGTGAAACAGGCAGACGCCTGATTCATGAAACTATACGACTACATACATCGGGGTTATTTAGAGTATTCTAACGAGTACTTAACTTGTACTTACTATTTCACAAAATATTACAAAAATTGCTGGCCTGACTCAGTTAGCAGGATTCGAACCCGGGTCCCAAAGGTTGGACCCAAGAATATTAAGCAAAATACAGATATAATGAACGGTGGATTCAAGTATTAGACAAAATACAGCCAAAATAAATGGTGGACGCGAGAATTTAAGACATAATCACAAATACAGCCAAAATCTAATTGAATGAATGGTGGATTCAAGTATTAGACAATATACAGCCCCAATGAATGGTGAATGCGAGAATTTACAGCCAAAATAAAATTGAACGAATATTGAACCCAAGAATATTCGACAAAATACAGCCCGAATGAATGGTGGATGCGAGAATATTAGACAGAATATACAGCCAGAATGTTTGGTGGCCTAATTGTATGGCAAATCTTAAAATATTAGGGAAAATTTACGGCCATAACGAATAGTGGATCCAAGTATTAGTCAAAATAAAGCCAAAATTAATGGTGGGCGCGAGAATTTAAGAATAAATACAGCCAAAATCAAAAGGAATAAATAGTGAATCTGAGAATATAAAACAAAATACAGCCAGAATGTTTGATGGCCCTCGAAATATTGAACAAAGTACAGCCATAATGAGTGGTGGACCCGAGAGTATTATTCAAGATACAGCCAGAATAAACAGGCTTTGTATTCGAGGGTGGATGAAAGTTTCAGAAATGCTACCATACATACATCAATCTGGTTCGTCTACTGCTGGACATAGATGCCTTTCTAAGATTTCGCCACTATTAGTGATCCTCCTGGAAGAAGTGCCCATATTAACACACAATGGGCAGGCGGGCTGGAGAGCACGGTGCCTAAACCCTCGCACCATTGACGCCGCTGACTGTGAACGCCATGTCCTCGTCCTAAAAACGACAATCGCCTTGAAAATGTCGAAATTGTATCGGTGAAACAGTTGACATATAGTCAACAACAAATACGAAAGTAAACGACCGTTTCTTTAATAATACTTTCGTAGATATGCCAGCTTAGGTGAGTTTAAGTAATTAATATTATAAACCAACACCTCAAGTGACATCGGTACACGGATTTATCACAACAAACAGAATCAGGCAGGACCCTATTCTCCGCTATCTTTTGTTTAGTGCCATCTATATGAGTTGCACGTAGCTCTTATAAATTTCAATGAGCAGAAAAGTCCCCGGGAAATATTGAAAACACGAAAAGTGTATATGTCATATTTTGATTTTTAAGTGAACACAATAGGTTGAACGCAAAGTGTTTGAGCCTCAAATATTAGGTGCTTTACCTATGAAAATGATGAAATTTTCTTACAGACTCATGAGTTCATAATTTCCTGTAATTCAATAGCTATTTCCATTATTTGTTTTTTGTTTGAAAGTTGATTTCAAGGTTTCATATCTACGTATTAAATTTTCTTTTTATTTTCAGTTTATTAACTAAAATTAAATCTTCAAAAACCATGATAAGATTCGTAATATTATTTTACAGCTGACACTTTTCAAAATTACGTTAATGTTGGTGTTATCTTAATGTTGTTCCATCATACACAAAAAATTATAAAATCTGGATTTGACATTCCTAAAAAAATGCAAAAATGTTAGTACTGAAAATTGAGTTTCCTTCAAATTCTCCATACAAAACGCCAATGTCATATGTAAGGACCTAATATGAAAGATTAGACCATTGTTGGTAATATATGGCCTATATCTTAATCGTGCTTCACTAAACGTTCAAACTGAGATACTGGTACTGTACGTGATTTTGCTGAAATATTGGACCATTTTAGAGATATACTGGGTGTTAAGATGAAGTTGCGAAAGCCGAAAACTGGCGATAGTACTCGTCCATACAAACAACTTTTACTACGGAGCCAAAGATCGAATCGCAAAAAAAATTTATGAAATAACTGTTTTTTTCTCGATTTCTCAACTTTATTTTCATAAAAAGTTGTTCTTGTGGACGAGTACTATCGCCAGTTTTCGGCTTTCGCAACAACACCTTGCATACACACAGAAAACATATAATCATAGACCACTAATGTGACTAAGCAATAGACTGTTAAGAAGTACGAACTACTTGACCACTTTTGAACGGTAGACAAAGAATGAGCGGATTCTCTTCGTGGATGTTTTTTCGAGTTTTTTCTTGTTTCGTGCGCGGTGCTCGATTTTGGTCAACATTTTCGCCTCAGACATATTTATTTTATACTTAAAGCACGATTGTGAAAAAACTAATGATGGTAAACCGACGAAATTTTCTAATTAGCACCTTAGGTAATGTCATAAGAGAACCATAAACAAAAACTACCCTCATTACTAACAAAACGGTTACGATACCGAGAACATCTTGGACTCCCTTCGTACTAACGCAAAAAAAGGACAAAATTTTTTAGTTAGTTAGTAGCAGCGCCCTTATTACATACATTTAGTTCTGTCACCTCTTGTAGATTTGTATGACAATCATAACGAATCTTAATGAATGAAATAAAAATAACCTTTTTAGGGAAGACAGATCATACGGAAAGACGGAAAGATAGATTATAATTATTCATCGCTTCTGTGGTTACGCACTACTTTTACAGTGGACGCTATCCGTCTTTGGAATGATCTTCCACACTCCCTTAAAAGTCTTCCCTCAATTACTTCCTTCAAATTCAACTTGAAGAAGCACTTTTTGTCCTCTCAGCAGCTTTAGCTATTAGTATGTATGTATTGTACGTATTTATGTAGTGTATCATATTTAAATACATATAATTATATATTATTTTGGTACTCTTGAAGTTAATCCTTTAAAATATAGTTAACAACCAGGTGATTAAAAAAATTTTTTGCAAAATACAAGTGATTTTTTATTGAAAACAACGTAAAAAAACGAGCAGGTTCTGTCGGAGATACAATACATGTTTGAGGCAGCGAGAGAATATCTTATTATTCTTTGTATTTTACTATTCCTAGTATTTTGGTTCCAGACGCACTGGATGTTGTGACATTTGATGTCAATCACAGAAAAAATCATAAAGAATAAACTTCCATACTTCCTGATGACAGCGTGCGCATCAACTTCGTGGTTAATTAATTTATTTCATTATTTTGATGAAATAAGCTAATTTAACATAAATACAAATAATAAATTATTAAAACAGGTAATAGTGTCTTAATAAGAAATCAAATTATCCGTCCTTAATGCGCATTTCTTAACAGTCTATGGTAGCATATTTATATATTATGTGCCTGAATAAAGTTCTTCTCACAAAATAAATCCTGCAGATTAAGGCATGTTCAAATTCAATTCAAATTTAAATTCAAATAGTTTATTTTGCAAAGTGGGTATATATAAGACACGTTTCACAAGTCAAAATTAATCTTATAAAAATATACATATGTAATAAAATAATAAATGTACATGAACTAGATTAAAGGTTTATTTAATTTATGTAGCAATATATTTACGATTAAAATTATACGTAAAATATATTACACAAGGTAAAAATTCTTTTCATGTAAGAAGTTCCCTGTCAAAGCACTTTTATTGTCAAGTAATAAATACGAAAATACTTTAATCTGCGGAATTCTTCCCTGAAGTCGATCACGGAAATGACGTACAAGTTCTGAATTTAAGCTTCCTACAGAAAGGCTTCCTATACAAGGCGCGAACAAAGAAGCATCCGCTTCAAAATTTGGTTTATGTTTTGAATATCACATACTTTGTCATTGACGCGTATTCGCATTCGGACTACGGCGTAGCGGGTCTACAAACCGTGAAAACAATGGGTTCGTAGCACTTGCTACGCCGCGCTGCCCGACGCCGTAGCAATAGGTCGATGCGATTGTGATGTTCTATGACATAACGAAATACGCCAGTCCTATTGTGCACATGTGTATAAACCACGTAGCCTCTTACCTCACAATGTAGAACATTGTTGTGTGCTTTGAGCTCAGCGATGTCTTCAAGTGGCCCTAAGTGGATATCGACTAGCTCAGACGTCTCCGCTGATATTGAACCACTTGGAACTTTCATTGAGTATGTATTACATGGTGCGGGCCACTCATGTACTCGTACCTTTTATTTAGCCCATGTACTTGTCTATTGGAGATATTACATGTATCATTCCCGCTAGAGGCTTATACACATTTTTCATATAATAGTAAGAGTAATATAATATGTTCACATAATATAAAAACCGATGACAAATCAACGCTGAGCAAAAATACAATAATAAAATTTCAGATTCAAGGATGAAAAAAAAATTATAATATGTTATACATTTTAATTATCATATATTTAAGATTTTGTACATTCATGTTTTTCTTTTGTAAGCTTAAAAACATGTTATTGTGTCCTAAAAAAATTGCTAGCTTTCTGTTAACGTTGCTTGTAAACTATAACTTCTATCAAAATAAATGTAGCAACATATTTGTGGGCAATTTTATAAATAATAATTTGGCCTTCAACTATCTTCTTGTAGCTTATTTCGTTTTCCTAAAAATAGCATTAAACCTTAATTGGGCCCACATTTTAGGGGGGAGGGGTGATTCACCTTGCAGAGGGGGATGGACGCTGAATGTCACGTGTCAAGATATCTTATCGAGCTGTTAAAGTTTTGCTGCGAAAAACTTAGAATGAACACAGACACCTCGCAATTTTTTGTTTGCGTTTGCATGGAGGTTTGTGCTTAATGGCTGCCCTTAAGCAGAATAATAAAGCCGATTCTGAAGGGTTTAATTTTAGATTAAGTGGTGTCAAAACTAAATTTTCTTCATTGCAGAATAGTCCTTAAATGTTAGGAACAGAAGCTAAATTACTTTGGGAAAATTTGTATTTTGACAGAACTAAAAGAATCCTTCTCTGAAACCTTCAGAATCGGCTTTATCGAATATTCAAAAAATATAGTAAAATAAATTTTGAAAATACATGGAGATACCGAAAAATATAATATGTTATTTTAAATTTGATTCACTGCGTCTACAACGGTTGTGGTGTACAAAGGGACAATGAGAAGAAAAGGCATTCGTCTGGAAGGACATTGAGCGGGTCATGAGCTTGACACAGATTGTATACTTCGTTCAAGTTCTATTCAAGCGAAAACTGTTGTCTTTTAAGTTCAGATCCGTCCCATACGGGTGCTTGGTTTGATAGGGGTTTGCCTAACGATAACACATAATCTTTGTACAGTAAAAATGTGGCAGACAACTACTTGCTTTATTTCCACCACCTTTGGTGAAGCAATTATTATTATCTTTTAATTATTATTTGAAATTTCAACTATTATTTGGAATATACTATAATTAGGGTTCCGTAGTACCTAAAAGGTACAAAAGGAACCTTTATGGTGAGACTCCGTTGTCCGTCCGTATGTAACTTTAACACCGTTGAAGATAAAAACATGAAATTTGGCACAAAAATAGCATGATTTTCCCACATATCACGGTGTGAAAAAAAATATGAAACATTTAATATCGTTTAAAATATTTCCAGAACAAAAGTGAGATAAAATAAAAAATATTATCTTAAAAATACAATATGGATATCAAATTATAGATATTGAAAAGCTGACTGTATAAACATATGCTTTTACTATATTTATTATTATTTTCTCCGAAACTAGTAGACTGAAAAATATGTCGGTTATAGTATAGATCATAACTGGCCAATCACAGGAAAACTATAGTAATTTAAAAAAAGTTGAGCACAAATGAACATATTAAAAAAGAATAAAATATTTTATAAAAATACAATACGGGTATCAAACTTAAAGAGTTGAAAAATATATAATTTGTCTATATTTAATTGCATCTATTTCGAGAAATCCTTAAAAAACCATAAAAAAATATGTCTCCCCCTTATCTCCAAAACTGGTGAACCGAAAAATATGAAAAAAATCATGGTAATATGTGTTTACGTAAAGATTACACGAAAAATAAAGCGGTTGAGAAACTCACGAAAAAAATTACAAAATTAAGAGGCTATGCGAATTTTATTTTTGTCACTGTCACTCCAAGCAAAAAGACGCTCAGTGCGAAAGGGGCGGACTCAGGGCGAAAGCGAAAAATTTTAGTTTTATAAATTTTATAAAAAAACTAACATAGCTAGCATAATTTCAAATATCAAATCTCTAGATATTGTTGAAACACACCTAATAAAATATGTTTGAGTTCTGTATATATTTCCTATTCGTCAAACAAGGAGAAAAAGTGTGTTTGAAGACTTCATTTCAACAATTATTTCTATCGAGGAAAATTTATCCAAACATGTTTTCCAATTTCAAAACCCTAGATTATATAGTCAAAATGCATATACCAGAAATTTATTAAATTTTTTTATTTATTTCATGAAATACACAGAAAAGAAACACCCGTATTTTTTTCGCATATCGCCTTAAATTTATCATCCACAATACGGAACCCTAGGTACGGGAGTCTGACTCGCACTTGGCCGGGTTTTTGTTAAGTGTCTTACCACTCATTGGTTCAACAGGTATTTCTCAAATATCTTACAATGCGTGTAACACGTTTTTGGCAAACAAAACTCGGAAAAATGAATATTAACCTATTTCCTGAATCCTGATTTATCACTAAAAGAGACAACGAAGTAACTCGTACATTTGTTCTCACTAAAGATGATATAATTTCGTAAAAATCTGTTCACACGGAAATTGTAGTCTTCTTTTAAGTTGAGTATTCCCACTCAACCTCCTTAAGTTTAAGCACACTATCAGTTAACTCAACATGAGTACGTCGAGCTGCTTTGAACAGTTCCGAGGTTCCGTAGAATGTCTGAAGTGATCGAGCCCTTGGCGTTATTTAGTTGCAAACTCTTGTTCTCGTTTGTACTTTACAGTGAACCTTTGATCTTGCCCTTAATAATTGTTTTTTTTTTTTATTATAATGGGCTTGCACCTGGCCACAATTGCGACTGATGAAAAGCGTCGACGAAATCTAAAAAAAAGTTGACGGTGCTCACCCTTCAGAATAAGGAATTATTCTGAGGCTCACCCCGAAACTGGAGAAGTGACATTAGTCAGTCTGTCCAATATTATTTTACTCTTTGGTCCAAAGACTTTCGCAAAAACTACGGAAGACGGTAACTGACGAATGACTTTGCCCGTAACGTTTGCCCGCATGGGTTTTTATGACGTCATTACAAATTACAAAAATATTTGTAATTTTGTAATTTGTTTGTAATTTGTATGGGTTTTTATGACGTCATGTCAGAACACAATGAGTTGCTTGGCGGCATGGCTTCCGTCAACCTAAACGGTTTTTTTTTTTATTTTTTGGTTTATCTGCACTGAGAAAAACGAAAACGGTGAAATACCGACGAAATGAAAATTCGTCATATATACCTAGTATCCGTACCCCTATTACAAATGCGAAAGTATGTTTATTGGTTTGTCCTTCTTTCACGCAGCAACACGTGATTTTTTGCATTTTTTGCGTGAGTTTTTGGATCGGAGAGTGATGTAGGCTAGTTTTTATCCCGGAAAAATGCAAACTAAATCAGCGCGGGCGAAGCGACGGGCAAAAGTTAGTTCCTCATAAATACCGACCAATTTAGCGGTATTTACCTATTTAATCTGTATGTAGTTATAACTACAGTTTGTAATTAACATAACTACAAATTGGAGTTAAATACCTATAATTTGCCGTTATTATCGGTATTTAACTTCAATTTGTAATTGTGCCCTATAGGTTTTCATGGTGAGCAAATTTGTGTGAAATTGATAACGTAAAGGGCAAAAACTTTATTTTTCACTGACTTAGGAGCCTGATTTTTGCAGCATGAGGTGGTTTAATTTGATATCTTTCAAGGGCCTAGAGCAAAAGGGTCTTGAGAGACGGACAGACAGACAGACGGATAACAAAGTGAATAATAAGGGTACCGTTTTTTTTCATTTTGCGGTTTAGAACCCTAAAAAACTGTTCAACTTTAAAATTTGTGGTTGAAGGGCAAGTAGATGCGTGTTACCTAGTGACCTATTTAATCTAGGCTCTAGATTGTAGAGGATAAATATTATAGAATTAAATGAGACTTGAGGATAATTCATGATTTATATAACAACGGCTCACCTCATTACGTGTTATGATCGGGAAAGCCGACCAGTTTCAGCAGATTTAGACTGCCTTCATCTGGGCAAGTACCTAAAGACGTTTACGCGACGACGTTACGCCTCACACTCTTGAAGGCAGTCTAAATCTGCTAAAACTAGTCGGCTTTCCCGATCATAACACGTATTGAGGTGAGCCGTTTTTATATAAATCGAGGATAAAGATGTTGAATATAATGATAATAAAACGTGTTCTTTGTCTTAAGGCGTATGCTAAGTCTATACGAGTACAGGCATTTGAGTGCCTGTTTCTGATATGTAGAGTACTTCATACTTCATATCATTCATATTCACTTGTCAAGGTGTTATTACGTGTACGATTAGCTTCATAGAGGGTTCCATGCAGTCTGGAGTCTGTAATAGTGCGTCTAAAGCACCCGGGAATATGTACAGACAGCAAAAGAGATAAGTAAACACGCCCAGCGCAAACACTTTGATCCTTAGACACACAGGTGAGCGATAAATGAGATGGGATATACTTGGTCAATACATACGCAAGTATGATCACGTCTCCGACTTTCGATGCAGGTTGATGTGGCTCCCTATTCATCTTCGCAGGAACTTACATATCCTTTCCCTGTTATATAATGTTCTTCATAATCTCATCTACCCCAATTATTTAAAAGAAAGAGTTGTCCTTCGCACTGACCGTAGCTACAGAACGCTTTGCTCCTGTCACCTTTTCGATCTGGCGATGCCTGACCACACCATTGATCGTTTCACCAAATCCTTCACGGTCAATGCTGTTCGACTCTGGAATGAACTTCCGCAAACCCTCAAAGATCTTCCTTCTATGTCCTCTTTTAGATACAACTTGAAAAAATTTTACCTCTCATCTCTCTGAATGACTGTCTGTATATAAATGTAACTGTGTATTTATGTATGTATTTGCATGTAGTATATTTTTATGTTTATGTTATAGGTTTAAAATAACTTTTACATATTGTTATGCACTGGCTAAGTTAAATTTTCAAGATAAAAATGTTTTTTGTTTTCCCAAGGTTGACTGGAAGACATTTCTTTTAGTAATAAGTCCGCCCTTGCCTTCTATCTGTTCTTTGTGTGTATCTTGTCTTCTTATTTGTGTGCAATAAAGTGTTTATTCATTCATTCATTCATACACACATGCACTATTTATATCATCTATCACACACCTGTGACAGTGAGCCTTAGGATCAAAATGTTTGCGCTGGGCCTGTTTACTTACCTCTTTTGCTGTCTGTACTTGTAGGTGTGACAGGTTACTTATCTTTATAGTTGCATACTACCTTTCAAACTACTGTATATTCACCGACAAGTCATCCAAGTTACCCCAATGCACGGAACACTTTTTACCACCCCAATGGCAATTACACTGTAATATCACTGTCATAATGGTTAGAATGCATAAAGTAGGTAACTTGAAAGCAATAGTGACTATACATTATGGCCTTCATTCCAAAGCACATGTACTAGAAAGCTTTGTACGCCCCTCGAAAAAAAATGGATGGATCACAACACGTATTTTATGTATTACAACCTTTTCTGAAAGTTTACCCCTCCCCCTCCTCCCCGAAAACTAATCTAGCTACGGGCCTGGTGAGTAATAGGCTAGTTAACATAATACTGTAAAAGCATATACCTAACATAATAATGTTGTACATCGTACACGCAAATTATATATCATGAATTCTCTTTATTTGAAAGATCGTATTAACGTTTATCGTACAATATTCCCTTAAAGTATGGCCAAATTATTAAATAACCTATCCGCCGGCATCAAACTAATACCTTAACAGTACCCACTACCTAGACAAGCTCCGCTTACACAACATGTAGGTCATTTATATGCCTAGACTAAAGCCTAGAATACATGTTGATGCCCTAAAATACATTTTGTAACGCCCGAAGCGTACACTTCAAACGACCACGATATCTTTTAACGGCTTATAGACTCCTTTGCACTGTTAATACGGGCAGTTTTACAGTAACTTTTGTTCTAAGAGCTGTAGTTGGGAATTATAGAGATGGTGAGAAAGATAGCCCACCTGAGTCTGGCAGGCAGCAAAGTTTTAGGCAAAAGACATTTGGATTACCTAAACTTTGAAACTCTGGCATTGTGAAGTAAGTAAATTAGGATTTAGTTAAACCTGCTTATGTAATGAAAACTTCTTGTAATCACGAGGAAGATATCTGTGCTCCTTGATCCTTGTTTTAGTAGTTATTGAAAGTAGTACTTTTATGTTTGTCTAACGACAATGTACCACTTTTTAAGTATAAGATCGCAGATACCAACATGACAAAGCTAAACTTTTTCATATTGTATTTATTACTAAATCACTGATATTTATTTACTGATCTCTAAATTATAATACTTTTTAACCACCCAACAAAAAGAAAGGGGTTATGCTTTTCAGGTGTATGTTTGTACGGGATCCTGTACTTCCTCAGCCAACACTCCGGTGCTAAACTAGTTTGTTTCATATGGCAGAGTAGTTATTTGAGATGGTTCTTAAAAATATATCGTCACACTAGCTTAAAAGGGAGCCGAGCAGTGATAATAAAAGAAAAATAAATCAGAGTGAGCGTTTTGAGATAATTTATTGCGTATTCTGTGGTCTTCAGGCTTTTGGTAGAATGAATTTAAGTAAGTGTTTCTGGTCCGAAATAAAAAGTGCAATTAAGACAGACCGTTGTTGCTTGTGATTGGTTCTCTAGCGGTGTTATAATAAATTAGTCCAATCACAGCGCAGAATTGCGGTGTTATAGTGTAATATAACATCGGTCAAATAATGTAGGTACTTATAAAACCATTTTTGACCTTATTGCAGTATGGGAGTAGTTAAATAATCTAGTCTTCTTCCTTTTTACATTCGATAATTCATCATATTTTGCCAACACCGCCAATTAACCGTTTCTTTTTGGTTTTCATTAATCCCATATTCTATGAATATATAAAAATATTCATATATCGTCAGGACATGAACCCCCGAGGGGGTGTCAGAGGTGATCCGAGTGTGAACTCAGAGGTGATCCGAGTCTTCATGTCTCAGTCCACACTCGGTACACCCACGCATAGTGTTCATATCTGTCAAAGTGTTCGTAAACCACTGGTCTGTTTAGTCAAGGATCAACGATTCCATTTGTTATAATTTTAGGATTTCACTCCCAAAGGGTGCCAAACGGGACCTTATTATTAAGCCTTCACTGTCCGTCTGTCCGTCCGTCTATAGCAGCTTCAGCCGTATATATAGCGAATGGAAATTTTCTCAGAATACAATGAATGGCCTTTATCACGGCAAAATTACATTTGCATTTAAAAATTTAAGCCCAAGAGGGTTCCCTATACAAGAAACCTCAAAAAATAACCTTTTTTTAATGTTATTTGTTTCAGCTCTATCTTAAAGATGGTAGGTAATATACACATACATTTTTTGGTCAGATTGATGTACATACTCTAAAGTGAAACAACAATAAATTAAAATAATGTTTTTCCTACTCAGAATTTTCGGAATTGTTTGTCAGGTGTCATCTGATGTAGCTATGGCAATCTTATTGTAATATAACAAAAAAAAAATTTTTTTTTTGTACAGAACCCTTCTTGCGCTAGTCCGATTCGCAATTGCCGGTTTTTCAGAAAGCAAGTGGTAAGTAGGAAAAAATACTATGCACATAAATTCCGAAAAACTCATCGGTGCATTCGTGACCGGGTATCGAACCTGGATCTCAACATTGAGAGGCCATCGTTCTACTTCTGTGCTACCGCCACTAAGTCTATACTACAAAGAAATATCTAAATGATTTGTATTTCGTTTTCAAGTACCTCAATGATTTATTCTTTCAAACTTTCTTGAAACCTGAAAAATAAAAGCTTCAGTCATTTTTATACAATTACAGCTAGTCCCTAGTGAATGGTTGGGTAAATTGCAGAATTAAGTACACTTCAAAACTTTTTTTTTAATGTGAAACAAGATGTATAGTAGCGGCGTTATGTCCGATTTTGGACACAACTTATCCACGCGTCATTAGATCTGTAGCAATGTTTAAGTGGCATAAACTAAACAAAACTAGAACCTATACCTTTTCAACCTCTTTTCATAGTGAGTGTAAATGGACATTTTAGATGGACAAACGGCAACGAGCTAAAATTTTATGGAAGCGTAAACTCGCTTAAAAATTGACGCCACCGTTTATGTGCCCAGGTGGGCAAGGCTTATATTTATGTGTAATGCGTTGATCAGTCTTGCGCTGCGCGGTGCGCCGTCCACACTAGTGAGCACAACAAAATTATAACAAAATGCCGGGTTGCACCGTGAAATGGTGCATAAGCCATTTGAGCAAACACTGCAAGAGTCATGGCATCAGTTTTTATGCGTAATTATTCGAAATTTTCATAAATTTAAAACCAAAAACTCTAAAAACGAAATAACCTTATAAACGATTGACACATTACCACGTATACTGCTTTTTACATTTTTGTCTTTTATACAATAACATAAAGACTACGACTAGGTCCATTCTTTTGGGTCAGACTCAAGTCTATGATTGGCTGGAATCGGAATGTCGTGATAAGCACTGGCCAATCATATTGTGATTATCGTAGTGAGGTAAGTACGTGTAGTATACTCAAAATCGTGTCGTGGGGCCATAATGCTAGGAAGGGATGTACTGAGATAGAGTTCCATAAAATTTTAGTTCGTTGGACAAATGGAACCTTTAATAACATTCTGAACAATACTGTTGTATTTTATTGTACTCAACAACTGTCCTAAAAAAACATTTTAGAATGTTGCGCTATGCTAAATGGACCTGAGCAGTAATATTTTGAGTAAAACAATTCAGAGAAAAACGAGCAGAAGGCACAATTTCGTGTTTTATTTTAAGTTGCAACTTAACCTTACCTTGCAATTGAATTTAAGAACTGTTGTCTGTTGTTGAACTCTTGTCTGTGAAGTCTTCACCATCCACTTCTGAACTTCACCTTTTCTCTAACGTATTGATAAGACATGACATTTACTTTCTCTTTCACCTGATCCATGAATGTTCTCCTAGGCCTTCCTCTCTTTCTTTTCCACTCCACTTTTCCTTTAACGATGTTTTTGATATAATTGTCGTGTCGTATCAGATGTCATCAAAACTAGCTTCTGTTTACAATCTGCAGAACCTCTTCCATGCTCTTCTTTTCCATCCAACTTATTCTTTCCGTTCTACGCCAAACTTGCTACTAAACTACCCAAAATGTACCAAATAAAATACTCAGCAAAAATCGTAAGACGTCGCAAAAATACAGTCTTATTACATTTCCTAAGTTTGTGCATGCTTATTCAATAAGTCCGCGTCTACTCCCAATCCAATCCAATATGGAATACGAACGGGGTTGCCAAATGAAAAATATGCCCATATCGCTGCCAAATGGTGGGCTTTTTCAATATTGGAAAGTGTACCTGTATGGATGTGGGTGAATGAATTTCGCGCTTGTATCAATTACACCGTGAAATACTCGTAAAATTGGTTTTGGAAATGAAAACTGTTCATAGTACTCGTCCAAAAAAAACAAACTTTACTATAAAGAGCCAAACCTGAAATCTTGAAAAAAAAAACCGTGCAGTTTCAGTCGAGTAGGTATTTTGCTTTTCAATGGAACCTTTAATGTTTTTTTTGCGATTTGAGTTTGTTTCGGTGGTAAAAGTTGTTCGTATGTAGGAGTACAATACCAGTTCCCTTTTCGAAACCACTTAAATTTTACCATGTATGTTTATTTTTCCAAGCCGTGTCTGCATTTTCTGATACTATTACTTATTATTATTACTTATTATATAATATCAGAAAATGGTATTGTATTCGTACATACGACCAACTTTTACCAAGAAACGATCCTCAAATCGCGAAAAAATAACACACCTCTACTTAAAGGTTCTGCAGTGAGCGCATGTGTACCACAATACTTCTCGTCCTCGGATTTTTCGAGTTCTCGCATTTTCTACGCCGTAATAATAATCATAAATCATTTATTTGCTTAGAAAATACATATGATGGAAAAAGTTATGCAGAGAAATCGCCTTATTCAGCTAATAAGAAGTTAGCATGCAAATATTTAAAAAAAACATCAATAAAATTTACATGTCACATACTTAATTATTCAGTTACAAAATTCATTTTTACATTATAATCATAATTTTATAAACAATACACAGTCAGACAAGAAAGGATACATGCAAAATCACAAGCAAACACAAAATATTACGAGTACCAGAAATCTAAAAATTCTTTGAGCGAATAGAAGGTATTCAATTCAAATTCAAATAGTTTATTTTGCAAAGTAGGTATATAAAATACTTGCCAGGTTCCCGTAGACCACGAGACATGCAACTGTCTCGAATCGTCGGGTGTCCCCTTTTCGTAAAAAAGGTAAAAATTTATCACGGTAGACCCGATTACTCGTATATATATTATAATAAAATAAACGTTTCACAAGTCAAAATTTAATCTTATAAAAAAAATATATGTAATAAAATAATAAATGTACATCAACTAGATTAAACGTTTATTTAATTTATGTAGCAATATATATACGAAAGAAGCATTTTGCACATTTATTATTATAAATAAGATCAAGAACAAGATAATAAGACAAAAAAAACAAAAATAACTGACTGCATCGCTTTCATACAAAGACAGAAATGGAGATGGGCAGGGCATTTTATGAGAATGAGAGATGACAGGTGGACAAAGAGGACAACCGAATGGTATCCCAGAGATGGAAGAAGATCTGTAGGAAGGCAAAGAATGAGATGGAGAGATGATATTGTGGAAGAAGCCGGACCAACCTGGCATAGAAAAACAAATAATAAAAGAGAATGGGAAATTATGGGGGAGGCCTTTGCTCAGAAATGGGCCGCTGATATTTAAATTGAATTTTATAATGATTTTAATAATAGGTATAAGTAAATAATAGTTAAAATGCATGAAATAACAAATAATAAGAAAATTATAACAATTAAAGGAATATTTTTTTAAGATGCATGAAATTATTAAAAAATATTGTCAATTTGAATGCAAACATATACTTTAAAAATATGTGTATATAATATAATATATATTAATGTAAAATAACCTAAGATGCCCACATGCTCAGAAATAAAGGCTATTTTTATTTTTATTATATCTTATTTTATATGTACGATTAAAATTATAGGTAACATATATATTATACAAGGTGAAATCCAACCAACCGCCCGAAACCATACCGGAGACCCGGCCAGGGACCAGAAACAAGGTTCAATGATCACCAACCGAGCCCCCAGCACGAATCCAGGCGGCCGACCAAATCCCATCCTATATACTACATACTAATAGGTAACATATATAAATACATGCCTACCTCCGCCCATTCGATTAGTCTTGCTAAGAAGAACGGGCAAGAAACTTTCTAGAAGCCATTTTCGTAATCTACTTTTAAACATGTTCAACGACGGGAGATCGCGTATATTTTGTGACAGTTTGTTATAAATTTTAATACATATGACGTAACAATTATTTTTATAAAAAATCTGTATTAGGTTTGTGGTCGATAACCAATCTATTTGGGTTTTGTATATTTCTGGGATAAATGTCTTTTGCCTTTTTAAATAGGTGAGTATTTTGTCTGACAAAAGTGGCAATTTCAACACAGTTTAGCTAACAAAGTGCTAGGAGAGAACGCAAACGTAGCCAATTTAAAAAAAACAGCCAAATCAGCTGCCGTCATTTATTTTATATTGCAAAATAGTAGATTACACAACAAGTGAAAAAAAATGAGAATTCTCTTCTAGACACAAAGTTTGATCCTGAAAGTAGCGAAGGATTCTAAAGTAGAATCCCAAGCGTAGCGAGGAATTCTAGAGTAGAATCTGAGCGGAGCGAGGGATACAATATCGGAGATAGATTTTTTTTTACGAGTTATGTACTATACTTTTTAAAATTGCTAAAAGAAAATAAACAGTAGTATAATAACAATTTGAATTACATTTTATTATGCCTACAAGTGATCGGTAAATGAGCAAACAAAACATTAATTGTTATTATATACCTATGTATCATACATAACTTTGTTCTAATCAGGCAGGAATATAAAACTAGTGGTTGTGTTTTTGTTTAATTATTGGATCGAATCAAAGTACCAAAAGTGGTTGTGGGTATTTGAGTTATTTTAAGAAAAAAGAAACAGTAAATGACAAATATAATATAGATGAAGAAATAAAGAAAAGCAGGCTTTTTCGTTTGTAATAATAATAATATTTATTTATTTCATGAAAAAGACAAATAAATACAATTTTCAAAATTTACAAATTACAAATGAGGTTTTAACTTATTGCAGGTACCTGAAACCTAGACTAGGCTACAAAGTAACCTGTTGATAGGTAACAGACCTCTTCCCTTCCTAGATTATTTTAACTTTTAACATGTGCACGAATTATTACGAACAGAACTGCAAAGTATCATGAAAATATAAAAGATTAACAATTTAATTTATACTACACCTGCTCGGAAAGTACCTTCTTTCTTTGTTGAAAACGATGCAGAAAGTACGTCATTACTGTCATACAAATATGCGGGCGGCAAAAGTGTATGAAAATTCATTGTTAACGTGCTTGAGCGGGCAGAAAAAGTATATGCAAATCCATTGTTAACGTGTTTTTTTTTTTTTTAAATAACATAAAGAATGAGCAAGTGGCCAAGTGGCCAGTATTATTTTGCGAACTCGTACATAAAACTCGAAAAATGATACTGGCCACTTGCTTTTCCTGCACATAATCTATATATATAAAAAGAGAAGTCCTGACTGACTGATTCATTCACTGACTCATTCACTGACTCATCAACGCACAGCCCAAACCCTTCGACCTAGAAAGCTGAAATTTTGCACAAAGCTTCCCTTTGTAATGTAAACAAGGAATAAGAAAGGGTTTTTCGAAATTCTACCCCTAAAGGGGTGAAACGGGGGTCCAAAGTTTGTATGGGGAAACAAGATTAGTTAGACTATTTTATTCGAGACTTCACAGGAGTACTCCTATTCATAAATGAGTAAACACGTGTTTCAGGTTTTTTCAGAATTCAACCCCTAAAAGGGGGAAATGGGGTGACAAAGTCTGAAAATCAACATGGGTATCGTTTGTATGGTTTATCGGGTCGCTGATTACAAAAACAACAAAGATTTTAAAATACAACGTGGTGGACGTGAAAAAGGGCTTTTCCAGAATTCAACCCCTAAAAGGGAGAAATGGGGTGACCAAGTCTGAAAACCAACATGGGTATCGTTTATATGGTTTATCGGGTCGCTGATTAGGAAAACAACAACGATTTCTAAATCTAACGTAGTGAACGTGAAATAACATCATTTCCTGTTGGGGTACGATGGGGTTGAAATTTTGAAATGTGTAAATATCAATATGGGTGTCGTTTTTATGGTTTTTTTGGACGTTAATTACGAAAATGGCATCGATTTTGAAGTTTGAAAATTCTTGAAAGTATGTGTGCCAGAGCAAATCGGCTGTAACAGACGGACAGACAGACAGCCACACAAGTGATCCTATTAGGGTTCCATTTTTTCCTTTTGAGGTATCTATATATCAAACTATCTATCCAAAATCTATCTATCTATCTGTCTGTCTATCTATCTATCTATCTATCTATATCCCAGCAAAATATCTTTGGAACGGAAGGTGGTACATCCCTGTGGGTTGGACCACGGGGTGCCAAAAAAAGTTTTTTTTTTTAAATTTCAAAACTTTGACTGCCTGTATATCCCGAACGGCTGGAGTTAAACCCATGTTGATGGGTGTCTAGGAAAATGTCTCGACGAGATCGGTCTGCCGAAAGTGTCAAAACTTTACAGGCCCGTATCTCCCATGTTCATGATACTCTAAGAAAAGGGTTCGGCGAGATCTAGACGACGACGCCGGTAAAAAAAAAACGAAAATAAAAAATTGACAAAATTTTGATCGGCCATATCTCCCGAACGGATAAGCGTAGGGAGTTCGGGTTTTAACTATAGTGATCGGTCAAGCTGGGGCTACACCACCAAAAAAAAATTAATTTGTCAGGTTTTGACAGTTTTTTCACAGGTCCAAAAAAGTATTCCGATTTACATGAAACTCGGTATCAAGGGGCATTCGGGGTCGCTGATTACGCTGCCATATACAAATTTGACATTCTTTGACAACTGATAGGGATTTTGATACTTTTTCGGAAAAACTTTGATCGGTGAGTTCCTTTTTTTGGCACTCTGGCGAGGCAGAAGGCCGAGCTAAGCTCCACGAGGCCGAAGGCCGATTAGTGTGTTTCTAGCGAGGCCGAATAACGAGCATTTGAGTTTTTTGGCCGAGCACTACACCTTGATTCCCAGAGGGAGTGAGAGCACTTATAATGTTTGTTTCTGATCCTATTAGGGTTCCATTTTTTCCTTTTCGCAATGACGATTATAAAGTCTCAGGATCAGTCACTGAAAACAGCAGGAATTGATCTTAGGGGGGACTGCTTTTCGCACGGCCAGTTTTACGTAGCCTGCTCGAGAGTGAGCTCACCTAGCAGCCTGGTCGTGTTAACAGCTGAGGGCAGAATTTCTAATGTATAAAGAGGTACTTCATGTATGAATTTAAAAAAACCAATAGGTAATAGGCCCCGCCAAAGAGACTTTACCTGGAGATCAAATAATTGTACCAAAAACACTCCAAACCAGATTTAAATACGCTCTATAAAAATTAGTACACAAAAACTAAATCAACGCGGGCGAAGCCGTGGGCAAAAGCTAGTAAAAAATAAGAAGGAAATAAAAGGTTGGAAAAAAGGCGCGAAGACGTGATGGCGTCGTTTTTTTGTTTTATTGAAAAAATATTGCATTTTGGGTGTTTTGATCAACAATAGTGATAGGATATTGTGAATTAAAATCGCCGTAACCTGTGTAGTGTGTTGTTCAATGGAACAAAAGTGCGGGCTGTGCCTTTTCGTGTGTTTTTTCTAACCCTGTTGTATTTGCGTTACAAGGCTATCATTATAGCGGAAACGACAGGACAGTGACTTAGACAGGACAGACCTTTCAGATGATCCTCAACAGAAGAGGATAGTGCATATAAACATAAAAAACTATAACGTCAAACATGGCTGTATGGGCTAAGATCCCTTTGCCTTTCCACTTAGTGGGAAAATGAAAAAAAAAAAAAAAGTGACAATCGCACGCGAGTCAGTCGGTTTCTTTTATTGTATCTTGATTAAAAGTAAAATGATACTATTTCCTCGCAGGTGTAGTATAAAGCACTATGTATCACTCGGGAGAAAGTGCGATTCCCAACTCGTGTGTATTGAGGCCCTTGGCTTCGCCTCGGGCCTCAAACTACACCCTCGTTGGTAATCTTCCCCTTTCTTCCCTCGGTGAACAATGTACTATTGTTTGTGCATTTGAGCCTAGAAAGAAAATAACTTAAGACTTTGCTGTATGGTCACAGATACCTTTGCCTTTCCTAGAAAGTATATGATTTTTTTTTTCACTCAGTGAGAAAAAGAGCGTTTTATTCACTGTTATCGGTGAACCAATAGCTTTTTCGAGTAGCAATAGTAAAAACATATTTCCTTATTTTAAAAGGCTTAGAATCTTTTTTTAAATGCCTGTTTCAACTCTAGTATCTCTTTACGTATACAAGAGTCGTCGTAATAGTCGCTTGTTATTCGACCTCCCTATTTTCATGCATTTTTAGGGTTCCGTACCCAAAAGGCAAAACGGAGCCCTATTAATGTCACTCTGCTGTCCGTCTGTCCGTCCGTACGTCGGTCTCTAGCTCATAGATGGAATGAGTGACAGACTTGAAATTTTGATATTTGTCGTAGGAAGTTGACCAAAAACCAAATATTTAGTTAAAACGCTAAAATATTATTTTTGAGGGGGGATCCCATACATGAAAAAACCGGCCAAGTGCGAGTTGGACTCGCGCACGAACGGTTCCGTACCATTATCTATAAAAGGCCAATGAACCTTAGTGCTGACCACTTACTGAGTCTCTAGTATGAATTTGGTTTCATAAATAACAGTCACCTTATATTTACTACCTGTTTTAAACAACAAACAACTTCGTTTAAGTAATTTTCAATGGAATTTGTAAGCAATTTTCATTTTAGTTTAGTCGACTATTACTCGTTAACTTGTAAAGCCTACTTAGTTGTGATAGTTTTACTTTTAATTTAATTATGTATACTACTGCCGTGATTTTTTTTACGTCTCCAAAACCGTTTCGCTGGCAGGGGGGGGACACTTGACTCTAACAAAAATTAACACTTTTAAGCTTATATTTCGCAAATGGAACCCTGGATCGACCTGTGTCTCTCACACCCTCAATATTTTTAAATTACCTGTCCAACGACACCCCACACTAGGGAAAAAATGGGAAAAAAAAAATCATCCCCACTTTACGTGTAGGAGAGGTACCCTAAAATCTTTTTTCAAAATTTTACTGTACCACTTTATCGGCATGATAAATATGTATACCCATGCCAAATTACAGTTTTCTAGTACTAATAGTCTCTAATCTAAGCCGCGGACAGACAGACAGACAGACATGGCGAAACTATAAGGGTTCCTTGTTGTTGACTACGGAATCCTAAAAAGGAGCAATAAACAATTTTTTCTGCCTTGGCATGTAGGGTGTCATTGTCATTTGTGTCATTGTCTAGACATTGAGTTGGGTTTTTTTTTTTTTTCATAAGTGTCGTAATGGGTGTTCTCCCTCAAAGTAATAAATTTTAGAGTATTTTTGTTATCTCAAAGAATTTAAAATTTCCTTATATTGTGTACCATAATAATAATATGCTGTATCGAAATAACAAATACTGAAAACGCCGAATTATAAAGTTTTACTTTACGGATATGTCCCCGAATACTCGACTACTTTGCAGTTTAGTTTCAAAAATTTTGTAGGTATTTATGCGTTTATAATTAATAAATATTGATAAAATTATTTAAATCTTTTAACTTATTTAAATGCTATACGGGACCCTCGGGGCGCGATTCCCACTCGCACTTGACCAGTCTTTTCATTTATAAATGTAACGTCAGGGGTTATTTTTGGAAGCTTATTGAGTGTAATTCCGCTGTGACGAAATGGAGTTGAAAAGTCATCTTATTACTGAAACAAGTCAGAAAATGTCGGTAGAAAACGGTATTTCTAGATCATGACAACCAACTTTCCAAGATCTCAACGTTGTCAAGTTCCGTTTGTTGTCTTTATTTTATCCTTTCACTATTGTCTGTCGCCTTGCATTATAGCAGAAGAAAATCTCAGAAATGCAATGATAATGTAATAAAACTCTTGAAACTTTTTCTATACAAACAGAAAAAGGTTTGTAACCACTTTTAATTCACGAGTCGGACTTTAATGTTATTTAACAGATCTTAGTCGAGGGTTTGGTACTTGTAAACAATATATATTATATTATGTGAATAACTCAAAGGGTTATAAGTATGTATGTAGACGGGGCTTACCGCTTTGGTGACTTTTACAAAAACCCCAATAATATAAAAGTTTATTAAGAAACGTAAGTAGAACACATTTTAAATGTAAAAACAATTAAAATTAGAGGTCAAATATTATTGAAAATGTAATTTATGGTTATCCTAGCTAGACATTTCCGTACAAAACAGATCATCAATAAAAACGGTTTCTTTCGATTTCACGGAAATCATTAGGTGGCTCTAACTTTTTTGGCTTTTGAGGAAACGATTCGTATCCTCTACAAAACGCACAACTTAAGATGATTCTTCTTATTTTGGAGTTAAAGGTATTAAATAAATGTGATTTATGGCATTTCGCGAACATAGTTTATTGTCAGTTAAGCTTTTCCTGCAAAATGTTGTTATTAAGTTGTAAATGTATGGGCACACAAACTTAAAAGCGTGTTTTAAGTTTGTGTGCCCACACATTTACAACGCAATGTGTAAAAAAACGAAATTTTACCGGAAAAGCTTAAAATAAAACTATTTTCGCGAAATGCCATAAATCACATTTATTTAATACCTTTAACTCCAAAATAATAAGAATCAGCTTAAGTTGTGCGTTTCGTAGAGGGTACGAATCGTTTCCCCTTAACTCTAAGTATTTCCGCAGGGCTATTACGCAACACATAACTAGAGCTCGCGTTAAATAACGACGCAGTGTTTTCACTATTTACAAAGAATTAATAGGACAAATATTATAACGTTTTAGAAAATATTGCAATTATAATTGATTTAAAATTATATCTGTTCAAATCATAGATGTAGTATAATATACTAAATCTATGATTCAAATACTCTTCGAGAGCTACCAATAGCACCAATACAGAATCAGAAATTTTATTCGTCATAAGTTTCTTTATAAGCAAGAATTCACAGTAGACGCTCACAGCTCCACAGTAATTTCGAACTTGGCGCCCATCAATCGCCTTTGGCATTCACTTGGCCAACTATTTTAAAACCGTCATTTGCAGTGGAAATCAGCTGGTTAATTTAAGCAATCAGTTTGCGAGCAGTGATTAATACTCGATCGGTCGGTTTGGAACGAGCTTCAGTCAATTTGGCCACGATAACGTGACGAGGATTTATAGTAGGGGGGTCACGGGGTGCCGAGGGGGTTGGATTTGGAGTAAATTATTTACCGCGCGTCTGATGCGGACCACCAGTGATTAATGTTGCTGAGTCATGATTGAAGGGGACGATGACGTCTGACGTCGATTTTTGGGAGCCTATTGAATCTTAATTATAGGTTATTCTTATTGTTTTGTATTGGTGTTATTAGTCGAGTCAGTAGACCTTGTGAATAGAAATGACGACCGTTCTACCCATCTCTCACTATCAGTGGCGTGCACAGAACTTTTTTCCGGAAAAGCAATCAGAAGGACAAGTACGGCAATAAAAATAACATGAAAAAATTTAAATATCACTTTGAAAAAAAAAGTTTGTATGAAAATGTCCACTCTAGGGTAGGCAGACTAGGCAGTGCCTACCCTGGTGTCATACAAACTTTTTTTTTTCAAAGTGATATTTTTTTCATATTTTTTTTATTGTCGTACTTGACCTTCTGATTGCTTTTCCGGAAAAAAGTTCTGTACACGCCACTGCTCACTATCTCCGTCTATATTCGCACATGGAAATACATTTTTGATAGTCGTAGACAAAGTTTTGTGTGCAACTGAACATAATTCGCCATGTTCACCAGGATTATTCAACTGTTTTTTTTTTTTTGTAAAATATAGGCCATTTAGTGATCTTCATTTAAACTAATTTCAGTTTTATGCAGTCAATAATTTTTAATATTCTTTTAAAGTTATGAATCAAGTGACGTCACTTATTTCTTTGAGACATAATAACCGAGATATCCCTTGAATTGGTACAAAAAAATAGTAGTATATGTTACAAGGGCGCAAAGGAATAAATTACGAGGACGATTTAAAACACGAGCGTAGCGAGTGTTTTAAACGTAACCGAGTAATTTATTGCTTTTACGCCCGTGTATCATACTACATTTTTCAATGCATTGTGTGAGGAAATGGAAACAAATATAATCTTGTGAACTTTAAATTATAATTGGCTCAAAAGGACTGTATCCAGAGCCGTTAAACAGTGGAAAAAAAAGTATAACGTCTATGGTACACAGGAAAGACTGCAGGTTAGCCAATCATTGTAAGCAAATTAAAAAAAATAATAATAATAAAGCCCTAGGGCAAAATAATCGACTTTTTGTTCGGTTTTGATGCATAAAAAGTGGGCCTTTACGAGCACATGCATTGAAAAACAATTTATTTGACATTGAATTTCATGTTTATGTCAAAACATAGAGAAAATTTGTAATATATGTGTCAAAGAGAAGAAAGAGAGAGTTACATTACATACGTGACAGATTCCTCTGTTCAGCAAACTCAAAAATATATATAATCTTACTTTATTTTGCTGCAGAAACAATGAAAAATGACAAAATAGTATATTTCATTACGAGTGCGGAAAGCCTGTCATTGCAAAGAGTTTCGACAAATGTTTACCCGAGCCGAGGCGCAGCCGAAGGTGAGGGTTGACAGTCGGAACAAGTTGCAATGACGGTTCTGCACGTGTACTGAACAACTATTTTTAATACAGTTGCGAAAAAATTAAGCAATTTAATAAAATAATAAAAACATAATAAACTCAACTAACTAATATTCCACGCAATAAATTCGTCGTATGTAGATATGTAGCGACTTTTTGACTTTTCCGGTAAAATGTTCTCCGAAGCATTTTGTGCAATTATACTGAGTTCCGGTGGTGTTAATTCAAATAAAATATCGTCGAAATTACTCATTTTGTGCAACAAACAACTAAACCCGCAAAGAAAATTTTTGGAAAATGGCGCCAACCGTAAAAGAATATAAGCAGAGTTTTTTTTTTTTTTTTTTTTTTTTCCTCAATTTGTCCCATTTTTGGACAGGCAAAGGTATCTAAGTGACCATGATAGCCTTTTCTTTGGTGTTTTATTCTCTTCAATATGTTTATTATATTAGGCAAAAGCCTTGTCTGATACGATATTTTATTAATAATTCAAGTCCTATGTTGAGGTCTCATCCAGTAGGTAGGCTTAAAGCCTCATTGTCGTATCCAGTATTAAATCAATCACACACAATGTGTGTCACATATTTATCAGATGTATTTGTTCTTCTTTAGATGTCCGTCATAGTAGCGCAAATGAATTCAAAAATAGGGAAATATGTTGCAGAATTTTTCAAAATTGTCTTCAAGTCACGCGGGATATTTTCAGGCTTTTCATAAATCTTTAAAAAATTGTCAATTAATAATATCCTAGGGATAGCAAAAGCAGGACATTCAAAAAATATATGATCCAGCGTTTGATCAGAGTCTTCAGAGCATTGAGTGCATTTGGGTGAATTAATTATCCGCAAACGGTGTAAATGGGCGTTGAAGCGACAGTGTCCAAAACGAAGTCTACAAATGATGGAGTAAAACTTGCGACTTCTAGACTTTGCATACTTAAACCAAGGTGTTCTTCCAACTTCATTATTATTAATTTGAGCGAACCATGAGCCTTTTTGAGCTAGGGTTACATGATAAATTGCGTGCCACTCGTCCAACATTTTTTTCCTCATTATTGTAACCAAATCGGAATATGGAATAGCAATATTCTGTGTAATGTCATTATCGACAGTTAGGTTATTTTGGATAGAAGAAATCGTTTTTGCTAAATAATCTGCTTTTTCATTTCCTGTAACTCCAATGTGTGCTGGAGTCCAGATAAAAACAATATTGACGTTTTTGTGAGCTAAAGAATTCCAGAGGTTTCTTATTTCATATATATATGGGTTAGTATTAGTATTGAAGTGATTATGTTGTAACGCTTTCAAGACGCTCATGTTGTCTGTAACAATCACCCAGGTATAAGATTCATTCAAGTACTTTTCTACATATTGTAGTGCAGTTAATATGCCCAAAGCTTCTGCTGTGAAAATACTCAAGGAATTAGGTAATTTTCTTCCATGACCAATTTGCTTGGTTATGTCATATATGGCCATTGAAACTGTGTTGTTGTTTTTTGATCCATCTGTATAAACATGACGGTAATCGTTCCATTCAGATAAAAGTTCATAAACTTCTTGCTTATTTTGCAAATCGTTTTTAATAATGATTTTCATATCACAAAACTTACTTTGGTAAGAATCAGTATAACATTGCCATTGAAAGTCTGTTTGATATATCTTGTATTGCTGATAGTAATCATGTGAAAAGCCTTGAAGAATAAAAGGGTCATTTGAGGAAGCACTTAATGTGCTATGATAATGAATAATTTTTTTAATAAGCGGATGATGCTTGAGAGTATACAGTTTCAAAATGAATTTATATTTTAAGTAATTAAATCTTATCAAAATGGGAGGAGTGTTGCATTCTATTTGCAAAGAATTGACTGGTGTAGTTTTCATGGCTCCGCAAATGAGTCGAAGATTTTTATTTTGTAAGGTATCAAGTTTTTTGATATGAGCATCATTTGATGCTAAACAGAAGTAAGCATATTCAAGATGGCTACGAACCAAAGATTTGTACAACATTAATAATATTTTTGGATCAGCTCCCCAATAAGTCTTAGCTAGACATTTTAAAATGTTAAAAGCTCGATTAGCTTTTCCAGTTATGCATTCCAGGTATTTAACCCATGATAAATTACCAGTAAAAATTACACCTAAAAACTTGACAACCGATGATACAGGAAGAGGGGAGTTATTGTAGCAAATATTTACATTGTTGAATGTTCTTCCTTTATTGAAGACAACCACTTTAGTTTTATCAAAATTAATCTCTAAATTTAAATATTGAAAATAAGAATGTAATTTTTCAAGTGCAGCATTTAGCATAAAACTAACATTACCAACATTATGTCCAGAGCAATAAACTGCTAAATCGTCAGCAAACTGCAAATTGCTTACGTTTGAACCAAGAACAGAATTTAATTTATGTATGTACAAAATAAATAGTAATGGACTAATAATTCCACCTTGACAAACTCCTGTGTATGATATTCTTGGTCCAAATAATTTGTCATTATGTTTTACAAATACTTCCCTGCCCCATAAGAAGTTACATATCCATTTTACAATTTTTTCAGGTATTTGAAGTGCAAGAAGTTCTGCAGATAAAGTGTCTATATTAACATTGTTAAATGCACCAACAATGTCAAAAAAGACACATATAAGATACTGTTTCTTCTGTAAGGAGTTGAAAATGTCAAGATACAGATGATTTAAACTTTCTCTAGCTGATCGACCACGTCGGAAACCAAACTGATTATTAGGTAAAAGATTGTTCTTTTCTATGTAAAACTCTAAACGTTGTTTTAACAGTTGCTCAAAAAGTTTTCCCATGCAAGAGGTTAAAGCTATTGGGCGATAAGAGTCAGGATCAGTTTTATTTTTCCCAGATTTTAATACCGGAATCAAACAATCTGACTTCCATGTTTCAGGAATGAGTGATTGAGACCAAAGTTGGTTAAATACATTCAAAACTATAAGTTTACAAGATTCATTCAAGTGTTTTATTAATTTGTATGGCATTCCATCTAAACCAAAAGCAGTATCTTTCCGAGATTCAATAGCTGATTTAAATTCCTGGAATGTAAATGGATCTGTTAGATAGTGTTGATTGTTATCTTTAGGTAGGTCGCAAAATTTGTTCTGCTGCTGAACAGTGTCAGGAGTATATTTGTTAAGAAAAGGTTCAACAAATTTATTGTTGAAGTTACTATTGGAACAACTATAAGTTTTATTAAACTTCCTAATATTCTTCCAGATTATAGATAAAGGGGTTGTTCTATTGAATGATTCACATAAATTCAGCCAGCTCTCATTTCTTACTTTTTTGATTATCATTTTTTTTAAAGCCTGTAACCTTTTAAATTCTATGTAATTTAACTGTGTAGGATTCTGTCTAAATGTTTTATAAGCATTTTTAGATTTTTGTACAGCTTCTGAGCAATTGGCATTCCACCATGGAAGTTGTCTTTTACGTTTTGAAGTTTTGTGTGTATCTACAACGGGTGTGGTTGATTTTCCCATCACTGCCTTTTGTGCTGCTAATAATAATAAATCGCAAAGTTGTTTGTAAGAGTTAAGAGGATTTTGTACATCAAAATTGTAATGACAAAGTGTTTGATTGGCATGTTCACAATATGCTTTCCAATCTACTTTGAGATAATTTATAAAATTTGGTTTAGGAGTAGAAAAAGAATTTATTTGTGTGTTAATATTAATTTTGGTTAGGATGGGAAAATGATAACTACCTAAAGGATCATCATAGACAGTCCATTCACTTTGCAAAGCTATAGATGGAGAAACAATAGTTAAATCAAGTGCATTTTGTTTCCAGATATTAGAGCCGACTGTGGTCATCTGTCCATCATTCAATAATACAAGATTGTTGTCGTCTATACACTCCAGGATGTCACGGCCTCTAGCATCTGTGTCTTCACATCCCCAAGCTGAATGATAAGCATTCATGTCTCCTGCTATAAATATTGGTTTAGCTAAATTACGGAAAAGACTTTGTAATTTTACTTTAGAAAAGTTTGGAGACCCCAGTGCTGTGTATTTAGGACAATATAAACTTACAATAGTTAACTGTACATCGTTCAAGGCTAGCCTTATAACTAAATTTTGAATTGAATCATCAAGAAATGAAGAAATTTTTATAAAATGTAAACTATTGTGAATTAATATAGCAACACCATTATGTTTGCTGCCAATGTCAATTCGTTCAATAGTGTAACCCTTAATACTAAATTTATTTTCTGGCTGTAGCCACGTTTCACAAATGATTGCAATATGTATATTGTTTTCATATAAAAACTGGGTTAAAAGAAACTTATTAGCTGATAAACTTTGTGCATTCCATTGTATTATGTTGAGCTGATCCATAATTTAATAAAATTAAGTTGTATTACTGAAGGTATTTTGAAGAACATCTTTAATATTTTGAGTACCCATAGGTTCGCCAGATTTATGAATAGAAACTATTTTTATAATTGATTGTACGAGAAGTTTCATGAAACTGTCAGATTTTAATAAATTTTGAAACTGTTGTTGGGGTGTGGTAGGTAAAGATGGAAAGGCTTTTTGGTTAAATAGGTCAGCGTATGTAGATTTCTCATATTTAGCAGTATTCTCTTTTATTCTTTTAATTTTTTCTGGACATTCCCTTGATATAGCAATATGTGCCCCATTACAATTTGCACACTTAACTTCTTTTGAATTTGTACAATTTTTAAAACTGTGTTGTTCTGAGCAAACTGAGCACCGTTCACTGTTCTTGCAAAATTTAGCAATATGACCATATCGTAGACAACGCAGACATTGTTTAACTGGTGGTATGTATGTATGAACTTTGAAATACCATGAGTTAAGGTCTACACTTACGGGCAATTCTGGAGTTGAAAATGTAATTGCAACCGTTTGTGTTGGTTCAAATTTTGTACCATTGTCGGTCTTTATTCTTTTCATGAATCTTTTTACTTGCACTACTTTTGAGCTGGTGGATATTGACTTAAAGATTTTCTTATTTCCCATATGAGTAGGGACAAATTTTAAAATTCCGGTTACTTCACATGCAGCTGCTGGGATTGATGCGCTTAGTTTATTGTCATTTAGAAACTTGGTATTAGATAGTAGTTCATTTGCCAAACTAGGTTTGTCGAAAATAACCCCTATCTTGTATCTGTTTAGTCGTTTTAATTGTTTAACACCATTACTGTGTCTTTTTATTGTACTGCCCAACGTTATCAAGTCGCGATCACCAAGTGGACGCTCGTCTTTACTTTGTATGAATACTATGTATTCAAAATTACCGCCATTTTCTGGGTAACGCCTCGTATATTCTTTAGTCTTATATATTTCGTACTTATCTTTTTCTTCATTTTTGAGGTTTCGCCCTGGCTCTTTTTCAGACTCCATCGCCTCAGGCTCCTCCTGTTCCCGCTCTTCCTGGTCAGAATCGGTGGTACTGGACTCCAACGACGGCACTCCATCATCGTCGTCCTGTCGCCGTTTAGCTTTTTTACGACGTGGTTTCTTACCCATTTTGGAACCTCATGAATGCTGAAAAACACTCAAATATCGCGAATTAGCAAATAAAATCGATTAAAACTTGAGGACTTTCAATTTTTCCCTCCGCCTGGATCGAAGCTTCCCGCGCTTTTTCCAGAGTTTTTTTTTTGTTTTCTTCACCCATTCTGGGTAGGCAAAGGGAACTATGCCCATACAGCCAAGTCTTCAGTAGAATTTTTTTATTGATATGAAATGAAAATGAAATTTAATGAGATGAAATGAAATGAAACCTAACCTAACTCATTGAATCAAATCATTAAATCTGATATTGAAACAAATTAGTAGCTTCTTTTTAGAAATATTTGCATGAATCATAAAAACTTCTATAATTTTTTTTAGTTAAAACTAGGTGGTTGGTTTTTTCTTTTTAATAGACATTATTTTGACAGTTGGGAAAGATAACGCACGAGTTCGGAAAAGGTAAAGAAAAAGCTCGAGTATGTAATAGCTCACATCCCGAACGCTATACGTCCCTGCAATACGCCACTTTTTGAGCAACTGTATTAAAAAATATATTATCACGCAACGGTTTTTCAATCAGCATGTGTTGGCATAACCATCCCATACCCAAATAGACATTGGGACACTCTTGCAGTCTATTACAATATTATATGACGCACACATGGACAAATCTTGACGCACACATGGACAAATCTTTAACGGGACACCTGACGCTAGAACATCAACAACACCAGGTTTTCAAGGGTTCATTGAAAGAAACTAGGTCTCTCCTGTTCGTTTCAAAGACGCGGTTAAGAGATCAACTTGATTTGTTTTTAATAGGCATTAGAAATGTGAAGGTAAGTTACCTAAATCCAATATTTTTTTCCCTACAAAATATTTCAGTATTAGCTAAAAACACACCAATTTGTTGTTTCGCTGCGTGATCACTAGTATTACGCGTCTAAAAACAAGAGGCCAAAGAGCCAACATATAATCGCCTCTATAAAAAGCAAATAAGGTCTTTGCTATTAGAGTTATTGTGCTGGACGGGTAATAAAAAAAGTTGATAGGGTATGCCATCCTCTTAACCAGTTCTCATGATGAATGTTATCTTTCCTTATTCTTACAATGAAAACACTGCGTATGTGTGCGTTTAACCCAACCGCTGTATTGTAAGTAGGTTTATATACCGAACTAGGTTTAAGTTATAAATAATATATTTGTTAAAAATGTAGCTACCTACGGATCACCCGATATCTAGACAAACCTTGCAAGGTTTATTGATATCGTAGAATCATTTAATTGTGCTTTTTTTGATGATAATAAATAAATAAATAAATAGTAAATTAAAAACAATAGCAGTCAATGCGTATATTAGTGTCATTAGAGTATATTAGTAGGTATATTAGAGTATATTAGCTCAATTTAACTTATTTGACAGGACTTTACTTAATTTAAACGTTCTGTATTTTTCTTTCTGTATCAAAAAGACAAGGACGATGAAATGAAGTTTAGTTTTCTCAAATATTTTAAATCGTGCTACATACTGTGAGGTAAATGCGTCAGGTGTGTGGTGACAGTACAGCAATGGGTGGCCATTTATATTCCCAAAGTTTATCGACTCGAGTAATACCGCAAAGAAAACTTCGAAATTGCTCTATGACAACCCTGGACAAAAGAAAGGATTGTTAAGTCATTTTAATCTTTCGCGTTCCGTACACTTTATGTCACAAATAAGTTTCCTCAGACACCTTACACTTACACTTACCTGAGACAAACTATTAAACCTTTTCAAAAGAAAATATTTCATTAGATTTTCCGTATCTATAATTATAATAAAATTGTAAGTAGGATTTTGTCCGCACAAGGGAATAAAAATCAAAAGTAAATTCTTTAAGATCCTCTTAGACACGTCAAATAATAATAAAAATATCAAACACTGTCTATTATGTATGTCTGTATGCTCGTGATTGTCATCAAAACTACTTAACAGATTTGTATGAGGTTTTCACTGTTGCGTAGTAATGTCCAAGGAGTAACTTAGGTCAGGACATAATTTTTAAGACAATCTTTAAGTATAATATTATTAAAACTCGCGTGAGCTGACATATATAGTGCCCGTTTGACAACGACGGTTAACGCCGCGTCGTCGTCCTAAGAACGACACTCGCCTTGATAATGCCGAAATTGTATCGGTGAAACGGTTGGCATATAGTCAACAACAATCACACGTGAGTGTTCAAGCCGTATGTAATAATAATTTAATCTTTAAGTAATATATGTCAGTGTAGTTCTATCTCCACTGGATGACGCTATACATGTATCTACATCAAGATAAATTTTACTAGAGTTAATTAGTTCATAGAGTAGTCTACTAGATGGCGCCGTTGATCTATTATTGTTCTGAGCACACATGTGATTATTATAGGTATTATAGGTAGTATATTAGTAAGACTCTCAAAAGCATAATATAATCCGTTTAAAAATGTAATTTAAATACTAATAATTATCTAGACATACATATTCAGAGTTCACATTGCAGATAAAAAGGGGGATCCGATTTACAGAAAGTTCAAAAGAAGCGAGCTACTGAAAACTAGGCCAGGATAGAAGGAGCCCACTTGTTGACAACAAAAGTTCAGTTTCAGTTTGAAAAAGTTGAAAATTTTACTGTTCACGGATCCAATTCAAATGAGAATGAGAAGTTCATGTTGAATTCAACTGCTCACTGACAATCGAGTTTGCTGCAGATTAAAAAAGTTCACAAGCGTTTCCAGTTTGCATCGACTACTTCTGTGAGTGCAACATCTACTTATCTACTAAAAAACGTCTGTTACGGACTGTAAAAGGAAATAGACTATATAAGACAGACAGACTAAGATATATATATACTTTTTTTTTCATTACCGTAAATTCCTGTTGTCTTGTATTTTCTTATCTCTAGCTAAAGTAGATATAAGTACGTTGTATAGTATAAGTTATCACAGTTATAGTATGTAACAGAAATGTTAAAAAAAAGAAAAGGTAAAATATTAAAAAAGACATGACCTTGCTAAGTTTCTTCCCTTCTTCTTAGCAAGACTAATCGAATGGGCGGAGTTAGGCATGTATTTATATATGTAACCTATTATTATGTGGTATATAATTATAGATTTTAGCTATCATTTTAATCGTACATTACTGCCTAAATTAATTATACTTACCTTTAATTTAGTTAATGTACGTTTATTATTTTTCAATGCAAGTGCTCGTAATGTCCCACTTTTTATGCATCAAAACCGAACAGAAAGACGATTATTTCGCCCTAGGGCTTTATTATTATTATTGTTTTAATTTATTTACAATGGTTGGCTAACCTCTGCAGCCTTTCCTGTGTACCATAAATGTTTTACTTTTTTTTCCACTGTTTAACGGCTCTGGATACAGTCCTTTTGAGCCAATCATAATTTAAAGTTCACAAAATTATATTTGTTTTATTTCTTCACACTATGCATTGAAAAACGTAGTTACTCGCTACGCTCGTGTTTTAAATCCTCCTCGTAATTTATTCCTTTTCGCCCTTGTAGCATAAACTACTATTATTAAATATTATTTTTAAAAAGTGTATTGTGTATACCTACTACGGATTTAGAACAGAGGTGATATGCTATGTAGGCGGAGCGCCTGTGTTTCTAGATATGGATTCAAGTGAATTTAGTGGGAACGACACTTGGGAACGACTCACTTTCACTCCCGACACCCTCTCGGAGATTCATGTCGTGACGATATGTTAATGTTATTGTGTTTGTTTATAAATATAATTGATTACTTTCCTTCACTATTGGTATCACGTACAATAACATTTCTTTATTGTATTAACAAAGCAAAAAATATAACGAAGCAAAGAGATTACCAAAATACGATTCTCGGAAGAAAGAAACTATGTTCCCATCACTACTGGCGCTAGAAAGGGACGCCGCGCTACGAGAGCGGCTAATGCACCTGTCAACCAAGGACGAAAGGAGCCATTCTATTGGTACACAATGACAACTATGTTTTTAATTTTAGTTGCACTTGTAGCAGTGAAGGGTGGAGCAATAACTGGCGTCAAGTGATCTCGTACAACAGTGAAGCAAAGGCATCCCCGTGATACCTACTTTACAAAATAAATTATTTGAATTTGTTCGTAGAATACATAATCAATTAATCATCATCATTATCATAATCATATCATTTATTTGCAGATTAAAGCCACACCTGGCACACAAATCATTTTATAGAATAGGTACACAGAAAAATATATATATATTAAATGTCGACATTTGTATAAGAAAAAGGTAATAATTAAATAGAATTCAAAATATGTCAGGTACTTAGTAATAATCAGAATAATAATTATCGTAGCAACAAGAAGATTTACGAACAAGAAGTTAATATGACAGAAATTAATATTTTATAAAATATAAGTTTAAAAATGTACTACTTATTAAAAAACAAAAATGTACCTACTTACATACTTACTTTAGGTTATATTTGCCCGCTTATCACAACACGGCAAAACCTTTAACGGCTTCACCTGTCATATAATCTTCCAATATCACTCCATCTCACGTAGTCATATATCAAGCATAACATAATTTTGGTCCCAAAATGTTCATGAGGCCGTTTAAATGCATGTCGGACGCTGTCGTAACGTCGAGTAGCACATGTGTAGCGTGTATATCGTGGATACAATGTGGCGCACGTTTGTAACGGGTTGACTCCGGCAGAATGCACACTTCGCTGCCGTTAAAATGCAAATTTGCATTACGAGCAATGCCCCCGAACGGTCTAGGTTGGGTGGAAAGAAGGTACAGCTCAATAACTTCAAACTCCTGGCAAAAGGAGGTAACTCTCCCCACATACTCTTAGATTGACGTTTTAGTGCAAGTATTCGCTCTAAATATAAATCTCAAAAGTGAAACGTCCAGGAAATGTCTGGTTTTGAAAACGAAAACCAATGATGGTCTGCTAAACTATGAAGCTAATAAACTGGAAAAAAAATGCTGTTTTTGGTTTTTGCAAATCTGTGTTCGCTTATTAGTATGTAAAATATGTTGATATGAACAGATTTGTTGCCAAAACTCAAATACAAATTATAATGAACGTTATGATACAAAAAGTTTGGAGTAATTTCTCACTGCTGGTATTTGCTACGCTCCCGTAGTAAGCAATAAACTAACTGCTACGCAACCGTAGCCGTAGCACACCCGTAGCATCACCTCCGTCGTAGTAAACGTAAAGGTATAAAAAGGAAGTGTTCAGTTTTTTTTTTAAGTTTCGCTTTATTTTAATACATAGTAAGCTACAAAGCAAATATATCGTTTGTTTTATAATAAACGTCTGGGGTATGTTAAAAAATCCCTATGATAGTTGGTAATTCAGACATTTTATGGACATTATTTGGCGGTAGGTTGCTTTAGTCAAGGTCTGTATACAGGGGGGGCCTGTATATATTATAAAAGTATTAAAATTGTTGTTAATTCATCAACCACAGTACTTAAAAAAATTAAAAAAAACGGTTAGTACGAGTAGGACTCGCAACCTGAGGGTTCCGTGCCAATTAAATAAGTTAATATATAAGTACTTAAATAGTTAAAACAGAAATTACAAACTTATTTCTATTGAACAAAACCGCAAAATTTAGTTGGTTGGGTATTCGGGGACGTAACCCTAAAACTGCATTATAAATCGCCGCTTTCAGTATTATTGTTGTCTAAATACAGCATATATATGGTACATAATATACAGAAATTACAAATTCCTAACTACTTTGGTCTTTGAGATAGAACAAAAATGGTCTAAAAATTACAACTTTGATTGTCCTCCATTTCTTTACATACATATATTTGAAGATAAAAAAAATATATATTCTAGGGTAATTTTTTTTATGCTTATTTTTTCATGTATGAGGCCTCCCCTGACAAATAATGTAATTACATCTTTATTTCAATATTCGGTTTTGGGGATACATTTTACACAACATATCAAAATTTCAGGTTTCTTTCTCATTTCGTCTAAGAGCTACCGTGACATACGAATGCACAGATGGACAGCGTTAAGGCTCCGTTTTGCCCTTTGGATACGAAAACCTAATGAAAAAAACCGGCCAAGTGCGATTCAGACTCGCTTACCTAGGGTTCCGTATTGTGGATGATAAATTTAATTTTGTCATTTTTTTCATGAATTTCTCAACCGCTTTATTTTTTTGTTATTTTTACGTAAACATATATTACCATGTTCTTTATTCATATTTTTCGGTTTTGGAGATAAGGGGGGACACACACCTTTTATGGTTTTTCAAGGCTTTCTCGAAATAGATGCAATTAAATATATCCAAACTATATATTTTTACAATAAACCTTTTAATACCTACAATTTGATATCCATATTGTATTTTTATAAAATATTTTTTATTTATTTTACTTTTTTTTATATTTCTCATTTGTGCTCAACTTTTTTTAAATCGCTATAATTTTCCTGTAATTGGTCAGTTATGATCTGTAATCGACATTTTTTCATATTAAAGACATACATATTTTTGTGGTTTTTTTAAAGATTTCTCGCAACTAGTGCCAGTAAATATAGTAAAAATACATATTTTTACAATCAACTTTATAATATCTACAATTTGATATCCATATTATATTTTTAGGATAATATTTTTATTTTTCTCACTTTTGTTTTGGAAATATTTTGAACAATTTCGATTTTTTTTACACCGCGATATGTGGGCAAATTAATGTTATTTTGTGCCAAATTTCATGTCTTTATCTTTAACGGTGCTAAAGTTATGAGGCTGTGACATACGGATGGATGGACGGACGGACAAGTTGGTTAGTTGAGTCGACCTCTATAGAAAAATTTAAAAAAAGTCCGCTAAAATAAAATAATTTTCTTTGCTATGTCCATAATGAAGAAGTAACCATAAGTTCAGTAACCACCCCCAGATTTTTTCACTTTGATTTGTAGGACCTTATATAAGTTCTGGAAATTTCTTGACAATTAGGTAAGTGGTTTATCCCTTTAAAATATGACTTAAACATATATTTATGTGTTAGCTTAGAACTTATTAGGGAACTAAGTTTTTAAAACCGCGATCGTCAGCATTTACTTTACCCCCTCTACATGGCACAAATGTGGTACCCAGCCATCCAGAAACTCCTTGAAGAGATAATTAAAACAGGACATGAAGTAGCCAGCAACTTGCCGTGAATTTGCTGGAATGCTAACTAGAAACAGCTGAACTGCCACTTAGCGGAAAAGATGCTTCCAAAACTTTGTAATTAGTAGTCAGTTATTCTAACTGGGATGTCAGGAAACTGTAGATGGCAACTAGGTTTATTTATGGTGATCATTGAACCTTGTTCCTGGTCCCTGTCCGGGTCTCCGGTATGGGTTCGGGCGGTTGATTGGATTTCACCTTGTATTATAATATTTTACCTATAATTTTAATCGTATATATATTGCTACATAAATTAAATAAAAATTTAATCTAGTTCATGTACATTTATTATTTTATTACATATATTTTTATAAGGTTAAATTAGACTTGTGAAACGTGTATTATATATACCTACTTTGCAAAATAAACTTTTTGAATTTGAATTTTATTTATTTATTTTTATTGGTCTGCCAACAGAAATGACACTTACAAAAGTTAATAGGTATATAAAGACAAACACAAACATGTACGAGTGTATTCCCAATTATAGGCAAACACAGCATGCCTGTGGGACACTTAATAGCGCTCTAAGCGACTTGTTACGTTAAGAATGGACGCGTCTCCTGTACTGAAATATCAGTATATTTTTAAAGTAACTGATTAATTAATTAGCAAAACATAAAAACTTTTTGAATTTCTGAAAAGTTCTTATTATTACCGTAGTTAGCGATAGCGATATTTATCACTTTTAGTGTGAAGTCGTGTCAGATGACGTCACGTGACATGCCGTTAAGCTCACTTTAGGGTATTCTCATTCTTGCTCTCTCGCACAATAAGAAACGCGGTATGCGTGAGAGTGCAAGTGGGATAGATCGACGATGCATCTCTGGCGCGTGCTAGCTGCACGGTCACGGTAGAGAATATAAAGTATTATAGTCACGGTCACCTTTTAGAATATATTTTACGATTAAATCTGTAAATATGAATTATTCCTAGCAAGAGATTTCTCTAAAATCATATATTATATAAATGAAACCACATAATCTATAGAATATTGACCAACTTTCCCAAAGAAACGGAAGCAAATTAAACAAAAGTTAGATCTGCCCATAAAACATGAGCAGTTGTTGCGTACCGTATACTTTTTTATTTTTTATTTACCCCCAAAGTGGGCCGAAATATATTTCGAAAATAATTTTTATATAATGTTTTAATTAAACAAAAAATAAAATAAAATAAGTGCTCTATGTACTATATACATAGTATGTAGCAATATATATATATTTATTTCAAGTATACTTTTTTAGGGTTCCGTATCCAAAGGGTGCCAATTGGGACCCTATTACTAGACCTGAGCTCTGTCCATCTGTCTGTTCGTCTATCACAGAGGTCTACAGCTTTAGCCGTCATAGGTAGCCAGTTGAAATTTTTACTGAATACGTATTACTAAAGTCCCTATCACGAAAAATAATAAAAACGAAACAAAATTAAATCAAATGGGGTCTCCATACAAAAACCTCGAAAAAGTATTTTTTTTTTTTAATTTTCAGCTCAATCTAACATATCTGACATACACAAGTTTAAATTTAGTCAGATTGTTACACATACCCTGAAGAAAAACAATAAATATTAATAAAAATTAGGTTTCTTAACTCAGAAGGTGCCGAATTGTTTGTCAGGGCCCGTAGCACAGTGTTTAATCGCGCGCGACGCCACTAGTTGAATCACAAGTGCAAATAGCGTCACGTACTGTTTAATCGCAAAAACAACGTGTCACGCTCCTCGCACTTGTGATTCAACTAAGTCGCATCGTGCGCGATTAAACACTATGCTACGGGCACAGGCCTCCTTAGAAGGACGTTTACCATTTTAGCGCCTAGTTTTTTGCACCTTGATATTTCTGTAGCATTTATATTGTTGTTATATTTTTGTATATTGTTGTATGAAAAAGTCAAAACCTATAAGTATTATGTTGTTCATTCAACTTTTGTAATCTGAACCTCTCCCACGCTGCAGTATAACCTTTCACATTATACAAACATCCCCAAATGTCCACAGCTCTGACAAGTTAGTGCAGAACTAGAATATTTAGTGCAACAGCACACTTAGGACTTAGTCAACAGGGTCAATGTACACGTAGCTTTATACTCCAGTAGCGAGTGGTGTCTCACATTAAAGTTGTGGAAAACCATTATTGCAGTAACTTTTTTATTTAAGACTTGAGCATGGCAAATCTTATAAGATTCTTTAATTGTTGTTATCTCTAGGTAAGAACCATAAGGCACATTATAAAAAATAAAAAAAAAGTTTGTCTGATTGTTACTCTATCTCGCTGCAAAAGGTAGTCTACGGCTCATTGGTTGGTCATAAAGTTATAATCAAACAGACCTACTTTCAGATTGAATATACCTTTAGGCTAGCTTTTGCCCGCGATTTCTTTTTGTAACATGCAGTAGCGTATTTACCCTAGGGCCAAAAGGGCCATGGCCCGGGGTGGCAGGCTGCGAGGGGCGGCACAAGCAATTAAGAATTAGCTCTTCTGAATACCTATAGAAGCTGACTTGGCAAAATCCGTTAATTATGACAGTGTCATTGAAGAATTTTGTTACTAATTTGGCCATCAGAAAAAATGTAAATATTGAATAAATGGTGTTTGCATGGCCTTTTTAGTTTTTTAATTCATTATTACGATTCTTAGCCCACATCAACACTGTTGTATTTTATTATATTTTATAATTGAAATATTTTTGCTTTTTTTTTCTTTATTTTATGGGGCGGCAAACCTTACAGGCCCAAGACGTTAAATCTTAAAATACGCCACTGGTAATTAGACTTAGAGTATATTATTAAATTGTAAGCTGCTCAGTTGGAAATTTGTCGCTCACCACTTTAGTTTATGATATTGTTGATCACTAAAATTGTGACATACGATAGAACCACTGTGCACTTTTGTCAATGTGGGCGTTAGTGCGCCGGCCGCTCTGTTTGTAGGCTCGCGGAGCATCAAAATCCCAACTTCAACACCGGCCTTCTGAGAATTACCTCTTAATAGGACTACATGATAGTAATGATAGTAAGTTATAATTTAATTTAATACAATTTAATTAAATAGTATAATTTCTTAACTTATGATTCCTCTAAGGTGTAAACATTAATTGATTACAGACTGTAAAAGGAAAAGGACTATATGAGACAGGTAGACAAAGATATATATGTTTTTCTTTTTTTCATTAACCTGAATTCCTGCTGTCTTGTATTTTCTTATCCCTTGGTTAAAGTAGATATAAGTCATATATTGTATAATATAAGTTTTATGTTGAAAAAAAAAATACATGATCTTGCTAAGTTTCTTGCCCTTCTTCTTAGCAAGACTAATCGAATGGGCGGAGGTAGGCATGTATTTATATATGTAACCTATTAGTATGTAGTATATAGGATGGGATTTGGTCGGCCGCCTGGATTCGTGCTGGGGGCTCGGTTGGTGATCATTGAACCTTGTTCCTGGTCCCTGGCCGGGTCTCCGGTATGGGTTCGGGCGGCTGATTGGATTTTACCTTGTATAATATATATTTTACTTATCATTTTAATCGTAAATATATTGCTACATAAATTAAATAAACCTTTAATTTAGTTCATGTACATTTATTATTTTATTACATATATTTTCTTTATTAGATTAAATTTGACGTGTAAAAAGTGTATATATCTATACCTGCTTTGCAAAATAAACTATTTGAATTTGAATTTGAATTTGAACATTGGGAGTGGAGATACGAAGAATAGAATTACCCCAATATAATATAAGGTCTTTCTCTTTAACCCAAATATTACCCATACGCCACCGTCATCGGCAGTATTTTCGCGGTCCTGCACCTGCACCTGTCTACGTGGGCACTTTTTCTACTGTGGCGCGGGTATAAGTTGTCTTTATGTATTAGATATCTCAGAAACTAAGCATTTTAGAGCGTGCGTTTTTTCAGAATAGTTGTTCAGCATCATTGTCTCAAACAAATAGGACAATAATCCCAAAGTAAATTTTTACCAAAAGACAATCGCAAATGAATGTTAAAAGGACACTTGACAATCCCTAAAAAATATTCGGGTTAAAGAAAAAGACCTTATATATTATAACAATAATAATGATTAGGTATATCCACGACTTTCTAGAGTCCTCTCAATGCACATACGTACAAGTACCCTCATTTGTTGCAGACCGGCTTCTGGAAACACTAACTGGCTTATAACTTCAGTTAACTTTCATAATGAAAGCCCGTTTCCTACGTACACTTATTTGAAAGTTTTACACTCGTGTACGATGTTACGTTCAACTTAAAATGACGTTGCTGAAAATTAAGGAAGGTTTCCTTCAGCAAATTGAGATTTTGCTATGAAAATATTTTTTATTTTACCAAAGAATATATTAATCCGTAAAGAGGCGACACTCACCTCCCCCGCGAGTTTATCGTCGCCCGCAAATCAGGTGCACCATCATGTGCAATGTGCATGCAGGGGATCTAAAAAGGCTGACTTGGATGAATCATAAAAAGATTTGAAAGTAGGATACAGTCAGAGTTTTTTCACGCGTGCAAAAGAGACGGCCTTAGAACAGAATCATAATGTGATTCATGCAAAACGGCCTTTTTAGAGGACCAGTACTCAACTCAGTAAATGGTGGCCATACACGTGTGGGTTTGCATGATGGTTATAACCTCACAAGCATAAACCTACGTCTGCTCATACCAAAACTATATATTTTATTGATTTTATATGTTTTTATAGCACACTGTGCGTAAAATGACCGCTTTACGCACGCTGCGCGTGCGTAAAGTCGCCATTTTCCGCACTTGTGCTATAAAAAATTATACGAAACTCGTGCGAGAAACTTTTTCTCGACTCGTGTGATTGCAGCACTCGCCTTCGGCTCGTGCCGCAAACTCACACTCGTCAGAAAACGTTTCATCGCTCTCGTATCGTAATGTACTACGAGTATTATTTGAATTTTATTTGATTATATGTGTTTTTATTTGTGTTGTAACTTGTAATTATACTTTGTAATTGTATGATCTGAAATAAATACATTTTCATTTTCATTTCATTCATAACCGAGTTTCTTAGAGTACGTACACGCAAGGGTTACCTTCAGTTTAATCATATAATTATTAGACAGTTGTACCCACGGTGTGTCTGACAATAAAGCCGATTCTGAAGGCTTTAATTTTAGTTTTAGTGCTCTCATTACTAAAAAATATCCAAAGTAATTTAGCTTCTAATCCTAACAATTATTGACTATTTTGCAAGGAAGAAAATTTAGTTTTGACAGCACTAAAAATAAAATTAAAGCCTTCAGAATCAGTTTAAATGGACGATTATGATGTTAACACATAAAAGTTAACGATTCAAGCTAACGTTTTAATTTGCCTATATTATATTTATCACGAATAATAAAAAAGAAGAAAAAATCGCACAGAATGGTGTAAGGGCTGGATATTGAAAAGAAAACAGTGTTTATATTTATGTACAATACAACATGCAAAGAATAAAAAGCTCTCAACCGCTATTTTATAAAACATATTTTATAACCATATTACACCAAACGATTACAGAAATTATAATATTAACGAATTAATGAAAACACTTATTTAAAAACTTTTATCATTTTTATATTTGCAAACAATCAAAAACTGTGACAACTATACATGCATTCATGCGCGATTGCCACACACGTTAGATTTTACCTGCGCGCAAGGCGCGCAAGCATAACCAAGCGGCAAAAAATATCAATTTTGATTTTCGTCAGGTTGCATGTACATGTACAGGCGAGGATAACTGTGCAGTTTTATCACAAACAGGCTACTGCTTGCCTGCACAGTTCAACTGTGCATGCAAATCCTAGCGTCTATGGGTATCGTCTCAATATCGTTTGTTCGCTGCGTGCTTCGACCAATTTTGGTCGAAGGCTGCGTGTGTGTGTTTGTGCGTGCACAAGTGGGTGGACAAGCTAGTTACGCACGTGAGAGTGTAGGAGTACTGAGTGTTGGGGGTATAACTTTACTATTTCGGTTTGGTGGATTAGGCATAAAGAAATATATGGTATATAAGTGGAAGGTAAAGGTCGACCGGGACGCCGCCCTAGAAGGACGTATGTCGACCAAGGAGCCAAGACAGAAGCACCAGAAATTGAAGAACTTGTACCTATATATTAGCAGTTTGATGGATTTGAAATAACTAGGCAATTTTCATATCTTTGTAGGCATGGGCATAAGGGAGTTCAAACCCTAGGACTGATTTTATAAAAGTGAGTAGGCACAGTGCTACAAGGATCTGATGGCCCGTGGATGACAGTGACAGGGGGGCGCAGCTGTGAAACAAGGAGTATGTATGGTAGCGGCGTTAGTTCTGATTTTGGACACAACCAATCCACGCGCCATAAGATCCTTGTGGGACTGTTCAAAATCAATAAATTGTCAAAGTCGAGTTGCAAAATCGATTTTATGATTATTTTAGTATATTGTTTATACTGGCACCAACGTGCTGTGACTGGTGGACGTCTCGGATTGGCCCACACAACCACTACGTTCTTTTTCTATGGAAGCTTTCTACTAGCATTTCCCTCGCATTTTCAAGAACGCATGGTGTGACATAAAAACCGTTGCAAAACGTAGTGGGCTCTCTTTTCCTGTTGTGACTTCGTAGTGAACGGCTGTGACTTTATAGAGATCAAGTGAAGGATACAATTTTGTTTGTGTAAAATACAACTCTCCAACATTTTGTAACAAGTTGTCTCCCTCTGAGTCCCTTTGCCAGTGGCGGCGTTAGGGTAGGGCGTGGTTGGGCGACCGCCCAGGGCGCCAGACATCAAGGGGCGCCAGCGCCCCCTCGTCAGTATGGATCACGGGATGGCGCGGTAACATTTTGTTAAAATAATTGTTGAAGATTGAAATAATCTTTCCCATGTTTTTTTTTTTCCTTTTTTGCACATGAATAATTTAGGAAACAGATAGGGGGCGCGGTAGAATTCTCGCCCAGGGCGCCGTTAATGCTAAAACCGGCACTGCCCTTTGCTGCCGGATTATGGATATTAAAATTGTCCCAGTTAACCCCCTCCCCTCCCAAATCAAACGCTACATAACGCCCGTGTTTGTAGGTATTGTTTATGAGCTGCATGCTAATTTATTTAGTTATTTAGTTGGTATAGATTCAAAGATTAAGTTACCAAATTTTGTTTGAATTTACGCGTTAGCACAGAACAGTTGGGTGTTATTTTGTCCGCTTAAGGCGATATGTAAAAGTTTTAGCGTCCCTGTTACTCCATATGTGAAAAAACCCTCAGTGCGAGGGGGACGGATTCGTGGAAAAGTAGCAAAAAGTCGGGTTTTTATTAATATAAAATGTACTAAAAATGCTATCAAAATTTCGTTTAACCAGGTCCTAGATACTGTTAAAACCCGTCTAATAAAATATAATTGCAGTCCATATGTCATTCTAAATTGTCAAACCAGGAGAATTGGTGTCGATAAAGACCTCATTTCAATAAATACTTCTATCGAGCCGAAATTCTCTGAGAAAGATTTCAAAAATAATATACTATTTTATCAAAATTATACATAATATGCTGAATTAGATATAAAAGTTCTAAAAGTGTCATTTTTTTTTCCGTAGTGCCTTAAAACTGCAACGCTTCACTTGTTGTAGTGCAGTAAGCCATTAACCTAATTTAGCCCTCGAATGGACATGACAAATGTCGACTACATATTCGGCGATACGGATTGTTTCGTTTTCAGTTAATTATTCGAAATGTCGACGCTAACGATGTTAACTCGGCATAATTGATAACATATTCGGCTGAAAATATACTACTCGTAGCATTCCCGCAATAACGTTGCCAACACCACAGATATTTCATTTGGTCTAAAGTTTTTGTTCTTGCCTTTAATTGGTTTTCTACGGTTGTAGTGTAGGTACTCGTAGCTAAACACAAATATGTCTTCCAGAAATAAAAATGCCTTATCTTTCTTTTTGTTGTAGTTAGTTATGTAGTACACCATACATATTCTCACACCTGTCCTCCAGGGAGGTAGCTGGAGACAACAGATTTCGACATGCCACGATCCTGATGTCACATCCCTTTTGCCTCTTCCACATCCATCAATCTTGTCACACAAGCTCCTCTATATGACACGTATTTTTTTTATGAAGTAGAGTCTTGTGTTGTGAACTCGATACGATTTCTTATTAAAAAAATAAAATTTCAATAAAAAAAAAAAAAACTCAGGTTTTAGTATTGTTATTGAAAGAAGTCCAGTTCTAGTCTTCACGTGAGAAAAACTTTACATTCCTAATTGGAGGTTACAGGGGGAGGGGTTGTGGGGGCCATGGCACCCCCTAAAACACCCAGGAATTCTAAACATTGATTCGTCTTTTCGATTTGATTCGGGTGCACTTTTACACAGCATATAAGTTATAGATTAGGTTTTCTAAAAGCGCCTCAAGACTTAGGGCGGCTAAAAGCTTTTTTTTTCACTTTGTGATAATCCTTGTCAGAATGCCCCCCCCCCCCCCCTCCCCCCAAATCAAATCCTGGATCGGCCCTTAAATAACATATATATAAACAACTGCAGGTAACTTCAGTATAACTTTATTTTACACTTGTACAAACTAAAGTCTAACAATTATTCACGTCAAGATCTCGAACCAGAATGAATATCCGACTGTTTGACGTCCCCTTCCCAAGGTTTCCCGCCACAAAACGACAGCGGTTGGCCTTCTCTCATTGGTTCATCATGTTAATCGTGTATAACCGTGATTGATGGATTTTTAAAAGTCGACCTCGTGATAGTGTCAGTGTTGCTTGTTAAAAATACCAAAATATTGAACAAATCATGACATTCCTTAAGGTACCAAATTAAAAGAAAGCATAAGATGGAGGTCGTGTAAGCATTTCAGTCACGACACACCATCTATCTTCGTGTAATCTGAACGACCTTAAAACTGTTGAGTCATGGTGTCATCGTCAGTTTTTTCTGTAGCAGGAAGGCAATTTAAAAATACCATGACCGAATCCTACTGTAAATTCCATATAAATCGACTTAACCCCCAAATGCATGAGATTTCATTTTCGTAAGAAACCGAGAAATAAATGAATGAATGAATGAATGAATGAGTAAACACTTTATTGCTCAGAAAATTAAAATAAAACACAGAATACAGAATAACAAAAGGCAAGGGTGGACTTATTCCTTTAGTCAACCGATGGTGTGAAGAAAAAAAAATGTTTACAAGTGATGTTATATTTGTGCAAAAAGAAAAATAATCTTCTTCAAGCCTAATATTTTAATATAATACACTACATACTAATACATACACAAATACATAAACACATACATACAAATAAAGCAGCATAGTCAGTCTAGTCAGAGAGATGAAAGGTAATAATTTTTCAGGTTAAATCTAAAAGAGGACACAGAAGGAAGATTTCTGAGGGTTTGCGGAAGTTCATTCCAAAGCCGAACTGCATTGACCGTAAATTATTTACAGAAACGATCAGTGGTGACACTGATGACAAATGATGATAAAAGGTGATATCATGACAAAACCGAAGCTCTCTGTTTCTACGATCAGTGCGTAGGAAAATTTTTTTTTTTAATAATTAGGGTAAACGGGATTATGGAGAACATTATATAAAAGGGTAAGAATGTGAAATATTTTAAGGATAATTACCAAAAATTGAAATTAAATTGAATTCACTTTAAAAATTTGCATAATTTTACATATAATAAAATAGTAGGACCCGGTGTGTCGTTCATTGAAGAAAAGTAATAAAAATAGAAAGGGGGTTTAACCGATTTTCGCCAAATTGTGAAAAAATACAAAATAATTATGGAAAAAAGAAACAAATGCATCTTTATTTCCAAAAAAATATGTTTTTGCCATGCCGCATGAGACATAGATTATTTAATTATATTACTTTAAAACTGACCTGTAATAAGTGTATGTATCTGATATGCCTATTTTATTTCATTTCACACAATTTTTTTAACTCGCATACTCAAATAATTAATCATATAATCAAAACGTAAAACGCGTGCTGCTGTATGTGAAATATATCATTTTATTCCGTTACTAAAATATGCGAAATTTCAAGAAATACGAATAAAGCCAAAAGTGTGACGTTTCACATTCAAAAAAAAATGCAATAGATTTTAGCTGCCAGGGCTCATCTAAACTTTTAAAATCTTTGCTTCGTACGGCTAAACTAAAAAGTAATGGTAGGCAAATGTGTGCAACAACGATTAAAACTTTAAAACAGTAATATACTAAGTAAATTGAACTTAGATACATAATAAACTTAATAAGTACATAATAGTAGTTTATGCTACAAGGGCGCAAAGGAATAAATTACGAGGACGATTTAAAACACGAGCGTAGCGAGTGTTTTAAACGTAACCGAGTAATTTATTGCTCTTACGCCCGTGTATCATACTACGTTTTTCAATGCATAGTGTGAGGAAATAAAACAAATATAATTTTGTGAACTTTAAATTGTAATTGGCTCAAAAGGACTAGGTATCCAGAGCCGTTAAACAGTGGAAAAAAAGCATGACATTTATGGTACACAGGAAAGGCTGCAGGTTAGCCAACCATTGTAAATAAATAAAAAAAAAATAATAATAATAAAGCCCTAGGGCAAAATAATCGACTTTCTGTTCGGTTTTGATGCATAAAAAGTGGGCCTTTACGAGCACATGCATTGAAAACTAATAAATATACCGGCACTGTCCGGCATTCTACGTAGGTGAAACAAGAACTGCACTTACATACTAACACACACATACGCTTGAACAATCACCGACACACAACAGATACTGTACACAATAACACGTTACCCATTCCCACACACGCCAGATCCCATAACCAAACATTCAACAACTGCTTCACCGTTCGTGTCATCAAATCATTTCATCCCCCGCTGACTGACATAGAACTTAGAATCTGGTCACTTGGTGCTCACTACGGACCAGGACTGAACAGACAACACTGACCAACAGACAAACATAACACACATATTCCCTCATAACATGCACAGTATACACTCGTCATCTCTTACAACCCTTCACAAATCCTATCACCCCCTCCTCACAAATATTCTCTCTCGCAACTTATCTTACTGTTATTCTCCCACCCCTTTCCAATTGTTTAGAATTAAGTATTTTCAAAAAAGTTTTTCATCGTGTAAATGTCTCAAATCTGTCCTTGTGTATTATTATATTATGTCAAATATCTATTCTTATAATTCGACTGACGACGACCACAAGTTGGTCGAAATATATATCGATAGTATTTAATAGTTTTTCATTTATATTTATAATCTGTTTTTTTTAAATAAATATACAGATGATATATATATATTGAATGACACAATATAATAGACATACCAAATATTTATTGGCTTTTTATAAGACTTTAAGTTATCAGAATCAGGGTTATCTAACATTGCTAGGTAACAGTAATTTTATCGCCATATTGGCGAACAATTAAAACAAACAGCTAAGATTATAAGGTTACTTTATTCAACGAGAACATATTTACATCGAAGAAAAATAAATCTATTAAAAGGGATGTAAATAAAACTTATTTAACGGTGAAAAATCCTTGGGGTAATGCTAAATATTCAGAGGACATAACATAACAGACAGCGCGCCGCCGCTTCCTCCATCCTAAGGCGAATTAGAAACTTAATACTCTGTCTAATAACAATCTGAACTGTTCTCTAAGTTTCCAAAAACGGAATGGAAATTTTAATTAAAACAAGTTTAATAATAAGGCATTAGAGAACGTATTTCTGCGAACTTTAAATTCAAACACCACTTTTGTCTTTGCTCAAACTTGGTAAATTTATAGATACCTATGTATACATTTTACTTGTGTTACCCGGCCTTAAATTGTTTACCAACTTAGTTAATTTTCAAACAATATTATCTTGTTGTACAAGAAACATTCGTAAAAAGAGGCGTAGGGTATGATTAATAAAACTTGCGATTTCTGCGTTTCTTTAAAATTTTACACCGTACATTAATTTTATAAGTATTTTCTTTCTTTTTAAATCAGCAGCTATAAAACTTGGTGTAAAAATTATCCCAGTAGGTACATATCCTCCAGTTGGCTTGTCACAGCCTCGTTACTTGGCGACCACCTGTCCAGGAGCCCGGATTTGCGAGACTTGCGGGATTAACTCTCGACGGGAGATTAGAGGAAATAAGCACCTAACTGCTTATCTGCAGTGACAGGATTTAACGACTTTTTTAACTTGGTAAAGCTTGACATGAACAGAAAGTAACATTATAATATATAATTGCGGTATAAAAACGCAGAAAAAAGTAAATGTGGATGTGAGGAGTTTGAAACGGCATTCGAACCGGAGACTTCTTGCCGGGGTCCGAATCCCGGTTCAGAGCTCCTCACATCCACATTCACTTTTGTTCCTCGTTTCTATGCCGTAATCCTTACCTGTGTAACCCTATTATAAATGCGAAAGTGTGTTTGTTGGTTTTTAATTTGTCCTTCTTTCACGCAGCAATGGAGCAACGGATCGACGTGATTTTTGCATAGGGATAGTTTATGGCCCGGAAAATAGCATAGGCTACTTTTTATCCCGAAAAAATGCAAAAATTAAATCAGCGCGGACGAAGTCGCGGACAAAAGATACAATGTTAATTTGTATCTCCCTGCGATAGATAAAAACATAGAAGTTTATTTCTATCTCAGTTTTATGACCGGAAAGAATATAAATAGGTATTTTAGAATAATTCTGCAAAAAAGGTAATTGGCGAAGATAAAGTGGATTGTACATTGGTATCTCCAATTGCGATGAGCAAACATTTGGTGTGTTTGAACATGAAATTCATATTTTCTGAAATATATTTTCATAAACATAGCTAGCATTGAAAAACACGTGCCGTGTGATGTGGGTGTTACCTTTTTATGGAATTATCTGTCAATTACTTAACAATTTTACCAGTCTTCTTGAGAAGCAAAAAAATAACAATTTTGCATGATACTAACTTTTAAAAGACCGGCGGCGGGAGCGAAGCTCTGTAATAGGTACACGAGTGATTTGCCCTCATTCATTTTTCCTGAACTGAAAAACACGTGCCGTGTAAAGTGCGTCTGATGTATGTAGATTTTACCTTTTTATGGCATTGTCTATCAATTACTTAACAATTGTACCAGATATTATTAGACTGCCTTACTTGAAATCAATCAGAGACAAGTTTAAAAGCACAAATATTTTGAAAAAAAATCCTCGACCCAAGATTTTTGTGTTTTTAAATTTGTTTCCGATTGATTTCAAGTTTTTAATGCACTCTAATAATAATAAGAGTATTCAAAGCGATGGATTTTGCAACAAAAACAAATAAACTTAATTGGACCACTCTTCTTGAGAAGCAAAAAAATAACAATTTTGCATGATATTGACTTTTAAAAGAACGGCGGCGGCTGCGCGGCCTGTTCATAAAACTCTCTAATACTCGAGTGATTTGCCCTCTTTCACGTTTCCTGAATACGAAAACAAAGAAAACACAAAACCGAATAGCTAAAACGTTTCCAATATAGAAATGTCTAAAAGAAAACGAAAAGAAAAGATTTAAGGGTCGTCTATACTTTGTTTTGCTGTCTCCCTGTCCTTTGAAACAAATAGCCAGTGAAACTTTGTAGTGCGCAACAATTTATTAACCAATACGTTGTCTGTGATGTATTTGCAATGCTAATTCTGCGCTGGGCTGCAAGTAAGGCGGTTGTCCATTCCAAGCTATGCTGTACTGTACTTTGTGAATAATGCGCTAAAGTGTTAAAACTACCTTTAATGTGACCTACAAATGAGAGAAAAATAAATCTGATCGGCTATGCCGGTCATAATATATATTGAGGTGAGCCGTTTTGTTTAAATCATGAAAAATTCCAAGATGACCGCTGGGAGTGGCAAAGTCCTGGAAAGGCTTATGTCCAGCAATGGACGAACTAGGCTGATGGATGGAATAAAATTATTTAAAAAAATATCCAGACGAAACATAATACATCACCACAATGCAGAAAATTTTAATTGAAAAAACAACTAGCTAATTTTAATTTTGTTAAGGTCAGTCGCTTAGCACAAAGTGCATAACTTAACTTTGTATTTCTTGCTAAGAAGATAAAAATTGAAAAGAATTTTAAACGAGAGAGTAGATTTTAACCTTAAGTTTAGGTTTTTTCTAGCAGTCTTGTATTTTCTTTGTTACTATATTTTTCTCAGTTGATTCCTGTTTTTTTTTTGTTGTTTTTTTTTGTTATAACGTAAGACTGTATATACCGTGTAATTACGTCGTGCTCAGAAAATTAAACCACATGCTCAACTGATTATACTTAACCACTTCCAAAGTAAAATATTTAAATTAACGCGGAAAAAAAATATTTTCCCATAGAAATTTTTAATACCTATTCGTAATTTTCTATGAATTTTTTTTTTTTTCGCCATGGTTCAGTTTTGCTATGGAAGTAATTCAGTGTAATCAGTAGAACGTGTGGTTAAATTTTCTGAGCACGTCATAACTACACGCTGTATACTGTAGGACTCTCAGTTTTGGTACCCGGGATCGAATCCTGCCAGTCGAACATGCCCTTATAAGTTTTTCATAACATTTGTATTTTAAGACTTGCTGAACGTTGAAGGAAAAAAGGTAAATAAACCTGCATGCCATAAAAGCGGGTATTTGTGTCCGAAGGCTCACGTCATATCACGTTGGACATGAAAATCGTTAGTAAAAAGAGGCTACATCTATATACTGTTCTATTAACAGAACAGAAAACTCGGAAAAATCTAGCTCTAAAACCCACTCGGGTATACATATATATCATGACGATATGACATAGTAGGTATGTATAATAAAATCATGGATGTACTTTGATAATTGTGTCGATTCGGTGTAACATGACTTATTTGACAGGACTAAAATTAACGTAAGCGTTCTGTCTTTTTTTTTCTGTATCTAAAGGACAAAGACGGGGCGCATAAAATAAGGTTTGACCTGTCAAATAAGCTAAGTCGTGCTACACCGAATCGACACCATTAGCTCTAAATAAGTAAATATGTAGCGCATATAAACAATTAAAAAACTCATCGTGAGCGAAGTTTTTAAATGCTACACTGCGCAACATAATTCTATAGCTATTAGCTGGCCACTTGTAGAGCAACAATCGCCTGTAAACTGGCATTTGTGAAATACGCTACCCATCTGCTCCAACACTGCGCTCCCCATTAGCGTATAGACGACCTCTTTTGAATTTTACTTTAGTTATTGTGCTTTTGTGAAGAATAGCGAACCACATGAAAAACTAATTTGGTAAGAAATTAATATATACAATACAAAGTATCCTTTTAGCACTGAGTGCCTGGACTCAGCCTTAATATGTGTAATCAATCAATTATAAAAGTTACCCTATCTCTCTACCCCTTTGGGAGCGAGATCTAATGCAATCCTCTCAGCAACACAGGTCCGCATGTTGAAGCAAAATTGAGTAATGAAAAAAGCAAAACGTACATACACTTATCCACTCAAGACTAAACGTATTCGTTATATTTCGTAAATTCTTTATCCCTAGGAAAGTTATAAATCTGAATTTTCTTTGTTACCAGTTCAATTACTCCGTAACCAATAGTAACTTGGGAACTTCTCAATAACTTTTAGGTTAATAAGTGTATGTAGGCTATTATATTTATTATGCTTACATACATATTACATAATTATACAACGTGTAACAGAAAGGTGCAAGCATATTTGAAGAACTTATTCAGTCAATTCAGTAGAACAACTTTTACTATGAAGTCAACACTAAAATCTCAAAAAAAAATCTGCCCTTCCATACATTTCAGCCGAGCGGCATTGCATTTTCCTATGAAGCGAGTAACTTTTTTTTCGATATACAGGATTTGTTCCATAGTAAAAGTTGGTCTAAACCATTGATTGAATAAGCTCTTCAAATATGGTTACAGCTTTCTGTTATACCTTGTATATTGCGATGAAACTTTTGCAGCAACCTAATACGTCAAGTTGACAAATAAGCTACCTGTAATCCCGGAAAATGCTCACTATAGTGTGGACAAAAACCATTCCACTCGGGCCAAAAAGTAAATACCTATCTTAATACCAGTATTTAGTTTGCTTTTAAAAAAGTACGGCACCATGTTTTGTTCAATCATAAGTTGGAAACCGTAATAAAGTTCCGCAGTCCACAATCAACAAGTAATGAAGTATCACTTCACAATAAGTTATGATGATAATGCAAATGCAGCCGGCAAAGTGGACCCCGGACGGCGTCGTCGCACCCCGCACCCCGCACCCCGTACCCCTCTGGAGCCGGCACTGTCGTCACTTCAATTTGCGACCGCAGTGCCTCTCCTGCATTCAATTTATTATTACTCACAATTTTAATAAACATTCCTCTTCCTGGCTTGGCTTTTAATAATCAACATCAAGCGTTTTAAAATTAGAAGTACGTTTAGGTAAAATTAAAAGTAATTTGAAGTTTATGTATTCTACAAACAAGATAGTTTTTTATGAAATTCAGTATGGGGAGTTTAAGGCATGCAGATTGAAAACCTTTGTCTACCTGTCCCATATATACATATACAGGGTGATTGGTAATTCGACCTATTCCTTTAAAGGAGTTGCACTAGAGATCATTTCCAACAAATAATGTCTATCAACTAGGGGTCGAAAATTATATATTTTTTTCAAGTAAAACACGTCGATATTACAAAAATTACAAAATAAAAAAGGTTTTCTTTCAACTTAAAACCTTTTAATTCTGAGATTATGGGAAATCAGGGTACGTATTTTTTTATAAATGATCAATCATCTATCATTGATCAGAAATATAATAAATAAGTGCTGAGAGAGGAATAATTATTTTTTAATTATTTATTTTTGGTTATTAGTCTGAAAGTTTGAAAAATAATATAAAAACCTTCGTAACTCGGAGTCCATTCATTTTCGACACCTAGTTGATAGGACTTAATTCGTTGGAAATGATCTCTAGTATAACCCCTTTCAAGGAATAGGTCGAATTACCAATCACCCTGTATATCTGGTTTTACAGTAATTTCATCTATTAACTAATAAACGTTAATTCGTGGGGCATCATAACATAAGTTAGGAGCTATACTAACTACTATTATGACAAAAATCACTATCATAAACCCCATGTTTGTTATCGTCTAAGTAATTATTTATTTTATAATATGCCTTCTTCAATAGACTCTGCGCTTAAACTTATTCTCTGACAAAGTAAGGACCTCCTTTGGAAGTTTGTTGTAAAATCTTATACCATGTCCTATGAAAGAGGTAGTCTTGGCGAGTCTGATTTAAATGTACACTGGATGAAAATTGGGAATATATCAGTTAACTGAAAAATTTTAATTCCACGTCCACCTTAATTAGAACATGGCTAAGAACAATATTAATGAGTTCAAGACCCTAATGATTTTGGTAAAATATAAAAAAAGCTATCTTAAGGTCATCCAGTGTCAATAACATGAAAATACTATTACTTATTTCGAAGTAATTTTACTCGTGTGTTTTTAATTCGATCTCAAATATTTTATTTACTAGACTTCCTATTCCATGGGTTCAGTTTTCAGCTGCTTTGAAAAGACAGACAGATATGCTGACAACATGTAAAGGTAAAAGGCAAGTTCTTAAAACCTACGTAACAACTTTCATTGGAGTCCTTAGCTTTGTTGGAATACGAATGAAAATGCATAAATTCACGGGATTTCATTAGTGGCCCGTGCCTAGTTTCAAATAGGTTTCTTACAATTTGAATCTTCAATTAGGACCGCAGCCGCTCTCCGCATTCAATGACTACTCAACCACAAACAGCGCTACTCAAGCTTTAAAAAACATGCCTTGCTTTTAGAATTGAAAAAAACTTGGATAGTATTTCATTTGGAATTTTCTGGGAATTGCCTACCAAAGTAACCGTTGCTTTCCGGTTTTACAAGCTTTTATTTAACATGAGCAACTGAATTTTAGACACGTTTATTTTTGGTGATGATACGAGTACATATACAATATGGCGGACGCGACACAATAGCTATTTTTTATTTCTATACCAACAAATTAATATCAAAACAATAGGATTGGAGGAGGAGAATACGATAAGGTAAATTGCGTCATTCTAAATACCTTAGAATGAGCATGCGAGTTCGTAACCCGAGTTGCACACTCCCTATACGTCGAGTCGAACCGATGTAAAATTTGACATTTGATAGCTGTCAAAGTTTGATACAATATTGTAGACGCCCCAAGATTGCGATTTATTTCCATAGCAACCCCCTTAACAAAGGTATAAAAAAAAAATTTGACGAGGAAAAAATCGTAAGCTAAGTGACGTAATTCTAAAGCCAATATGGCGGACGCCTCGAGATAGATACAATATTTAATATTTACCAAAGACAATTAGACTGTGCACTGTCCATTATTGTTTCAAAGGACATCATTCAGCGTTCATACATTTTTGGGCTAAATCTGAAAGTGCCGGCCAAAAAATAAAAATGTTATATTTCGATAAAATGTGATATTATATTCATTTGTTGCTATGGGACCTAAGGTATAGGGTCATTCTCTGCTTAGATGATTTCGAAAATTATTTTTTTTGTAGTAATTTTCGAAAAAATATCACATTACTGATGATTTATTGTGCAGAAAATATGTTTTGAACCTATTTTACTACGAGATCAATGCACTAGGGTTATTCCCTGTACTCTTTCACCAGCTGTAAATGGTCATATTCATACTTTTTCGATAAAATAACCTGAATTCCACTTATCTAACTTAATAGATAATTATTTAATTGGTTTAAATCTGAATAAAAAACGGTTACATGAAATAAAACATTTATTTGACAAAAAAAAAATAAACAGTAAAAAGGTTAATATTCGTTCTGTCTGACTATCATATTTTCTAGACCATCTGACGGTGGAACTATGGTGGGATCATGCCGCGCAAAACCTATGTATCATATGATGGTCATAACGTGTGCACATCATCCTAATGTACGTCTTCCAATATTGCAGCTACAGTAGTAATGAGGAATTGCTTCTCTTCCAAGTAAAGTAGGCTCAACGGTGATGTACACGTAGTAAGTTTTGGCTTGAACGTGTCTTGACTGTATGCAACCTCTTATAAGCCAAAGGTCTCTTCCATTAAGTTCCCGAACCTCTTGGGCTGGCACGTCCCCACCAAGCTCTATGATAAACGCACCATCAGATTGAATATGCTCCCCATAACAGCTTCGAGCCTGCTTTATTTGATAGCTGCCCAAGGTAAACAATGTCAGTTGCTCGTGCGTAAATCTGGGGAACTGGTCGAATTCTTGCGTATTGGCTGTCATCGACTAGAAATGTGCTCTCCTTCTGCTGTAGTTATTAGTGATGACAAGATCTGCTAATATATTAGGCAGAGTTATTATTTCATTAATAATTCTTAAAAACTCATTAGCATGCACATTATTGTCAATCAGGACATGGAAGTCATTTATAAGAGCTGCAGCAATTCTAAAGTAGTACATCATATGTCTTAGTGATCGGTTACTGTGGACAACTTATGACTTTGACCACCCAACGATAAATGGTCACAAGCCGAGACTTATTGGCTTGGTCAGTGGTAAGCTGCAGTTCCCTTCGGTTCTTTGTCTCCGGCATATGTACTACGTAGCCGTAGTCTTCAAGGGGCCTCACCAAGTCCCCTGAATCTACGGTCTAAAATAAATACGTCTCCCAGCCTAAAGAACCAATGAAAACCGCCTTCTTCGTTATCTACCGTGTTGTTCATAATCACCGCATCAGAAATCGTTGCAGCATGAGGTCCAGAAACCTCTATTATATGGCCATCACAGCATACATAATAACATTGGTGTGAGAAGGTGACGATACTTGTGACTACTATACGATTTCCGTTGGTAGAAATAGTTAGAGCTCTTTTGGTGATAGATATGAGTACCATCGCACATTGTCACAGCTTTCCGTTCATTGATAGGACTGTCTGGGTTGCCAAAAAGTATTTCTGCGGCTATCAAGTTTCGTTGTACTACTTCCTCACGGGTCATGTGGTCGAAAACAACTCGTGATGGCACATAGTCCGCCATCAATGCTTCACGACCTTTCTTCAACATTCTTTGAAAAGTTGATTTGGATATTTTGAATATTGAGGCTAATCTTACATTGGAATCTCCGGTCCGCATTTTTGTTAATACCGCTGCTCACAGAATAAAGCAAAGAATGACCCTACAGATTTTGTCTGATAGTATCGAATATATACAATTACATATTCTAACGAAACATAACATTATTTTTGTTTGACCGGCACTTTCATGTTTAGGAAAAAAATATATAGATTTTTTCGAAATCATATAGTAAAGCAGAGAATGGCCCTATAGATTTGGTCTTGCATTAACAAATAAATATAATTACATATTCAAATGAAACATCACATTATTTTTGTTTGTTCGGCCTTTCATATTTAGCCCAGAAAAAAATATCGATTTTTCAAACTCATATAATAAGGCAGAGAATGACCCTACCGCTTTGGTCTCATAGTAACAAATAAATATAATTACATATTCTAACGAAATATAACATTATTTTTAATTGGCCGGCACTTTCAGATTTAGCCCAAAATGAATGATGTCCTTTACATGGACATCATTGCATAATTAATAATCTTTTTAATTTTTTGTTTATACTTACCTAATTTTACCATTTTCTTGTTACAATTATTTTCCTAATTTAATGTTTGATATGATACACTAGTGACATGTAAATTTTTTGAAGATTTTACTGTGTCATTTTATTTATTTTGTCAATTTTATTATTCTTTTTAGTGTTACTTCTTCGTTGATTATTGTTAGACTATTACTGATTTGTGTACCATGCTGGTTTAAGTACAAATAAATGTTCTGATTCCGATTAATCAACTAAATTAGATTTTATTAAAATAAATTAGATATTACAAATAAGGTTGTTATTGTTAATATAGCATATTCGAGCGAAAAACAAGCCGAGCGGGATAAACACTCGCCACTTGATTGTCCTAGTTTTGCAAGTTAGGAGTATTTATATATATATGTATATCTGTGATATATAATAAATATATAATTAAGTTCCGAACGTGTAGTGTTATTAGTAAAAAAAAGAAACGAGTGCTTATACCCTTCTTGCTCAGCTCGTTTTTCGTGTCGTAGTGCAGTCTAGTTCTCTGTACAATGTCTTTGATATTCATTGACTTAACTACCTGATATTTCCATGCCTAAATGGATGAAATTTTTTTTTTTTAAAAGTTAACTTTTATTTTAAGCCATGGACGAATAAAATAAGTTGAGATCGCTGAAACTAATTTAATATTTTATGTTGAATTATTTATTTTCAAAAAACTTGTCGCCCGAAAATACTTAATTTAGGAGCTAAACACTAAGTTTTCAAACTAGTCATGAACTGTAGCAGTTAAGAAGCTAAAATTAAAATGACCGAATTTTAGGGTTCCATACGTAATAAATATCATTGTTAAATACTTAATCGTGGAAAAACGGAACCATTGTAGCACCATTTTGTTGTTCGTCTCTCTGTCTATACTCAATCAAGGACCCTTTTAATAAAGGCTTGATACTATTGTAAATGTTTCTAGTGGGAGAAGTAAATGGGCCAAAAAAATCCTATTAAATGATTTTGAGCTCAAGTGTATCGTCTGAAAGTTGCTGCTGCTGGTACACATAATAATTAGTGCTCTTTTGTCATTTTTGTGGAATTTCTGAAAAAGTATTTAGGATTGTCTTTGGTTATTATGTCTCTCGGTCGAACAACTTTGCTATAAACACATTTATTCGCAATTTGAGGAGCTTGCATTGCGATTGTCTTCTATCGAGTGAAGTTAACTTGAGTTTTCAGATCAGCGAATGTCTAGCTAAAGTATGTCCTGTATTGTAACATATAATAATAATAATAATAAATAATAAAATTGTTTATTGACTCATAACTTAGGCTAGTTACATATCATCCATCCATCCATCAGCCTAGTTCGTCCACTGCTGTACAAAAGCCTTTCTAGGACTTTGCCACTCCCGGCGGTCATCCTGGAAGAATTGCCCATACTCACACACGCTGGGCAGGCGGGTTGGTGAGCGCGGTGCCGGAACCCTCGCACCAGTGACGCCGCTGCCCGTCACCAGTCTGTTCCATATAAGGCCCGGCTATTAGGGATGGATATACCGCCATCCATCGGTCCCAGGCATGGTGGGCCTTCTGGTTTTTTGCCTATGAGCTGTCCTCTTACTCTCCCCCGAATTACTTCGAGGGGGTCTCCAAGTAAGATGGTGGTACTTCCACAGTCGAGCCCGGCATCAGCTCTACCACCTGTTATTGTAACATATATTATACTTTTAGTTATAGTAGTAGGCATCAAATATTAACAATAAAAGTAAACTTTATATATTGTGAAATATTTCGACCTCTTCAGTTGATTCGACTGATGACGACCTGATTGAAGAGGCCGAAATATGTCGCAAAATATAACATTTGCTTTTATTGCCCTCTTCATGCTCCGTGGCGCGGAGGGTGTCCCCACACTCCCCACTAGTGCGCGCCATGAAACTCAACGCACTCTTAGGTATCAGAACCACTGTGTGATCTTTACTCTGACAGAATGACGGATGTAGTGCGGGAATGCTTAAAATTCTGTGAGAGAAGCCTCAATGACGATGTCCATTCTAAGCCTTAGACCAAAAAATGTATCTTGGTTACTTTTGTTGATTTATGTTTCTGTAAATATCTTATTCATATTATTATTATTAATTATTATTACCTTTTTAATTGTACAGTTATCCAAGTTTGTAGTGATGTGCAATATTTTTGATAAATAAATAAATTGTGAATATTTGATGCTTACAACTTTAAATAAAAGGCTGAATATAGCTAGATTTATATTTATTTATATATTATACTTGTAAGTATTAGAAATGTAATAATATACTGACAATATGAATTAAACAAAACGCAGATTTAATGTAAGAACGCTTTTACAAAAGGTAAACATTGGACTTCTCGAACGTTATAAAATTAAACTGTCACAGACACAACACTAGCTTCAGGCTCCGGCATTCACGGGAATTTTCCTGGAAACTTTATTACGTTGGACGGCAAACCTAGTTTCCCAACTGACTTCCATTAATGTTTCACGGAATGAAACAGTTTAAAAATCTAGAATTTACAGCGCCATCACCAACGTACATACCATAACAATTTTCTAAACCTTGGTAAACAAATACAATACAAACAAAATACAAAATTATTTATTTCTTTACACAATCATAGGTATTTACAGGTTGTTGGAGCCTCCTTTTAAGTAAAATAATACCTGTAGTAGGAGACTCCGCTCTTCCATAGTGGACAGCAAACTTATGATTAGCTTAATTAATACAATATATGATTAGGTACTAATGTATGTGAATAAGTGAGGGATGGTGTGTATAGGTGTGACTGAGATTCCCTAGCCCTACGACCGAAGTCTTGGGATCAGTATTAAAAAAGCTACTAGGGAGGATGAGTATGTGTATGTTTGTGAGTGTGGTGTGTAATGCATGAGAGTGTGAAGGTGTGTGTGTTTCACATACTTATTTCAAGTTATTATAACATAACAGATTGATTAAATACAGTATTTACGCCTCAAATGATACATCGACTGATCTGGGTAACCATGACCTATTATCTAGGGTCTTAAATTTATAATTTATAATTTTGACTATCTAGGTAAGATGTTGTCTTATGGCGTTTGTGCGTTCACTCGTATTTGATAGATATTCATGATTTTGTACGAACAACTTAACAACGGATCCGAAATTCATCTGGGAAAATACACGTAAAAACACGAATACGAATCGAATACGAGTGAGTGCACAAACACTCTTACTCTCCTTTGAAGATCAAATCATATTTTACTTTATATTTGATTTCCCAAAATTGAAGGCACATAGCGCAAAGAGCGCATCAATAAAAAAGTTTAAACTTGTGAAACCGTCCGCTTTTTTACCCAATCCATTTCACATTATATCTATAATATGTGTATGTTATGTAACCGTAAATATGTGGAAGCAAAGCCTCCTGCCGAAGTTCAATAAATCCTACTTCGTTGACAGACCCTGCCTGGGGCCGGTTTCCGACACCACTTTTTACAATTTACAGGAAATTCAAAATCCGTCGTGATTTACGCCGCGGCCAATCTGAAAGGCTTTGAAACGTTACCCTTTTCAGGGTTCAGGAAATACTCGCAAATACTACATGTACGTGAAACTTTTTGCGTTGAATGTTTTTTCCACATAATCAGGTTTGTCATTTTTGTATATTTTGTGCAACCGTGACATAATCTGAGACATTAGGACACGAGTGCTTGTTGTAAGTAGAGTTTCGTAATAGACTTGCACGAGTGTTCCAATGTCTAATTATGTCCAATTGCACACAATACTTTATCTACCATCAAAAACAATTTCACAAAAATGAGAGAAAAAACATTCGTCATGCATGATATTGTAGTGATACTCGTCATGATACCAGAACCTCTAATTGTATGTGACGCCTGAGACCAATTCGGCCGTTTTTTTAACTTCCATGAGCAATTTTGTCTGATTTTTTGAAATAAATAGATCAATATAGGTATATAATTTCAATAATACACATATTTTCGTGCTTTTAAACCGATTTTATTTCGGTAATATTTAAGTATTTTAGTATTTACAGGAAGTGACGTAATCATGTTAAGTTGAATGGTCGAATCCATGTCAGACTTAAAGATGCGTTCAAGAAATATATTTCTTCGTATTGAAATGTGTGATGATGATGTCACTGAAGGCCGAATGAAAGACATCACTTTTTTTCATATAACTAATAAAGGATATGCATCAGAAACGGATTAACGGAAAGCTATTCCTCGAAACGGTTTTCGAATCGTAAATATTGACGATAAAAGAAGAGGCCAATTAGAAACGAGATGAGTAAAGAGGGTGTGCTTTAAGAAATTGAGACAGACTTAACTCGCTTGTGATTGGTTCTCTAGCAGTGTTTTTATAAATTTGGTCAATATCAGCGCAAAATTGCGGTGTTATAATGTAATATTTGTGTCGATTCAGTGTAACACGACTTAATTTATCTGACAGGATTAACTTTATTTTAAGCGTCCTCTCTTTGTCTTTTCGATACAGAAATTAAGTTTAGTCCTGTCAAATAAGTTAAAACGTGTTACACCGAATTGACACAATAATCCCTTGGTTAAAGTAGATATAAGTCATATATTGTATAGTATAAGTTTTATGTTGAAAAAAAAGACATGATCTTGCTAAGTTTCTTGCCCTTCTTCTTAGCAAGACTAATCGAATGGGCGGAGGTAGGCATGTATTTATATATGTAACCTATTAGTATGTTGTATATAGGATGGGATTTGGTCGGCCGCCTGGATTCGTGCTGGGGGCTCGGTTGGTGATCATTGAACCTTGTTCCTGGTCCCTGGCCGGGTCTCCGGTATGGGTTCGGGCGGCTGATTGGATTTTACCTTGTATAATATATATTTTACCTATCATTTTAATCGTAAATATATTGCTACATAAATTAAATAAACCTTTAATTTAGTTCATGTACATTTATTATTTTATTACATATGTTTTCTTTATTAGATTAAATTTGACGTGTAAAAAGTGTATATATCTATACCTGCTTTGCAAAATAAACTATTTGAATTTGAATTTAATAATTATAAGATTGGTCAAACAAACTTATAAAACCGTTTCTGAATTACCTTATTGCAGTATGGGAGTAGATAAAATATTGAACTATTTCAATTATTTGTATTAAAAGTTCATTAAAACGGTAATTCTCGAAACAAAATGAAACTATCCCTAGTTGCTTTATGTAGTCGTAATCATAATGTTATCGATTCGGCATAACACATCTTAACTTATTTGACAGGACTAACCTTGCTTTAAGCGTCCTGTCTTTTTCTTTCTTTAAAGAAAAGACAAGGACAGAACGCTTAAATTAAGTTTAACTACTCATACAATTTAAATTTTATATAAGTGAGTTACTGGGATATGGACCACCAAATGAGATCCTTTGATGTCGTCATCAATGTATGCATAATCCCATACACATACAACGCAGACCTCCAGAATATATTAAGGTAGTTAATTATCCAGTCAATCAGTGCCAGCATCGGCCTGAATATTAAGTAGCTAAGAAACCTGCCCCACTTTCCAATGTTTACTGATAGATTACTGGTTAATGGATTGTAATACGGGTATAAAGTGAGTAGGCGGGTTTTACCTCAATAGTACTTACTGGGTGAGGTTAAACGTTAGTCGCTTAGAACAAAGTGCATAACTTAACTTTGTTTTTCTTGTAAAAAAATGTAAAGCATTTTGGTCTGTGGCAATTGACACCAATAATTGACGCCGATAGTTTAGTATTAGTGAGGTTTATAAAGCAAGAGTTTGAAATTGTATACACATATGCATCAACTTTATAAACCTAACTAATACTGAACTATTGGCGTCACTTGCCACATACCAAACGGTTTTTAAATTTTTAGCTTCTAAGTATGCAATCTCGGTATACCGAGATCTCGAAATACCAAGATCTCGCACATATATTGCAAGATCAATCACGCATCATTATCAGTGCGAGATCTCGCAAGATTTGCGAGATCTCGCAAGATTTGCGAGATCAAGTGGCAGTGCATATTACAAAAGCAGGGCATTGACGACACTTGAATAACTAAAATAAAAAAGATAAAGCTTTCGATTTGCTGGGTCAAGAAGACAATAACTGCATTTTGCATCATAAAATCATCAACATCATTTTGTTGAAATTGATGACTGCATGGAGTTGTCTGCGGCTGTGCTAGCCTGTATAAAGTGAAAACACACGCTATCTATAAATATAATCATATACTCTACTCTACTGCTCAAACTAAACAAATTTTCCAAAGAAAAATAACAAAGCAGATGAAAAAAAACACATGCCCATACAACATAAACAGTTGGTTTTTAAAGTTATTATGTATAGAAGAATTTATTTTCTTCATGTTCGATGGTATATTTCTTTGGGAAAGCTTTTCAGTGTGGTCAGTAGACTAATATAATTAACTATTATAAGTATAATTAAATACATCCCTTTTATTGGATTGATATCTTCTTTAATTTTTTTACAAACCAGTAGTTGAAACAATATTTTTTCGAAAGAATTTTTATTAGTGCAAGATCTCGCTAATACTGAGATCTTGCGAGATTGATTTTTTTTAAATCTTGCAAATACCGAGATTGACATTTAGGTGCAAGATTGCATTCCCTACTTCTAAGCAAGAAAACAAAGTTAAGTAATGCACTTTGCGCTAAGCGACTGACGTTTAACCTGATGATGTTGCGGAAACCGGAAACGGGTGATAGTTATCGTCTATACGAACAACATTTACTATGGAGCCAATTCAATATGTTCTGTGGAGCCAACCCTCGAATCGCGAAAAAAAAGTCAGCTGTTCCATAAAAACTTTACATAGCCACCCGACCAAAAAACGTATGAGAAAACTGTTTTTTTTTCTCGATTTCTCACGAAAAATAGTTTGTATGGTCGAGTTCTATCGCCAGTTTCCGGCTTCCGGAACTTCATTATCACCCAGTGTAGTTATTTCTATTGGTCTCACGGTACAAGACGAAAAGAAATTGTAACGGAGTAATATTCGTCACGACATGAATCCCTCTGGGGTTGTCAGACGTGTTCCGAAATTCCCAAGTGTGAACTGTGAAATGAAAGTCAAATTCCACATTTGGTACACCCGCTTTTCACTGGCGAGTACTACGTCCCAAACGATGGGTGGTGAGCCCTATCGCCGCTCTTCGGGCACAAAATGGACCAACAGCTTAACGTTCCTTACGAAGCACGAAGACGGAACATAAATTAATATGCACCGCGGGGATTGAACCCACGATCTCTGGGTTAGGAGGCGAGCTCTCTACACTCGGCCACAGAGGCGGCGGTACAGGCCGGATGGCATACCCTAGCAACTTTTTTTATTACCCGTCCAGCACAATAAGTCTAATGGTAAAGACCTTATTTGCTTTTCATAGAGGCGATTATATGTTGGCTCTTTGGCCCTTGTTCTTGGACGCGTAATACTAGTGATCACGCAGCGAAACAACAAATTGGTGTGTTTTTAGCTAATACTGAAAAATTTTGTAGGGAATAAAATATTGGATTTAGGTAACTTCCCTTCATATTTCTAGTGCCTATTTTATAAAAAAAAACAAGTTGATCTCTTAACCGCGTTTTTGAAACGAACGTTTGAAGACCAAAAAAGAGAGGGTGGAATTTTTTTTTTTTACAAAAGTATATATCTTAAAACATTGTTTATAGGTGGAATCCTTAGATAAAAGATCGATAAATCAAATATATTTTCTTCAATATAAGGAGAGACCTAGTTTCTTCCAATGAACTCTTGAAAACCTGGTGTTGTTGATGTTCTAGCGTCAGGTGTCCCGTTAAAAGAGCGCTGGAAGCGATATAATTGCGCATGGGTACACTCGCGCATGAAACTACCTACTGAGCTTTACGCCTTTGGACTTTTGAGTGAATTTTGAATTTAAGTGTTCTGTTTCGATTAATTAGAAAAAGGCAGGTTTTTCACAATCCGGTTGCGAAACCGCTCTTAAATATTTTTGTAAATATATTTTTTCTCTATATCCTAGAAAATTCTCAGGTTCTCAGGTGGTAGAGCTGATGCCGGGCTCGACTGTGGAGGTACCACCATCTTACTTGGAGACCCCCTCGAAGTAATTCGGGAGAGAGTAAGAGGATAGCTCACAGGCAAAAAACCAGGAGGCCCACCATGCCTGGGACCGATGGATGGCGGTATATCCATCCCTAATAGCCGGACCTTATATGGAACAGACTGGTGACGGGCAGTGGCGTCACTGGTGCGAAGGTTCCAGCACCACGCTCTCCAACCCACCTGCCCAGCGTGTGTGAGTATGTGATGACCGCCGGGAGTAGCAAAGTCATAACAGCAGTGGACGAACTATGCTGATGGATGGATGGATCCTAGAAAATACCCGTCTCTGTCACACTCGGGAAACAATGTTACTTGTTCTCTTATTCAGCGAAAGCCCGTTGTTGGATTAATAACCCACGTATAATTTATTGAAAATGTTTAAAAATAATGTAGTTTTGTTATCCTTACACATGAAACGTGACACCTCTATCCTTGCACGTGTTAGTAGTTGTATTTTTACACTTCCTGAATAGGTACGTAAGACGGCATTCCAAAGCGGTTTATTTACTTTAAGGCGTGCGAATAAGGAAGTGTGACACATCTTTATGAAACATATTTATTTTATTAACTTATTGAAAGTAATCGTTATATTAACACATAACAATTCACATCATAATTTATTGTGTAAGACCAGCAATGATGAGAAAATTGTTATCGTGCTGGGGGCTCGGTTGGTGATCATTGAACCTTGGTCCCTGACCGGGTCTCCGGTATGGATTCAGGCGGTTGATTGGATTTCACCTTGTGTAATCATATTTTACCTATCATTTTAATCGTATATATATTGCATGATGAATAGATTCACTTGCACTCGTTTCACAGTTAAAAACTAATTTAACCCGACCGGTTTCGGTTTTGCACGGAATAACTTCCAAAGTAGCTTATATAAACCCTAGATGATGGTGTAAAACCGAAACCGGTCGGGTTAAATTAGTTTTTAACTGTGAAACGAGTGCAAGTGAATCTATTCATCATGTTTATATCCAAGTTTCACCAAGTGCCGACAATCGCAAGTATTAATCACATATGAAGGGTAAGCGGGAAGAGGTATCATAGTCAACAGAAGGTAGTTTTGAAATAAGTAGAAAAACCTTGTTGACGTTATTATTAAGAACTCTTCGTGGGCAATTATTATTATCGCAGTTAATTATTGTATTCGCCGTTTTTTTTTTTAAAAGCAAACGTTACTAAAATCAGCCCATAGCTCCATATTCATAGACAAATTTTCTTTTTCTTTTTTTTGCTTTTGCTCTAATTATGACCCTCTTTTAAGTTCAGTATTTAAGCTTCTTAAGTCCGGTATATTTTTAAAAGCAAATATTCTGTGGTCTGTTTTTTTTTCTAGTTTTTTTTTTTGCTCAATCATTGTTCTCCAGATATTTTAAAAAATGGCGCTATTAACTAAATTTGTGAAAAAAACTGACATTGACCTTTCTTCCCGCTTACCCTTCATATATATTGCTACATAAATTAAATAAACATTTAATCTAGTTCTAGTTCATGTACATGTAATATTTTATTACATATATTTTTATAAGATTAAATTTTGACTTGTGAAACGTGTATTATATATACCTACTTTGCAAAATAAACTATTTTAATTTTGAATTTTAATTTGATTCGTATTTAAAAAACCTATTCAACTTCCACACAACGTATTTTTTAACTAGGTACTTCAACTGAAATACATGTTTGGTCGCTGAAAACTATCACAATTATATTGATTATTTTTACAGGTACATAATTATAATATAATTAAATTATAATTAAATAAAACTCCTTGGTACTCGGTTCCACGAATATAATTATGTTTTATTACCTTTTAAGGGTTTGCTACCGGTTTCGTTGTTTTACGACATCATCAGGCATTGTATTTTAGGTGTTAATATAATTTGTAAAACCACGAATTTTATGTGTTTACATAAACAGAATTTAATAAAAATTCGTGGTTTTACAAAATGTATTATGAACACCTCAACTACAGTACCTGATGATGTCGTAAAACGACGAAACCGGTAGCAAACCCTTAAAAGGTAATTGAACATAATTATATTTGTGGAACCGAGTACCAAGGAGTTTTATTTAAATGCAAGATGTCGTTTTATCAAGAAGCAACAACATTCACCGTCAACTACATATTTATAAACCTTGAAACCTATTACAGCCAAATTGACATAAATAATTGGTACATGGGTATTCGAACATCTTCTGACTACGGTCGGTAAGCTATTAAAACGTGATGGGCTCTTTTGAATGTTGCCATGTTTTTGCTCATTAATGGGAAAGGCAACGATGAAACTGTTCGCAAACCTTTAACAAGTAATAAATCATCGTGGAAGTGTCTTTCAATTATTGACATTTAACGGCTTGGCGGTTTTTTTTATCAACACCCTTTATGTTGACCTGGCCCCGTAGCACAGTGTTTAATCGCGCGCGACCCGACTTAGTTGAGTCACAGGTACGAGGAGCGTGATATCCTGTTTAATCGCAAAAACATCTTGTCACGCTCTTCGCACTTGTGATTCAACTAAGTCGCGTCGCGCGAGAATAAACACTGTGCTACGAGTGCAAGGCTACTAAGATGATAATAATATTGATAATACAGAAAACCGCATCTAAATCCTCTGAGTGGTTCTCAAGTTAAAACGGATTGCACATATAGGTGGTTATTTTTCCAGGCAACTATTTAAAATGCGTGCGTCATTACACGCAAACCTCCGTACGAACGCTGTCACCAGATTGTGGGGTGTCTATGGAATTTTATTATAGTATTTTAGGCTGAATCTATTACCATTATCTAGATCTATGTTTAAGTCGAACTAAAAACCGTAAAATTCGAGTAATATCTCAATAACAACACGTAAATTTAACGGTTTTGTACCAAAAGTGTAGCCGAATGTGCTTGTATTGTTTTTGTGTTTTATTGTTTTGTAAAATCAAAAAAATAATACGGGTCAAACATCGAAAATGTTATCTAGATTAATAATAATTAAAAAATAATGTTTTAAAACGTCCACAGTCTTGCCAAAATGTGGTTTCTCCTGAAACAAGCGTGCACCTTATAGCGAAATGAAACAGCATGACATTTGGCCACGCCCACAACTGAGTTGGCGACCATCCTTAAAGCGCAGTATAAAGCAAAATGCAGTTTTCACAGACAACTTTATTGTAATTTAGTAACTAAAAATTTCAAAAAATACATTTGTTTTTTAAGGATATGCTTTAGTGTTCTGATGGGCCAAAAACGCAATTAGGATAACTTTCCTCGATAGAAAAAAATCATAAAAATGGGTCTGGAAACTAATGAAAAACAGCCTTTTGGTCTGCTTATTTGAGGATAGCGCCACGAAATTTTTCATAAATATACGTTTTACAAACCTTTAATGTTGTGACAGAAAATATTTTTAATTACAAGTCCTAATGTAGCCGGAAGTTCCAAATAACTGTAGTTTTGCGTGCGCAACAGTTTATTAGAGCAGGATAGATAAATCAAAAACAAAAGCGTTGATGCAAGACAGAAGTTTAGCTTTATATTGGGCCTTAAAGATACCGGCCCGACATAGGAACGATCTGCAAGAACAAAGAGGTAGGCATGATGACTAAAAAATTATAATTAGTCCGTCAGTTATTATCAGAAAATATTGGACACGTATTTTTTCTTTTGTCAATTAAACAAAAAATTATGAAGTTCCGCGTGACGCCTAAGTACACTTTTTACCTAGGCGTGACGCCACCCCCCACTCCCAAACTTTGATGCGCTTTATCTCTGTTATTTTTTTTTTGATTGACAAAAGAAAAAATATGTGTCTAATATGTTTTGATAATCTAAAAAATATTTTCTTTACCCTGTCATCTCCCCTATTCTGACACTTGATGATCAGTACAATACTAATAACCTATTTCATTTCAAAATTTCGCAAAAATATTCAATTTACAGACACGACCTCTTTACTACTTTATTATTAGTAATAAAGATTGACAACATTATTCTAATATATTCAAAATCAAAAAAATATATATATATGTTTATTTGTTTCCTTACAATTTTATAATTACATATTTGGGTCTCTCCTTTTAAGTTTTACAAAAACTTGTATGAAAAGAGGCACCTCTCTCTTATGTGCTTTAAATTTTTGTAAGGTTATCATTATTACATATGAAATACATTTATTTTTTCTTAGTATTTATTTCCTCCTATTAGCACCAAGTAGACGAAATGAGAAAATAAGGACTGTTTCATGTTTGTGAAGCCTGCTGCTATGAATGGTTCACCTACTTTCAATTTACCGGAAGACGGCTCTTATTACCCTTCAATAAAGCCTAAAATCGCATAAAGCGTGGTAACTTCAACTCCAGGCGACCGCACATTGAGTGCACTAATAAAGGCCCTCCACCGTCGACCTAACTAGTGCTGCACAGTTAATTACGTAAGAAAAACATTTACCTCAGCTTATAAGTCAGTTGCAATAGTTGGAACTGGAAGAACTAATAAACTCTACTATAAGTTTCTAGTTCTCGAGAATTCAATTACATCTTCATTCCATGGAAAAATACTACGGCTTGTTTAGTTACACTTCTGTATTTATGATTTTATTATAAACAGGATGGAAATTTAAGGGCCTTCACAATGCTAAACATCAGTTTTGGATTGGATTCAATTCCGCCAATGAATATGGTAAAAATTTTATAAAAATATGGCGTGTTTTTGACTTAAGAAAATTAGTAATGACACTTTACAAATAACATACTTTTAATCTTCTTTTTACTATATTAGTTTAAAAAGCATGAATTTCACGAAAAAAGCGATTCGGTTTCTATGTTTCAAAACCGATTGAAACGAAACCAACACACGCAGGTACTAACTAGAAAAGAACATCTTTATTACATAAAGAAATTATAGATAATGTCACAGTGTAGCCGCAATTTCAAAATAACTAAAGTTTTGCGGGCGCGGCATCTGATTAGAGCAGGATAGACAGTTAAAAAACAAAAACGTTAGAGCAGGACTGAATTTTAGCAATGTGTAGCCACTTAAGATGGGGCGGGCAGCTACCAGATACGTTATAGCTACAAAACACGGCTTTAGGAGACTAACGCAAACTTTTGGAGCATTTTGGAGCAGTCATCGAGAAAAACGGTAATTTTCACATATTTCTTTTTCGATTCTCTTACTGTGAAGGAACAAATTTATGGGGTCAACAGAGGCCAGGGTATAAGAACTCCCTGAAAACGCAAAACAAGATTCCCATACAAACATTATTCTAATACATTCAAAATCAAAATCAAAAAAAAAACAAAATGTTTATTTATTAACCATGGGGTAATTTTCAAAAAAAAAAAAGCCTTGTTAATCCGCTTACTGATAAGCAAACATTTCCGAAAACACTGGTTTTATATTGGTCGTAGCAGTTTCAAGCAGTGAGAAAAATGTAGCGACTGCTACGCCGTAGAAAATAATGGACTGTTGTTGTGATTGTGCTACGAGTATAGAACGCAAATAGAGTATTATATGTACCATAATCAGTAAAATTCGTGGTACAAGGACCAGTAAATAGTAGCAGTCCCTTACTTCCCAATATGTACCTAACGTAGCTTCATTTTATTTCGAACTAGCTTTTGACCGAAATGGATAGTGTTATTCAATTATGGGCAGTTTTCGGCCTGACGATTATTGTATCAGCAGTCATATAAGAAAACCGCATCCAAATCCGTTACACAGACAGGCAGACAAACAGACAGAAAAAAAATTGTAGTTTGGGCGTCAGTAGAGTACCGATAATCCATTTAATAATATTAAATATATTATGAAAATGAAAATGAAAAACATATTTATTGACACCAACAAATAACTTACATACTAAATTGTGACACTAGCCTCCATACTAGGATTCCCTGGTGACATGGAGACTAGGTCTAGACTATAATATAAAAAAAATTGAAAATATGCTTAACATTAAATTATAAATTAGAAACAAAAAAAAAATCATTAGTTAAAATTAATAAATTGGGTGAACATGCTAAAATTAATTACTTACATATTAGGTACAATTAATTATTTTACTTTATCCTAAGGTAAAATTAAACGAACTAATCTATAGAAATAAAAATATTAATTCAAATTAAATTTAAATTCAATTACATGAATAGAGAGAAAGAAAAAAAAAGAAAAAATTATATTACCCATCACTTCATTACATTATTTATATATAATTATAATATATAATAGTAACTATAATATAAATATATTCAATATAAATCGACTTTTTGCTGCTTTATTATTAGTATACTTAGATAGGTTTTCAAACATTTTTTATGAAACTACACTAGATTGGTACTTAGATATCTTTAATACATTATTAAACCTCCTCACATCCAGATTTACTTTTCTTTCTGCGTTTCTATACTGCAATGAGATAATGATAATTTATTTCTCCTTGCGATGGATAAATCGCCAAGTGTTCAAACATAGAAATTTATTTCTATTATGGTTTCATTATCATAATATATATAATATATAAACTATATTTCATAGACTGTTGTGCAAATCAATACGAGTCTACAATTTAACATTATTTTTTCTCAATAAAAACTCTGACATCGTGATGTCGCCCCAACTCCTTCAGAAGTTAATTTCCGTCGGAAAAATATTTACAGTTACACTTGTTAGCACTTTCATTTGGTGAACTCGTGTCTGGAAAACCAGCAAGGAATTTTGGAGTGGATTAGCCCAGTTTCGTTTGTTTTTTGAGAGTTGCAGCCGGCCTCGCGCCTGAAAACTATGAGTATCTGTTCTGTCTGACATGGTTTGTTTTATTTTTCAGTAATGGATTAAACTGATTTATAGATAAAACGATGAAGGGCAATATTTAGATTTCGACAGGGAGCTCTGTCTTACTTACTACTCCCAGTGGCGTGCACAGAACTTTTTGCTGGAAAAGCAAACAATTGGTCAAGAACAACGATAAAAAAAATATGAAAAAATTTAAATATCACTTTGAAAAAAAAAAAATTGTATGGCGCCAGGGTAGACAATGTCTACCCTAGAGTGAAAAGTTCCTATACAAACTTTTTTTTTCAAAGTGATATTTCAATTTTTTCATATTTTTTTTATTGTTATTCTTGACCAATTGCTTGCTTTTCCAGCAAAAAGTTCTGTGCACGCCACTATACCGGCAGTACTTTGTGGTGGCGAGCGACCGAAAATAATATAACACATTTTTACGAGCTTCTTATTCAGTTGCCATTTGACAGAGCGCGGTGCCACATATAAAAAAAAGTTTGTCCGGTCACTATGTAAAAAAATCCAAATCGTGCTTTGACGTCATCAGATGCGACTCGTCGTAATTGTCATTGTTTCTCCACAAATTGTGCACACATCTTAACATTAATTCGTTAACAATTTCATGTCGAATATTGCAAAAGCAATGAAAGTTATATAATAAAATTTGAAAGGACATAAAATGGTGTATTGAATGATACTGAAAATTTGGGAAAGATTTATAGGAACTGTGGAAAGTAAAAGTAAAAAATACAACAATGGCGTCACGAAAAAGCAAAAGATCCATGAGGGATGCAGCAAAAATTGTAACAATTAAGGCTGCAAATGTAGAACAAGTCAGGAGGTATCAAATTAAGAAAAAATAATCGCAATCGGACAATCACAACGCTGGCAATGAGGGTCCGAATGTAGACGCGTGCACTTAAAACGGCCTTCTGACAACAGCCGGGTACGAGTGGTCTAACAATATTTACAGTCACAGAGTGACACCGATCTAAGTTGAGCTTCGGTGTTTTTTAGATAGTGTCCCTGTTAAGATTTAGTGTCTTTTTCTTTTTATCACGTCGTTTGTTAACAAAACTATAGAGTTCAGGTCCTCTTAAGGGCCTTACTATTGCCAAATGGGTACTTTCTAAAGCCTACTCCTCGTTTATGGCCAAACCAAAAATAATGAAAAAATTTATTATGAATAATCAACTCTTAGGCAACATATGCAACATTTTTCTTTTTCATACCACCAAAACTTCTACATGACTTGTTTTTTTTTACTAAATGGTGTTTTTTGACCTCAAATTTCCTACTGCTCCTGAGTGGCTTGGCCGATTGAATTCATCTATGCTTTGATAAATAGGTAAACTTGATAGCTATAAACATAACATAAGATTATTCAATCGAGTAATCACGTCCAAGTGAAAAGTATAATTTTCTCCTATTTCGCCCTATCAAGGACGCAGCGAGCGTCGTAACAGCCATTATGCATTGCGCGCTGATATGAACGTTATTTCAATGTCGTTTCCGTTGATACTCGTAGTTACAAATATTGAGCTGCTAATTTGGCGATGGTAATCGCCTTAAAAGGCCGTTTTGCATGAATCACATTATGATTCTGTTCTAATGCCGTCTCTTTTGCACGAGTAAAAAGACTCTGACTATATCCTACTTTCAAATAATTTTATGATTCACCCAAGTCGGCCTTTTTAGATCCCCTGGTCACCATGCATAATCCTGTGACATGTAGACAAGACGGTTTTACGGCTTTATGTACTTACCGATTGTATTTTACTATATAAAAACTATGTAAAAATAAACTTTTAACAAAAAAATAGCAACCGACTTCAATAGTAACAGCAGTCATTCACTAAAAAGTTAATAATAATTCTATAAAGACCGATGGTACCGAAGCAACACTTTTGCCGACTTCTTTCTTCCTGAAACGTTATGTTATCTAGAAGTCAGCGTTCTTATATTGGTTTCTATGTTGCTATATCGTAGGAAATACGCCGACTTCTAGATAACATAATGTTTCAGGAAGAAAGAAGTCGGCAAAAGTGTTGCTTCGGTACCATCGGTCTTTATAGAATTATTATTAACTTTTTAGTGAATGACTGCTGTTACTATTGAAGTCGGTTGCTATTTTTTTGTTAAAAGTTTATTTTATTTCACATTTTTTAGTGTTGCTGGGTTAAATTGTGAGGTATAGGTAGTTCTTGCAAACGTGGTGTTAATATGAAACGAAGTTCAAGTGAGTATAAGTAGCCATGTTTGAGTAGCTTCCTGCTATCAGCACCCTAACACAACATGATTACCGCAATCTCGAGTTATGTGCTGTCATCCGTTGAAGAGTTCTACGGTGATGAAGCCAAGATCGAAATTCAGGTGGGTACACTGGCAATTTTCAGCAATGCCCTGCAATGAGCACCCTAACACAAACTGGTTGCCGCAATCTAAAGTTATGTGCTGTCATCCGTTGAGGAGTTCTATGGTGATGAAGCCAGGATCGAAGGTCAGGTGGGAATTCTGATAATCTCCAAGTAATACCCTTGAATCAGCACCCTAACGCAGTGATTGCCGCAATCTCGAGTTATGTGCTCTGATCCGTTGAAGAGTTCTATGGTGAATATGTTGATGAAGCCAGGATCGAAGGTCAGGTGGAAGAATGTCGATTTTCAAGTAATACCTTGTAATCAGCACCCAAGTACATAGCGATTGCCTCAATTTCGAGAGATATGCTGTCATTTTCTGAGGAGTTCCACTGCCTATCTCTGAAGACCTTCATCAGATCATTACCAAACCTAAAATGGGACCTACCTGGAAGTATACTCTTTCAAACAAAAAAAGAATTGTTCAAATCGGTTGGGAAATGACGGAGTTATGGAGTAACAACGCCAAAAAAAAAAAAAAAAAAAAACATACAGTCGAATTGAGAACCGCCTCCTTTTTGAAGTCGGTTAAAAACTATGTAAAAACTATATTTTAAAACGTCTTCACTTTTATATCTCTCAATACATACCTCCTAAAAATCCGGAAATTCTGTTCCCTCATGATTTCTTCGGAGTACCATTTGAGCTAAATGATTTGAATGAACTCCTTTCATTTTTGCTCTTTTTGCATACAGTCCTCGTACGGTAGCTCCCGAGAGGGCGACTCAAGCACATACAAGCTAAAACTGACTCCAGAGGAATACAAGCCGAGAATCTGATAAGAGTACGTGAATTTTTTATGTGAGTGTGGGTCGAGGAATCTACGAAGTGTACTACTTATCCGAAATCCGTAGCTCAGTTGGTAGGACGGACTCTCAGTTTTGAGAGGGTTTGAATCCAATTTTTTTTTGTCATAAGTATTATCTAACGACATCTAACTACGTCTCTATGCAGCCCAAAAAGCAAAATTTGATGAAACACCATCGTATTAGCCGTAAAGATATCGTGATATCTGTTGAGATTAGCAATTTGTATAATTTGTATCTATACTGGAAATAAAAAGAGAGAAATTCAAACGTATTTCATGTAAAGAAGACTAAGTTTATTCACTTTTCTATAAATAAACAGTTACCGTTTCATGGAAAACAGTTTTTACCTGAAACCATTTCACGAATTCGGCGCCGTTTGAATATCTTGCCATCTCGGGTCTCATGAGAGATGGGTTAGAGTTGCGGTGTGGGAGGAAGGGAAACATATATAAATATATGTGCAAAGTTTCATTGACATCAAAGCCAAAAGGACTTCATAAACACCTAAAGCATTTATATCGAAGCTGTGCGGAAAGGGGCCACTTAAAGTATTTACTTGGCTCTGGACAGAAAACATTGGAAGATGCTACACCGATATGAGCTAGGCTCTTAAATAATTGATGATGATGATGGCCGGTTGCAGAAAGATTTTTTTTTAAGTTTAAAAAAACCTTTAAAATTGATGCCATCCCTTATACTGTTTGTGACAAAAAAAAGTGACAGCATTAATTTTAAAGTTTCATTAAACTTGAGAAAGCCTTTCTGCAACTGGCCGTCAGTGCAGCCAAAAATAAATTTTCTTCATTGAAAAATAGTCCGTAAATGTTAGTAAGAGAAGCTAAATTACTTTGGAGTAAGTTTTGACAGCACTTAAACTAAAAGTAAACCCTCAGAATCTGCTTCAATATTTCTACAACCAACACTTGCTGGTACTGACAGTTGCTGACGGTGAAAGACTGCATGCTTTGCCTGCAGCACGGCGATAAGGTTCACCAAGTCAAGTTGGGACGTTAAAATCCTCGGTAAAAAGATTATGTTACGACTTTTGCAGTTTTAGTGACAGAATACCCTCGGAATCACCTCTGCCACACCCTTGGTGATAGTATGTTTTTTTTGTTAAAAAAGACAATAATCTAATAAATAATATAGTTATAATTTGTGCACAAGCACTTTAGCACTAAATATGTACTATAATATCATTGTGTACAGTCGCGTACAATGCAAGCTCCCTATTTATTAACGATTTTAACCGCTGTGATGTCGCAATAAGAACTTCCTACAGGTAGCGTATCCTGCTGGTATCCGGACAGTCGTTAGCTCTTCAACCAACCGTGTTTGACCTTTGATGATACTTTTGAAGTTGAGCGCACAAATTGTTGCAATATTACTTTAATTATACTTGCGTACGTGATAAGCAGTGACGTATTTTAAGATTCGGCGCCCTGTGGGTCTAGCACGAGCCGTAGATCCAGTGTCTTTCGATCATACTTGCTCTTTCGTACAGTGACAAACACGAAATGCGTGAGAGCGCAAGTATGATAGATATAGGCTGTATATATGGCACGTGCTAGCTACACTGGACCTGTAAGGTTTGCAAAGCAAAAATATTTCGATAATAAAATAAAATAACATCCAGCAGTGTGTTTTGGAACTGAGAATTATTATAATTAATAAAAAAACTCAGTTTTCAAAAATATTGAATAAACACCATTTATTCAATATTTTTACTTTTTTTTCGGTTGATCTTTTTTTTTAAATAATGGTATAAAGTCAAATAGTCCTTTAAATTAAAAGATAGATAACGATTGATTATGAAAGGCGCCCAAAGCTGAGCGCGAGGTGCAGTTTGCGCCGCCGCCCCTCGCAGCCTGGCAGCCTGTCGCCCCGGGCCATGGCCCTTTTGACCCTAGGGTAAATATGTCACTTATGTAAGAATAAGAATAAGATGCCATTTATTCGCTGCAACAAATAAGTCAGTCAGCAGACACAATACAACATCAGAAAAAGAAAATGAGAATTAAAAACAAAAACATAATGATAATAATACATATAAATACAAATACAAATGTTCTTTAAATATAAGACATTTGCAATACAAATTCGTTTGTTGAAGCAGCGAAAAGGTCTGACCCAGCATAAGCATTGCGATAAAAAAACACAACGCACTGTTTAGTGTCAGGCCTGTAATGTCACAGACTCACAGTCCATTTGAAAACTGGAGATGTATGTAAAATAATACAAATATAAACTTGAAGTAAATACTATCATTAATAATTATTTTAAACTTTGAACTGATTAAACGAAGCAAAATAATACTTAAATAACATTAAAAACCTACCTACAAAATAAAACTTGCCTAAAACAAAACACTAACCTAAAACCTTTATAAAACCTATACCTAATAGAATAAACTAAACTAAATGAAAAATCTTATCTAGATCGCCACCGTCATGTGGAAGGGTACCTAGACGGCTGGCAGCGTTTCCTCTTTGAATGGCCAGACTGATTCTCTGGCCAATAATTCATCATTAATATTATGTGTGCTGTGTAAGCTTGTGTTCATAAATATATATATATATATATATTATATATGTATATTTAAGCCGTGTGGTGACCGCTAGAGTAGAATAGCACCAACCCAATACTCTAAGGGGTGTCGTAAAAGGCGACAAATGAGATATAGGTGGTAGAGCTGATGCCGGGCTCGACTGTGGAGGTATCACCATCTTACTTGGAAACCCCCTCGAAGTTATTAGGGGGAGAGTAAGAGGACAGCTCGAACAGGCATATAACCAGGTGGCCCACCATGCCTGGGACCGATTGATGGCGGTATATACATTCACAACAGCCGGGCCTTATATAAAACAGACTGGTGACGGGCAGCGGCGTCACTGGTGCGAGGGTTGCGGCACCGCGCTCACCAATCCGTCTGCCCAGCGTGTGTGAGTATGGGCATTTCTTCCAAGAGGACCGCCAAGAGTGGCGAAATCTTGGAAAGGCCTATGTCCAACAGTGGACGAAAAAAAAGGCTGATGGATGGATATATATATATATATATATAAGTACAGATATGTAGCATCGGAATAAATTGTTTAGAATTTAGATCCTTGAACAAACGTAGGAGCAGTTAAAGAAACCGTAATAAGCGTAAGTAGGCAGCACTGAGGCAACGATTTTTGGAAAGGAAAAAGATATGGAAATAGTTTATTTTTAAACCCCTGTTCGATTTCACTATTCTTAACAGGAAGTAGTAATTTATACCAACATTTCGTTGCCGCGTAATTAAAACTGCCACGGAAAGCCTCACTTCTAAGAAGGATCCAGGCTGTAGCCTCCCAAAATATATATTAATAAAACGCACACATTTCATACATCAAAATAAACAGGGTTGATTGGGCGCAACCTGGTTGTACTGTCAGCAAAAAAAAAATGCTCCAGGTTGTGCCCAACCAATCTTATTTATTTTGATGTAGTTTTTTTTAAAACAACTACAAATTGGTCCCATGTTGTTACTCGATACATACGGTTACCCACGGTGCGCCCGTAGTCTATAAGATCAAAAAATAACTTCCTTCGGAACCGCGGCTCGGCCTTCGGCCTCACCAAAAACACTTTATCTCGGGATCAAATGAGATATCAGAACCAAAACCACTCTTAACCAGAACTAGTCCAAATACGTACTATAAAATTAATAGTCTGAAAAAATATTGACAGCTTCGATAGGACTACACAAAACTTAATCAACGCGGGCGAAGCCGCTATCAAAAACTAGTAAAAAAATATAATATTATTTATTGTTGAGAAAGTAGTAAATAAATAAAACAACTGAAACCAAACCAGAAGTATTTAAACTTATTTTTTTTTCCTTATATACGTAAACAATACAAACAGCATACAAAAAAAACACCGCTTAAGTATACTTTTCACAAAGCCAATAACAGGTATTGCTAAATTGTACTATAGTAGAAACCATGCTTTAATATCAGCTATACCAACTGACACCTTTTGTTACATAACAGGTATTGCTAAATTGTACTATAGTAGAAACCATGCTTTAATATCAGCTATACCAACTGACACCTTTTGTTACATAACAGGTATTGCTAAATTGTACTATAGTAGAAACCATGCTTTAATATCAGCTATACCAACTGACACCTTTTGTTACATAACAGGTATTGCTAAATTGTACTATAGTAGAAACCATGCTTTAATATCAGCTATACCAACTGACACCTTTTGTTACATAACAGGTATTGCTAAATTGTACTATAGTAGAAACCATGCTTTAATATCAGCTATACCAACTGACACCTTTTGTTACATAACAGGTATTGCTAAATTGTACTATAGTAGAAACCATGCTTTAATATCAGCTATACCAACTGACACCTTTTGTTACATAACAGGTATTGCTAAATTGTACTATAGTAGAAACCATGCTTTAATATCAGCTATACCAACTGACACCTTTTGTTACATAACAGGTATTGCTAAATTGTACTATAGTAGAAACCATGCTTTAATATCAGCTATACCAACTGACACCTTTTGTTACATAACAGGTATTGCTAAATTGTACTATAGTAGAAACCATGCTTTAATATCAGCTATACCAACTGACACCTTTTGTTACATAACAGGTATTGCTAAATTGTACTATAGTAGAAACCATGCTTTAATATCAGCTATACCAACTGACACCTTTTGTTACATAACAGGTATTGCTAAATTGTACTATAGTAGAAACCATGCTTTAAAATCAGCTATACCAACTGACACCTTTTGTTACATAACTCTTAGCTTATAAAAATCATTTATAAGTACCTTTCACAGTAAAGTAACATATCCTTTGTTCCAGTCCAGACGGGTTATTATAATGTGACATTCAGCTCAGACGCGAGCAGTCTCGGGACCTCCTGGGACCCAAATCTAGATAGGGTAGAGTTGCGAAGATATTTGGGACCTCCCGAAGGGGTATCTGATACCCTTGTATCTGTCGCGAGCAGATCGTAAAGTATGAAATCGAAAATGTTTTACCAAAAGACAAAAATCGCTCCAAAGCGGTGCGAGGAGGAGCGTGTTAGGTTTTACATGTCAATTTTTCGGAAGCCTGCGAAGCGGAGCGGAGCGACTTGACAAGTCATGCCTAGTTTTAACGGAAATATTATATTCCTGGGCAGATCATAATGTGCCCAATTCTACAATGTGCCTACGACATATCAACCCTTAAAACCACGCATGAAACCAAAAAAATACGTATTACACATTTCTTGCCACACTTTCTTAAATATTATGTACTAATAGAGGAAAGTTCTGCTAACCCACATTTATCTTGTTTTACTTTCATTAAAGACGAAAAAAGGGTCAGCTGATTTTTTCCTGTTAGCACGTACTTCATAATGGTTTTTGACGCAAACTTTTATACTTTTTGTCAGAACCCGAAAAAGGCTTTTGGGACGTGAAAGCAATAAAAATCAAGGTGCTGTGAAGCTTTAAAAATAAAAATCCGAACGCTGAGGCAAGGTACTATCGTTCTAAAAAATGTTTCACATCTTTCAGTAAAAATCCTAGATATTGCGTTGTTTCCAGTTCAAACAGTTAAGAAACCCTAGCGGTTGCAGACGATAATCATCTTTAAAGTGGTGAAGCGCTTTCTAGTGGAACAGTCGATCGGCGACGAGCTCGGTCGAGTCAATAATAGAATTCTAGATAGAAACTAAACTGTTGCAGTAACCTATCTACTCTCTCAGAAAACCCAATAAACTTTAATGCTTTCTCCCCACCCATTTCCGTGCCAAGGGTTTTTAAATACAGAGAGAATTTTTTGCGTGATTCCGTTCTTCAGATTAAATAGGGTAGACACTTTTATTGGGCCCTCAAAGCTTTTCTCAGAATTAATTATCACTAAGGAGTTCTTAAAAAAAGAGGACTTTTAGAAACTTTGCGGGGAGACGCTTTAATTTAAGGCGATATGCGAAAAAAATACGAGTGTTTCTTTTCTGTGTATTTCATGAAATACACGGAAAATTTTAATACATTTCTGGTATATGCATTTTGACTATATAATCTAGGGTTTTGAAATTGGAAAACATATTTGGATAAATTTTCCTCGATAGAAATAGTTGTTCAAATGAGGTCTTCAAACACACTTTTTCTCCTCGTTTGACGAATAGGAATCATATACAGAACTCAAACATATTTTATTAGGTGTGATTCAACAATATCTAGAGATTTTATATTTGAAAATTAGCTAGCTATTTTCGTTTTTTTATAAAAATTATAAAACTAACATTTTTCGCTTTCGCCCTGAATCCGCCCCTCTCGCACTGAGCGTGTTTTCGCTTGGAGTGACAGTGACAAAAATAAAATTCGCATAGCCTCGGTAAAGAAACTCTGAAGTACTTACTCATATTTTACACGATTTGCGCCAGGAGCGTGTAGCTTTTGAAACTTAATTGTAGCGTAACGAAGAGCTACACTTCCTATGTAAGGAAATATCTACGTTATATTTTAATAGAGCTATCATCGTGCAGCTTCCGGGGAAATTAATTTACGATAAAAGACTGCTACTTTACTCGAGAGGCTAAATTTACTCTGCAAAGAGAGGACCGCGTAGGAGTACTTTTGCAGGTCACTCGTAAAATATTTTCTCTTGGTAATGTCTCCTTAGAAAAAAGTAGACTTTCAACTAGCCAGAGAATTCTAATTAGTTCTTCAGTTCTCTAGGTCTCAAAGTTAATAGTACTTTCGCAGGTCACTCGTCGCAGGTCACTCGTAAAATATTTTCTCTTGGTAATGTCTCTTTAAAAAAAAGTAGACTATCAACTAGCCAGAGAATTCTAATTAGTTCTTCAGTTCTCTAGGTCTCAAAGTTAATTATAAAATACGCAGAATATCGACTGAAAACAATGTGCGAGTTTTTGACATCTGGTTTTATGTACATGAACTTAAAAATAGTTATTTGTTTTGCAAGGCTGCAAAGTTGTTATTTGGCGCAAGACACACAATTTTTCATCCCAATACAGCGTGAAAAAATTCTAGGTGCAAGAAAAAAACAAAAAAAAAACAAACAAACCTTTTTCTTTTTCGCGCAATCGTCGTGCTGGCCAGAGCGATTGTTCTAAAAATGAGGCTGGCGCAATGATATGATGAAATAAGAATTAATGCATTTCAGTGGACTAGCTGTATAGAAAACTTTTTTGAATAGAAAGGTTAGAATTTTAAAAACCTTTTCCATGCTAGCGGATTAAAAGTTTTTTTTGCACGCAGATTTCGAATGATAAACAGAACCTTTCCGAGCTTGTGAGGAGAAAAGTAACTTATTAATTTAATAAAAATATAAATCTTCACATCGTAGAAGCAACAGAGGTGTTTCGGAGTATTGATTGTTACTCGAACAGTCAACACACGTACAACCTTGTTTTATCGAAGATTTTTATATCCCACGAGATAACTGACTACCGCCATACGTCGGACACAAACAAATCTAGTTGTCCGATTATTGTGTCTGATGATCGAACTGTTGAGACTATTTCGTCTCATTAGTTCGATGAAACTGATAATATCGGACAACTGAGCCTTTTAGTCCGATGACAGATATTTTTTAAGGTTAGCAAGTTCATTACAGTACTTATTTTGACTGTGGTAGGTACATGCTTTAAAGGTAGGTACATAACTCCAAATAAAAACACCCAAATCAGTCGTAATAAATCTCTTACATGGCTGTAATTTTACACATGCTACTCCAGGATGTCAGAAAAAAAGAAGCTCTTCATGAGTAAAAAATATAAGGAAAAAGCAATCACAAGTATTGTACGAATCTTTATAAAAGAGCTGGCTGTCAAATAAACGAGCAACCATTGTGGGGGCGCGACTCAATGGTGCGCTCTTCAATAACAAAGTGCCAATTTGCTGTACATGCCTGTCTGGAGCCTTCTGATATTATATATATGCGTAGCTAGAGGGCAATTGTATGTACTCATATAGTGTGGATCGGAGGTGAATGGGGTTTACATTTTGTACAATATAAGGATGGATAGACGGAAAGAAACATATAAATGTAACATATAGTCACGGCGTATGTCCCCGAGGGAGTATTAGAGGTTTTTCCGTGTGTTGATTCTCAGGTAGAATGGACAAGTCTCCTGTAGGGAAATATCAGTATATTTTTATTGTAACTAATTAATTAGTTTTAGCAGAGCACAACATTTTAGAATTTTTGAAAAATTCCTATTATTACCGAAATTAGCGATAGCGATATTTATCACTTTTAGTATGAAATCGTGTCAGATGACGTCACGATAGATGCCGTTAAGCTCTCTTTAATTGCCAGTAACTTCGTCATTTTTTGTGATATAAAAAAAATAATTTTACTGCTGTTTTTAGCTTTTTAAACGCAATTGATTTTAATAAAACTCTTCATGTAGGAAACGGGCTTATCTTTTCCGAACGGAACTATTTCTTGTTCTTTGATTTGATCATCTACTAAAGTATCTTTGGGGAGGCTGAAGGCCGAGCCGCGTTTCCGACCAAATATCTAAAAAAAGTATTGTAGATATCTTGAAGGCAAAATATCAAAACGCAACTATGGTCTTGGCTAAAACTATTATGTCTCTCAGGCTGGTTTATTCGTCCAAGCTCTCAGGATGTCCTGTAGATAGCCACCAAGACTTTACTTTTAGGTAAAAGTGACCACAGATTTAAAAAGAAACAGTTAAGTCCTTAGAGAAAATTTTATGAAAAGAAATTGATTTTTTTTTTAGGATTGATTAATTAATGTACGTAATTTATGAGTCCAAAACCTTCATTAAATTAAAAAAAATATTACTTTTGGAAAGCTTAATACAAAAAATTAATATACCTACTAAAAAAGGATCTATGAAAAATTCTAGTAACTATGTAGTTTTTTTTGCTTTCCTCAAATATTTTCCCTGATTGTATAAATAAATGCCCAACTATGACTATTATTTTTATTTTATTTTTATTTAGAGTAACAAACTATTACAACACGAACGTAACACTTATACCACGAACAAATCTAAAGAACCATATACAGATAACAATTACTACAAACTATACTTCGATATGTCGATCATTTGATAGCCATACATAAGTCATACACTCATATATAAAACCAAAGAAACGAACATTTCAGCCGTAAATAGGTAGGCAGCTGAAATTTTCACAGAACTCTTGTTACTATCACTATCACAGCAAATTATAAAATTGAAAATTACACTAAAACCCAAGAAGGTCACATACATATAAATTTCAAATGTGGTCAGATTACAATCTCTAATACTCTAATGCAAAACGACAAATATAATGAAAATTTGGATTTCGTACTCAGATGGTGTTGAATTGTTTGTCAGACGCTCAGAATAAGGGTCAGACGCTATCATGTTAGCGCGTTGATTTTTGTTGCCATGGCATCAACATTTTTGTTATTTACCATAATTTACAAGAAAACTTGAGTCATTTCATTTTTCTTTTTCCCTTCATCTTTTCGGTTTCGTCTTAGACATGTACAAAAATGTATCTTTAAACGGTACGGATTACCTTTTTTGTAGTAGGGTAGTTTTCGTAAAATAATTTTGTTATCAATATTGTGTTTAAAATCTTCTGTTTTGTTTGTTTCTGTCAAATGTGTCAAATATCAGTGACAAGTCGGGGATACGTTCGTAAACTCGGTGTAGCAAAAGATATCAGCCGTCAAGCATGTGTAACTTTGTTTTTTTTTTGTCTTTTTTGCATGCGTATAATAATAATAAACGTTAATTCTGCTGTCAGAGAACCGCGTGTTTTTGAACGTCTCTCTGGAGGCTTTCTTGCATATTTTCATTTTCAAATGACGTCTCATTTTTAATTCGTGCTGCTGTTTATTGGAATACTTACAGTAAAATTATGCAACATGCAACTTTACCATGACAACATTGTACACGCATTTTCTTACTGCAGTCCACGGGAAAAAGGGGTCAAGTTGAAAAAGCATCGTCTTTTAAGCTTAAATTATTTGTTGTTAATTTTTAATATTGTTAAATATTTTATACTTATTTATTTATTTTTATTTTTATTAATTATGTCTGATATTTTAAATAGTAGCACTGACAGTATTTATTTCTCTTTTTCTTCTTCTTCCGAAGGTCTTTTGGGTGCGGATAGTGATTCATCTGATTTGCCTGATCTCGGCAATAAGCTTCATACCACCTTTAGTCCAGTTCCGAAAAACTTCAATGTCGTCCATATAAATGCGCAAAGTATTAATGCACATTACCCGGATTTATTGGCATCATTCACTACCAGGCATATCCATGCAATCTGTATCTCTGAATCTCATCTTCGGCCAACGCTCCCTTCGACGCTGTATCCCATCTCTGGTTATCGACTTATTAGACGGGACAGGACTCATACTACTGGTGGTGGTGTCGCAGTATATTTACGTGCTGACCTAGACTGCAAGGTTGTCTCAGAGTCTGATCCCGGAAGTCCTACTGAACATTTATTTTTAGAATTATCTCTTCGCCACACGAAACTTCTTTTATGTGTCTTTTATAGCCCCTCTTGTCATGTTAATTATTTTTCTTCACTTCAAACAAGTCTTGAAGCTTTTAGGTCACATTATGAGCAAATTATCCTGATGGGAGATTTTAATACCTGTCTCATCAAAAATGACCATAGGACAAAATCACTACAGTCAATGATGAAATCTCTTAATTTGAATATTTTACCTTCTGGTCCAACTCATTTTCAGCCTGGCTCTCCCCCTTCACTCCTTGATTTGATTATTACCTCGTCTCCGGCTCATACGGTTTTCCATGGCCAATTCAATGCTGCTGGTTTTTCTCATCACGATCTCATTTTCCTGTCATATAATCTTCGTCCACCTAAATTCAAACATAAGGTTCTTCTTCTTCGTAATTTCAGTGGTATGGATCTCGAAGCGCTAAGAGCTGATGTGAGTCAGATTGATTGGTCCTCAGTAACTAAAAACGCATCAGTTAACGAAAAGGTCGAGCATTTCAACACTATCATTCTAGCACTTTATGATAAGCATGCTCCCTTAAAGCAGACTAGGGTAAAGCATCTCCCAGCACCGTGGCTCACACCGGAGATTAAGAAACTTATGGCACAAAGGGACAGGGCTCAGGTTAGATTTAGGCTGGATCCCTCCCCTCAGAATGTCAAACGGTTCAAGCTGCTGCGTAACCACTGCAATAGTGCCTGTAGGCATGCTAGACGTCAGCATATATACGAATCCATTGAAAACTGTGCTCCTCACAATCTTTGGAAATTCCTAAAAACCCTTGGTGTTGGCAAGCCAAAGTCCGGTCCTCTCTCAAACCTTGACTTAAATGCTATTAATGGTCATTTTAGTAGTTCACCTTCCTTTTTATCTAACTTTCCCAAATCTAACACCTTGAACACCCTTCACAATTCCATTCTGTCGACCAACTATCCACCTTTTCAGTTCCATGAGATTACTTATTTGGATGTTCGGAAGATTCTTCGCTCTATAACAACCAAGGCAGTAGGTGACGATGGGCTCAGTAAAGATATGTTCCTGCCAATCTCCGATGTAGTTTCTCCAATAATAGCAGATATTATTAACTGTTCCCTGTCCTCTGGTTCCTTTCCAAGTCCCTGGAAGAAAGCCCATATTATCCCTCTCCCTAAAAAGTCCAATCCTGCTTCTTTCTCTGATTTTCGTCCTATATCCATTCTTCCTATTCTCTCCAAAATTCTTGAGCATATTGTTCATGAGCAATTTGCTAATTTCCTGTCCCATAACCAACTCCTCAATCCTTATCAATCTGGTTTTCGTCCGGGACACAGCACTGTTACAGCTCTCGTTAATGTGACAGATGACTTGAGACTAAATATAGAGCAAAAGAATCTTACCGTCCTAACGCTCTTAGACTTCAGCAACGCCTTCAATACTGTTGACTTCGACATACTTGTTGGCGTGCTGAGGTCTCTCAATGTATCTCCATTGGTAATTTCATGGTTCAATTCCTATCTCCGTGGTAGACAGCAGCTGGTTAAAATTGACACTTCCAAATCCGATTGGTGTAACCTAACAACCGGCGTCCCACAGGGTGGCGTTCTTTCTCCTCTCCTATTTTCAATTTTTATCAATTCTATTACTGCTTCCCTCTCCTCCTCTTTTCATCTATATGCCGACGACTCGCAGTTGTACGCAGCCGCACCACCACATGACATAAACAGGGCAGTGGACACCATTAACTCTGATCTCATGGCCATTAGGGAATGGACGCTACGTTTCGGTTTACAGGTCAACCCAAAGAAGTCACAGGCTATCATCATTGGTAGTGACTATTACGTCTCCCGCTTGGACATGTCCAACGTTTCAGATGTTGTTTTTGATGGAGAAGTAGTGCCTTACTGTACGACTGTGAGGAATTTGGGTTTGTGGATAGACCAAACTCTGTCTTGGTCTCCACATGTCAATGAAGTAAGTCGTAAAGTTTTCGGCTCATATCACTCTCTTAAGCGCTTACAGAAGTTTCTGCCACAGGAAACGAAAATAACGTTAGCTCAATCTCTTCTTCTTCCCCTACTAGATTATGCCGATGTTGCTTATCTAGATCCCACTGAAGAGCTGCTTGATAGGCTGGAGCGTCTTCAGAACTTGTGTATCCGATTCATATATGGACTGCGCAAGTATGATCACGTCTCCGACTTTCGATGCAGGTTGAAGTGGCTCCCTATTCGTCTTCGCAGGAACTTACATATCCTTTCCCTTTTATATAATGTTCTTCACAATCCCGTCTACCCCCATTATTTAAAAGAAAGAGTTGTCCTTCGCACTGACCGTAGCAACAGAACGCTTCGCTCCTGTCACCTTTCCGATCTGGCGATGCCTGCCCACACCACTGATCGTTTCACCAAATCCTTCACGGTCAATGCTGTTCGACTCTGGAATGAACTTCCGCAAAACCTCAAAGATCTTCCTTCTGTGTCCTCTTTTAGATACAACTTGAAAAAATTTTACCTCTCATCTCTCTGAATGACTTACTGACTAAGCTACTGTTTGTCTGTATATATGTATCTGTGTATTTATGTATGTATTTGTATGTAGTATATTTTTATGTTTATGTTATAGGTTTAAAATAACTTTTACATATTGTTATGCACTGGTTAAGTTCAATTTTCAAGATAAAAATGTTTTTATGTTTACCCAAGGTTGACTGGAAGAAATTTCTTTTAGGAATAAGTCCGCCCTTGCCTTCTATCTGTTCTTTGTGTGTATCTTGTCTTCTTATTTGTGTGCAATAAAGTGTTTATTCATTCATTCATTCATTCATGTTTATAGGGTTCCGTACATATATTATTTGGTGGTACCGACATGGCCGATTTTGTTATACTGTTTAGCATGTTCCCGACTGTGCTATGTTACGACTGCGTAGCTGCTACGCCGTAGTATAATAGAGTGAGTATACGTCGTCTTGTATATAATAGGTCTTTACATATAAAATTGCCGAAATTTTCTTACAGATTCATGAATTAATAATTGCTATTTCCATTATTTGTTTTTTCTTTGAAAGTTAATTTCAAGGTTTTACAATTAGATTTAGTTTTTATTGTCAGTTTGATAACCAAAATTTAAATTTTAAAAACAGTTCGTCCTAAATGCCATCCATTTCCATGATAAGATTCGTAATATTTTTTTACAGCTGACACTTTTCACAAATTAAATTAATGTTGCTGTTAGCTAAATGTTTTTTTCATTTATACACATAAATTATAAAATTATGATAAGATTCGTAGTAATTTTTTACAGCACTGTTAGCTTATGTTGTCTCATTCATACACAAAAGAAACAACATACTTTGGATTTGTCATTCCTAAAAAAAAATGCAAAGTACTGAAAATTGAGTTTCCTTTAAATTCTCTATAAAAAACGGCAATAAAGACCTTGCATTACAAAACTTGCAATTTCAATTCGTCAACTTCACTATTATATAGACAATGCACGAAATGTACAGAAACAACAAGGTTTCTTCCCCTAAGTGATGGAGATGTACTACATAATTATATAGGTGTGTAGCAAATTGTACAGGCTCAATTGACTCTCGAGCAAGGAGCGCCCTCGAGACGCGGGCTGGTAAGGAGCTTAAGGCGTAGATCCGCTTGATAAAGCACCTGCCGACCTGACTTAGAGCACTCCGGGGTCTTCATAACTCGAAGTATGAGAAATCTAAAAAAATCGTAACGTGGTCGGTCGTATGTCGAAGGCTTCGGCCGTCTTCGGCCTAACAGACACGAAGCGAAAGGTGAGCAAATTATTGTGACTACTTTTATTTTCCCTGCCAGTAATGCGAGAAAATGTTAAAAATTAAAAAACGTTTTATTGCAAAGGGAATAAATTCATATTCTCAATATGCCTATACAAAAAAACTCGAATAAATCGCATTTATAACGTTATTTGTTTTTGCTCTATCAAAAGGCAATATAATATTGCCCTAAAGCAGGGTTTCTTAAACTGGGGTCCATGAACCCCCAAGGTGTCTGAAGCGTGAGTGCTAGGGGTCCGTGGCATGATGTCTGATACCGAACGCAGTACAGCGCTATTGTGTCTTTACCGCGCAAGTGAAAATGAAAATATGTATTGATACCATCAATATGAACAAAACATTAGGCTATATAACATACACAATACATAAAACTTTACAAACAAACCTTTGTTACTTTTCTGTGACAAGTGAAAGTAAATATTGCTTTTCGTGATTGTTCGTGCTCGATTCAATAGGAATGTAAGTTTAAAACATTATTACTTAATTTATTTTTTTATTTATTAAAATGTAGTAATTTATTTCTCTGTTATTAGGTTTGGAAGGGGTCCATCAGATTTTTCAAGGGGTCCGTGACAACCAAAAGTTTAAGAACCCCTGCCCTAAAGTGAGATATTAAAGCCGATTCTAAAACAAAAACTAAAACAAAAATTAAAGCCTTCAGAATCGGCTACAATATTACTTTACGCATAAATGTAGTACTTAGGTTCTTTATCCGAGACTTCGTGGCTCTATCTTAAAGAGTAATATTTTTTTTCTTACCCTCTTACCTCTTAGTAATAATTAATTTAATAATATAATAAGTAATAAATAATAAAAAATTTGCAATATATATTATAGCTTTTTTAGTGTATATTATAGATAAGTATTATTTGCCAATGAAGAATTTGATTCTCCTCAAGTCGAAACGAAAACTTCAAAGACAATTTGACATAGCTCATTGGCCAATCACAGCCGTTGACAATTTCAAGATTGCAAGATGCTTAGAATAAGGATTCCTTATTTAAGGCGAATGGATACGCCAACTTCAATTTGGACCTGTCTTTGAAGGCCTACTCCTTCCACACGGGTGGTCCAAAAACTTTCATAAAAATATATGATAGGCATTATAGAGTCAAAAATAAATTTTAAGTTTCATAAACTGTTTTTCTATTGTAAGTTTTGACAAAAAAATCGAAAGTCATGGAAAGTTTCACATGATTAACACAAGAATTCTCTTACTCCTTCCAAACGCCTAAAGCTATTTTAATTATTATTTCACCAAATTATAGGAAATTTTTAGATCTAAAAAATTTAAGTTCATATTTTTTTTTTTCGTTCATGTCGTCCATGTGAAAAGTATTATTCTCTCCTATTTTGCGCTAGCCGGAGACGCAGTGGATGTCGTAACAGACACTTTTCAAGGCACGCTGAAATGAACATTATTTCAATGTTGTTTCCGTTGATATTTGTACCGACACACATTGAGTTGCTTATTTAGCGTGGTCATACGCCTTAAGGCGCTCTTATCCCAAAATCAGTAATTTCAAAGTCAAATAGAACTTTCAAATATCGTTTAAAACTTCCAAAAAAAAAATACGCAATATAGTTCGAACCTTTATTTAGGTCTTCCATGCTAGTTTTACACGATCAGATAAACTTTGCTCGATAGAAATAATTCATGAACACAGCATGTAATAAGACCTTTCAAATCATGCCATTTCCATAATTCCACTCTTTTATTAACGAAACATATCTGGTAATATTGCTCTTTAAATTTTCTAGGTCGACCACGTAAGTGGGTTTTAATAAACATATATCCCTTATTTTTAAACAATTTAAAAACCGATAAAAACAACGAAAAAGTACAAAAGTGTGGTTATTTTCTTTACTCCTTACACGTAAAGAAAAAGACAGAGAGTCACTCTTCTGAGATAAGAGCGCCTTAAGGCAAGATGCAGAAAAATAATTATTATTATAGCATGACTGTAACCACTGTGCCTCGCTTTAGGTGCCACGCGGCGAAGCGAGGGGTGGAAAGGTGCGTTCACATGAGATCGATATTATTATTTTTTTTATTATTATTTGTTGATTGCGATTGATTTAACTAAACTAAACTATAAGTTTTGTTTTTTTTATGAAACGTACCTACTAACTTATTTCACTTACCATTGTCGTAGTATCATATTTCCTTATAAATATAAAAAGATTATATCCTTAAAATTATTGTAAACCAATCTCGTAAGATCCGACAATATCGATCTCATGTGAACTCATGCTACTCTTTCATTTCCTCCCCCGCCTCGCCACGCGACGCCTAAGGTGGGGCACAGAGCAGTCATTCGGTACGTTCTAAACCATAATTCAAAACCGATTGTTGGATAAATTTTTCCGAAAATCTTGCTTTTTCCCTGGGGACTTGAAAAATCATGCAATTTTTCCAAGATCTAACTTTTTGCCCTTTGTATGACACGCATAATTTTGATTTCTTGAACGTATGCCGTTAAAACCAAAATAAAATGAACTTTTAACAAATAAATAGTACCCGACTTCAAATGTAACTGCAGTCATTCACTAAAAAAATTTAAATAATTGTATACTGACTGATGGTATCGAAATAATACTTCTACCGACTTTTTTCTTCCGAAAAATATGTTCTCTAGAAGTCGGCGTCCTCATATTCGTTTTTTTACCGTAGGAAATACGCCGTCTTCTATAAATATTATTGATCGAAGAAGTTTATTACTTATTTTAATGCTACGGAACCCACAGGGTGCGAGTCCCACTCGCACTTGACCAGTTTTATTTAAGCTTTATAGTAATTTCTCGATCACAGTAATTTTTTCATTAAGGAATATTTTACGAAAATGTCCTACGAGTTTCCTAATGAAAACCGTACCCAAATCTACCAAAGTTTGTCCAGACTCCAGAAAGACAAACTTTGCATTTCCATTCTACAATGTGCCGACGACACACCTGTTTTGTAGATTTATTTTTGAACACCTTTAAAACGTTAACAAACTAAATGTAAAATATATGTGCCGTATCCGTGAAAAAACGCTTATTTATAGGCATAGTTTAATGGGAACTATTAGTATTACTTCAACAAACTGAAATTCAACTCGTAAAATACCCTTTAATTTTATCCCACATCGACACATTTTGTTTATTCCTTTGCTCCTGAAAATAACTCCTGGGATTCTCGATCAAAGGAAAATATGGGCTTAGCACTGTAAAGACATTAAAGTTCTCGGTTCCGTTTAACACTCTCCCACCACAAGGGAAGATTGTGACAGCTATGATATGGGAGTCCAGGATCAAAGGAGCACCTTCCCCAAACTTCTCCACGTGGGTAGAATCACGTTCAACTCCACAAGTACAGTATTGCCATTTCCTGGTCAAACATGGCGCGTTTTTGTACTTTTGAGATTGCAAAGCAATGATACTAGAGTTTTGCTTAAGTTTTCCATAACCAACGACTAAAAAGTGTTTGCTTCTAAGATCTGCTGTAAAATACTTGGCGAGCGCAGGCATTTGTATGAAGGAATCTGACACATTTTGCGCAAGCATCGCTACGCCAATGTTACTTCGTATTTGTGATCGCTTTAGATTGGAGCTTAATCGAAACTTGAAGTCCTTTTGTTTAATAGTCTGGCACAGTGGTAAAAGGTTTTTGCTGTTCCTTGGATTGAGAACTGCTGTGCCGACTGATACAAAGTGGGGTTTGTAGTCGAGGCAGCCAGCGGAGGTCAGCACAGAATCTTCCCTGATGATGCTTCCAGTACATAGATAGTCTTTAGTTTTGCCCAGAAGCGGCACAATGTAAGGATATTGTTCTGCAAGACTTTCTATATCAGTCACGATAGTTGCTGAAGTCCATTTTTCAATGTTAACCATGATCAGGAATATGGTGAACAGAAGTTTGAATTTAGAGGCTGCCATAGTCTATTACTTTGTAACTCCCTCATTTAATTTAGATAATATAATAATTTGTACATTATTTGAATAAAAACCAACTGCTTAAACCATCTGTCTTGGGCAAAATTATGAAAAGCAAAACGTCTCAATTCAGTCATGGCCGAATACCATGAATTCAGTCACATAGAGGCTGTATATCAATTGAACTTTTCTTTAAATTCTTCATTTATGGTACAAGCTTCATTTACACAAGAAAAGGTCTGTGATCTGATTACAATATAATAATTTTATAAATATAAGCATTAAGGATCGATTCTCCGTATTAGTCACAAAATATTAAAAATAATTATAACGGCCAGAATACAATAGTCTACTCTAGACATAGACGTATTTTTAACGATTATAATTGAATTTTCCATAAGAATGAAATTAGAACAGATAAATCAAAAAATTCTAATTTTACTCTAATGGAAAGTCCAATTATTTTGAAGCTGCCATACGCATTTAAAATACTATATAGAAAACTATTGTTATACATTGCTCTTATCTAATTGAAGTTGTCTTTTGGCCGTTATAATTATTTTTTAATATTTTTTATAAATTTTAATTATATAAATTAATTAATAAAAGCAAGAACTATTTCGAGTCCTCTTGGTCAATCAATGCAACCGATGCCGAGTCCAAGAGGACTTGAAGTATATCTTGCTGTTATTAATTAATGTATATAATTTAAAAAAACACTATATATATATATATATATATATATATATCAATATTCATAAAGAAAAGCCGAATGGTAACATTATATTTTATTATTTTTAATATTTTGTAACAAATACGGAGAAATACTTACATTCAACTTGTAAATAAACGTTATTAATTGACTAGTTTGTCTTTAAATGTAGTTAATATATATATATATATATATATATACACTTAATAAAATAAAATTTAAGTTATTGTGAGATATATTTCGGGCCCTATCCTGGGTCCGGCATCAGTCCCAGGTGATGCCGGACCCAGGATAGGGCCCGAAATATATCTCACAATAACTTAAATTTTATTTTATTAAGTGTATATATATATATATTAATTACATTCAACTTGGAATTCTTTTAATTTTATTAATATACAATTAAAACTTAAATAACAATATAAAACTAAATAATTCAAAATTAAAATTAAGTATATACCTACCTAGAGTAAAAATTTATTCAAAAATAAAATGAAAAATTAAACTTTCGGCACCTATTAAAACTTTAATTCAAATGACATATTATGCTGGCCAGATCGCTGCCGTCGTTGGGAAATATACCCAAGAGGCTGACGGCGTTGCCTTGCCGGATCACGAGGCTAATCCGTTGACCAAAATATGCTCCAGCCCTCGGGTTACCGGAGGTGTCAATCAGGCGCAACGAGACCTCCTTAAAGAGGCGTAGCGCTTCTGGTCCCCATGGCCCGAAGGTATCCACGCCAAATGGCACAAACATGTAGCCCTCTAAGGGGCCCATATTTGCGTCTCTTGGAGCCCCGCCGATGCCGCAGCGGCGCCCGCCCTGGGCGAGGTCGTTAGGAGAGGGAACGCTGCCATCGTATCAACACAAGGCGTCCCACACCATCGAGCTCCCATTCTTCCAAGATATGAGCGTCATTCCGTCATGGCCTCTTGCCATTGTCACAAATGAGGCCTTTGGCTCCAAAGTGGCCGAGACACTGGCACGGACTAAGGCCCTACGAATGACGTCATTGAGAGCGGCATGAAGCGGCAGGCGACCGGCACTGAGCTGGCTCGCCAGGCTATGATGACAAAGCTGATCGACAAACCTACCACAATGGCAGCGATATGGCTCATTCGTCCGGGCGCGCAGTCTCAGACAGGTGGCCAAAGTAAATCTTGTCCTGTGAAGGAGAGTCCCTATATTAGCCGATGGAAGATCGTTTAACCAATTCTAAATTTAATGTCTTATTGAACATGGTTTCTTAAAATCATTTAATAAAATTTAATTTTATTTCATCTTAAAGAAAACACTCTTGTACACAGTTTCACAATATTTTTTTTTTATAACACTAGACCCACAGTCCATACACCCAACCGGTTTCGAATATTAATTCATCACGGGCTGGGCTATAAACAAATCATGTTGTTGGAGTAATTAAAGACGCATAAAAGAGAAAAAAAGAATTTTTTCGAGCTTTTTCGAGTAGTAATGGAAAAATTAATTAACATCGAATTCCAGTAATTCATCAGATTTTCTTTGAATTCAACATTAAAATAAACTTGATTAAAATTTTGTTTACCAGCAGTCGCCCTGGCAAGCTTTTATTCTGTTTAATATCGAGTTATATTAGGAGAGTTAATTTGCTGTCAGTTGGCAGGATTCTCACGGTCTTTCAATCCAAAATTATTTATCTAAATGTGAATAAATTATTCACTTTCGAAATTAAATTTCTTCAGCGTATATTTTGTGTCTAAGACCAGGCTCCCCAAATTGCAGAGTTTTTGCATAAACATGCTGAGTCAGCTACATACTTTATCAATGTAAAATTTAAGTATATATTTTTTCAGACCTTTATAAAGATAATGCAAAGACTAACTGGATAATTTTCACTCGATAGATAAAATTTTTGAAAATTATGCATTTGATGAATGATTTTGAAATGAAAAACACCAAGATTGGGCTTTTCCAGGTAGGAAATGGCTGATGGAATTTTTGTGAAACGTCAACTTACTCGTAATATATGTTCACGTACAAAGTCATGCATGACAGCGAAAAAAGAAGCCGGATTGTGAAAAACTCGGCTTTTTCTAATTAATCGAAACAGAACACTTAAATTCAAAATTCACTCAATAGTTATTCAACAAAATATTGTGTATGCTACCAACGCAAAACTTTCATTGGCTTCTGCAAATTAGAATTTTTAAAATTTTTAAATTCTAATTTACAGAAACCAATGAAAACTTTGCGATGGAAGCATACACAATATATAGGTAATAAGGTTTTGTTGAATAACTATTGAGTGAATTTTGAGTTTAAGTGTTCTTGATAAATATACCCATGAAATTGCCGAAATTTTCTTACAGTTTCATGAGTTGATAATTCTTATAATTCAATAGGCTTCCATTGTTTGTTTTTTGTTTGAAAGTTGATTTCAAGGTTTTACATCTACGTATTAAATTTTGTTTTTATTATCAGTTTGATTACTAAAATTAAATTTTCAAAAACAGTTCGTCCTAAATACCATCAGTTTCTATGATAAGATTCGTAATAATCTTTTACAGCACTGTTAGCTTAATGTTGTCTCATTTATACACAAGAGAAACCATAAAATTTGAATTTGTCATTCTTAAGAAATGCAAAAATGTTAGTACTGAAAATTGAGTTTCCTTCGAATTCTCCATAGAAAACGGCAATTTCATAGGTAATGAATGACCTAGTATTAATTTTTATTGTATTATTTGTATGATTATTTATTACTTTACATAGTCATCGTACCCAATCTTAGTAGGTAAGTTATTCTTGTGTTTATTTTAGGCTTGGTATATGCTATCCATTTAATTATTATTATTTTTTTCGTACACCGCCTTTGCTTTTTTTTCAAATATTTTTTTCCTCCCTAAATTTGTCTGGAGGAAATAGATTTAAGCGATAAGGCTGCCAGTTGTAACCTTCTTTAAAAGTTTGTTTTCTTATTTTATTTATTTGGTGCATGTTCATTAAAAAACTCTTGTTTACGCGGGTATATTTTAATGGAAAAATATAATCATTACTGTTATGTTGTTTGTGCGTACTACGCGGCGAATGAAAAAAACAAAGAAGACTTATTTCTAAGAAAGTGGCATTCGTAAATGGCCCCAAGGCCGCGTTCATAAATAAGCCCCACTTGCGCCAAGCAACATAGCCAAAGTTAACTAACTTTTTATGCTATGTCCTTATTTCTATCGCTTCATGTGACAAGGACAAAACATTAAAAGTTAGTTAACCTGGGTTATGCAGCTTGGCTCAAGTGGGCCTTAGGGGTCACGACTAGACTAGGGTTGCCAGATGTCCGGTTTTGGACCAGACAGTACGGTTTTTTGAACGGCTGTCCGGTCCTGAAAATTTTGGAAAAACGGACAATAGATTTTCCGTTTTTTTTTTAAATACGCAATATATATACCTCAGTCACGAGAGAATTTACAGAGCAAAAGCCGTGAGCGATTCTGGCGGGTGGTAGCAATACTTGCGGGAGAGAGGGGCGCTCCCCGCTCCACAGTATAGTACAGTACTCCCAAAAAAGTAATAATGGGCATACAAATCTATAGCCTTAACTTATATATAAATATTTGTTTTATTCATTGTGTTCACCCTTAGTAATTTCCGGTAATTTTCTCAGTTAGATCTGGCCACAAATTGACAAATTGTACCAAAAAAATCAAAGGGGGTACCCCTTGTTCAAGAATGTACGGTTTGTTTATCTGGACCATCTGGCAACCCTAGTCACAACACGGGTTCTAATGTTCTTTGTCGCACGCGTTGAAAATTGTATACGCTACCCTGCTGTCAGTGTTGGTTGGAACCTAACGAAAGTGATAATTTGTTAACGACTATCAAAAACTAAAAAGGGTAAAAGGCTCACGATTGGTTAGTACTGTAGTCATGCGAAACTAAGTTAGCCGTGATTGGCCAGCTCAAAGACACAATGAACGCTATTGTGGCATCATTTTTCAGCTCTAATCAGACTTCTAAGTTTTTTCAGTCACTGGTACTACGCACTAAAAATTTCAAGAAATTTTTGGATTGTTTAAACAAATCCATAGTTTATAAACATATTTTATATTATATATTATATGTGTAATTAGAATGAGAATACCTTTATTGATCAAAAACACAAATTCCCTGAGAAAAGATAAAGGCATGTACCGTGGAGACCACATCATGCTATACACTTGCAGTACGACATTAGCCAAAGTACAAAGTCCAATGTATCTTACTTGATGCGGTCTCCACTGTACAACGGAAAATACTAAAATTGCTACTACGTCAAAAATAGTCTAACTGTGCTATTATAGGATTTCTGAGTTGTCATATAAAAAAATAACCACGCCATACCTAACCTTCTAATTTAACCTACCGTCTCTTTTGTGCGCTGAAATATTTCTGATGACAAATTTAATGTGGAAAGAAGTATTTTTGATGTGCAAATAAAAATATCTCAAAGATAAATTCCACACGGAACCCACATTTCAGCCTGATGACCCAGTATATGGAAACTAATTATTTACCAGCAACCAGACAGAAGCCTCGTCCAAATTTTATTTTCATTTTTTTATGGACTAAATATTGATCTCGCTTATTTCCGAAGTAAATTACCATTTAGCCAAACAATGAAAATGAAATAAACAAACAAAAACGATATTTCCTATTAAAACCAAAATAGTTATATAACCAACATTTATTCTGTGACATAGGCACTGAAAACCATTTTCTCATTAAAACTTTTTCGACTTTAATAAAATTTAATTATATGAAGAGATTAAATCGTTAAGTGAAAGGTATGTTTATCATTATCAGCATCAATTAAATTATAATAATCTTGTTAATTACAAAATGAATATTAATTATAGCTTTTGCTGGTTAATTTTAACGTTGAAGATATTTATAACATTTGAAATTCGATTATTATCGTGTAAAGACTTAAGTTTTTATGATAATCTCAAGTTACATCAACAAAAAATTAACCAACATTTACTATTGTGATGTAAGTAAACTTTAGTAAACGAACAAATATAAAACCGTCCACGACCTCTGACCTCAACGAGCGAAGACAGATAAAGCGCCAGATTTTAGTCTCAAACCTGACATCTCGGGTAATTAACGTGACCAACAATCAATATTACTTTTTGGTATACTATAACTTAATAAGAACAAAGAATTCTGTGTCAAACTGTGATGGTAGATGATCTAAACAGCTTTTGCAGAAAACGATAATTTCGTGTGAATCATTAGATATCCTATAGAGAATGAATTCTTTCAAAGTGTTAGCAAGGAGAATGGGTAGCCACGTGAAGAAGTGGAAGCCACTGAACAGAGTGGGGATCATCGGGGTACCCTTCGAGAAAGGGCAGAAGAAGTATGGGGTGAGCGTGGCGCCAGCTGTTTTGAGGGCTGCTGGACTCATTCAACATCTGGAGGAAATTGGTACGGAATTACTTCTAAAGGTGGGTGTCGTTCCCAAACGCACAACTTATGATTTTTTTACTTATTTTTGAATAAAAATTATTAAGTTAATGTGATTTATGGCATTACGCTACAAGTTTAATCTCATTTAGACTTTTCTAGCAAAGTTTTGTGATTTTATACATTACTTTGTAAATGATCCAGCACAACAACTGTATGGCGTTACAACACTTACAGTGCTGCTACTTTAGAAAAAAAAATCGTTTTTTACTTTGTAGAATATTTATAAAGTGGGCTAGAATTTAAAACATTAAATCCTAGAAGCAAAAAATATTACTTTTTAGTAAATAGTAATTTAATTACTTAATAGTAATTAATTAATTACTTAATAGCAACAGGTGTTATTTAGCTAATTCGACCCCGCTGAATCCGAATTTGCCTGTTACAAAAACTAGATCCCAACCGGAAGTGAGATATTCAAGATGGCGGCAATCATCCAGAAAACAACATATGAAATTGCCGAAGTTTTCTTACAGATTCATAAGTTCATAATTCCTGTAATTCAATAGCTATTTCAATTATTTGTTTTTTGTTTGAAAGTTGATTTCAAGGTTTGACATCTAGGTACGTATTAAATTTTGTTTTTATTTTCAGTTTGATAACAAAAATTTAATCTTCAAAAACAGTTCGTTCTAAATACCATCCATTTCTGTGATAAGATTCGTTATAACTTTTTACAGCTGACACTTTTCAAAAATTAAATTAATTCATACACATAAGAAATTACATAATTTGGATTTGTCATTCCAAAAAAATGCAAAAATGAAATTAATTAGTACTGAAAAGACAAAAGACATTTTTATTCATAATTACGATTCACGTCAAGAAATTTTAAAACTCCATCCATCCATCCATCAGCGTAGTTCGTCCACTGCTGGACATAAGCCTTTCCAGGACTTTGCCACTCCCGGCGGTCATCCTGGAAGAATTGCCCATACTCACACACGCTGGGCAGGTGGTTTGGTGAGCGTGGTGCTGGAACCCTTGCACCAGTGACGCCGCTGCCCATCACCAGTCTGTTCCATATAAGGCCCGGCTATTAGGGATGGATATACCGCCATCCATTGGTCCCATGCATGGTGGTGGGCCTCCTGGTTTTTTGCCTGTGAGCTGTCTTCTTACTCTCAACCGAATTACGTCGAGGGGGTCTCCAAGTAAGATGGTGGTACCTCCACAGTCGAGCCGGCATCAGCTTTACCACCTGTTAATGGATTGATTGGATTATTGGATTGTAAAATTATTTAACATTAATTGCAGTAAATTGAGTTACCTTCAAATTCTCTATAGAACGGCAAATTCATATGTAATGACCTAATATTTTCTGCTTCCCAAGACCCGTAAACCAAAGATTTCAAAAGTAAAGATAAGCCCTTACCGTAGTATGACAGTACCAAAATGTTTCCACCTTTAAATGGGTGACGCTCACACGTTTGTAATCAGCAGTGTTGCCAGACCGTGGGCAATTGCCCACGCCATGGGCAATTTTAGGATTTTTCTGGGAAAAGGGCAAAAAGGGCGGAAAGGTCTTGCATACGGTAAAATATGGGCAATTTTGGACAAATATTAACGTTAGGTTAATAAATGAACTAGAATAGAAATAGAAATGTAATAGAAATGTAAATTAGGCATTTAGTTTGTTAAAGCTCTAAGTACTCGTATTTTATAGATTTATCTAGTTTTAATACAAAGTTAATTTTTTGTTATTTAAGTTTGATCAGATACAAAAAAATATAAGTATACATTATATATAAATAACAGAGAATATATTTAAAAGTATAGAAATGTAACTTAGTTCAGATAGCATATTAAGGGTTTCGCATAAGTATGTAATATAGTGATTAAAACGACATCAAGTAAAATGAAAACCTTTATTTCTTTATTAATTACTTTTTTTACTCCAGTCGTAATACTCGTACAGTGCCAGCGGATGGCGTCACGCCGTCCATTCACGTCAGGGTTTCCGTTCACACTAACTTCACGTAACACGTTGGAGTTGTCAAAGTATGTTGATGCCATAGACAAAATTTCTTCTAAGGGCGGGAGTTTTCGAAAAATTTTGTTTGTTCTAGGTTTGTTCAAAGGGTGTCAAGGTACTACGTACAAATTCTTTTACACTTCGTTGTTTTAAAGATTATGGGCGATTTTGTGTCGGAAAGGGCAATGTTTACAATCTGCGTGGGCAAAAATTTGGATCGGGTCTGGCAACACTGGTAATCAGTGCTCATCTGAGGGCACCGGACTTTTTGGCGGGCTTTTGAAGTAATAGGCGGGAATTTTCAAAGAGCTTTTTGAAATAGTAATTTTGATATGAAAAACAACTTGTTTCTTCTTGTAAATAGTGTAAAAATCTTATAAATAGCATAAATAAGTGGTTAAAATGAAAGACCCTCCGGGGGCTGAGGCCCCTGGAAAAATACGTGACTTATCTCCCCCATGCCTAAAAAGGGGGCGAGAAGACAACAGCGTTGATGAAAGAGTTAATCTCCTAGACAATACCGAGGACTCATTAATATATAAACCATATTTAAAACCCGGTTATACTAGAATTTTCCCGGAAAACCAGGTGAGTACGGAATATACAGTCTTTGTTGAAAGTACCAAGGATGATGAAAAGTTGGGAAACAAGAATCCTTTGATGACAACTAGCCTCTTCAAAAATGATATCAAGGGAGTCAAGGAAGTGCGAAGAATTACAGCGAAAAAAATTGGTGTAACATTTTCGCAGTGCAACAATGCGAACAACTTTTTAGTGAACAATGACTTTTTGAACAAATACTACATGAGGGCTTATATACCTGCCTCACAGGTAGAAGTGATAGGCGTATTGAGATTTGTCCCGACTAATATTAGTAACGAGGAACTTTTTAAAAAATTGACATCGGACTATGAGATTGTCGGAGTAAGGCGTTTTACAAGGAAGGTAAATGGAGCCATAGTGCCATATGGCTCTGTTAGTGTAACCTTTCTAAGCAATGTATTACCAGACTCAGTATACCTGGACATTTTCCGATTTAAAGTATTTGAATATAATGCACCGCTGATGCAATGCTTCAAATGCTTTAAATTTAATCATGGCGCTAAATATTGTAAATCATTACAAACATGTTCCATTTGTGCAGGAGAGCATCATTTCACGTGTTGCTCAAAAGAAGCGACTGTAAAATGTATTAATTGTGGAGGAGCCCATTTAGCTGTCTCGAGGGATTGCCCTATAAAAATTACCAAAATCCAAGAAAAACGAAACAAAAATAACTATGCGCATGCTTTGGCCAGCCCAAAACCTGAGAATTTATTAAAAAATTACAAAAAAGACTTTCCACCACTAAAAAATGTCCACACACCACTAGAAAATAATTCACAGAAAAATATACAAAAAACAGTGTCGAAAATAGTACCCAAAAAAAATGACATCAAAATAAAAGAAAATACAATAGCAAAAGAAAAAATATCTACTAAGGAAAATGAACAAAAAGATGATTTCGTTACAAAAATTCTAGAAAATGAAACAATTCTGCAGGGATTGGTTGCAGCACTGGTCACAATTGGAAATAGCAATAGGACAATCACTTTATCGGTGATAAAAGAAATTTTATCAGATACTTTAAAAAATGGATAAGTTATATATTAGAGTTGCACAATTCAATATCGAAAGTGTTATACGAAAAAAACCACTCCTCATACAATTTTTGTATGAAAATGACATAGACATTTGTTTACTCAATGAAACAAGGTTGAAAGAAAACAGCAATTTTTACATTTCAGGTTATAATTTAATCAATCAAAATGGTAGTAAAGGTCTTCATGGTGTAGCAATCTTGATAAAAAACTCTTTGAAATTTTCTGTTGTCCAAACACCATTTTATGAATATTTACAGTCTGTTGCAATAACTTTGTCTACAGATGTTGGTAATCTATCCATTTTATGTGTTTATGCTCCTCCTGGACATGGTCGATTTAAATGCAGAAAACTAAGACAAATAATAAATAGTCTACCCAAACCTACATTATTGTCGGGTGACCTAAATGCACATCATGTTGCGTTTGGCTGTCAGACAACAAAATCGAGAGGTACTGATGTGTTTAACTTATTGGATGAAATAGATCTATGCATATTAAACACTGGCTCTCCAACAACAGTGGGGAGGCATAATCACAATCCTTCAGCTATAGACATAAGTTGTATTAGTCCATCTGTTGCGCCATTGTGTCAATGGAAAGTACACGATGACTGTATGGGAAGTTATCATTTTCCCACTATTATAGACATACAGACTTCGATACAAAAGTACGAGACTGGGACGCCATCTGAACGCTACTGCTATAATAAAGCTGATTGGTCGTTATTTAAATCTGAATCAGAAAAAACATTTAAAAATTTCACCATTAACTTTGAAAATCCACTAAATACTTATGAAATTTTCTGTGAATCCCTTTCTAAAATCAAAGACATATGTATCCCAAAAACAAAACCATCTCTAGCTAAAAATATTTATAGAAAAAAACCTGTTCCTTGGTGGGACAGTGATTGTTTAGAAGCTGTTAAAAAAAGTAAAGATGCTCTAAATCTATTTAAATCAGATTCAAGTCTTGAAAATTATATAGCATATAAACGAATTGATGCAATGAAAAAACGTCTTCTTTCGGAAAAAAAGAAAAGCGGATGGGTAAAGCTATGTGAATCGTTTAATAGATACACACCAGTCAGTACTATATGGAATTATATTAGAAAATTTAAACGGGTTGCTGCATTTAAATCTTCCAAAAATGATGATTGGATACCAGCCTTCTTGGACAAATATGCACCAACGTCCCCACCTGAAAAAGAAACGGATAAAATATTATTAGAACATTTTTTTAATAAACCCGGAAGCATAGGGAGCCGTTTTCTTTCTGAATCATTCACTTGGCAGGAATTTCTAGGAGCAATTAAATCTAGGAAAGATACTACTCCTGGCCTTGACGACATCTCATATAAACTGATCAGAAATCTCCACCCAGATGCACAAAAAACCCTTTTACAGATCTTTAATTTACTATGGGACACCCAAACGATACCAACCAGTTGGAAAACTCAATGTGTTATTCCTATCCTAAAACAAGATAAACCTGTCAATGACTACAATTCCTACAGACCTATATCATTATCATCATGTGTAGGTAAGATTTTTGAATACATGTTGAAAGTCCGACTAGATTGGTATATAGAATCAAATAACTTATTACCTGAGCAACAATTTGGTTTTCGCAAAGGGAGGTGTGCCACAGAAAACTTCACATCACTCGTCTCAGACATAAAGAATTCTTTTTTCAGTCATTCTTCAACAATTTGTGCCTTTTTGGATGTGCAAGGTGCTTTTGACAATGTCAATCCAACTGTCCTCACTGAGATTTTGAGTGATCTGAAAATACCGGGTAAAGTCTGTAAATGGGTATTTAACTTTTTGTATGAAAGAAGCATGTATCTCAAATACAATGACATCATACATGGCCCTAGATTTGTATATAAAGGTACAATGCAGGGTGCTACTATCTCTCCCTTACTTTATAACTTATACACTTGTCAAATTAATAAATATTTGACCGGAAAAGACATAAAATTTCTGCAATTTGCAGATGACTTGTTAATATATACTGTAAATACAAATGTAAATGTAGCTGTAAATAATCTGAACAATGCGCTTGTACAGGTTCACAACTACTATTCTAATAAACTTAAACTTAATATCAATGCTGACAAAAGTGGTGCAATGATATTTTCTAAGAAATATAATGATGAAGACAAATATTCTTTAAAATATGATGGAAAGCCTTTGCCATGGCTACATGAAAAGAAATTTTTAGGTGTTTGGCTGGACAAAAAATTGTCATTTCATGACCATGTAAACCACATTATACAAAATGCTTCAAAAGGCCTGAATATACTACGGTCATTGGCTGGGGTACATTGGGGTTCCGATCCAAAAATTTTATCAATGCTGTATAAGAGTATAGTACGTAGTCACTTTGATTATAGTTCACTGGCGTATATGAATGCAAATCTCTCACTGCTACGCAAATTAGAAATAATACAGAATAAAGCTTTAAGAATTATAACAGGTGCCATGTGTTCAACACCAATAAACGCCATGCAGTGTGAGACTTGCATTCCTCCTCTACATTTAAGACGCTTGCAGATAGCTGAGAGATTTTGTCTTAAATTATTATCCTCAGAATATAGATGTGTTTTAGATAGAATAATTCCACAACAGAATATATTAACAAACAACTTGGGTTCATATACAAATAGCACACAACTATTATCTGGTCATGTGCCTGAACTATTAAGAATTATAATTCACCTCAAATCAATAACTGTAAATATGTATAAAAATTACATTTGGCCAATTTATAAGGCTGATCATTTTAACATACTAATTAATAATATCACTGTACATAAGAACACTATCCAAAACCAAAATGATTTACTGGAATTCTTATCAGAAAACCAATTATATTCACTGTATACTGATGGTTCAAAGTCTGATGATAGTGTAACTTCAGCTTTTTATGACCCCCAACAAAAGCTAACTAAATGTTTTAAGATTGATAAGAATTGCAGTATATTTACAGCTGAAAGTTATGCGATCTACCAAGCACTTGTACATACTGAAAATATTGACCATTCCAATGTCATGATCTTTTCTGACTCTTTAAGTGTATTATTGGCATTAGAAAGTAACCCATTTCAATATAACCTCAATTATTTGATCTATAGCATAAGAAATGTAATATATAAATTAAAAATTAGTGGTAAGAGTATAAGTCTCATGTGGGTACCTTCTCATAAGGGTATCACCGGAAACGAAATCGCTGATAAAACAGCTAAAAATCCTTGCGATGAAGACCACTCCATGGACCTCAAGATACCATTTACTGACTTCCACACTCAATTGACAGAGAACCTGAACTCATTATGGGTTAATTATTGGAAAGAAGTAAGCAAAGAAAAAGGGAAATGGTACGCTGAGATCCAAAAAAACCCGCCCGCCCAACCTTGGTACCACAGAAACAAGGCAGTGAATTCCAGAAAATATGTCACGACTCTAAACAGAATGCGATTCGGTCATTGCCAAACCCGTACTCACCTATTCAGACTTAAACTGGTTGAAGACTCCAAATGCATTTACTGCGATGAGGAAAACGCTGATTTGAACCACATAGTATTCAATTGTCAACAGTTTGGCATTCACAGACCAATTCTTGTGACAGAACTCGAAGATATTTGTGAATCTGCTACAACCAAGGAACTTTTAAGTTCCTCGGCAACAACAACGCGCCTCCTACAAGATCTTTTGGCTGATCCAAAATACTTTACACCCCTGTACAAATTTATTATTAACACTGTAAATAAACTTTGATAAAATTGATGTGAAAGTGATAGAAGAAAAAAGAAAACAATAACTACGGGCTCAAAAGGACAAGAATCCAGAGCCGTTAAAATATTAATAAAAAAAAAAAAAAAAAGTGCTCATCTGAACACAGTGATAGTTGGACGCCTTAAGTGCACTTAAATTTTTGAATTTTTACGACTTTAGTAGTCTGATCAGTTTGTTGACCGTAGGTAGACAGATTGCGCACTCATATTGTGCGCGCGTCGGCTTCAAAAACAATGCAATAGATTTTAGGTGCCAGAGCTCATCTAAACTTTTGAAATCTTTGCCGTAAACGTGATTTAACATCAATTTGTGTAGTTCTGAGGGAAAATTATACAAATAAGTAGAAAAAACAACACTTAATTTTGTAATCAGTAAAAGCATTATTTTTTGTCTTCCGTATCCAAAAAGAGCCAAACTGGACCCTATTACTAAGCCTCCGCTATCAGTAAGTCACAGGGGTCTACAACATCAGCTATAATAGGTAAAATTTTACAGAATACTTAATACTATGGCAAGTTATACAAATACACGAGAAATTCAAACCCAACAGTGGTTGTTAACATACAAAAAACCTCAAAAAAGTGAAAAAAATCCAACATTTTTGTTCCAGCTCTATCGTAGATACAACCGAAATTTGAAATGTACCTCATCACTAAATGCAGCTGTCATAAGTGCCACCACTCAGTGGCCCTACTTTAGGTACATACTCTAGGTATAGTGAAATAAAAAATAATGAAAATTAGGATTCCGTCATTGGTCTGTCAGAATAATATTATAAGATATCTATCTATGGATTTCGTGCTCAACAAAGGATGGCGAATTATTTTTAAGGCGGCACCATTTCAACGCCTTGTTTAATGGATATATTCAAACTTTTCAAGAATATTTAAATACTTATTGTGTTGTTATGCTCAAAGCATTCTATAAGGAAAAAAAATATCCTTCGACTTAATGCTATTTTCATGTATCTGGATATGTTCCCTATGCGATAAATAAGTCGATTTCTGGTTTTTGGCTGCCATCTTGGATATCTCACTTCCGGTCAGGATCTCGTTTTGGTAATAAGCAAATTCAGATTAAACTGGGTCGAATTAACTAAGGTAGGGCCACTGAGTGATGGCACTTATGACAGCTGCATTTAACATTTTTTAATCCACACTTGCTTATAAATAATTACGATACTTTGTAGGCATTTAAACGTCATAGGCGCCATCACTCAGTGGCTCTACTGTAAAAAACATCTGTTGCCAAAAAGTAATATGTTTTGCTTCTAGACTCGAAAAGTCTATGTCCACTCTTTTATTGAAAATCTGCTGAAGTAAATGTCTAGAAATAGCAATGAACTATTTTTACATACTTAGCATAGTTTTCCTAGACAACGTTTTCGATGAGCTAAAATTTTAACTTTTGGCATAAGTTAAAATTCTAGATGTAGCTTTTTATAAAAAGACGTGGTTTTAATGTGCACATTTTCAGTAATTATACTAGCAAGTAGAAAATGATTTTTTTTCTATAGTGGCAGCTCCTTTGTATGTTGTAATGATTTAAATAAAGCATGTTTGTAGTTGCTGGGCAGGATAATTTACAAATTATTCCATAAAATGACACCACCAGCCTAGAAAAGCCTAATTGACATTAAACTATTGTCGCATAATGTCATAAATCATGTTAAATTAATACTTTTATTCAAAAATGAGAAAAAATATCATAAGTTGCGCGTTCTGGAACGAAATCCGTCGCATTCATTATTTACTGAAAGAAAAAAAATGTCTTCTTATCTTTAGAAATTTTAGTCTGTTCTAAGGCCCATGAAGACCCATGAGCGGCATAATCTAAGACAAAATAGCGGAATTCATCGTAGACTTGTGAGAAAAGCATAATATAGTATATTTAGTTGTCTGATTAGTCCGTAATCCATAACGATCGCCAATTCATCTACCAAATTAAAAAAGGATTTTATTGTTAAACATTTGTGGAAAAAAATGTCGTCTCAACATCCGGATAGCTCACGATTAGTCATGACATAGAGTAGCGTTTTTTAACCTTTTTTGCCCACGGACCCCTTAGGAAATCAAGTACAATTTTAAGGACCCCTTTGATAAAAAAGCAGCAATAAATTTCGGACCGTTTACTCGTATTTTAGTTCTACCAATTACAAAAAATATACTTTTTCATATAAAATACGTTAATGAGAAGGTTGGTGCTGCTTTTTTGCAACTAAATTAGTGATAATTGGGTTTATATTACTACTGCGATTATAATCTAGTAATAGCCTAATCTATTACTAGATTAGGCTGCGAACCGCCATACACCTGCTCGCGGACCCCCAGGGGTCCGAGGACCACAGGTTAAGAAACGCTGACATAGAGTATTGCCACGGAAACAATCAGAATTGGGTCTTATTAAAATAACCAAAACACTTTGTGCAGAGGGGCTCGACGTGAAAGATTACGGGGACATCGATACACCACCTTGCGAAGAGAACGTGTCAGTCTCCAACATGAATCACCTGTCTCTGGTGTCAGCCTGTAACAAGAACTTGTCGGAGAAGGTTTCTCATGTGTTGAGGGACAACAGAGTCGCTATCACGATTGGAGGAGACCATTCTATTGGCGTAGGTAAGATTTCCAATCCCCATAGAGATTTTTTGAGATTTTAAGGCGCTCTTATCCCAAAATCAGTAATTTCAAAGTCAAATAGAACTTTTAAATATCGTCTAAAACTTCCAAAAAAAAAAAATACGCAATATAGTTCGAACCTTTATCTAGGTCTTCCACGCATGTGTGACACGATCAAATAAACTTTGCTCGATAGAAATAATTCACGAACACAGCATGTAATAAGACCTTTCAAATCATGCCATTTCCATAATTCCACTCTTTTATTAACGAAACATATCTGATAATATTGCTCTTTAAATTTTCTAGGTCGACCACGTAAGTGGGTTTTAATAAACATATCCCTTATTTTTAAACAATTTAAAAACCGATAAAACAACGAAAAAGTACAAAAGTGTGGTTATTTTCTTTACTCCTTACACGTAAAGAAAAAGACAGAGTCACTCTTCTGGGATAAGAGCGCCTTAAATGAAACATCCTTAGCGCTTGTACCCACAGAACACTTTTTACCAGGAGCTTGTGCCCAACTGTTCAAGATCTATAGGTACTAATAATAATTAAGTAGGTCGTGTCTGTACAATAAATATTTTTCAACACATTTGCTCAAAAAATGCATTTACGAAGCCTATATTCATTGTTCGAAAGTTAAAAATTACGCACCATACAACGGCATGTGGGGTAAAATCAAAGATTTCAAAAGTAAAGATAAGCCCTTACCGTAGTATGAAAGCGCCAAAATGTTTCCACCTTTAAATGGGTGACGCTCACACGTTTGGAATCAGTGCTCATCTGAACACAGTGATAGTTGGACGCCTTAAGCGCAATTAAAGTTTTGAATTTTTACAACTTTAGTAGTCTGATCAGTTTGCTGACCGTAGGTAGACAAATTGCACACTCATATTGTGCGCGCGTCGGCATTATGTTAACGCACACATTCAAAAACAATGCAATAGATTTTAGGTGCCAAGGCTCATCTAAACTTTTGAAATCTTTGGGTAAAATAGGTACTACTCTCACCTAAGTAGGTACCTGTTTTACCGCATACTCCGTTGTATATTCCTTAGAATAAGGAATACCTACTTAATCTAAGGTATACTCAGAACAATACATTAGTTATTGTTCTGAGGTTGTATAGCACCGTGCGTATCCTTTACGTTTTTTTTTTTATTTCCATAAAAAATATCATGGAAGTAGTATGTACTACGTAGCACATACTACTTCCATGAAAAATATATAAGAATTCCACCATTACGAGAATAAATAAGCCGAATGATCGAACCTCTTTGGAAGCACTTTTGCTCAATACGTTTGTCTCACTTAAATACTAAAGAAAAAATGAGACGAAAGATGTAGTTCTAATTTTCACCACGAGCACGTAGCGCCATTTTCAACTGCGCGCCATTTTCATATAAGAAACGTGAAAGATTATTGCGACTTTCCGACTGATATTTTTAAATAAAATAATAATAAGAGTTCAAGCGAGGAATCCGATATTAATAATGCTGTCGAACTGCGCCCTTCTACTTCACGCGAAATGTCCAGCTACCGCTGCCACCGCAGTAACCGCCATCGTCGCCAACGTTTGCGTCACATTCTCCCGTTCAAAATAATATGTATGAAATTAATAATGTCAATCAAGCAGCAAATTTCACTGAATTTCAATAATTGTTAAAATTTTACTATTAATTTCTAAGAGTAGTGGTCTATCTGTTGTTAAACGTCAGTAGCTTAGCACAAAGTGCATAACTTTTCTTGTTCAGACATTTAAATTTTAAAAGCATTTTGGTCTGTGGTATTTGACGCCAATGGGTCGGTATTAGTGGGGTTTATGAAGTAGGAGTTTGAAATTGTATACACAATTAGTCATGGTCTTCTCAAAGCCAACTTATAATGATGTTTTAACTTTGTTTGGACAAAATCATGACTAATTTGTGCATTAAATTTCAAACTCATGCTTTATAAATCTCACTAATACTGAACTATTGGCGTTAACTGCCACATACCAACATCTTTTTCAATGTTTAACCTTTAAACAAGAAATACAAAGTTAAGTTATGCACTTTGCACTAAGCGACTGACGTTTAACCTTAAAAATAGTCTAATGAAAAAGTTTGTTTCATTACCTATTGTACTGTTTTCTCGCAAATGTGTTGACTCGTGCGTAAAAACCAACTTACCGCACTAGTATCGTCAATAACTATTCGCGATATTTTAAATGAAATGGGTTATTAACTTATTATATTATTATTTACAATTTTCAGAATTTTTGTCTGTCTGTCTGTATGTTCCATTTTGACTCGAGAACCACTCAACGGATTTAGAAGTGGTTTTCTTCATTAATCGTAGTGACCCGGTCAACATATAGGCTATGTTGATAAATAACCACCAAGCCGAAAACGGAGCAAAGAATGAATATGCTGGCGGAGCCCCAGGCGAAAGGCTACTAATAAGTAATGATATATGATCGATTTGAGTTAATATAGGTAATTGTAGAATCATTGGCGTAAATTTTTCCGTAAAAAAGGAAACAACATGTCTGAAATGCTTTTGTTTTAGTTGTAATTTTCAATATTGAAGTGTTTTTATCATTTCTTTTTCAAGAACTATAAGTTAAATGTTATTCAAGTGGATTGTAATTTGCTTTTGCAGGGGTCCAAGCTGGAGTTAGTTAACGAAACTAAGTTTTTGGGCATTACGGTAGACTCTCGTCTTCAGTGGGGTCCCCACATCGAAAACCTATGTGGTAGACTTAGTTCGGCCGCATACGCTGTTAGACGCATAAGGCAAATTACTGATGTAGATACTGCTAGACTAGTCTATTTTAGTTACTTTCACAGCATTATGTCATACGGCATGCTGTTATGGGGTAGAGCCGCGGATACAGACGCAGTCTTTGTTTTGCAGAAGAGAGCAATTCGGGCTATTTATAATATGAAGCACCGGGATTCATTAAGAGAAAAGTTCAAAGAAATCAATATACTAACTGTTCCTTGTGAATATATTTACCAGGTCCTTAGATATGTTAGAAAAAATGTTGAGTCTCTCCCGAGGCTTGGTGAGCAACATTGTAAGGAAACCAGAAATAAGTATAAACTAGCTTTTCCAAAAATCAGACTCGCCAAAGTGACATGTAGGACATGGTATAAGATTTTACAATAAACTTCCAAAAGAGGTCCTTACTTTGTCAGAGAATAAGTTTAAACAGTATATTAAGCAGGGCCTACTGAAAAAGGCATATTATAAAATAAATGAATATTTGGATGATGGTGAAGCATGGTGTTATAGTGATACTGATTTTGATGATAGTAGGTAATAATTTAATTAATTAATATAATTTCCTAACTTTTGATTCCTCTTAAGAGTTAACATTAATTAATTACAGACTGTAAAAGGAAATAGACTGTATGAGACAGGTAGGCAAAGATATATATGTTTTTCTTTTTTCATTAACCTGAATTCCTGCTGTCTTGTATTTTCTTATCCCTTGGTTAAAGTAGATATAAGTAATTCAATGTATAGTTTAAGTTTATGTTAAAAAAAAGACATGATCTTGCCAAGTTTCTTGCCCGTTCTTCTTAGCAAGACTAATTGAATGGGCGGAGGTAGGCATGTATTTATATACGTAACCTATTACTATGTAGTATATAGGATGGGATTTGGTCGGCCGCCTGGATTCGTGCTGGGGGCTCGGTTGGTGATCATTGAACCTTGTTCCTGGTCCCTGGCCGGGTCTCCGGTATGGGTTCGGGCGGTTGATTGGATTTCACCTTGTATAATAATATTTTACCTATAATTTTAATTGTATATATATTGCTACATAAATTAAATAAACATTTAATCTAAGTAGTTCATGTACATTTATTATTTTATTACATATATTTTTATAAGATTAAAATTTGACTTGTGAAACGTGTATTATATATACCTACTTTGCAAAATAAACTTTTTGAATTTTGAATTTTGTACCAAAACTAATGAATTTACCATTCATCTAACAACAGGTACAGTTGACGGTCACTACACCGTCAACGAAGACATGATTCTCATCTGGGTAGACGCCCACGCTGACATCAATACCAACAAGACCTCAGAATCGGGGTCCGTACACGGCATGCCAGTGGCGCTGCTAGCCAAGGAGCTCTCTGACTACTGGCCCTACCTGCCTACCATGGACTGGCAAGTGCCTCGGTGAGGATAAAACACTGTCTTTCTATTACGTTTAGCGTAACTTAGGTTAACTAACTAATATTAAGAAAAAAAAAGACATGATCTTGCTAAGTTTCTTGCCCTTGACTAATTGAATGGGCGGAGTTAGGCATGTATTTATTACATGTATTGCATATATTTAAAATATGATTAATTCCTTATTCCTTTATTTTTTATTTTATACAAGTGTATTTTTTTATTAAATTTAAGTAAACACAAACGATCATTTTATTTAATAATATTTTTAGATGAACGAAAAATAAATGAATAAATATATATAAATGATAAATGAATAAAAAAACGCAAGAAAAACTACCTATAACTTGAGATTAAAAACGAATTGCAATTTCTGTTTTAATAAATTCACTTATACGTACTCGTATAATAAAACCCAGCTTTCAGGTGTCTAACTGCCGACTAGTTTTATTATTAAGTAAAGAAAGAACAATTATTTTCTTTTGAGCATTTATTACCAAATATAGCTGTTTATTACCATAAAACAGCTACTCACGGTATGTTAGTCAGATTTCGCCTGACTAGTTTCACTATAATCTTGGTTTCTTCAGATGCAAACAGGATTACGCGGCGGTGTCCCGTTTGGCACTGGCAGTAGTAGTAGTAGCTGTTTTATATAGTATTTATGAATCTAAACCACGAATATTTTAGTAATATAATAAAATCATATGCTTACATTATCGGAACGGCATACCATCGCCTTACCCCTCGGCCACAACTTCAGGCTTCTGGCAGCGCGTGGCGCTTCTTGCTGCGCTTCCAGGCGGTTTTTGCGACGGTCTTTGCCCTGCCACGACATCCGCCGACGCCTTCCCCCGCATCGGATGTATAGCGCACTCGCTCGCTCAAAGCGCTCGACACTAGGTTCGTCCTGTGCGCTCGGTCACTGGCGCGGCTCCCCGCCTCCCCGCACACTGCCGTCGAGAGAGCGCAAGTCACTCGAAGCCGGACAAGACGCGCGAGCGGTGACCCATGGCCGGCTGTATACAACTTCATACATTTGTTCTCTCCGCCGGCGCCGTCGCAAGAAGAACCGCTTGGCGCGCCTCTCGAAGCCTGAAGCTATGGCCGACCAGTTAGAGTGAAAATCTCGGATGGCAAAATTATATAAAAATAGTTTTTATTATTTTTATTTTTTATTCCTCGTATAAAATTCATCATAACGCCCGCCCTTACGAGATTTTCACTCTAAGACTACGATATACATACAATACAGACTTTAATCGCAGCCACGTGCATCAGCGCATGGTTTCATAATTCATAATTTTCATAATATTTTCATAATTTTCATTCATAATTTTTTATTCGATTTCAGTTTTTCTATAAAAAACCTTGGCTACATTGGTTTGCGATCCGTCGACAAATACGAAAGGTTGGCCATAGAAAAGTACAACGTTCCCACATTTGCCATGGAGGATATAGAAGAGTAAGTAACACTTCTGTCAAAAATTCCCCGGACTAACTAAGATAACATTTTTTTTCCTATTTATTAACATAATCTCCTTCAAGAGCGATACATCTATTCCAACGCTTCACTAACATTTCGATGCCTTTCTCAAAGAATAGTTTGTTGAGACCTTCAAAAAATGCTTCAATTTCCGCAATGACTTCATCACTTCTTTCCCTAGAGCATTCTTTTGAGACTTGCAAATAGATAATAATCGCTACGGGCCAAATTTGGAGAATGTGGTGTGTGGGGAATGGTGTGTGGTGTGTGGGGTTTCAATTTGGCCATCGTAACACGGTGCATTATCTTGGTGAAAAAGCAGTTTTTTCTTCGCCAAAGGGGCCGCTTTTTCTAATTTCATCCTTCAGTTGCTCCAGTATATATAGTATGATATTCGCTTTTGATCCTTATTCCATTATCAAGGTCGTCAATTAATATCATACCATATTATATTAATATTATTATATTATTATCAAGGTCGTCAAATAATAAAATACGGAGGCCATAACCTTTCCGGCTGATTGTTGTCTCTTTGGCCGCTTTAGACGGCTTTCACCCACTGCTCTCCACTCGGCTGACTGCCGTTTTGATTCTGGAGTATAACGGTGGATCCATGTTTTATCCATTGTCACATACCGATGCAAATACTTCCGTTTGTTTTTATTAAAAAGCTCCAAACAACGCTTCATTGTTCTTTTTGTTCGGCTGAGAGCAAACGCGGCACTCATTTGGACAGCAGCTTTCTCATGCCCAAATTTTCGTGCACAATATTATTGTACACACTGCCTTTTGATATCTTTAGAGCATCAGTTTTCTCCTACAACTTAACTTTACGGTTGTCCAAAATCATTTTGTGGATTTTTACAATGGTTTCTGGTGTCGTTACCTCTTTTGGACGTCCCGAGCGTTCAGCATCATCGGTGTCCATACGACCTAGTTTGAACTCATCAAACCATCGACAAATAGTAAAGTTGTTTTCGTCGGAACAGATTCTTTATAACACTTTTCAAGGCATTATTTAGTTTGAACCTCAGGTTTGAACAGTATTTTTGCCAATCAAAAACAGTGTTTATTTAACACTCGAAATTTGAATTTTTCCGTAGCGTGTTAATAAAAGCACAATAACTTAGTGACAAATAGCGGGAAAGTCATGAAACTATGATAGTTATCTTTTGAATGGCCCCATCTGTTTGTTAGTTCCGGGACTTTTTGACCGAACTAGTACATATCGATGATGAAATAACTAAATATATTTTCTTTTACTTGTCTTGTTTTATCGTTACATTCAAATTTAACTTTATTTCTTAATTATTATTTCAATTACACAGTTTATTACACAACGTATTATGTTAACAAACCACAAAAATACAAATTATAACGAAATAGACATCACAGCCAAGACTCACTTGGATTTTTGCGAGTAAATCTCAACGTTTCGGTCAACTTAAGAGTAACCTTATGAAAGTTATAATTTTATAATTTATAAAGGTTATAAGGTTATAACAAATAATGCCTATCAACTAGGGGTCGCAAATGATTTTTTTTTTCAAGTAAAACACGTCGATATTTCAAAAATTACAAAATAAAAAAGGTTTTCTTTCAACTTAAGACCTTTTAATTCTGAGATTATGGGAATTCAGGGCACGTATTTTTTTTATAAATGATCACTCATCTATAATGGATCAGAAATATAATAAATAAGTGCTGAGAGAGGAATAGTTATTTTTAAATTATTTATTTTGGTTATTAGTCTGAAAGTTTGAAAAATAATACAAAAACCTTCGTAACTCGGAGACCATTCGTTTTCGACACCTAGTTGATAGGACTTAATTCGTTGGAAATGATTTCTAGTATAACCCCTTTCAAGGAATAGGTCGAATTACCAAGCACCCTATATAAGTATGTGATATTATATTATTATATCTTAGCCAAATTAACGGATATATGATATTTCCAGGCATGGTATCAAGAAATCTATCGAGCATATACTGCAAGTCCTAGACCCTGAAAAGAACAAACCCATCCACGTCAGCTTCGACATTGATTCCCTCGATACCCTCGAGGCGCCTAGCACTGGAACTCCAGGTAAGCCATGAGCGCCGGCAGGGCGTGCCAGGTAGTGCACTTGCAGCCCTTGCGAATCCTGGGATCAACGTGATCCTATTGGAAATAAACTTACCGCTGGAACCTTCGAGTCTGAGTTTTTTAACAAGGGATAATTTGATTTCTGATTATAGATAATTACGTTTTGAATCGTTAATTATTTATGTCCAAAATAAGTTAATGCATAATTGATTGGAATAATAAAAATGTTGAAATGAGCCCGTCAGCGAGTGCGCTGCCATCACTAGCATATTATTATAATATCTATGGCCGCCATAAAATCCTTCCTTTGTGATTGAATAAAGAGAAGTATCCACTTGAAAAATTTACGGTTGTATCTCTGTTCTCTAGCACACCCGCTGCTTTTTATTCCTAAGAAAAATCTACATTTGTGTATCTCAATGCGACAAATACCAGTTTACTGCTAAGAAAGGTGTTCGGTATTGTCCAGTTCATCTCACATCTCCGGTGGGGACACGAGTGCCGGCCGGGGCGTCCTTGGATGAGCATGATACATACATACCAATGTTACCGATGGAACCTCCGAGTCCGATTTGTGTCAACTGTACGTGCCAGATAGTATAGATAGATAGATAGATAGATCTGTAGAGCCAGATAGCTGTGGCAAGGCATTAAGGCCCTTGATCCCTTCAAATACTGCCCGATGGGTACTACCTAAAGCCTACTCCTCGTTTACGGCTGGACCAAATAGCTTGAAAAAAATATATACGAATTATTAACTCTTTAAAAATATTTGGAACAAATTTTGATTTCGTACGATCAAAACTTCTATATTAAAAAAAAAACAACTGAATGATGTTTTTTTGGCTTGAATTCCCTACTCCTCCAAATCTGCTATGACGTTTGGAAATATTTACACGCCAAAAAATTAAGAATCTGTTGAACTTTAAATTCAACATATCTCAAGTAAATCCAGTAACTTTTTCTATTAAAAATATCGAAATATGTAAGATTTCAATACATGAAAAACTTGGATATTTTTTTGCAGGCGCCCATGGATGAGAATTGTTGACCGGGGACCTTATTGTCTAACTTTGAATCTAACACGATACCTTTCAATTTGACATTTATACGACAGTTCAATTCTGGCATTTCAAACAGTTTTTCTATTTCCAGTGAGAGGCGGTCTTACCCTCCGCGAAGCCATAATCCTAATGCAGATCATCCACAACACGGGTCGTCTCCGAGCCGTCGACCTGGTCGAGATCAACCCTGCCCTGGGCAACGACTCCGATAGAAAACAGACCGTAGAAGCTGGGCTGTGCGTCTTGAAGGCTGCCTTGGGCTTCTCTAGAAGAGGCACCGCCCCGAGAGGCGTTTTGGACCTGCCTGTTCAAACGCATGACAATTTTTAACTAAATACTAACTAATACCATCTTTTCTAGTTATTTATTATACAATACTTAAAATACAAAGATTTGTGGTTGTAATATTATTAAAACTCGCGTGAGCTGACATACTAAATTATTATTACATACGGCTTGAACACTCACGTGTGATTGTTGTTGACTATGCCAACCTTTTCACCGATACAATTTCGGCATTTTCAAGGCGAGTGTCGTTCTGAGGATGACGACGCGGCGTTCACCGTCGTTGTCAAACGGGCACTGATAATGCCGAAATTGTATCGGTGAAACGGTTGGCATATAGCCAACAACAATCACACGTGAGTGTTCAAGCCGTATGTAATAATAATTTGTGGTTGTGGTAGTCAAAACGAACGAATTGCAAGTTGTATTATTTTCAAAAAGGTCGATACTTATATTATGATTATGTCTCTGCATGTAGTTTCCTTTTTATGAGGTGTAAGAGCTGATACTGGGCTCGACTGTGGAGGTACCACCATCTTACTTGGAGACCCCCTCGAAGTAATTCGGGGGAGAGTAAGACGACAGCTCACAGTCAAAAAACCAGGAGGCCTAACATGCCTGGGACCGATGGATGGCAGTATATCCATCCCTAATAGCCGGGTCGTATATGGAACAGACTGGTGACGGGCAGCGGCGTCACTGGTGTGAGGGTTCCGGCACCGCGCTCACCAACCCGCCTGCCCAGCGTGTGCGAGTATGGGCATTTCTTCCAGGATGACCGCCGGGAGTGGCAAAGTCCTGGAAAGGCTTATGTCCAGCAGTGGACGAACTAGGCTGATGGATGATGGATGGATGTAGTTCCAGTGTTTAAATTAAATACCCATATTAGCAGAAGAACTTAGTCCAACACGATATTCCTGAACATGATCATAAATGAGACATTTACCATCGGATGTTTTTTTGAGAATTACCTTATTACCTGCCTATCTTATTGTCTTAACTTCAACATACTTCACCATCGCTTTCAAAGGTATCGTGATTTGCAAGAAATAATTTTTAGCCAATCACGATCACGTAAGATTTGAAAGCGATAGCGATTGATATTGAAGTTATACAATAAGGGCCCAGATGCCTTATTGTCTAACTTCAACATCTATCGCTATTGCTTTCAAAAGTACGCGTGATTGGCTAGAAGTGATAAGTCACGTCATTTCTAGCCAATCACGTTACCTTTTAAAGCAATAGCGATAGACGATTTCATGACTATTTCCTTACACAATCGCACCTCTGGTTTACCCATAGCGGAATTCTAGAACGCACTATTAACTAAGGGAACGTGGATCTAATTCTAGGATACGGTGGAATATTCTCGGCCTGACATAGAAATAACATTGAACAATAATCGTCTATGATAATAGGTACCTAATAGGGGACTACGTAGAAAAGCAAATTTATTTTAGGACAGCAAAATACCTGCAACATCAGGACTAAAATTATGTTTATTTTGCGAAATCCATCGCTATGAATACTCTAAATATTATTAGAGTGCATTACAAACTAGAAAATATCAATCAGAAACAAATCCAAAGACAAGAATTTGAAAAAATTCCCCGGGCCAGAATTCGAACCTCTTGTTATCAAGACAAGCTGATATATCAAGCAGATGCAAAAAAAAAAAAATAGTGGACAAGTATGATGGAAGAATTCGCCGGTCTAGGTAGGAACCTCGGTGGCGCGCGCTGTCTTGATAACAAGAGGTCGCAGGTTCGAATCCTGGCCCGGGGAATTTTTTCAAATTCTCTTCTTTGGATTTGTTTCTGATTGATATTTTCTAGTTTGTAATGCACTCTAATAATATTTAGGACTAAATTTTTTCATCTTGCCCTCGTAAAGAAGGCTACTTAGATCATGTAGGTAAGTAAAAAACAAATAAATATAAAATAAAGTTTACAAAAAAGAATCGATTAAAATTGATCTGATCTTACGCAAACAATACACGGCCATTATGAATATTTCTGTTTTGGGTTTCTCCTTTGTTGTTTACGCGGTTACGCCCATGCGGAGGTATACGCGATATGCGAAAAAAATATGGGTGTTTTTTTTCTGTGTATTTCATTAAATACGCTAAAATTTTTAATAAATTTCTCGTATATGCATTTTGACTATATAGTCTAGGGTTTTGAAATTGCAAAACATGTTTGGATAAATTTTCCTCGATAGAAATAATTGTTGAAATGAGGTCTTCAAACACACTTTTTCTCCTCGTTTGACGAATAGGAACCATATTATTATACAAAACTCAGACATATTTTATTAGGTGTGTTTCAACAATATCAAGAGATTTGATATTTGAAATTTTGCTAGCTATTTTAGTTCTTTTAATAAAAATATAAAACTAACTTTTTCCCTTTTGCCCTGAATCCGCCCCTCTCGCACTGCGCGATCTTTCGCTTGGAGTGATAGTGACAAAAATAAAATTCTCATAGCCTCTTAACCAGTCAATTCAAACTATGAAAAACGTTTATTACTTTTCAAAAATAATTCTGTTATTCAAAGAATCATTGTAATCCCTACCAAATATCCGGAAAATTCCGCTCTACAATCTACATTTTAACTATTCAATTTTAAAATTCGGCTGACTGAAATATTTCAGCGACGGCCCACAATTTACGAGAATTTCATTTCACGTGACAAAGTAAATTCTGAAAATATCTCATTAATTGGCTCCACGATATTTATGTTTTATTAATCAATTTTATCTGAAAAACAAAATGAAAACATACTGACGCCGTATTCTCATTACAAAAAAGTGTAATGACCGTAACGCTTTCATCAATAGCGGGGACTATAAAATATAAACAAAATAATTGTTTTTATTATCTTTTAATTTATTTTTCTAGCTAGCTAGAACAACATTAGGTGAAATATGGACCTAACAGTATTAAAACTTTGGTAAGCAGCTCTTTATTTTCCACCAAATTTACAAATAAGTATCTAACTTTGGCTACGGTTCCGTAAAACAACCGTTTTTAGGGTTCCGTAACCAAAGGGTAACCAACGGGACCCTATTACTAAGACTCTGCTGTCCGTCTGTCTGTCTGTCACCAGGCTGTATCTCATGAACCGTGATAGTTGGACAGTTGACATTTTCACAGATGATGTATTTCTGTTGCCGCTATAACAACAAATACTAAAAAACAGAATAAAATACATATTTAAGGGGGCTCCCATACAACAGACATGTTTTTTTGGCCGTTTTTATATATAATGGTACGGAACCCTTCGTGCCCGAGTCCGACTCGCACTTGGCCGGTTTTTTTTTATTTTTACTTTTATAATGAAAGCGCGGCGGTTTATACCAAATATGTATGAATGATTTGTGGGATTAAATTTAACCAATTTACTGACATTTCTCCTAAATATAAGATGACTTTTGTTGATATAGTCCATATATAGTCAAATTCGTACTGCAGACTCGGTAAGTGGTGAAGACCAACGTTCAATGACCGTTTTTGCAAAATATGAAAAACTTTATTTGTGCCCCCATACTAATTTACGAACAACCAACCACGAGTCAATTAGTATAAGAAGCCTACATTTTTTTTGCGTTTTAAACAGAAACTGTCATTGAACCTTGGTCCGAGTCTGCAGTATGAATTTGGCTGTACCAACAAGTCTCCTTATGCACACATTTTATTCAAAAGAAGTTCATTTGCAGGTGCATCACTCTTGCAGTTTCTACAAGCGCCTTAGAGCCTATAGCACAACCCGACGAGGCAGCTGCGAAATTGATTCACGCTCATTTGAGCCAAATTCCAGACATCGAACCAACATTCATTCAGAACCCCAATCTGGGTAAAATAATAACGCGTTTATTCAAAGGGAAGCTCAGTGCCCTCCCGTTGTTCAACATTAATTTGAAGATAGACAGAGTCCCCGTGAGACTACCTTGGAATACGAACCAAACGGCTATTAACGAACTCGTTCCAGAGGCCGAGTTAGAAAGTCCAAAGCATATGAGGCAATATAAATATATTCCAGAAGCAAAACAAAAAAAACTCGCTGTGTAGTTCGTGGTTTCTTTATTGTTGAATTTATTACAGTCCGACTATGAATACACATTTGTTTTACACACTTATGTTTTGTACATTTCAGTACTATTTGATGGTCTACATCGATTTAGTTACTTCTAACTTCTATCAAGGGGATCGTTTCGTGTCCAGTGCGAAATGCACAACTTGAGATTGTTCTTCTTATTTTTTTGTTAAAGTTATGAAATAAATGTGATTTATGGCATTTAGCAAACATTACCAGGCTTTACCGGGAAAATTTTGTTATTTTTAACTTTAAACACACATTTAATCAGTGGCGTATTTTAAGATTTAGCGCCCTGGGCCTGTAAGGGTTTCCACCCCATAAATTAACGAGAAAAAATAAATTAAATCCAGCAGTGTGTTGATGTGGGCTCAGCATTCTCAGCTTAATGAATGAAAAAACTAAAAAGGCCATACAAAGAAATAAACATTTATATTCAAAAACATTCATATATTTTTTCTTATTGACATTTTTTTTAATGACAGTATCAATTCGAAAAGCAATATAAATTAGAAGATAGTAACGAATTAACGATTGATTATGAAAGGCACTCAAAGCTGAACGTGAGCGGCCGCCCCGGGCCATAGCCATTTTGGCCCTAGAGTAAATACGCCACTGCATTTAATTAATATCTTTAATTCAAAGATTCTTGAAAAAATCTTAAGTTGCGCGTTTCGCACCGGACACAAAACGATTCCACTTAAACTTCCCTTGTTTGTTACAATGTTTAATACATCTTTGTAAATACACTGCTAGAATTTAATGAAGCCACATATTTACTGATCATATTATCACAACTTTTCCAACAAAACATGTATTTTCAGATGATCGGTTAAGTATGTGGTTTTAATAATTTATTGTTAGTAATCTTTTCACACCTATACATACATTGGTATTATTTTTTTATGAAGTTATACAAGAAGCCTGTGACGTGAGAGTGACGTCATACAAAATTTAAACCACTCAGCAATTCATGCGAACAACTTTGTACAGTACCCGGCAGTAAATCGGCTTCGTAGAGCGTCGTCTGTCACCGGGCTGTTACTGCTTCGTGCGACAGAGATGACGCTACGACACGATGTGTAATATTTACTGCCGGGGCCTGTAGTTTTCAGGGAAGTCACGGATAAAAGTTCTACAATATTTAGATTGGTTAGTGAATTACATAACTCTCTTTCTCTCTTTTAAATGGCACACAAGGTTTCAATATCACACCATTTTCTTTTTTAACGGAACTATTCTCTGTACAAAACAAGTGGACGTAAATTCAAAGTCTAACCGTAACTTTGATAAAGATGTGGATTCCATTTAACATTTTAGAATGTAAAACGAGTAAAGATTTTAATAACAGCACCTTCTTCACAACATCAGAAGTGGGATATGACCGTATTGAAGATTCCTACATATTACGATAATACTCGTAACACAATATTACAACTTAAGCCCGATTTCATAAGGCTTGAAAACTCTATAACTAAATTTCTAGTAACAGTGATTTTGGAATTACATTTGATTTGTTTTAACACATCAAAATAATAAAACAATAAATTCACAATGGGAAATTGTAGAAAAAATAATTGTGCTAGATAATTCTAGAAGTTGACTTGTGGTCGGTAATGCTTTTGGAACTTGTTTGCTCTGAGTGAGAGTTTCATCTGCCACTTTGCCTGGACGCGCTTCATGAAGTGAATGTCTCGGGCTTTCCTAGAAGGAAAAATATATAATTAATACCAACATCATTGGACAATTACAAGGAAAACTAAATATTTACGAATATATGGATTATTATACAAATAAATAGCAATATTTTTTATGTATTCGAGTCAAATTATATCGTATTTATTTGTTTTTCTTTTTTGTTTATTTGTATATTATAAATAATTAAGACTCGACTGATGACGGCCTCACTGATGAGGTCGAAATGTATCGAAAAGTTTATTTTTATTATTATTATCTAATGGTTAAAACTATAAATGTTATTAATCCATACATATTTATAAGCCATTTCAAGGTATTAATAAAAAATATATATACATATTTATATAAACACTAGCTGTTGCCTGCGACTTCGTCCGCGTGGAGAAGATAATGCGGCCACAGTGTAATCCTTTGGGAATTCCACAATAAAAAGTATCCCAAGTTTTAAGTTGGATAATAAGTTATCGAACCGTGATCTCCCTTCCTTCCTTCTTTGTAATCCATGTCTCACTACAGTGGTAACCGCATCAAAACCCGTTAAGTAGTTTTTGCGTGATGCATGAAATACCGACAAAAATTCCGTTTTCTTTTTTTGTAACGGTATCCTAAACCGCTATTTTTTTTTTTTGTTATATGGACAATGTACAGACAGACACAGCTCTTTTCTTTTACAGTTTTTAATAGTATTTAATATACTAAGCTTTCAAATTTTTTGTTTTTATAGTACCTAGCCCGTTTCATCAAAGGTATAACCATTTGTTACACAATTGCTGCAACTATTTTCGTATTAAAAGTTTTTATTTACCAAATGAGATGACGCTATTTAAATTAAATATTTATTTATAAGCGTTCTAGTAATGAACAGCGCCACCTGTTGATTTTTTTATGTACTATACTTGTATACGCTACATAATTCTAACCAAACTTTTCTTGTTTTTTTTCTTTTATCAATTGTTCGTGACGTCTATAGGCCTTCATCGCCAGGAATTATTATTATTTGCTATGTAACTTCTAACTTCTAACAGTACAAAAGTAAACACCAAAAATATTTCAATGACGATAACTTTTTTCCAACACCCGATTTTAATGAAACAATGCGTATATTCTAATCCAAATAAATCTGTCCACTTGTAAAAACTACATGAAAGTCCGTTCAGTAGTTTCGGAGATGTACGCGAACAAACAGACTAACAGATAGAAGAGAATTCAAAAAATCGCTGATTTGTGTTCTATTACTCCCCTTTCTATTTTTATTACTTTTATTCAATGTACAGACACACCGCGTTCTAATCTTTTATTATATGACATTGATAATTAAAATATTTACGAACAAATTTCGGTATGAGATTAATACATACATACATATACTCACGCCTGTCTTCCAGAGGGGCAGGCAGAGACTACAGATTTTCATCTGCTACGATCCTGACACACCTCTTTCACATCCATCAATTTAGTCATACAAGCTTTTCTATTCCGAGAACTTTTGAGATTATTACTGCTTACTATACGAATGTAAAGGGAAGTAAATTTACTTATTAGATTAAAAAATCCATTAAGGTAACCATGGTGATACCCCATCGATTGACACCTCTATCCACCACAGACCCCACAATCAAACATGCAAACAGATTGTTAAAATCACCACCGTGCCTTTGCTTCAAGGCGGAGCAGGTTAAAAAATGCGAAATTCGTAACTCCAATAAACAAATAGGTAAGTAACGAAATAGATAAAAACAGCTAAGACTCACTTTGATTTATGCGAGAAAAACTCGACGTTTCGGTCAACTTAAGAGTGACCTTCATCAGGCTTCGCGAGGTGCCCCACCCGAGGTGCGCGTGCGACACCCTTTATCTATTTCGTTATGATGGATACTCACTCTAATTTCAGTGATATAAAATAGGTAAGTATTAGAAAAAAAATCTTACTTGGCTGCAACTGCCTGCTCTTTGGGCGCCCACCCAAGTGCCTTGTAGACACCAAGCAGCCTATGAAGTTTGCGGTCTGACTTCTTCACCAGGACTTGACTGTTGTGCGTCAAGTTCTGTTTGTAGTACCTGGAATTAGAGTATGCATTAAGAATAAAGATAACATAATTAAAAGATACCTTTATTATATCGAAGCTTCTGCCTTTCAAAGGGGTAGATACAGATCGCGTACTATAATTTCCTTTAAGAAAAAGCTGAAAGAACATTACCTCTCACTGTCTTAATAGGTAAATATAATATTATATCTATCAATATTTATGTATTCTATAATAAAAAAAAATATATATACACATGTTTTTTTGTATTTGTATTTTATAGTGTGTATTTATAGTAAGTATTTGAATACTATATTATTGCTATTTTAATGTAATATATATTTATATTTTTGATTTGCATCAATCTCCTTGTGCACTTGTATGACTACTCGTTTAAATTATTATTATTTTTTTGTTTGTTATTTCCTGTTGGTTTTGCTGGAAGAAATCTCTTCTTAGAGATAAGCACGCCAATGTGCATATTGTTTAAATGTAAATATTATATGTATCCCTGTTGTGCGTACAATAAAGAATAAAGAATCTCTGCTTCGATCCTATCATAGATCATTTTTACTTCCTCCAGATTCATCAATCGAGTCATACTAAGTGTTTTATTACGGGTGCTTCAATTAAAGACAGGACGGCTTCGCAGCCGGATTGTGAAACCCGCCTTTTTCTAATTAATCGAAACAGAACACTTAAATTGAAAATTCGCTCAATAGTTATTCAACAAAACCTTAGTACCTATGTATTGTGTATGCTGCCATCGCAAAGTTTCCATTGATTCCTTTAAATTAGAATTTCAACATCTTTTTAATTCAATTTTTTTTTTATTCTAAATGTTTTACTTTTACTTTTGCTAAAAACGGCCGCTTTTGGCATAAGTTAAAATTTTAGCTCATCAAAGACGTTGTCTATGAAAACTGTGCTATTTAAAAATAGTTCATCGCTATATCTATGCATTTACGTAAGCAGATTTTCGTTTGTTACCCGTGGTCCCTCTCGTAGTCCCTGAAATAGTCCCGTAGAATAATTTCAATAATTATTCTAGTGAGTAAATAACTCTTTTTTTTCTAAAGTGGCAGCACTTTCTCAGCAAAAAGCTCCTTAAGGGTCCGTTTCGCCAAACATGCTCTCGCGTTTGGACAATTTAGCATATTAAAACAAAATATTTTTAACAAATAAAATTTCTGTAGGTAGTTAAGGAGTTAAACTACATTATAATTTTTCAGATTTCACACAAGTATCACAAGCACCGGGAAAAAAAATCGGAAAGATCACTAAAATCACGAAAAATGTAATTTAGCGTTGCAAACAGAAAGAAAAAAATTTTTTTTGTTCCAAATTGAAATATTTTTTTTTTTTTCGTAAAGAGTTCAAAGTACCTTATTCATATAAAATATTAATATTTTTTCCTTTCGTTATTTAAAAAGAAATACACAAACTTCCAAATTCTTTTTGCGTAATTTTTCCGTACAGGAAAAATGTAGAATGTTTGAGTATTTCTTTTAAAATAACGAAAGGAAAAAAATAATCTTGAATTAAAACACTTGTACTAGTAGTTTCACTTTATTTTAAAATAAAGTGAAACTACTAGTACAAGTGTTTTAATTCAAGATGTGTTTCAAGTTTCACCAAGTGCCGACAATCGCAAGTATAAATTTTGGAAAAAAATAATAATAAAAATCTGTAAAGGCTATTTTCAATTCTTTGCTCTATAAAAAAATATTTTAGTTTGTAGTTAGATCAGTAGACTGATCATAATAGTTCCAAAGCCAAATTACGTTTTCCGTGATTTTACTGATCTTTCCGATTTTTTTTCTTAATGATTGTGATGCTTGTGTCAAATTTGAAAAATTATAATGTAGTTCAACCCCTTAACTACCAACACAAATTTTATTTGTTAAAAATATTTTGTTTTAATATGCTAAATTGTCCAAACGCGAGAGCATGTTTGGCGAAACGGACCCTTAATGTAACAGCTACTCCGGCTACCCTGTCCGCATCCGGAGAAACTGAACAATTACAGTGAGACTAGTCGGGCGATATCTGACTAATACATATGTCGTTAGTAGCCATTAGATTTACTAAAATTGTTCGTAATGTATGAATTGCGTCAGTGTAGATGTAATCTGCTCAAAGTTACACCCAGCATCAGGCACAGGTCCTCTAAAAAGGCCGCTTTGGATGAATCATATTATGATTCCGTTCTAATGCCGTCTCTTTTGCATGCATGAAAAAACTCTGACTCCATCCTACTTTCAAATCATTTTATGATTCACCCAAGTCGGCCTTCTTAGATCCCCAGATCAGAGGGGGGGCAATCCCTGTAAATTGGAATGGGAATATAAAGTACCGTTTGCATAGTAGTACTACTTATTAAACTCAGAAAAAACTGCTTCTCCAGAGTAAGAAATGATAGCTGATCTACTTAGCTGAACTTTATATAAAAAAGAAATATTTATATTTTATTTGAGAAATCTGTGACCATTTGGGATTTTTCACTTTTTTCGAAAAATAAAAATATTTAGTAAAATGAATTAAATTAAATGGCCGGTACCGAGAAATTGTTTTCAAATTTATTAATTATTTTACGAATGAAATCAATAAAACAAAACTGCTATTAAGAACGTTGATAGCTATTTTAAGTGTAAACTTAGTGGCTTCTGAAATTATGGTCCCAAATTTAACTATTTTCTCCTAATTAATAACTACGCAATACTGAAAAAGTATTTAGGATTTTTTGCACATCCTACCATTGGTAACTGTCATTTCATACACACATAAGTAAAATTGACGTTTGTGCTCCATTCCCATTCCAATCGCGGAACAATAATACTCATTAAATTGTAACACAATGGACATTTGTATTCGGTCTGCGTGTTTCGAGGGCCCCGTTTAACTGTGGTCCCATATTTGTGTCCAAAGTACGGCGACGGTTCACCACCCATACCCACTCATCACCATCTCTCATCACCACCACGGCGGCTTAAAAATCGTTGGTGAAACGTGGCTGAACGATTGTGGAGTGTGACTTGCATTTGAAAGTCCTATACTGGGGAATTCACATCGTGACGATGTATAAATAAATATTAACCTCATGAGGGAGCGATGTCCGACAGTAACGCCAGATGGCAGCACCAGCTGGAAGTCGTCTCCGTCAAGTGCCGCTGGACCTTCCACCTCCTCTTCCACATCCATCTCATCATCACCTTTCTCATTGTCAGGGTATGATGTACTGGAACAATCAATCAATATATGTCATATTTTATCTTATGAACAAAAAAAAATTTATAGGTTCTCATGTTAGCTTGAAAAATAAAGTTCCTTAGCCTTAAATAATAATTTTAATATTCAAGATGCATTTTTTTATTATTTTTCACTAAATGCGGAACATCTAATAAAGGCTCCAGTACACAAAGGAGGTAAACTCTATTGCATTTCGCTTTACTCATATAGCTTTGTCCCCTTCATGAAGATTTCGTGGGCCACCATGAGCCATTTTATACCGGGGCGCGTGATGTTAGCTGTCTGTCACATCTATCGCTTTCAACTTTTAACCATCTACATACACAGCTAAAATTTTTAGTATCATCTTGCAATTTTTTACATTTGAAGGGTACAGGGAAAGAACAAATGTCACATCGTAAGGAAGGGCTAGAATAAATGTGTAAATAAATAATAAAAACTTTTTTTTTTCGTTTGTTAAAAGGCAAAGTAACACCTTAAAACCGAGTTTAACGAAAATAAACACACAATCTTATTTTTACCAAGTAAAAAAAAACATATACAAATTAACCCCACATATATTCAAGCCCGAAAAGAAAAGATCTATTAAAGTTATACATTTATTCTAGCCCTTCTTTACGATGTGACATTCCTTGGTCTTTCCCTGTACCCTTCATTTGGCTTGTAATAGTAACGTAACGGTACTTTTTAACCCTCACACTCGACCTCCTGCTCTACCCAGGTAGACTAGGTACTACGCAAGTAACTCTACTACCAACTAGCCTTAATGTAAGGCTAGTTTAACAGTTAGTAACACGCCTTCTAACTGTAGAATGAAAACGGATAATTTGAATACAATAAACAGAAAGGATAGCAACGAACCTATAGTCATAAAAGTCTGCATATTCAGCTAACGCCAGGCCTTCGTGAAGCATTTTACAGTGTCCCTTGTTGACCATGTGTCCTCGAGCTGCTTCCATGGAGTAGAATGTTCGGCCGGTCTCATTGCACCATAGACACATGAAGCCTTGAGAGATCTAAAAAAATGAAAAGCTAAGCTACGGATATGCTTGTTTTAGCTACATTAAAGCCGATTCTGAAGGCTTTAATTTTAGTTTTAGTGCTGTCAAGACCTAAAATTTTCCAAAGTAATTTAGCTTCTATACTTGACACATAAGGACTATTTTGCAATGAAGAAAATTTAGTTTTGACAGCACTAAAACTAAAATTAAAGCCTTCGGAATCAGCTTTAATGTCTTTATAGAAGACTTCAATTTAAAAATATTTTATTTTGTTTCCAGATTAAGACAATTTGGACTCCCTAACCAAATAAATAACATTAAAGACGATTCTAAAGGCTTTACTTTTAGTTTTAGTGCTGTCAAAACTAAATTTAATTCATTGCAAAAAAGTCTTTAAAAGTTAAGAACAGAATCTAAATTACTTTGGAATAATTTTATGTTTGGCAGCACTAAAATTAAAATTAAAGCCTTCAGAATCGGCTACATTGTAATGCTAAACTTTGCTAAACTAAATTTAACAAAACTTCCATCTATGTAGAATAGATGATTAAATTTGAATTCAATTTCAAATAGATATATATACATCATCACGACATGAATCCGCGAGGGGGTGGAAACTGGTGATAGTACTCGTCCATACAAACAACTTTTACTTATTGCTGGAGCCAACAAACGTCTCGCAAAAAAAAAATCTGCTGTTCCATAGAAAAGTTACATAGCTAAAATGTATGAAATAACAGATATTTTCTCGATTTTTTTTCATGAAGAGTTGTTCATATGGGCGCGTTCTATCGCCAGTTTTCGGTTTCCGCAACTTCACCTTAACACCCTATACACATATTTATTATTCTTACAATTAAATAAAAAGCGATTTAGCTCCCATATTTCAAAACCGAAAAAGACTACCTTTATTACATAAACAAAATTATAGTCAATGTCGTTTAAGCAGCTGCCGGACAGAACCTCAGTAGCGTAGTGTAGTTCAAGTGTAGCATTGTGGTGCCCCTTAAAGTAGAATCAATCTACTAATGGTAGTGATACTTTTAATGATGCTGGATTCACATTTCTTAGCCAGAAATATGAATCCAAGCTGATTTCAGTTTGACCGCCACCAGCGACCATGACATCTCTTGTCTACGCATTGAAATTGTATATGATATCCTGCTGTCAGTGATGAGCGGGCGATCAAACTGAATGCAGTCCTGAGTGTACAAATGAAAATAAGTTAAATTGCAACATTTTGAATATTTGAAAATACCTTTTCACCCAAGTATAAGAGAAGTCCTCTGACATCCACACAGAATTCTACATCAGGTATGAAGAAGGAATGTATCTCCGACATATGCTTGAGGCTTTTGACCATATTTTTGCTGTGGTGGCCACAGAACAGGCAGTCCTGTGGCTTGATGAGAGAGTCACTGTCCTTGATGCGGCATTCATCCCACTCATCAGAATCAAGCTGGGAAAAGACAATTAAACAAAATTACATAAAAACATGATTTATTTCATAATGGAACTAAAGGTTACGCAATATTAACAATTGTTTCTTTCTAAAGATTAGCTATTTGATTGAACTTTCTGCAATGGGTCTTGATTTTATGGCCTAGCAAGTTCAGACATGATACTCCTGTACAAGAGTGAGGGGGGATGAAAGAATGCCAGGGGGAACGCGCTGACTCTAATGCCAGCAACTTGTAAATACAGATATGGCCAAACGCACATGGTATCGGTATATCAAAATGAGTTATCCAATTGGAACAGTTATTGGCCATCAAGCCAAACAAATTACATGCAATGGTTTTTAAAAAAGTTTAAAAGGGTGTAAAATAAATCTGGATCTTCGGACAGCCTCTTATGAACACAGAAACAATTGTAGCATTTAACAAACACAATGCAACTGCAGCGATGAACTTTGCAACGGGTTGCAAAGAGTTATAAACTACCATTTTGCATGACTTTGACGAGCATTGATGCAAGTATCGAGCATTGCAAATAATTTCTGATGCTCTCTGCATTGTATTTGTATCCAAGCCACAAATTTATCTGTTCCAGTCCCACACAGTGAATATAGAAGCCATTTTAGTTTGGTCCACCGGAACAGATTAGTTTGTAGATCTCTATAGTCTGTCATTTTGACAGGTAAAAATGGTTGTTTATTACACATCCATCTCTGCAATCAGTTGCAGAGTTCATCATTGCATCATGTTTGTTAAACATGACAAATGTTAATTTAGCACACTTAGCGGCCATAGCACAGGTGTGTCAAATTCTACACTACAGTATAAAAAACAAAGTGGACTAAAGTCAGGGCAGTTACTCATCAAATGCCTCTTAGACGCAGATGACCAAGTTCTCCTTGCTTCATCGACGGATGAGCTGCAAGAGAATGATTCCTTTAAAAAGAAAGGAATGAAAATGAATGTCAGAAAAACAAAGGTTATGGCGCTAGAGAGGGATGAAGCGGTGGCTAAATGAAAGGTTAAGATTGGAGCCAAGGAAGTAGAGCCTACCCCTCTGGGCAGTGGTGTGCATAGAACATTTTTTCCGGAAAAGCAACCAGAAGATCAAGTTTGACAATCAAAAAAATTTTTTTAATTGTCAAACTTGATCTTCTGATTGCTTTTCTGGAAAACAGTTGTATGTACGCCACTGCTTCTGGGAGACAGGCGTAAGTATTTTTATATATATATATATAAAACAAACACATACAAACTATTTTTAAGTATTTAAGGATATAAATAAAAAATCAAATTTTTTTTAAACCCTGATTTTGCAGCTGTTTCATATAGAAGTCTACAGACACAGTATTTTTTGTGTTGCAACACCGTGTGCAGTGACCGTTTTCCTTAGCACACTCACAGATCATGGGAATGTTACGTACAAACTTGCTAGGCTTATAATAATATTTCTTTGACCATCATTTAAAAAATAAAATAAAATAACAAGTTATTTCATGCTACTAACCTCTTCAATATCTGAATCTGTTTCAATATCGTCATCTCCTGAATGTTCAGCATTGACAACTACAAATTTAGCAGGCTTCGGGACTTCCTTGTTCTCCTCATCAATCTTGACGAAGCTGTCTGTATCAGAGTTGTTACTATGTTCCTCTTCTTTACTCTTATTGTACTTCTCTTCAGATACTTTGTGCTTCTTGCTGTTCAAATGATTGTTATAAGCATTCTTTGTGTTGAATAACTTTGAGCAATAGTTACAATATTGTGATTCATCACGGTTTTCTTGAGCCGACTCACGGTGTTCCTGTACTCTAAGCTCGAACTCCTCGAAAGTCACAGGAGGTATTGAAGCTACCTTCCTTTTTAGATTATACCTGTGCCAGTCTGACTTGTAGTGCTCCCGCTGAAGCTCAGGATTCTTGAAGAGCACTTGGCACGTGATGCATGTGAAGGAACCAGACATGTTTACGGCTCTATTTAATAGGCAAAGCTAATTTGAACCCAATAGAAACGGTGGACTAGTTATTACGGTAATTACGCTGTTCCTGTGATATGAAATCCGGAAAATAATATCGATGAAATGATAACGGATGAAGAAATCCACATCGAAAGAAACGTGCATGTGTTTGTGTGCGTATGTCAATGTCAACTGTCATTGAAAAATTCACAGAGTAGAAAATGTATGACTTCGTTCACAAAAATCGGATCTGAAAGTCGGTACATGTATGGCATAAATGGCAGGACGTTCAAAAGTTTGTTTTACGAAATGGAAATAAATATATAAAAAAAAAATCAGCTGATCACGAAGAGAAAATGTCAAATCAAAACAAACTTATGAAAATTTATAAATAATTATGTTTTGTGTGTTGCGTACGTATCGAACTCAAACTGGTTATCTCGATTTATTTACCATTTACATATCTCTATGTAGGTATAAAGTTTTCTGTAACTATATAGACAGTAATTTAGTATAAGATGTTGGAAACAGAAGACGTTGATGAAGATTACTTTACACCCTCAGCAAGGTAAGAAAATGAATTAAATTTTCTAATTTGCAGTAAGTGATTTGTTACTTCAAAAATATATGTTTCTGACTTAACTTTATAACTACAATACCTATATTCTTTTCCAGTACGACCTTAGCTAATATTTTCCAAAATCAGCCAAACAGTAATGAAGAAGATGCATCACTAAAATATGTGCCACCCAAACCCAGCGCATCAAAACCCGAGGATTCCAAGACATCTGATTGCATTTTTGCATGTGCCCTATTCTGCTATGAGTGGTATGTATCTAATCAAATGCTTTTTAGTTGAGAATCAGTCCATTTAGTTTACCCTTTTCGAACTTTACCTTTCAGGCACAATAACATCTACACCCCTAAAGGAAAAGTTGGATTTGCCATAATGAAAATGTTGAAGTCTGGTCAAAGCAATATCCTACTGTATGACTTAAATAAAGTAACATTATCTTGCACTACAATACAGCCATCATTGAATATTAAACTTAGAGGTGAAACATACATATCATTTTATGACAATGCCCAGAAATATTGGAGTCTTTGTGGATCAGCAGAAGAGATCAAGAAACTAATTGAAACATTGAAAATTTTAAAAGTTGAAGTATTACAGTCCCCAAATGAAGAGAAGCCGCAGCCTAACCCTAAACCAGTAGAAATCACAGTCAAAACTTTAATCAAAGAAGAAAAAGAACAAAGTGACACAGATTCTTCTGTAAACAGGAGAACTAAAGCATCAATTCTTAGTAGAATGGCCAGTATGGGACATTCTATACTGCCACCACAAGCATTAGAAACAGATAGGACTAGTGATTCATCAGATACAAATGATACATATGATCAGCACAAAGTATTGAGACACAAACAAACAAAAATTGTGCAAAAGAAAGCTCAAGATAAAAGCCAAAATGACTTCTCAAAACATGTTACAGAATCTCATAAAGCTGCTAATGATTTACACACTGAAGAAATTTCATATTTATCATTGTCAAATAAACAACTGTTGCCAATGCCAAACACAATCATTAGTACTTTGAACAGTTCCAATGATATGGCTGTAGTAATGTCTGAACAAAGAATAAACAATAGTGAGCTACATATGAACATGGGCAGAATATCTGACAAAGTTGATCAAATATTGGACAAAGTAAATGACCTGAAACAGAAAGAAAATCTGAGTGAATCAAATAGATTTCAGAATGAAATTTTTCAGAAATTACTGAGTGAATACGAAAAAAAAATTAGTATTTACGAAGAGTTTATTAAATCCAAAGGATTTTCTTTACATGACACAAACATTAAGACAAATGCTAAGGAATCAGCTCGTGTTGAGATAGAATCTGAACACAAAGATATTGAAATAGAAAGACTCAAAAAGGAAATATGTGGTCTCGAAATTCTTAAAATAAGTAATAAACAAGAAATAACTAGTCTAACAAATGAAATTAAGCTTTTAAAGATCAAGCTCAATGAGGAAGAAAGTACTTTAAAAAATGTAAATAATAGTTTGATTGCTAAAATGGAAGAACTTAAACAAGAAAAAGAAAATAAAAATGAGTATTTGGAAAAGTATCAAACTGCTCGAAATGAATTAGAAGAGATAAAAAACTTAAATAAAGCGACAGAGTTGGCTCCTGCAGAAAACAAGATTAAAGGTATTATGAACGATACATTTCAATCTATTGCAGCAAATTTTAATAATGATGATGCATATTCTGGTGTAACCGTTAAAAACATTGCTGCCACTGTAATTAAGAAAGTTACTTTAGAAATGTTAAAAGAAACTTAATTACCTTCATTGGATAACTTCTTTATTCCATAAACCATAAGGCAGTCAATTAGATAGTTATTGACCCATAAAATGGCTAGAAATCTTTTGTAATTGTAAATAACTTGTCATCGAAAGTCCTTAGTTCTACAAAAGTTATGAAAATATTGCTGTTTAATTTTTAAGAATAACCAATATGTAAAACTTTTTTTTAATAATATTTTTTTTATATAATTAATACATTTATTTACCAATTTAATTATAATATCTTTTTTAATACACCTGCTCAAAATGTGCTAGATTATGTACCTGTATAGCGTGTGCAAAGTAAATTATTTTATTTTTCAACAGCTAGCGCCATCGTTTTCGGACCTAAGCACTCTGTGGACTAGCTTGACATATCGTTATGTTGGTATTCTGATGAGTACCTATAATAAAAATAGTTGAAAACATTATAGGTATCCATTTCTCAAAAGTTGTGGAATTTTGATTGTATCAAATAATACACTCTGCTTAGAAAGGGGTAAAGACTACGGTATGATTTTGCAGGAATAAAATATTTGTTTTTAATAGGTACAGTGGAGATCACATCAAGCTATACACTTGCAATACTAAATTAGCCCCTATACTGTATTGCAGTCTTTCTCAAAGTGGGTAATAACGCCCCCTTGTGGGCGCTGGAGGCGTAGAGGGGGGCGGTAAGGGGCCCAGAAAAAATTAGGGAGGTTTAGGGGGGCAATGGCTGGTTTTTAATATCATCTACTAACATTTTATAATTCACTGAAATTAAAACCTACTTATTACCTTATCCATTAATATATTATATTAACATCGATTACTTCGTTCATTTTTCTGCCTTTTTGATTGTATAAAAACTAAAAAGATTTAACGTAGCTTTCATAGGATAGCCCGTGAGCAATCAAGTTGAAACAAGTTTTTGTTAAATAACCAATGATTTCAAAAGCTTAGATGAGCCCTGCTGGCACCTAAAATCTATTGCATTGTTTTTGAATGAATGCCAACGCGCGCACACTAAAATATGAGTTCGCAATCTGTCTACGGTCAGCAAATTAATCAGACTACTAAGTTATAAAATTATTATAGAGTGGCATGGGGACATGAAAATAAAACACGTTATAATTTACAAAGAGTATTTGAAATGAACTAAGTTTAATCCAATGTAAAAAAAAACAATTAACTAAACACGGGGAAAAAATTTTTTAAAAAAATTGACTTCCTTAAGTTTAATAAAAAAAACGCCAAAGAGCAAGTCAGACTCGCGGACCTAGGGTTCCGTGTTGTGGATGATAAATTTAATTTTGTCATTTTTTTTTCGTGAATATCTCAACCGCTTTATTTTTCCTGTAACCTTTACGTAAACACATATTACCATGACTTTTTTCATATTTTTTGGTCCACCAGTTTTGGAGATAAGGGGACATACATTTTTATGGTTTTTAAAGATTTCTCGAAATAGATGCAATAAAATAAAGCCAAACTATATATTTTTACAATCAGCTTTTTAATACCTACAATTTGATACCCATATTGTATCTTTATAAATTTTTTTTTTTATTTATTTTACTTCTTTTTTTCTCATTTGTGCTTAACTTTTTTTTAAATCGCTATAGTTTTCCTGTAATTGGCCAGTTATGATCTATAATCGACATTTTTTTCATATTTTTCGGTCGGAGATAAGGGGGGAGGACATACATATTTTTGTGGTTTTTTAAAGATTTCTCGAAACCGGTGCAGTAGATATAGTAAAAGTATATACTTTTACAATCAGCTTTTTAATATCTACAATTTGATACCCATATTGTATTTTTAGAATAACATTTTTTATTTTTCTCATTTTGTTAGAGAAATATTTTGAAAATTTTCAATTTTTTTTTACACCGTGTGATGTGGGCAAATTAATGCTATTTTTTGCCAAATTTCATGTAATTATCTTTAACGGTGCTAAAGTTATGAGGCTGTGACATACGGACGAATGGACAACGGAGTCTCACCATAAAGGTTCCTTTTGTACCTTTTAAGTACGGAACCCTAAAAACAATATTTTCGATTTAATGTTGAGATACTCAAATATCTGAGCAATTTTCTTTTTTATTTTATTTTACGTGATTAATAATTTAAAGATTATTTTAAATACCAAGTGATGTTTTATTGAATGTATACGAGCATTTCTCATTTTTTTTCGTAACTTGATTTTTTTGCTGTCCCACAAAGTTATTTATCATTATTGTGTACAAAATGGTCTAACAGTATTTAACTGTAGACGGTGTGGTTTTCTTTATTTATTTTTGAATACGAAAAAAAATACTGAATGTCTAAAATAATTATATATTAATTAAAATTAAGTAAATAAAAAACATTCCCAAATTTTAATGTATGAAAAGTCACGTGTCCCATACGACTTACTGATACTTTGATCGCTAATATTTCGGAAAGTTTAAAAGCATCCTACGTATTTTTTGATTTTAATTGCTTAATCATTATGTCGGGGTTCATTTCATATTATCTTTGAGAAGAGGCTAGTGCATTATTTTTTCAAAAAACACATTTTAATCTTGTCCCAGAAAAGTTTCAAAAAGTGACATCCTCTTTTGTTACCAATTTTAGCATATTACTTTTGTGAAATATACCAATAAGTTGATATTTTTAGTTTTTGGCAACACTCTACGTGACATTTCAGTATGCCATTTTGTTGAGCAGTATCTCTCTGCTGGATGGCGTCTTAAAGTGTACACGTGCCTACTATTGCTCAATTTCTGTTCAGTTTTTGTTACCAGATTTTACAGGTAAATTGTTAATATCCCATAAAACCATTGTTGGTTTTTGAAAGAGAATATTCTAAGTTACATTCGAGTTGAATTTAAATAAAACAGTAATTGTTTTTACTGTGATGAATAAATTTCAAAACATAAATTATTCTCGTATCGTTACTTCTTCTTTTGTTACTTTGGCATAGTAATGTATAAGAGGAAAGTTAGGTAACAAAAAAGGAATTCAAACAAAAGTAGCAAAAAAGGTAACAAAAAAGGAATTTTGTTCTCTTATTTTGTTACTGTCCCAAAATTAATCAACATTAATTTTGAATTTTCCTGGGTTTTAATTGACTTAAAACACCTAAAAATGATCGTTAATAATGAAAAATAGAAACATGTCGGGATAAATAATATTATCTTTCTATAATTAATTTTGGTTTTCATAAAATAAAAACTTTTGCCTTTATGTTTGTACCAATGGTAACAAAAAATAATTATTGCAGAGTTTTCGTAAATATGTTTTTATTTAAAGGGATATTTTTGCTGAAATTATTAAAAGTATAATCATGAATTTAAAGAAACAATGTTTCCTACTGGTATATCTACAATAACTTATCCAATTTTCGCCAAATAAGTAGTAACAAAATAGGACGCTTTTTTTCACCCCCTAATTGGATTTTCACAATTTTATCACTGAAACGGTGAAATCACATACGTGCTATACCAATATTATCAATCTAAACATAATAAATTATCAGATTTTTATGTTATATACATATATTTACGATATTTTCATTTTGGACAAGTTTTTGAATTAGTAGCAAATTTTTTGAGAAATGCTCATACACATCCTTTTATATTATTTATTTAGTCTTTTATTTTATATTTTATTTTTCATAGTTTCTTCCAATCTTTGATTGTAACTTTAGCTTACTGTACAAATACTGTCTATCATTTATATTGTAATCTGTTTATCGGCACCCATAGTACAGACTCTCCATGGTCTAGTCTGGGAGCCACTGAATATGAATACTGTTTTGAATGTAGGTAAACTGTTTATGTGAAATATTACAATTCTTTTTATTTATTAACAAACTTGCAAAAGTAAATTTCTTTATGTAAAACCTCCCAAATTCAATAATTTAACATGCCTTATTTTTCGTTTTATCACATTTTAGATGCATGATGAATGTACGAGGTTTGAACAATTATATTATCATTGGGTTTGAAAGCCAAAATACGAGATTTTTAGATGGTTATGTACGGGGAAAATATGCTACGGTTGGCAACCTTGATCGTTATTGTAATACAACGTGTAACAGAAAGGTGTAACCATATTTGAAGAGCTTATTCAGTCAATGGTATAGAATTATTTTTACTATGGAGCCAACCATGAAATCTCAAAAAAAAAATCTGCCCTTCCATATATTTCGGCCGAGCGGCATTGCATTTTCCTATGAAAAAAAAAAAAAAAATGAGACAGTGTTTGTTCCATAGTTAAAGTTGTTCTATACCATTGATTGAATAAGCTCTTCAAATATGGTTACACCTTTCTGTTACACGTTGTATAGTTATTGTAAAACCGAATACCGTATTTTAATTATTACACCAATAAGTATAGTTACAGAAACTAGGTATATATACAAGGTGACTTTTTGATCATCGTCCAAATTCATACTAGAGGCTTGATAAGTGATCAGTATTTTGGATCAGTAACAATTTTTGTGAAATTCGTATAATGAAATTTCGGCTTCCCATATAAATTCAGTTCCAGTCCCGAGTGAATCACTATGGCGAGTCGAAATTTCATTTTACGAATTTCACCAAAATTGTTACTGATGCATGATACTGATCACTTACCAAGCCACCAGTATGAATTTGGACGATGATCAAAAAGTCACCTTGTATATGTACGGTTACGGTTTGTAACGCCTACTTCTAGCTCTGGCTGTCAGAGCCGCGTTCAAATTAGAGGTCGCGACATTGGGTTCTAAGACCATCTCCGTTACACGCGTTGAAAATTATATACGCTACCCTGTTGTCAGTGTTGAAACCTGACGAAAGTGTTAATTTATGAACGGCTACCTGTAGTGTGGTACCAGTGTTTCCAAGACACGGTAATTACCATAGATAAACCGTAATCTAGCCCAATATACTGCCTACACTAAACATGCATTACCGTGTCGTTTTCACCGTAATTTTGCTTATGAATCACCGAGCAGCTTTTATTTGCATTTGACGAATCGCTGCCCCACTCAAATACCGAATGTGAGCGTATTTTCAGTCATGGCAACGATATTAAGACGCAAAAAAGAAATAAATTGTTGACGAAAACAATAAAAGGAAATATTTTGGCTCAGCAATCAATGAAGAGAATTGGTAAAAATTGTGTTGATTTTAGGCCAACCAGTGAGATGATTCGGAAAATAAATAATTCAATGTACGAAAAAGTTGTCCTTTTAGAAGATTCAGAATGAGAATAACTGTTAGTAGTTTTTCATGTTGACGTCTAGTCACAAAAACTACACATTCTGATTGTAACAAATATATAATTTTAGTAGCCATTTTAATAAAAATTTATAAAAAGATTTTACTTTAGTTACCTACACATACCTACATAAAACTCTTTATTTTTTCCTGTACAAACATTATCAACATGGTATAATAACACGGTAATTGACGCTGCACAGTGAGCTGAAATAGAATGTTCGTGGAATTAGTGATAATTGAAAACCACCTTTACTTTTCAGATTGTTTGTTGATACCAGCGTGATTTACTAATTACGACGATGATTTATTTCTCATGATTTTTCTTCCTAAAACGTATACTTTAGCCAATAAACGCCTTGGTTTATTTTTTTGTATGGAGAAAAATACATTTGGTCAGTTTATTCAAAATTCTCAACATAAATGGGTTAAGGATTCTATATGATTAGCTATGATTATACATATAGGGCTGACCTCGCAAAATTAAACGCTCGCATCCGTGCCAATTTACTGACCAACTTAATAGTGTAGCTATATGTATAATCATAGCTAAGCATAACTATTAGTCTAATAGACTTTTAGAATCCTTAACCCATAGTATATGTTGAGACTTTTTGAGACTTTTGAATAAACTGACCAAATGTATTTTTTTCCATACAAAGAAATAAACAAAGGCGTTTATTGGCTATATATATATAAAGTATACGTATTACCCTGCGTTCCGAAATAGAATTATATCGCTAAAATCGATTACGAAAGTATGAAGTGAATGGCTTATGATCTATTGTAATTCTATTACGGACCGCAGGGTTAGAAAGAAAAATTATCAGAAATAAATCATCGTCGTAATTAGTAGAATACGCTTGTATCAACAAAAATCTGAAAAGTAAAGTTGGTTTTCATTCATCACGAATTCAACGAAAATTCGATTTCAGTTCACTATCATGGCTGTACAATATTGGTTCCCTCTGTGTATCTATAATTTGTGCTGTCAGTGCTGTGTATTCAATATACTCTATGGTATCTGTCTGTGGTGGTACAAACAAATAAAATTTACTTGTTTCGTAAAATATGATTTTTAAGTTGTTCCGTGTTTCTAAGAATTGAAAATGAGTGTTGAGGAATTACAGAAATCTTTAAGTGAATATACGGAACAGGTAAACAAGTTCTTCTCATCTAAACCCCATCGTTTGCACATAACCAAGTTCTTCTCATCTAAACCCCATCGTTTGCACATAACCAATTTTGAGTATCAACCAGTTTTTAAATTTTATAGCTTTCCATGATAGAAGAAGCACTTAAAGTAGCAGGAGACAGCAGTGAAAGAGATTCTTTACTTACTTTACAATCTGACTTGACTCAACTTATTCAATTAACCCAAGAAAGTTTGGATGCAATTTCTGCCAAAGAGTGCGGTGCTCAGTTCAGTGAAACAAATACAGAAAGAGAAGACAAAAATGAATTGGACAATGAATATGCCCTATTTATGGTCAGTATGAGTAAAGCAGTACTTCTGTTCCTTAATCTATTCTTTTGTACTTAAAAAACAAATAAAATATCTTGAAATTTTAGGCTGAAATGGCAAAGAGTGGAGCATATGAAAATGGTAATGATGATAAGGCAGAAGATTCAAGTGCAAGCAACCAGAAAGACAATACAGATGAGGACAGTGATATTGAGGTAATATTATTTAGTGCTTTTGATTGTCATACCTGCATAGCTAGCACAGTAAAAGCTAGCATTGTATTGACTGCTTTCTCTAAAACTCTGTCGTAAACCAAGATCCGAAACAGTCTATCAACTGTATTGCGTTCACAGAACAGTTTGTATATAATAAGAATAAGTATCAGTGAATTGACCAAATAATCAATTGTTTTAACGAATGAAACCTCTTATAATTTGACAAATTTAAAGAGTCACTGTTGTACTATGAAAGGCATGCAAAAGTAAATGTTTTGAAAATAGCACGATAGCATTACTATCCCAGAGTTGTTCTTGTCCTTTCCTGTCAAATGAAATTAAGAATGTGGAATGTGGCGTCTCCTAGCAGTGATAAAAAAAAAGATTATGCACTAAACGTGCAACTCTTACAGTTTATTGGTTTGGTGTGTAGTAGAGGAAAAAAGCCTTGGAAATTTTTTAAGTTTCAGTATAAAGACAGGCCGCAGGCTGCTTGTGAAAAACATACAGACCATTTTTTTTTCATTCTGTTCCCATAATGTCACTCCATGGGTATGTATTTTTAATAGAGATGAAATGAATATCCGGTTACTATCCGGTATCCGGCCTAACCGGCCATTTTTTTGGTATTTGGTATCTGACCGGATAGTAACCAGTATCCGGCCGGATACCGGATACATAACTCAACATACAAAAAATCATTTAAATCACAAAATAAATTGATTGTATCAATTATTGGATAATCTAAGTTTATAGATAAAGACAGGCTTTTCAGCAATTGTTGGGAATAAACGTTTGTGCTTTTCTTTATACATTACACCAGCTTCAGAGAAATGTCTCTCACAATATACCGGATGTAACTCAACAGGTATCTTTTAATAAAAACACATAGTCTAAGAATCATACTGAACAACTTTTCCAAAGAAACATACTTGTGGAGATGAAAAAATATTTTCATGTTTCCTTACTCATTTTATAAACCTACTGTGAATTTTAAAAAGGCACTGGGTGGGCAGGTTCAATTTTTTTTTCAATATGTTGCTTTGGGATAGTTGTTCAGTATGAACAGTAGATTGTGTGATTTCATTTAAAGAAACCTGTCCATTTATATACAGTATACGCTGCTGTAAAGAGACAAGAGATACATAATTATGTACATATTTGTATGATTGTGATACAATCATTTAGAAAATGCACCAAATAATCTTGCCCAGTCGCCAGACTTGCTCAATTCGTGCGAATTTGGTAAAATTTCATTACTCCTTTATTTTCAGGATGAGTTGGCAACCCTTTTGGGTATGAAATGTTCTGTCTACCACACACACAAGTGGGGCGGGCAGCCGACCCTGCATAACGCTATGGTCAGTACAGTTGAGCCTCGGCAAAATGATGACCAGTTCAAGGATTTGCAGGTGTCTATACTTTATGTCTAATAATATGAGGCATTGCGAGCAAAAATTTTTGCAGACAACAGTGTCTCATTTCAAATGTGATCTTTGTACAACATCCCTGGCCTCCCGGTACATGTAAGAATGATGGAGAAAAATATTGCATTACATATTTGCACTTCCCTGTTTAGCAATACAGAAAAACGTGGACATACTAAGTTTGAAGATATCTCGTATGTTAAGGACAGACTCCATAAACGCAGCAACTTAGTGTGGGCGTGACCAAATGTAACGCTATTACATATGCACGCTCGAAACTTGCGAAGGCAATCGCACTGATTTCGTCCCGAGTACAAAATTAAAAACCTATGTTAAGAGATACAAAATTTTGGCAATAAATTCAAGATGACTTTATGTAAATCAATAAAAATACATTCTACACTTTTGCTTATAGGTATTTTAGGGGTTTGTTGTTAGGATATGATTCAGCCTAAAATATTAAAAAAACATTCCATGGACACGTCATAATTTTGTGTATTCGTTTTCATGGAGGTTTGTGCTTATAATGGCGATAAGTAAAAAAATAGAGGTGCTTCTTTTTTGTGTACAGAAAAGCGTTTTGAAAACTTGTGCTCAACTGTGAATTCATAATTTAAAGAAAAATTACATACAATTATTTTTTCAAGTATTTAATAAGGTTACTTCTTAACTTTGAAGGATGGTTACAGAAAAAAAAGGCCCATTAAGGTCTAGTTTTTTTTAATGGTTTTTGTTGCTGAAGGGCAATAGCAGTTTTTGAAAATGCTTAGAAGCCATTGAACACATTTTAAATACCCTTTTCTATTTTTGGACTTTCAAGACTAATATGCTGGAACACGAACTTTCAACTCAATTTTAGTCATGTTCTATAAGGCCTTGGTTGACCATATTTTTTCCAAGTGGTAAATGATATTAAACTAATAAATAACTTTGAAAAAAAAAACAACTACAGACATCCAATAGAAAGAGCAAAAAATAAAAACTAATGTCAAGGTGAAAATTATGAAAAAATCATGAAAAAAATTATATTTCCTAAACTACTAAAAATCGCGGAACATACATGGGGGTGATTTGGATACCCCTAGATATAAGGCAGCCAAAAAAAAAATTTGTACGTCTCTTTCCCGGCTACCCTGTATGTAATAGATTTCTGTAGGTATAACCATAAATCAATCTGTATACAATGTTGCAGGTGCGGGTATTATTTACACAACCCACTCATGCTGAGATGCTGCCGTGTCCGTTCTTCCTCGATGGTGAATGCAGATTCAGTGATGAACAATGTAGGTGAGTCTGCATGCTTCAAAGCTTTTTTAAGGCAATATGTAAAAAAATACGGTGCTTTTCTTAGTATTTCATTCGGGCATATGCATTTTTACAATATTTTACTATATGTATGTTTGGATAGATTTTCCTCGATAGAAATAATTGTTGAAATAGGGGGTTCAAACACACTTTTTATCCTTCTTTGACAAGACCACCCAAACATATTTTATTAGATGGGTTTCAACAATATCTAGATTTTTGATTTTGGAAATTTAGCTAGGTATTTGAGTATTTTCTAATAAAAATATAAAACTAACTTTTTTCGCTTTCGCCCTGAATCCGCCCCTATCGCACTACGCGTTTTTTCGCTTGGAGTAACAGTGACAAAAATAAAACTCACATATCCACTTAAACTAGTGGACGCAGCGTAGCTTGCATGGATCCCGTTTCTTCCAACCCCGTGGAAATTTCCTAAAATCCCTTCTTAGCGGATGTCTACGTCATACAAGGAACCTAATATTTAATGTTCCTAGGTCCAGCCGTTTCGATATGATGATATATCAGTCAGTCAGGGTATAGGGCCACCCCGTTTCTTCCTGTGTGTGGCACGAGGCGACTACGGGAGCAAATACCAGTGGATGGGCAGCAGCATCTTCCTGAGTAATAAAATAACTATCGGCGATCCCCAATCCTGCCAAATGTGGGGATTACGGCAACACTGTTACGGCTGCTATGCGAGCACGTACGCGTCGATTAGATAAATTTGACAGATAGAATCGATAAATTCTAAACGATAACCCTTATTGCAATGAAATAAGAGTTACATTTTTATTTATCGAATCGATGTCGAGTCGATACCAAGTTCATGCTAGTACCCTGTATTGATTTATTGATACTATGATAGAAATAAATTTCCATGTTTGAACACTTGGCGATTTATGCATCGCAAGGAGATATAAATTAACATTATATCATTGCAGTATAGAAACGCAGAAAGAAAAGTAAATCTGGATGCGAGGAGCTCTGCACCGGGATTCAAACCCGGGAGAGCAATCGCCCGGTAATCGCGAGGTCCCGAGTTCGAATCCCGGTTTAGAGCTCCTCACATCCATATTTACTTTTCTTTCTGCGTTTCTTTACCGCATTGATATAATGTTGATTTATTGATTACTTAAATATTTTTCAAATATACACCAATGAGCTTTTCGGAATTTATGTGCATAAAAAGTTGTATTGCTGACGGTGAAGAAAAATACTGGGCAAACCTGCATGCCCTAAAAAGTGTGTATTTGTGCCCTATTTGTAGTGGCTGGTTAAAGGCCTTCTCTTCGCTAGACCACCATGATCCTATGCTATAATAGTAACATACGTTGGACCAATCCGGCAAGAACAAACCGAGGTCGTCCTGTCATCCGCGCTTTGGTCTGCCTCACTAAAAGAATCTGTAACTAATAACATTTCCAGGTTTTCTCACGGCGCTATAATACCGCTGCCAAATTTGAAAGAAGCAATTGAACCAAACTTCGAGTCAGTCAGAATTGGCAGCAGAGTTCTTGTGAAGCTAAAACCACCGGAAGGAGAGGTGGGTTTTTTAACATTACGAGTACAAGGTGGGCGTGAAGTTAGTCACAGATAGCCCTGGCTTCTTCTTTTTTTTTCGCCAACATTTACGATGCGAAAACAGTTTCGAGGAATAGCTTTCCGTAAATGTTTTCAGTAGACAGATTTCAAAACAAGCGTGCATATCTTTATAAAATAAAAGTGATGTCTTTTATTTGACCTTCAGTAACGTCATAACCACACATTTCCATAGGAAAAAATATATTTCTTGAACGCATCCTAGTCTGACAAGGATCTGACCAACAGAATGTACACTGACAGTAGGTGTTGATCTGACCATTAAACCTAAAATGGTGACGCTTCCTGTAAATACTTATAAAATCGGTTTAAAAGTACGAAAAAATGTATTCTTGAAATTACATACCTTAATTGATGTATTTATTCCAAAAAGCAGAGAAAAATAGCACATTTAAGTTTAAAAAATTACTGAATTGCGTATTCTCTGAGCTTCGACGAAGTGAGGGAGGGTGCGCGGAGGAACACGGCGGTGGTAACAGCTACCTCACACGCGCCTTCTGTACTAGCTTGAGCTACATGTACTTATAATATAGTTGGGAGTTACCCATCAGATACTACTGGACCAGCGGGATTGGGACGCTCTCGAATAAAATCATTAACAAGGTCTCAAGATGTCGTCGATTTTTGGAGTCCTACTAATAATTGTATATCTACATGCCAAATGTCACCCCAATCGGCCCGGTCGTTTTGTATAATAAGTACAGCAGACGGACAGAGACCGAGACTTCACTGTAAGAGTATTGTCACAGATTATATAGTAGTTAATACGTAACAGATACTTCTCTTTTTTGTAAAACGAAAATACCTACCAAAATTGCACGCTACGCTATAGCTACACTATCTACCGTCAGGAAATACATGCAAAAATGCATCTAAGGGGCTCGACTTAGCGTTGATAATACTAAGTACAGCGCGCGGTATAGCGGCGTCGGCGCGACACGTCCGCCGTGCGTTTTCGATAGGGTCGACACGACCGACGAGTCGAAAAGAAAAAAAGTTTTGGTAGGCAAGTTCTTTTATTTAATTTACAAAATATTGATTGATGTACAGCTCAATCAATATATTGTAAATTAAATAAAATTTAATTTACCGTTTACAGATCGTTCACAGTTTATTTACCTCTTGGCTGATCGAAAATGATTCTTAAGTATTGGACATAGAACAGCTGTCAGAGGTAAAATAACTGTGAACGGTCTGCATGATACTTTCTTTTTCGCTTCGGGTTGTGGTAAACATTTAGTTTAAATTAATACTTTCAAAATTATAATGATTAACGGTTTTCCGTATACCAACTAAAAATATATTATCTTAATTAAACGTAGGTAATTGAGTTCTGTTCCACATACACCACGCGTGCACGACGCGACGCGCGACGCCGGGTGGCAGCCCACTGGCGGGAAATCACTCTGGTTATGCCTAATTATTATTACCAATCGCGGCAGCTACGCTCGAGTGACGGGGCCCTGGTATTGTGATAAAACCCTAATTTGGAAAATAGCTCCAGCTTTTCTGTTTTATCTAACGTTACTTTGTTAATCCACTGTTGTCTTGTAACTTGAAAATTGTCCTGATTTCAGGATATCAGCCTTACACGAAAATCAACTGAAAAATACCATCTATGGCACAGAGCCATAGTCAAAAGCATAGACACAGACAAAAGCACGTGTATGCTAAAATTGGAACATGGCATTAAAACTGGAGAAAAGAGAAAATCTGGCACCGATGAATTTACCGTGTCATTTGAAGAGATATTTCCTTTAGATAGTAAGTAAATTATATTCTATCAGCCTGGTTCATTCACTACTGGACATAGGCCGTTCCAAGATTTCGCCACTCTTGGCGGTCTACCTAGAAAAATTGCCCATACACACGCTGGGAGGCGGTATGGCGAGCGCGGTGCCGAAACCCTCGCACCAGTGACGCCTTTGCCCATCACCAGTCTGTTTTGTGTACGGCAATACTCTCCAATACTTATTTACGAATGTCTTTATATTTTTTATAATGGTCTTATTTTCCATCTGGTAAACCTACTCGCAGATCATACGTTACGCAGTCGTCGCACATATCGTAGACCAAAAACGGTAACCCTTATAGCGAAGGCCCCATGTCTATCAGTACAACAAAAAACCACATGGTTCGCAAAATTAAATGCTTTTCCCGGAAAAAATACTTATTGACGAGACTTACCATCCTCAGATGAAGCGACCACAGATTCCGAATCGGACGACAGTCTGAGCGACACAGAGTATCCTGGAAGCAAAACTAGTAGATGTGAAGCGGCTGACGATGAAAGACAGAAGCTACTGATAGAAAGAAGTTTGCAGAACAGCTGGCCGGCCATGGGCGAGTGGGAGCGACATACTAGAGTGAGTAGGTATTGTGTTATTTTAGATCACTTTTAAGGGCGAACGGATGATCTCTTATTACCTGCAACCTAAGACGACCATTTTCAATATGATAATCGTACAAAGAAATCGGGTTAAAGATCGCGCATGGAGATAAAATTTACGACATTAAAATTTTCCTTAACTAAAATCTACTAACACTGACAGCAGGGCCTCGTTGATTTTGATCGTCGGGCGATGCTCACACCACGCCATCTCTTTTGCACGCGTTGAATTTGTTCATGCTAGCCTGCTATCAGTGTTATCAGCGATCGAACTGAACGCAACCTACGATAGATACAAAATTGACGCGTACAAAAGAGTTTGCATGTTAGGTGGTCATCGCCCGACGATAAAACTGAACAAGGCCCTACTATCAGTGTTTGGCGGGTGTGTTTCGCTATATGTCCGTTTTTGACAGAATCCTCGAATTTTTATGGAAATCCTTTTAAGACCAATACTTTTTTGATCAGTGTCTGTCCACAGACAGAGTAACTAAAAACAACTGGTCCGATTGAGCAATACGGAATATGATAAGTTCGCACCGAACTGTGTACTCGCGATTCGATCTTGGCCGATTTGGCTCATGTTCGAACTTCAAAATTATTTTGGTCTCAGTTACCAAATTTCATGACGTTCCGATACTCGAGTTATCGTCGGACAAACATTCATACACACATACAAACGCCACATTGTACAAGTAGACTTGGAGAACTTCGTACGCTTCGCTTTTGAAAAGTTGTGTGCAATGTCAGTTAGTTGAATGTTACTACCCAAGTTTTTTTTTATGGCAAATACGGACTCGTTTTTAAAAAAGGTGAGTTTTGCCAGCGTCAAGTGATAATAAAAGAAAAGTATAACAAGAAGAAGGAAGGGACGAATTATTACCTCTTGAAAGAAATAGAATAATAATAAATATAAGATATCAATCGATGTAAATGTAATATACGTATGGTGAAGTTAAATACAATTGTGGAGGAATAAACTTACAAAAGGATATTACTAGTATATATATATACAGGTATATATACTAGTATACCTGTTTTAATTACACCATCGAAAATGAATTACACAGATCGATAAATAAGGGTTGGATGACATCTGTAATGGATTATAGTGGTCTACTTAGCTACAGTGTGATTTTGTTGAGGACTAAAAATGAGGCTAATGCCCTAGTGGCGTCTTTATCAGAAAAGGAAAGGATATATGAAGGACTAGTTGGGAGGCTTACTTTGTTAAGAATTAAAAGATTGTTCGCCATAGCCTACGTGCCTGGCGCCTGGTAGGTGCCATGTCAGATAGTTGAATGTCTCTTTACTTTACTCCGCAGGGTATTGGCTCCAAGTTAATGTTAGCCACAGGATACGTGTCTGATAGTTGAATATCTCTTTACTCCGCAGGGTATCGGCTCCAAGTTAATGTTAGCCATGGGTTACGTGCCTGGTACCGGGCTAGGTGCCATGTCGGACGGTCGCCTCGCGCCGGTTGAAGCGCGCTCAGTTCCGCTCGGGAAGAGCTTGGACCATTGTATGGTGCTGTCTGAGAAAGCGGCTTCACAGGATCCTCTCAAGGTACACTACGTTTTTATTAATTTGATTGGACGTACATATTAGAGGCCGTAAAATTCAAGTGTGTCTGGAAAAGTATACGCTGGGTCTCACGACCTTATATAAAACTTAGCAGGATCCTGATAACCATTTTCTGATTATCTCATGAAAAATTCAAATTTTGCTGTTTTCCCGCTTGATTTTTTTATTCTGATTTCCTCGTATTATTTCATAAATAACCTTTCTTCGTGTTTTTTTGCTGCTAGAACTAATCCATCATATTAATTTTATCATAAATGCATTATAAGCTTGATGCGAAGGAAAGTATGTTTGTTTAAGAATGGGTGAGTACAAATCAATATTGCTCTTTTGACACTTATAGGTATTCATCTCTGCCGATGGTTTTACAATTTTATAATTTCAGGTGGAACAGAAACTGAAACGAATGCAGAAGAAGGAAGAAGACCGCAACAAAAGAGCCTACGAAAGAGAGAAAGAGAAAGAACGACGAAATGTTTTCAATTTTCTTAACAGAACTCTTGGTGATAAGGCTGATAAAACTGAAGACACTGAATCTCCAGGCGCTCCCTGTAAAGATATTAAACAATCAACAAACAAAGATTTGAATATAGAACTATTCAAAATCAACGAAGAGTCTAGAAAAATCGAACAAGAACTTACAAAATTAAATAGTTCATTACACAGGCAAGCTGCAGGAAGCAGTGCACATAAGAATGTGAATCTACAAATTGTAGAAAAGAATAGAGAACTTGATATCTTGAGGAGCAAAGAACAACAGCTTTCAAAAGAACAGAGACAAAGGAAAGTCAAACAAAAGATGACTGTTTTCTAGCAAGAAATGTTCTGGAGTGACGATCATCATTATAAGGGAAAGTTTTGTTATTGAGGTCGCTGGTTTACTCGATGCTTACGCAAGCCTTTCTGACACTTCACGACTGGGTGATAAAGACCATGCGTTTAAATAAGCTGGATTCCATGTTAAAAATGGAAATTTTATGTAAATTGTTCGCTTGACTTATGTTTCCAAAAGTTTTATGTAGCAGTTTACATACCAAATGTTATCATATCACAGTAACGTGGAATCGTTGAGAATAGTTTAATTTTACGACTGTATTTTTAATAAGAATTCCTTGTTATTTATTTATCCTAGGGGTTATTTAATAAAACAACAACATAATTACAAATTTCTCTATTTACATATGTGATGTTTTAGTTTAAAATAAGCGTACATGGCATAAAATTACAATCAATATATGAAATATTTTTTTTATAAATTAGATATTTGTACTATCAAACTCAATATTACAAAGTACTTATACATTGGTAATGGGTTGTAAAAGTGTGACTAGCAAATAATATTTGCTGAATACAATTTCTAAGTTTTTAGTGACAGTGGGTCGTGTAGTGAAAACTTAAAATTTAGTTAATTAATCCTAAAATGGTACCTAATTTAGGTAAAAGATCGAGACTTCTGGAGCCTAATACGATTAACAATTTGCAAGCATTGCCTAACCTCATTCGTAGGTTAAAGCCAATTAAAAATACACCGAGAAACCTTAACTCCATCCTAGCTGTAGTTGAGTAAAATAAAAAATAGGAAAAAGGAAAATTTACTAGTATGTGCTATATGAGCAAGTTATTTGTACTTTTCATCGAAGCGGGCTCGCAAGTTATTATTATAAAACTCGAAATCTTATATCTAAAATAAACGAAGCACTATGCCAATACTAGTTATCAAAATATGTAAAAAAAAAACCCTTCAGAGACCCACTAGACAGCTTCATACGAACAAACTAACTGTATTGACACGTGCATTTTGTCATGTAAAGGTTACTAGATGTTACAATATGGTTATTTTACCCGGACCTTTTGCTTGCTAACCAAACTTAGTAGATTCAAATTGTTAAACTATGCGTATGCATTGAAAATTCGCGATATTAAAATTACCTAGACAAATTCATCACAGAGATTTGCTAAATCCTCATCATTACTACCTAAAAACCATCACCATTCGTTCGGTCTCGATCATTCCTTCTAAGTTAAAATTGCATTAAAGTTTTAGTGCCTATAGGCATTATAGAGAGTTATCATATAATACAATAGAGAGTGCCTAAATAAAAGAGAGACATTCTTTGTACTAAACTAATCGTCTTCACAAAAATAAGTACGAAAACATGAGACTCTACCATTAAACAAACACCAAACTTGGTTGTGATTAATTACGTATTTGTGATGGAAGGCCACTTCTCATTCAACTGTGCTGATGTACCATACAAAGGTACTTGAGTAACTAACATCATTAAACACAAATACAAAGATATAACTATTGAGATTCAACGTGGAAATTAAAGTGGCCCCGCAATTAAGAGCACTTCAATTATATGCTCTGATATAACCAATTTCTTCTTTTGATGGGCGAATCTCATTTCAGTTTTTCACGCCATTTCAAGACTTATAGAATTAAATGAAACTTGAGGATAATTCATGATTTATATAAAAACGGCTCACCTCAATACTTGTTATGATCAGAAAAGCAGACCAGTTTCAGCAGATTTAGACTGCCTTCATCTGGGCGAGTGAACACGTTTACGCGACGACGTTACGTGGAGTCACGTTGAGTGTGAAAAGCAGACCAGTTTCAGCAGATTTAGACTGCCTTCATCTGGGCGAGTGAACACGTTTACGCGACGACGTTACGTTGAGTGTGAGTCGTAACGTCGTCGCGTAAACGTGTTCACTCGCCCAGATGAAGGCAGTCTAAATCTGCTGAAACTGGTCGGCTTTCCTGATCATAACACTTATTGAGGTGAGCCGTTTTTATATAAATCATTTCAAGACTTGTTGTGTTTCGAAAAGTTACAAAGAGACCATTATTGTAATATGAATGTAAGAAATATACGTCTATTTCTTAGCGGCAAAATGGCGATCTCTCACTCTTTCCGATCCAGAAACACAAAACCTGACGTAACTATCCAGAATTCCCCTAACCCGTACTCATGAACACATTTCGACGTCCATCCCACATCCATTGCTCGATCCCCGCTCACGTGCTGCTATTGGGCAGCTGCATGGCGCGCAATCTACTGACGACACAAGTCATCGCGTCGTCAGTGTTATCGAAGACCGGGACACCGGAGCGACGCGCGAGGTCGGTGAGGTAGTGGCGGCCGCGGTTGTAGTCCTTCACTGCGGCTTCGCTGTACTGTTGGACAATAAATACTAGGCTTTAGTAAGTTGTACCGACCGGGTCACATTTCTGAAATAGACACCTAACAACAATAAAACAATCCTTTCTAGACAATTTTTGGGTGGAAGAAACTGTTTAAAAGGATTAATTTAACAGCGGTGTGACTTACTTTGCGATAGGGCTTGAAAGCTGTTTAGGTATACAGTTACGTTACCAGTATAAAATAATGGTACTTAGCGCTTTGTTTCAAAGGTAGATCAAAAGCGGCTGGGATTTAGGGTTACACCACCGGGATATTACGGAATATTTAATGAGAAGCGGCTTCGTATTAAAGAAAACCTTTTTATTTTGCGTTTAGGTAGCGTAAAGATTTACGGTAGCGAAAAATTTGGGTATCGTAATATCAAGATATCGATACCGTTTACTTTTTAACCTCTATTTTTTCGGTTATGAAAGTCCTACTTTGCGATAACGAATAAATACATATAAATAAATACATGCACATAATATAGTATCAATATTATTCTATATATACGAAGTCTTTCCCGAAACCTATCACTTACTGAAACTTATTATTTGCGTGCCTAAAGTAAAAAGAGATTCAGGAATCTACCCATATTATCTGAGTCCGGGCAAATCCATTCAAATAGTACTTTTATTAATGTTATCTGATTTGCACTCGTTCACAAAAGGTCAAATATCATTAAATGTTTACTTTCACTTTCTCATGTGCCCTAAATAAGAAGTGGCGAGATGTTTTTCTCTGATTGAAGGCAGTATCTTTCAATAGAGGCGATGTTTCAAGAACTGCGTAATAAACAAATTCATGCTATCTTTGCATGACGTCAACATAACAAAACACCTACGCTAAGACCGGTTTACGTGGGAAAAACATAACTAACTAATAGAACGTGTATAAGATTGAAAATTGCTTGACTCAAGAGTTTATTGTTTCTGGAGGACTAAAGTCTTTGTTAAAATAATACTTTGACGGATTAAAGCGTAACTGATGTGCGCTCTTTCGAAGTCTGTAAAAAGCGTACACAGTGGATCTTTCTTTATTGTAATCTGATAGTCGCTTTGACATCCGTTTAACCGATTGTGCTTAAAGACATGACTCTCATATTTGCCGAACTAGCGGACGCCCCACAGATAGTCGTTCATAAACTCACACCGAGTTGGGTTTCCTACCCGGGTCGCAACACTAACCCGTTCAAAAATGAACTCGCGTCTCAACACCGACCGTTCATAAATGACAGTGTCGCTACACTGGTGTCGAATTTTTCAACATCAACTCTGAGTAGGGTTCGCAAGGTTCGTATAGGCTCCAAACGTCACCTGACATTCACGTCAATTTTCGTAAATGGCATGTCGTTAATTTTCTTACCGAGGGGGTCTTCTTAACGTTATAGTTGATATATTTACGTTAAATTTCATACAGAGGGGGTCCTCTCAACGTTATTATACTAAATATAATGCAAAAATGACAACTGACGTTTGGAGTGTCGCTACACGACGAAACCCGTTCAAAAACTCAGCGTTACAACCCCAGTGTTCTTACCTAGCCTAGGGTTATTTAATGAACGCACTTCAGCGTTGCTCGCGTGGATCCCGTTTCTCCGATCCCGTGAGAATTTCCTAATATCCCTTAGCGGATTTCTAGGTCATAAAAGGAACCTACAGTCCAAATTTCATGTTCCAAGGTCCAGCCGTATGGTCTGGGCGTTGATAGATCAGTCAGTCTGGGTATTCTTTTATAAATATAGATTACACGGTGCTTGTTATTACTTTGAACACTTTCTGTAATTTTTCCGGAGTCCATATACCTTATTTGTGTCAACTAAATGGCTAAGCCGCCAACGGACAGACAATAACTCTTCGCTACAAGAATGTCTGTTCGTGTTGTACATTTCTTACCGGTTGCGCAAGCGCTGGATCCATGGGCTGCACGACTAGCACAGTGGCGTTGGGTCGCTGCCCCATGTAGTGAGCCGCTAGCACCATTGCAGCAAAGTTGGGTGCTTCGGCGCTCATGGCGAATACTAGCACTCGGGAGCCAAGTAGAAGGTCCTCGTCGTATGTGCCTACGAAAGATGAAGATACCGTTAACTTGACATTTTGCATAGTCACAAGTCATTGCAGCAGCGAATTTTTGGAGTATCGACGCGCATCTCGCGGGAAAATGGAAAGCGAGCACTAAAATGTTCGAGGGTTAAAACTCAACAGATAAATTAAGAGAAAATGGCAAGATACAGTTCACGCTTCTATCCTGAAACCTCAAATATGGATACTATCGTGCTGAGTAAAACTGTGATCTCGGAGAGGCGGAGCGTCGAGTATTTAAGGGTTTAGAGATGCACGCACTAGTATGCAATAGCTGCGTAGTCATTCCCTTGGTAAATGCCAGTCAACTCTTTATGCGCTGTCTCCAACTATAAGTTACCTTTAAAAGGCTGCGGCGTGACATCCTCCCTCACGGTATAGAAGTCCGACGCACTGAGTCTATCACTAGGCTCTACCGACGCCGGCCGATCCCGTAACTGCACGTCCTCGTCGGAGACGTCTAGCGAAGGGCGTGGCTTCTTGTCAGTGCGGGGCGACTCGGGATGCGCGGGGGCGGAGCGGCGCGCGGGGGCAGAGAACATCCGCGTATAATCATTGACGCGGGGAACGATGTAGGTGAAGCCTTCGCGCCGAAGGAACTCTTCGGGTCTGACTCGACTCGTCTGAAAAGTGGGATATTAGGTTAGTTTTTACACTTTTGGTACAACGCCGTTCTGCGGAAAAAGTACTGAATAAAAAGAGTGTTTTATAGCGATTTGATTGATTGTTTTTGAATCATGAATATACTGCCGATAGTTTCCTGCGTATTTAGTCCAAAAATAAGGTTATTTAATAGGGTGTATTTACTTTTTATAATATAATATACATAAATTTACAATAATATTACAAAACTATCGTAACTGAAAACTTGTAAAGGTCTGGTTAAATCAAATAGAAATAATATTACAGCAAAAGACGTTATACCTCAGGTTGCGGTGACTACGCAATCATTGGAGTGATTACAAAATATGTTCCTTAACTTATAAAAAACACGTCTTCATACGTTGTTTTTTTAGCCTTTCTATACGAGCACTCGATGACATTTTTATCACCTCGAGACAAGTTTCACAGATTTCCGTGTGCTACGATTCTGTCTGACACATTACTTTCGCTTCTTCCACATCAATCAATCTAGCTAGTCGTACAAGCTCTTCTATTCCCGGTGCTTGACTTTGCCCTTCTTCAGTATTTCGCCATTTTAGTTGCCAGCTACAAGGCCAGGGTGAGCGGCTATAATATATATCATTTCTTTTGTCACTAGGCCTTCATTCGTCTATACAAATAAATAATAAAGTGGTAATGTATATTAAATGTTTTTGCGAATATTAAATGAAATGGGTTATTAGTTATCAGTACTGAGGCCAAAACTAAATATTTTAGAATTTCCGGCTGTCTATCTGTATGTATGTTCCGTTTAAACTCGAGAACGGCTCAACGGATTTGTATTCAGTTTTCTTCATTATCATCGTCGTGACCCTGGTCAACATAATAGGCTAAAAGGGGTGTTGATAAAATAAGCGCCAAGCCGAAAACTGTCGGTACTAAAAGATTGAAAAGCACGACCACGCAAACGGCGGCGCCCAGGGGACGCCAGGACAACCAGTGTTATAAACTGAAGCTGTACACTTACAGGGAAGCATCCTCCAAGGTACACGTCATGTGTAGGTGCCCCAAGCATGGCGGGTAGTCGCTCCAGTCTCCGCTCGGTGCCCGGCGTGAACACAGAGCCGCTGTCCGACGCCGTGTCAGAGTCTGTCCGCGACCCGCCATTCTGATTACGTCATACAAATAAATATATTTTCACGACACGAATCCCCGAGGGTTGGAGGATGTCAGAGGTATTCCGAGTGTGAACTGTAAAATGCAAGTCACTGTCCACACCCGGTACACCCGCGTTTCACCGACGATTATTACGTCCCACCGTGATGAGTAATGAGCTCCATAGCCGTACTTCGGGCACAAATACACGCTTTTTAGGGCATGCAGGTTCCTTTATGATATTTTCCTTCACCGTTCAGCAAGTGGTAAGTAAAAACAAATACATTCCGAATATTAAAATATATTGAAAAATAAATTCCAGAAAGCTCATTGGTGCATGCCCGACCGGGGATCGAACCTGGATCTCAAGATTGAAAGGCCAGCGTTCTACCCCTGAGCTACCGCCGCTTTTTACGTCATACAGGTTCACATTATCAAAATTACAATATTAAGAGTTGATTCAGCAGATTCGTAACCAAATCACAAGAAATTTTCAATACTATTAAACAATAATTATTTGTATAATTTTGTAATCGTGATCTAGAAAACAGCTCTAGGGATTTCGATAAAATTTACATTATATGGGGTTAGCGGTGGTGAAAAATCGATTTGGTTAGGTCTCATCTCTGAAAAGTTGTTTTTTATAAACCCGAAAATAGAAAGAAACAACAAAATGTATATAAAAAATAAATTGCGATGTTACAAAAGACAGAAACAATTCCCCGAGGGGGTGTCAGACGTGTTCCCAAATGTATTCCGTTTGTATTAACTATGCATCCTCTGCCGGACTCTTAACACCCTCAACGCCATGAATATCATTTAGACACTGTCAAAACACTTGTGTATTATTTTGGATACACAGCCCACGATGTGTATTGGCTTTATATATCGCTTGTTCACACGTTTTCTATATATATTCTGTAGAGCAAAAAATAGCCCTGGCCTAGGCGATTTTCCTTGTAGTTTTGGTGTTGGGATTGGATAAATAGTTTTTGAGTTATTAAAAAATGTATTTGAAGACCAATTTCAAAAAATGAAGGGACAATGTCCGGGGGCTTGGCGCTGAGGGTGTTAAATATGCAAAGTTACAATACCAACCTTGGGAATGAACAATCCAAGCTTCTTCCCACAAGCCCGTAATCGTTCATTATAGGAATGCATTCCGTCGGCTTCCCTCGTGGTGGTATCGGCGACGCGCTCCGTCCCCTCCCGACCCGCGCCCGCGCTCGCTGCCCCCGCGGGCGAGTCCACGCCGTTGCGTGGACAGTCTGTTGGCAATATTGCGGATTGTAATTGATGAATGACGCATTTAATTTCGAGAAATCATAGGATCAAAGTTCGAGACATGTGAAGGGTTTAATATTTGTTTGTAACATAAAGAATATATTAAGAAAAAAATATATGAGTAGATAAATCTGATTGGCCTACAAAATAAGGGATGTAGCTGACGAGATTTTTGCTGTAAGCAAAAATAAAATAAATACGGTTACGAATACATTCGTGCTCTAAAAATTACAGATTGTGTAGATTACAACTGAAAGCTTAAAGTTAACATCTGAAGAGGGACACAGACGAGAAAGCAATTATTTGAAAAAAAAATGTCATAAATAAATTCATAACAAAACAATAAAACTGTGCAAGACAAACAACTAGAAGCCAGCCATCCGCAAAAAATACGCCATAACACAATTCCTTCAGGGAAATTGGGACGCAAGATGACAACATAGAAATGATAAACTGGCAGATAAGATAAGCGGCGACATAACAATATAAACTGAGATGATAAAATATTAACGCAAACGATGTATCTGCAATGGAATTATACGAATGTCATTAAATGGAATTGAGACAATGAATTGAGATGAGACATCACTCGAGGATGCAACGATCACGCACCGCTTTCACTGGTAAGTGAACTGAGCCGCTTGCGGAGACTTCTAAACGCGCGTCTCAACCGCCCCGCCACACCGCCGCCAGCCGGCTCTTCCACCGCTTCCAGGCCTTACAACAGACAAACAGACACCTGCCAGCCACCACCCAACACCACAACACTTCTAAACCCATCTATATGATTGAAAGTTAGAATGTTGCTCACCTGGGTCCGCAGCGAGCTCGGCAACGGCCGCACAGAAAGTTTCGAAGTCCACAGTGTCATTGGAAGTTGATAAACATCGGTCGGCGAGCTCCCGCGGGGCTTTCGTGAAGTCCCGTATAGTGTCCACTGCTTTCGACCTCGAGAGACCTGAGTTTCTTCCACCAGCTGCGTCGAAAGCCCGTTTTAATCGTAGGATGGTGTGGCCCAACGATTGCCGCGGGTGCGTTCTTGCTCCGCGTAAAACGGCGCGTGCACACCTCAAAGCGGCAGGAATGTCCGTGAAGGCAGGTAAACCCCGTCGCTCCACCGCCTCTTGTAAGGTGGCTCGCGCGCGGGATAGTTCCACGTACTCCCTGAAAATTGAGAAATTAATTTTAAATATATATTTAGACGAGATTTAGAATCAAAAATGAAAGTCTAGTGTTTATTATGATAAAGGAGGAGGCGTGTTTGTAAGCGCAATAACGTTGGTTGGACACGAAAGTTTTTGGACAGGTACATAACAACAAACTCACAAATCACTCATTGCTTCCTTCCCGATCATCTGATGCCTGCTGTAAGGTCTGAGCACGAGCAGTAGATCCCTCGGTGCAGCCGCTAGATGCGCTGCCTCCACGCACGCAGCCACGGCTCGCGTCTCGCTGTCTAATACAAAGAGCAGCGCTCTAGCCGCTGCTTTTGCCCGATGCTCCACCTCCATAAGCTCTGTAGACCAGTCGTCCACTTGCTGCAGAAAAACAATATTTTCAAGTCTGCTTTGCAAAATTAAATGCGCCTTGGCAAACTCTTAATTGCTTAATTATAACTCCATCTAAAAAGTATAATAAATCAAATAAGGAAAGCAGCTTCCGATTTTAGAGACCTTTAATTATATTAGTAATAAAATTTGTAACTAATATTGTCCGATAAGTAGTAAGGAATGTACCGAGCATTCCATAAATTTCAGGATGTTAGTCACAAAGAGACCGATGGATGGGGAATCATTCACGGAAATTTGCGGTCAAGAATCAATTTGCTAACATGACATCGTCGCATGCCTTTAAATGATGGATGACATATCACAAATCGGCACGAATTTTTATAGCGGCATATATGTATGTATTTACTAGCTTTTGCCGCCGTTGTTTCACCCGCGTTTTAGTTTTTTGAGTAGGCCTATCCAATCTTTTAATGTCGGACCAATAATTTTATAGTACGTGACTTGGACTTTTGGTTTTCATGAACATTATTTTATATGTCTGGTCCTATGTCTAAATCCCTAGGATACTGCACCTCTTCAGGAAATAAACTATAGCCTATATCTAAGTGAAGAGTTTAACCATTACAACAGTGAGAGAATTTTCAAAATCGGCTTAGTAGTACCAGAGATTACCCGCGTGAATGTGACTGCCCGTCCCCAGGGAACAAACTTTTCCGAGTAAAGAGTCTAACCATTACAAAAGTGAAAGAATTTTCAAAATCGGTTCCGTAGTTATTAATGACTATGTTCCTAAGGAATTGCCCATTCCCAGAGAAAAAACCATAGCCTATGTCCTAGTAAAGAAGTTACCCATTACAGCAGTGAAAGAATTTTTTAAGTTAGTTCAGTACCAGAGGTTACTAGTATATAGTTTGTTCCCTGGGAACGGGCAGTACCATAGGGAACAATCACAGTTAATTAAACTTCCTATTAGTGAAAAAAAATCAGAATCAGATCAGTAGTTGCGGAGATTACCTCCTACATAAAAACTAACTTCCTCTTTTTTATATTAATTATAATTATTTAATGTCATTATAGTTATTTTTATACCGAAGTCTGCTAGACTAAAACATAAACAACGCGGGCAAAGCCGAACGCAATACACAAGTGTTTTTATAAAATTCAAATTTCATTAATTAATTTCAGGCCTGTATAATATGGATATAAAGCCTATAGGCAGATTATTTCCAATAAAGATTTTAGTAAGTCTAAAATTAAAATACAGTTTTACAAGAAGCGTTAAGCCATAAACTTTTCGGGGAACATCATAAAGATGGATTAATATTTTATCTAATTTCCTTGTATGTAATGTACTGATAATTGTTTTCATCGAGCGACAGGTAGTGCGCACACGCACATCTCTTTCACAGAAATAATAATATGAACAGGCTTTATAGTATCTTCTTTATTTGCTTCAGTTTTGTACTGCTACAGCTCTCTACTCTCTTGGTGTTACAATGATAAGTTGTGTTTTATTTTTTGTTACAATTGTCGCATTTAACGCACACGATGCAACTGCGCAGCGATGAACTCTGCAACTCCTTCGTCAGAAATAAAGGGTTATCCTAAACTTTTTTTACGAAAGAAGTCCCCTATCTAGATACTCTTATTGACAAGCACTAAATACGAATATGCGGAATTCTTTCCTGAAGTCGATCACGGAAGTGACGTACAAGTTCTGAATCGACCTGGCAGAGGAGTGCGGTGAAAAATACAAAATACTGGCCAAGGACAAAAAGGATTCCGTAAAAACAAAACCATTAATATGGCTATACACGATTTAATATATAAAGCACTTAAAAGCATGGATGTCAAAAAACCGATATGCGCAATTTTTATGGACGTGACATAGGCTTTTGATTTTGTAGACCATGAATGCAATTTACCAAAATCTGTTGTTAAGGCGATACAAAAAAAAATATGGGGTTTTTTCGAATAACGTCATCTACGTATTTCAGTTTTGGGTAAATGTTTATTGAGTATTTGATTAAGATTCTCACTGAATTTAATTCCGAAAAGACCTCTAGAATGTTTTATTTTTTCCTGTAATTCTGAAATCCTAACTAATTTCATTTCATTGTGAAATTGCATTCAAAATGTGGATATTATATTTTTGTAAAGTCTCTTTACAAAATAGCTTAGTACATTTTATATTAACAAAAACCCGACTTTTGCTACTTTTCCACGAATCCGTCCCACTCGCACTTTTACGTATCGCCTTAAGTAATTTTATAACGGTTTTTAAGGGACCATATTTTGCTTTTCAAGCAAAACATAGTGCATCCTGAAATACTCATTATTGTCACCTACTTACATAATTACCTATGTTTAAAAATAAACGATTATGATTATGAGCTTTTACAAGCTTTAGGCGTTTCAGTACAAACTTGACGCAAAAACACTCCTGTCCGCTAAATTATTCAACTTTGCCCACTGGCAGGAATCTAACAAATCTTGTTATTATAATGGAGCTCTTGTTGAATATTTAAAAGACCCAACCTAACCCACATAATAATTTATCAATTAGTTGAACATTGTCTCTGTCAGGTCACAGTTTACTTAAGCGACATACCTACATATTATGAATCAATATTTTGTAGGAGGTGATCTTAGAATAACAAATCGTATGAAAAAAAAATGTTATTTGTTTATTGATCTAAAAATTTAGTTGACAACCTGTGACAGTTTTGACGTAATTAGATGATAAACCGGTCAAGTGCAAGTCAGACTCGCGCACATACAGTTCCGTAATTCGCAGTTTTGGAGAAAGTCAGGAAAACCTATTTAAAATCTTACCCATCACTGTTTTCAATGACTAAAAAATTATTGATTGTATTAAATAATTACAGAAGGTGTAAAACGTCTCACCATAATGGTTACTTTAATGGTCACTCGTGTCCTTCCGTCCATCTATCATAGGGGCTCTTCTCGAAAACTACGTAACGTAGAAGTTTGAAAGGCATAACGTAAGATCTGGATGACACGCACATCAGATGTTCTATTTTACGAAGTCCATTTGGCTATGGTTGTTTATAGTAATGAAGTGTACAGATAAGCGCGTTTTGTGTGTATTGCGCGTTTTGTGTGTGTTATTTCAGTCACTTAAGCAAACTTACCGGATTGAAGTACGTGATACCCATCTTCTTCAGCATAGGGATAGCGATGTCAGACCGCCACGTGGTGGGGTTGCACGACCCGCCCAGGAACACCTCGCACGGCGGCGGGCACGCCTCGCTGCCTGCGCAAGAGCACGTCTCTATTACTTCTTTCACATTTTGAAAATGAATTCCTGACGCAGGTTCTCTCAAAGATTTAAAATATCTATACAATATAATATATTATAATTACTATTAGAGTGAAATATAAATCAATCAGAAACATTTTTCAAGTAAACAAATATTTTCGAAAAATTCCTCTGGCCAGGATTTGATTCTGCGACCTTCTCCTTACATGAAAGGCGCGCTACCGATTGCGCCACCGAGGTTCTCATCTGGACCGAAGAATTCTTCCACCATACCTGTACACCGAATTTTGGTAACTACTTCATTCATTCACCAGCCAATAATGCACATACTGAACGCTCACGAGGGCGTTATAATATACTATATCTAAAATAATCTTTAAAGACAATATAACTGTGAATTTAAGTTGAGAATTCGACTTCGAAATTCGATGCTTTGATTCAAAAATGTCATAGGTTGAGCATGTAAAGATCTCATTCGTATGCATCGTCATGGTCACATAGATCATGTACTTACATTAGATTAGATTCAAATATTTAAAAATATTCAATGGGCCTTGTTCTGTCTGATTGTGTGATGCATAACATTTATGGCTATGTAAGACCAGTTACTTCATCGAGTGTATCATTTAGAGATTTACTACGTGTTTAATCTGACTTAACTGCGATATTACACAAATTTACAACGTTGTATATCACTTTAGTGGATAATACTATTTAATGGATCTTGTTTTTAATCTGCGTATTTTTTTTCCATAATATTATGGTCATTAATTTATATTTTGATGACATATCCTACGTATAGGTATTTTCTACAATGACGTACATTTCAATCGCCTTATGTGTTCGTGAAGTAAGCCCACGCTCTTCGTCTAGATAATATGCACCTGCTTATTTTATCTGCCTTACCGACGTATTTCCCACGTCAATAAGTGTAACTTTATCTTACGTATGCTTTGTCTCAGCAATAAAACATACATCGAAAAGTTTACCAACACTTCGTAAACAAACTATCTACATACAAACACAAAGATCTAAAATTCGCATGGATCAGGAAAACATGACAGGATAAATATATTTATTTGTTTAAAAAGAGTAAGGTTTATAAATATATTAAATTTTATTTATTCCGAAAGTACATGATTTTATTAATGAAAATGTTCAAAAACGTACTGATGAAATAATTTTTATTAATCCTAAACGGTCCTACTGAAATAAAATAAATGCTTTAGTTAACAAGTCATGTCTATGTGACGTATTTTTGTTTTCATACAAAAGAATAACATGAACTGACTATTTCACTTTTGAATTCTGAACGGCATTAGAGTGACATCACATCAATCCCGAAAGCATTTTGCTTATCGGAAATAAATTTTTCTTATCGTTATTAAAAAGCATATTTAAAAATAAGAGTTAGCTTTGACATTAAGACTTAAAAACAAAAAGGGCCTCTTGAGAATATTTGCTTCAAGCAAATTTCTAGCTGACCCTATTTCGAAAGATCGACGCACGCAAAAGAAGAACAGTTAATTGCTCACAATTGCACTGCGGTTAGGCACGCAATACCGCTTGATTTATGGCCGCAGTACTCTTAGCAATTGGAAACTCGGTACCTTTAAGAGGCCATATGTCTTACAAACAATTAAAATTGAAATCTCCGAAATATTTAAGCAGACCTTCAACAACCAAAACGAACGCATCAATATGTAAATACATTTTAAGGAGGCGTGAAGTAATGGTTTTGCAGTAGCTATAAATAGACGTGATCCACCTTGGAATAGAAAGCATGGCATCACGGTCAGGTGAAAAAGGTCGCTGTGGTGGCATCGGCCGGTTCGTTCGCCCCACTTACCCCGGGCCATAAGTGATTGATCAGTATTGAATAGTGCGTAGGTTGCACTCATGCCAGCGGATTCTCCTACTTATGAGTTTACGACGCCTACACTTTCGATGGTTCCCAAAAATGGTCTTCCAAACTACGAATTTGTCTAGCCGAAGCAGCATTCAACTCGCCAGTAAGTTAATGTGATGACCAATTATTTAACGATGAGTGGTTGACAGTAAGTACTAGGTAGACCGAGGGTAACAAGGTAATCATCTGTACGGAGTACTAATCATCATTGTCGATGATACATCTAAACTGGATGATGAGTAAACTGCAACAATGATTCCAGTTTGAGTATTTAAAATCATGATGAATCAATGGAACCCAAGTTTCAAGAACCGTCATCTTCAGAAGACAAAATATCCAGGAGAGGTTCCACAACAGATATGACATTAAGATGAAAAAAATGAATGTAATGTGTCACCCATTCATGTTTACACTGCTAAACACAAAAGGAATCCAAACAAACACATCAATCCAATTCAAGAACTTTTGACCAATGCCAAAGTGAACGTAAACACAACGACAAACGCGAAAATTCCTTCCCCCGCAAATCCAAATTCACACAGTCCATCTGCTGCAGAACTTTTTAATGCAATACATTTGCCAAATAGCAGACTTTATTTTTACCACTTTATAATAAAGTAAAATATACAAAACACTTTTTGGCGAGCGGCAAGACTGAAAGCTTATTTTAAACAACGATTTGAGATATCAATTTGAGAATTTGAAGGCTTGTGACGATTGAAATTGTAGTAATAAAACCAACGTAGACCTACAGGGTACTATCATGGTGGTTGGCGGCATGTCTGCGATCTCGGAGACGCAACAATCTCGCGACGCCGCCGACAACGGTCGATGTCTACCGACGCGCGCTCGACGACTAACTGCCAGCCGTGATCTCGATGCGCACCGGCTCAACACCCTCCTACAGCCAATTCCGCATTTTAAAATATTCCGTTATACCTTTAGTTATACTACCAAGACATGACTTGATTTATTCAGATGTTAATTCATCAGATCACCTCTTGATTAGCATTAGGCGAGCACGAAAAACGAAGATATTACACCATTATAATTTATAATGGGAACAATTCCATAATTTACAACACGATAAACTAAATGTTAGGTTAATGTTTGCTACCCGTTTGTATGGAAATAAGATGATTAACATTCTGCAAACTCTTTTCTTTCAAATTCCATTATCAAGAACTAAAAATAATAAATATATCGTCACGACATGAAATCCCGAGGAGGTGTCAGAGGTGTTCCGAATGTAAACTGCAAGTGTATCCACATTCGATACACCCGCGTTTCATCGACGATTATTACGTCCCAACGTGATGAGTGGTGAGCTCTATCGCCGTACTTCGGGCACAAATACAAGCATTTTAGGGCGTGAAGGTTTCCTTGCGATGTTTTCCTTCACCGTTCAGCAAGTGGTAAGTAAGAACAAATACTATATGCGCATAAATTGCGAAAAACTCATTGGTGCATGCCCGACCGGGGATCGAACCTGGATCTCAAGATTGAGAGGCCAGCGTTCTACCCCTGAGCTACCGCCGCTTACTATCAAAAACTACTAGAAAATAAAGTTTGATAAGATCAGGTAAAACACACTTTATTTACATGGAAAATGTAAATAGAGTCACCTTATATGGAAAATCGCGAAATTATTCATCTCAACGTGTGTTTAGAAGACAACATGTTGTTATTCATACTTCCGGGATATAAGGAAGCATGTACTGTTTAAATTTATGTTCACCGGAGTGGCATCTCTGTGGTCTATTCGCTGGACGAGGTTTGGTGGACCCACAAAGCTATCTTTACCGCTAGTGGTTTCAAAAGTACCCTCTACCATGACACTGTGGGAATCTCCTCCATTCACTGGACAGATTTAGTCAGTCTGTATGAAAGCTTGGCGCATCTCGTCTACTTCCGTACGCCGTTTATAGCAGCTGCGGAAGAACCCGCGAGGCCAGCGGTCACCATTTATGTGTTAAATCTTTGCTTTATTAATGTTTTACTTGTCTTTATATGGATTTGCGGAATCGCTACAAAGGATCATTCGCGAATATAAAATGGACAAGGAAATATCTTTGTTTTTAAAGGGTTCGTTGAAGTCAATTTCCCTTTGTATACTCATAAACAAAATGCACGAGAAACATACATAAATGAATCCTATTATTACACATTAGTCAGATGCGCTCAGTAGATTGACGTAAGTCAAACGCAAAGCATCAGAGATGGGTGCAAAATACAACAAAGGGGATTACTATAGTATGATTATATAAGAATTGTAATAAATATGCGATCGTAGCGGTCGGTGATGTTACTCTCAACGAATGCATTGTATCATCTATCAATAGAGAAGTGGTGGTTGGTATGGCAAATGACTTTAGGCGACAGAATAACGTGCCAACTGACGACAATCTTTTTCAATGCCAAATAACACTTAACGAGATCGATCGCTTGCCCAAACAGAGAAAATAACAAACATTTTCATTGGCCGTTGAATTAATTTGGAACAAAGCCATGGATATAATAATTAGACTATCCTTTATAAATGAAAAAGAATTATTGCCCCAAATAACAATGCATTTTTGTATGTTTCTCAAATTCTCAACAGCCATACATAGATACTTAGTATCATTCATAAATTCATAATCGACGATCCTCTCAGATTGTCGCAGGAAAATAAGAAAAAACTTAAATGATTGAGTCCACGTTGAGCATGGCGCCTGGATGGCTAGATAGGTAATTAAACTTACAAACAAAGATCTCTACGTATACATGTGACATCTAAATACTAACTGACATGCAGAAATAAAATTATCGGTAGGTACCTCTCTATTTTTGTATTGGAGTAAACACGTAGTATCGAATCCTACGCGAATGCTGCGGAACAAAAGTGCCGCCACGCGCGATTTCCGCTCGAACTGATTATAAGTGTGAGCAAAGCGGCGACACTGAACTTATTTACTGATGCGACCGCAGGGACCATCGCCGAGTATTTCTGGATTGGTACCGTGCGAAATGTTTAGTCAGACCATCCCGTTGCGTCGCAAACATGCTAACGTGGTCGGTTGACCTTCCTATATCAGTCGTATCAAGGTCTTTCAATATTGCTACGAAGTCATGTAATATCAATGCATAAACCAAACTACATACATTTCACTTGTAACAAATTTACGACTTACCATTAACCGTATCGACTAGTATAAAGCTACTTTTACTCAAGACCTTTCAAAACGTCCTTAAAACTAAAACGGTCTGCGAAAGTTTATTGCGGAAATTATTTGCACGAATTCGAAGTAGGTATATATTATTGACGGGAGAAACTAAAATAACTCTATCGATTAGGAATCTAACGAAAAAGAACTCTTACCGTTTTTGTGTTTGCATATCACTTCCTTATCCGTACTCCATTGCGGGGATTCTGGCTTGGTTGGCGTTCTGTAAATAAATTACACGTTGAAAAGACATTTTTGAAAGCTTTCGTCATTAATTTTTATGACACACCACCATTATTACTAATTGTGTGATATTCGCAGGTCATTGGACGCGTCAAAGCCAGACAGTGAACGGTTCAAGATTCAAGATCGGCGAAGTGTCGAATAATAACGTCATCGGCTCAAATTTAAGCTGTCACTTCTTTGGACAACTTTGCACCTGAACCTCCAGCTTAGGCCATGGAAAGCAAATGTCTGTACTGAATTGACTTTCTGGTTATAACATGATCAAATTTATATTCAATATAAATTTATTTAGCGGAAAAATTTGATAATTTAAGTGCAAGCTACCGGTAGTAATACTTTATATTCTCTGCTAGTGGTGTAGATTAGATAATTTAAAATGTACGTCAATTATAATTGTTTGCTTTTGTTTCAGGGTTTTATAAAGCACTTCCGGATTAACAGTCATAATCCTGGTTGAACTACCTGCCGATAGCTACCAAGAAAACTATGAAATGACAACATATCTTATGGCTGTTATAATGCTGTATTGAACTGGGAAGGGGGCGTGGCGCTTGCGTGGAAACATCTGACACGAGCAATAAGAGTAACAAGTAGAGAATACAATCCCGGGATCCCAAATCTCGGGATCCCGGGATCCCGACCGTTTTCTGGCCTCGAAAATCCCGGGACTGTACTTGGCTAATCTCGGGATTTTCGGGATTGCCACAAACAAGTCTAGTTTGTATTCCGTAGTCCGTTGCGTCTTGAAAATAACCTTGCCTAGATTATTTTAATACATTACGACAAAAAGCAACTCGTACAATACGTAGGTACCCACTATTTACTACACAGGTACAGTCCTAATAATATGTTTGTCGTAGAACTTAGAAGGGACTTCCCCACTCGGAATACTTTAATACAATACTCTTAAGGTAATTCCCCAACGGACCAACAGGGGAATCACCCGATCATCTCATATCATAATATTGTTGCGGGTATTTCCCGTCGGGGATTCCCTGTACGAAAGTATAAATATGCAAATCAGGTTTTATTTTTTTCATTTATTGTTCTGTCAGTGACGGGTTACGTAGGCTACGCCATTAAAATTTAAAAGTCAATTATCTGAAATTAAGTATTTCAAATGGCGGGAGACTTTGTTAAACATAAAAAAGACAGTGATACGACGTCAGTGTGGAGTTATTATTTAGTTGCGAAGGACGGGAATAGTGCTAAATGTAAGCGATGCCCAGCCATCCTCAAGACTTTGGGTGGATCAACTAAGGGATTACATACACATTTGTTATCAAAACATAATATCAAGGTTATATCAGCTTCAACAAGGCAAGATTCTGAAAATCTGAACACAGCACCGCCGCCAGCCAAGCGAAAGTTAGATGATTATTTTACTAAAAGTGCCGACGATAGCCTGGATGATATCTTGGCAAGAATGATTGCATTAGATGGATTTCCATTCAGTGTATTCATAACCTCAGATGATTTGAGAAAATTGCTCTTAGCAAAATACACGGATTTACCAAAGTCAGCCGTCACTGTTCGAAAACGTGTTATGAATTACAGTGAAAAAATCAGAAAGCAAGTAACTGCAGAATTACAACATTTGAAAAGTGCAGGTGAAAGATTTAGTCTTTCTTTCGACGAGTGGACTTCAACTTCCAATAAACGATACATGGCGGTCAACGTTCATTCATATAAAAAATTTTGGAACTTAGGACTTGTTCCTATTTACGGAAGTATGACAGCTGAAAATTGTCTTCGTATATTGCAAGAGCGTCTAAGTAAATTTGACATTTCCCTAGAAACTGACATCGTGGCTATTGTAACCGATGGACCAAATGTTATGATAAAGGTGGGGCGGCTTGTTTGCACTGAACAACAACTGTGTCTCGCACATGGTATCAATTTGGCGGTCTGTGATGTGCTTTATGAAAAACATAATAATTTGCAAGATAGCCCTACCTCAGATGATAGTATAATTGAACCAGCTGTGAATGTTGATTATATGGACGACAGCGATGATGAACACCATTTAGAAGACTTAGACTGTCCAGAATCAGGTTTAATCGTAATGTCACAAAATGATCTTGCGCCAGAACACGTACCAGAGTTAACACAATATGAAAATATTAATGAGCTGATAAAGAAAATCCGCAAAGTTGTAGTGTATTTCAAAAGATCTCCGTTGAAAAATGAAACAGTACTTCAAAAATATGTGAAAATTGAACATGGAAAAGAGCTGTCACTTCTTTTGGACTGTAAAACCAGGTGGAATAGTCTTTTAACAATGCTGGAGCGATTTTATCTTTTAAAAGCATGCATTCAAAAAGCTCTTATAGATCTCAATCATCCAATTCGTTTAGAAGATGTTGATTTTGAATTGGTAAATAAAATTGTTGATGTGCTGACCCCAATTAAATTGACAGTAGAAGCAATCTGTCGGCGAGATGCTAATTTATGCACAGCTGATGCCGCTCTGAAATTTCTTATAAAACAACTGTCTAGCAAAAACTCAGCACTTGCCAAAAAAATTAAAACATCCTTAGTGGAACGTATAAAGCAACGACGAAGTGATGATTTAACTGGCGTGTTAAATTATTTACAAAATCCACGAATGGATGATGAAAATCAGTTATTATCGGATTTGGAATGGCACGACTTATTTCCAGTTCCGACACAGGCTTTAGTGAGGAAGCAAATAAAGAGTATTGTTAAAAGACTTAATAGTCGAGATAACACGGAAGAAGAAGCAAGGTCAGGATCACAAACAGATGATGAGCTAAGGTCAGAAACCTCCCAACCCCAATTGACATTAAAGGAAAAGTTACAGCTGGAAATTAACAAGAGTATGAAATCCCCAGATCCTGAAGTACAAGTACAAAATGAATTGGGGTTGGCAAATAGTATTAGACGTGAAATGAGCCTGTTCGAAAATGGAGGAGTTCGTGGATATCACTTAGAAACAGCATATAAGTATCTATTGTCTATTCCTCCAACCAGCGTAGAACCTGAACGAGCGTTTTCAGCTGCTGCTTATGTTGGCAATAAACTACGAAGCAGGCTCGGAAGTCAAACATTGGATGCTTTGATATTTCTGCGACTATATTTTCGAAATTCTAAATAGTTATTTTGTGCTGTTTTTTAATTTCTTGCAAAAGTATTGTATTTTTTGGTTTGTGTTTTTTCTTTTCTTATTATTGTTCTGATTTGTGTTGTGCAAAGACATTAAAGACATTTTTTTTTATTACTCGTTTTTTTTTAATTTTAGCTCAATTAGAAACCACATAGTCTAATCCCGGGATAGGCCCGGGATCCCGGGAAAAGGCTTCAAAAATCCCGTAAGCCCGGGATTGAAAAACATGCTCGGGATTGTATTCTCTAGTAACAAGGCACATCTGTTGTGTGGATTAATATAAATAGTAGATATTTAGGAGACTCACTGTCTGGCCTGTCGCGAACACCTTCGGAGTTCGGCCGCGAACACACAAAACTCCCCGAATGTAAGAGTAAGGTCTCTCCGATGGATGCATTTCCTTGCGTACACCAGCATCTCGAACACTGCAACAAAGAAAACACTGTGACGACCTGTTGTTGAAGCTTCAACCATCAAACCGGTTTATAAAGCTATAACAGCGCATATACGACTCGGAGATTCATCTGCAAGTTGTAGTTTATAAATATGGTTGAACAGAACCCTAATTGCAATTACAGGATACGTAACGACAAGTGACAAAGAGACATGTCTATTGCGCATTTCAGTTTCAATATGCTACAACATGCCTGTTGAGAAGATTGACATAATAATTGTTCACGTTCTTTTAACATCAGCAATAAATGCTAATTGATGCGCGAACAATGGACTTAAGAAGATAATAAAGACCTGTTTATAGCAGACCTGCAGAAATATGTGATTATGACATGCATGATAAAGGGCCAATTAAAAAACCGTTCACGACGGAACCGCGCATTATAATAACATCTACATAACTGGAACGATTCATACCTATCTAGATATAGCAAAACAATAAGATAATCGTACTAGCAAGAGTGCTACGGCCGATGATGAAATAGACAAACGTACTCGTGAACTCGTACTATTGGTCATCGGTGAGCAATAACGGTGAGATCACTGGAGTGGTTACACCTGCCGCAATAATAACCGTTCGCGGATATCCATCAACGCCGATAATATCAGCGCCGCAAAAAATATAATTGCAAGAACTACTTATCCGATCGCCTGCGCCACTCGCATCCATTTATTTTATTTTTCGTATGCCTCTTTTGACATGATCACGATGACTTCGAAAAGAGAGACTGGTCCTCGGTTTCTATGCTTTTTAACACATCCCTAACCTAAAGGACACGTGCTTGGACTCGAAGATTATCGCCTGCTGAAACAAGCAGCAATCATCTCCTCTTTTTAAAATTATCTACCTAGCGATAGTAGATGAGAACAATTTTACGTCTTGAAATGCTTGCCGAGGACACTAAATTGTGATGCCCAATCAAGATTTGAAGGCTAAAAATTCGCCTACTAGAACACAGAGGCTAGCATCGAGACAAAAACGAGAAACAAATGATAGATGATTCCAGTTCATCGACATTTTCAAGCTTAAAACTTGGTGATGTCATTACGCAAAAAAGGACGGCAAAAAAAACAACAACAAACCATATCCGCTATAATACCGATCCATTTTCGTAGTGGGCAAGGCTTCGTCGATGAGAATAAGAACTAACATAAAACAATCGTTTATTAAGTGTTACTGGTCATTAACTAAATGAACCATGCACTGGTTGATTGCTGTCCTGAGATTTATGGGATAGAAATAAAGTCTGAAGGCGTGGCCCGTTAAATATTGTGTGACGTGTTAAAGATCCGCACTTCGAGATATCTGCACTATCCTGTGATCCTTGTCATCTTTGAAACGCACAGATGCACCACAAATATAGTTAAACGAACACAATTGATATTGGCAAGACAGCCTATCTGGCATCATCTTTTATTTACTTCACATTGAAGTGGACAATCGTTATCTCTTCGGTCTTTGATATCGTTTCGAAGTATATAGCTATCGGTGTTGGATATTTCGAAATCGATTAACCAATATTAGGAAACTTAAGCTTAAGACTATCATGGCAAGTACAGACAGCAAAGGAGATAAGTAACCAGGCCCAGCGCATACACTTTGATTTTAAGACCCACAGGTGAGTGATTGATGATATAAAAAATACTTAATAAATAGTGTATGTGTATAACTTTAAATTCTTACGTTTTGTACAGATTATAATATGTATAAATAGGTCTACCGCGATCAATTTTTTTTACCTTGGTTTACGAAAAGGGCACCCGACGTTTCGAGACAGTTGCATGTCTCGTGGTCTACGGGAAAGTGGCAAGTATGGCGAGGCGAAGGCGCAGTGACGAAATGCAGGTGACGACACAATTATTTTCCTTCTACCCGCAAAAACATTTAGTCTTTAAAATTATTTTTTCTCTGTTTCACGCACGACACACAACACTCACAGTATCCGGAGATGCACTAAAAAATGTTTTCCACCCTCTTTTTTTGTTTTCAAACGTTCGTTTCAAAAACGCGGTTAAGAGATGAAGTTGTTTTTTTTTTTATAAAATAGGCAATAGAAATATGAAGGGATTTTACCTAAATCCAATATTTTTTTCCCTACAAAATATTTCAGTATTAGCTAAAACCACACCAATATGTTGTTTCGCTGCGTGATCATTAGTATTACGCGTCCAAGAAAAAGAAGCCAATGAGCCAACATATAATAGGCTCTATGAAAAGCAAATAAGGTCTTTGCCATTAGACTTATTGTGCTGACCGAGTAATAAAAAAAGTTGCTAGGGTATGTCATCCTCTTAAATTTCCCGATAACTGGACTCCATGTGGGAGACAATTTGAAACCATCTTCCCGATTGAAATTATTTGGATGTTTCTTGATTTCAAATAATAAATTATTCAGTAATGGCGATCGGAAAGAATTTTCAGGTCATGCAGTTCTATCTAGTGGTTGGTCCCGGATTCTAAAGGATGTTCTGCTATCGCTGATTTGTACATCTGCCGGTTTTTCACAGCTGTTGTGTTCCTTGACTCTATCCTGTATGCTGCGTTTTGTTTGGCCAATGTAGGGACTTTCACAGCTACATTATATCTTATAGACACCTGGATTTTGAAAAGGAATCACATTCTTTAGTGTGCGTAATGGCTCGCCACTTTGGATAACGCGCGGAATATACACAGTCTTAATGGAGTATTTATTTAATGCTGTTCCTATCTTATCCGTAATACTTTTGATATAGGGCATAAACGCTGGTTTTCTGTTAACCTCAGGACACTTTTCCTTTTTTGGTCTTGGATGTCGCCTTCTTCCGTTTTGTCTGAGTACCTCCTGAACATTTGACAGCTCATCTTTAAGATGGCAGGGTCACAAAGATCATGTGCTCTGTTTGTTAATGATGTCATGACGGATTGGATGGGACGAGGATGGTGGTGTGAAAAGGCTTGCAGGTACCTATCTCTGAGTGTTGATTTTCGATATCCAGAGTGGGCCAGAGAACCATCAGATCTCATTATTATTTTGACATCAAGGAATGCTGAAGTTGTGTCACGTTCCATCTCAAATGTTAAGTGTGTTTTTGCGGGTAAAAGGAAAATACATATTTCATCACTGCGCCTCGCCATGCCTTCCAGTTTCCCGTAGATCAAGTGTCTTTTTCGTAAAAAAAAGTTTAAAATGTTTGATCGCGGTAGACCCGTTTATATATATTATAATGATAGTACATTGTGTATGTATTGACCAAGTATTTGACATCTCATCATCGCTCATCTGTGGATCTTAAAATCAAAATGCTTGCTCTGGGCCTGGTTACTTAACTCCTTTGCTGTCTGTAAATTCAGTCCATAACATTAAAAAAGTGCGACAGTAATAAAATACACAACCAATACTTGGTATGGACCGCGGCGTGCCGTGGTTATGGGCATTTAACTGCGTATTAATAGATCATAGATAAAGGATAAAATGCAATTAAATGACGTGTAGCTCAATTCCAAGTAATGCAACAGCCGTCATACTGAGACAAGGCGACCCATGGAGTATGCGGAACCTGCAGCATTGTTGTCATTCGGCCTTTAAATTATATCATGTTGACATTAATTCATACAGTTAAATTCATACTGAAGACTCTTGTAAGTAGTCCTTGTATCAAGGGCCGATGACCCTTTTTAGGAAATTCGAAGAAAATAATCTACCTGTTCCCTACAAACGCAAACCCAGCTCCAAGTCAATAATAAGGAATAAAAACAGACATACATACAGACAGACAGCGGAGACTTAGTTTGCCTTCCCATTTGGCACTCTTTAGGTACGGAACACTGTTAAGTTTGTAACTTCTTAGATATCACCTCGCCCTACCATCATTTGTCGGCCTACGCATATTTAAGTTTACATTTATTACACTCCATTAATGCAGCATCGCCATTAATGTGTGCATAAATTATGCGAAGCCACCTTTAATAAGCGATGACCAAGTGATTTCGGATTTCGACCGCGAATCATTTAATATTGGACGTAAAGAGAGGCTTTATCCTCAGTCCAATAAAAAGACGTCCGCAAAAGGGCGGAGGAATTTTTAATCAAGCTAAATTGTACCTTGAGCCTTAGTAGGATAGAGTTCGATGTCGTTGAAGAGACTCTGGATTCGGTCCGCAGGCGCCGGCTGGTCGGGGCAACCGACCCGACTGCGCCAGGCATTCGCCACCTCCCTGGAACAAACAAACCAATATATTAGCATATTAACGAGATTGGTGGCTGGCTGGACTGAAGATTGTACGCTTGTGATCTTCCGTCATCTGATCCAAGTTAATTTTTTTAAACTATGTAGGTAATATTACTGATCTGATTAATCTGATCATGCCAGTAATAATTATTTTAAAAAACACAGTTTAATAAAACGAAGATAAAACAAAATGCAATCGACCGGCTTCATACGTCCATTCCGCATATTTTTCTGTTCTAGCAGCTTCTATATAATGAGTAATGACTCTAATGACTGATCATTATTGGAACTAATCTTATAGTTATTGTTTTTTGCACACTTACATTGATATAACAAACACTCGTGCCCCGATCGGGATTTCATCGACCCGAAGTCGAAGTCGAATTTATCTCGAATTCTTCGGCGGATAGAAAGAAAAACTCTAGTAAGATAACGCACAGCAAAAACAGCGTATCACCACTGAAAGAATCCTACGCCAACTGTAAACAAAACGAGCAACCCGCCCTTAAAAACATATCTATTGAGTGATGACGTAACGAAGTGCGTTGACTACGTAATCAGCGGGCTTCGAAATGTTAGAAAAGTTTCGTGGGAAAACGTAGGAATTATAAACACCTGTAGCATAAAATAGTTGGTAATGTAAACAGTGCGGACGAAGCGCCGCATCAGCTGTATGCTGCAGCGCCTTCTCAACCCGCAGCGTCGGCACTTCGGCTAGTTGCGCAGACACCGACGTAAGTAGTTCCGGTGTCCGCCAGACTAAATATACTACGTCAAGTATGCGAGGTACACACGGCATCGGGTTACCTGCCACTCCACCTGTCTGCTGTAGGTCGTTGCCGTTCCCACGAGAAACTTCGATTCATGTTAGTTGTCCAAGAAATGTTAGATTTCCAGAATAGTAGGTCAGCGGGTCTACCGCGTAATTCTGATTTGTATCAACTTCAAGCAAATCATGCGAAATTCAACGCGTGCAAAAGAGATGGCATGTTAGGCGGGCGTCGTCGCACGCACGGCAAATTTCAATCTCAAGTTGATGTTGATGAAAATCAGAATTACGCGGTAGACCCGCTGGAATGGTTTTGAAGACCATATTGATATCCAGATGAGAAAAAACAAAATCTAAAGAGAAACTTACGTGTACGTTTCATGTGAGACGGGTTTTAAATCATAGCCATAAAATAACTTGTGAATGCATGCCACAGTAAAACTTGTAAAATACAAAGCTGTGATGATAATAATTTCAATATTTACTTTCATAACTGTATCGATTAAACTAATTTATGAGATCAAGTAAAAAGCTTGAGTGCGAAATCTGTAATAAAATAAAGCCAAGTTTTAGCGCCTCCGTACTGTATTATTTTAAATAAATACTTGTTGTAGGTATGTTATGTACATACTTGTTCTGTTATTGGATAAAGTATGACGTGAGCAGGAGACAGAGCACTTCTCGGTCTTGACCCGGCCGATAACCGAACGAGGCACCCATTGGCCACTGCTATTTTTATGAGACAATCTTACTTTTATCCCCGTAGAAGAGATTTTTATAAATAGTGGATAACAATTTTACCAGAATAATGTACAGTGGAGACCAAATCAAGCTATACACTTGCAGTACGACATTAGCCCCTACAGAGAAGAATATAAGATAGGTACAGTGGAGACCACATCAAGCTATACACTTGCAGTACGACATTAGCCCCTACAGAGAAGAATATAAGATAGGTACAAAGTCCAATGTGTCTTAGTTGATGCGGTCTCCACTGTACAAAGTCCAATGTGTCTTACTTGATGCGGTCTCCACTGTACGAGTAGTGGACTGTTTGTCTAAAAGTAAACCGGGATATTTTAAAAACTAATTCCTAAGATGATGAGGCTAAATCTTTGTACAAACTCGTTAAGATAGCATTAAGAAATATATGTTAAGTTAAATATAAGTATTTGGTTGTCCCTACGAGGGCGACATGGTCACGTAGTGTACCAAGTCCTCTATAAAAAATAAAGATAAAAAAAAAACCCAAGATCCAAATATTATGTAAGTTCTTTATAACCTAATCCCTAAGTATCTACGTGTTTTCCGCCAGCAAAAATCATCATAAAAGAAGTCTCTACACAAAACACATGAATTTCAAATTTCGCTGTATATTTAAATTCTCATTGCAAATTATACTTTATTTATATTCGTACTTGTCGTTTCGTTTAGCTAATACTGGCAACTCAAGGCTCTTTGAAAACTACCGCTCGCCTCAACATCGTCACAAAGTACAGAACTAATGAGTCATTGATGTAAATACTGCGTATTATATTCGGGCACTGATGGCATAATTGATCCAGAGGACATATTATAGAGGCAACGACATGACATGTTGGATGCGGTTTGTTGAAACTTAAAACGTTACGAGATCATTCATCACATACGTGTCAACAACAGATTACGTAACCCTGATCTTGGGTTTGATAAATCAAGTCACTACCTACTTTTGAATCATAATTAGATAAATATCATAAAAGGGAAATCCTAAAAACAAAAAATAATTGGGATTATCACTGATTCACTACATTCCTCAATAAATAAATTGAGTCAAAAGATAAGAAAACTTAGATGTTTTTTACGATAAGGGTGCGTGGTGTAGGAATGTCATGTTAGTCACATATTGTACAATTGAGTAATTGATGGTATTCTAAGAAACTTCGTTTACCTGAACTCAATTTAAAATGCTTCAGAGAACATGGAAATGACAGATGGATGAGACATCAGCAACACATCCTTTGGCACCATTTCAACTTCAAACAAAGCGGGTTGATGAATTGTCGAAAATATTTAGCGATTCATTGATGCCGGAAACAAAGTGGGTCAACCTCGTGTTTCAGTTATCCATACACGTCATAACTAAATTAAGAGAATCGTTTCCGGAGAAAATGTAAACAAAACCTTTGTTAATCTAGAAGTAATTACACGAATTTCGTGGGACGCGCGTTCGTTACTCGTTGTACGCACTGCATATTTTCTTTGTAGTTTTATTACTGTAGATCATATTAGCAAAGCTGAGATACCAACAAACTTCTAGAAAGCGAATTATTATCTAGTCAGACAGCGTCTTAACACTCTATTGACAAGGGATTCCAAAGAGTGGCTATCGTATTGATAGTAGGATTAACGCGCGTGCGACCCAAGCAGCGGTCGTTTGTAAAAATATACCATGACATCATGGTGTGTGAGGGGGACCAGCACGATTGTACTCCATCCTGCTCGCACTCAGCATGCTTATAAATATACGAGTGCATTTACTCCTTTCGTGATACGTTCGATTTGGTAGTTTGCCTCTTCGGCTTCACATTTGACTAGCCTTCGAAAATTTATTTCGTCACGCAATAGTCTTGTATAGCTCCAGCAAGCGAATTTGTGTATTAATTTAACCCCGTAACTGTCCTAGGAATCCGTTCAATACATTTTTTATAGTAAGTATTAATATTGAGTTTTAACTCAATATTAATACTAACTATAAAAATTGTTAAAACAAGATTGATGTCATCGATTTACTGGAACAACTAACGCAAATGGGGCCCTATCTTTAACATAACGATAGCGATCAGTGAGCTATCAGATGATGACAATGATTTACATGGAAATAGACATTTCAAACAGGCTCATTTGCATCTTACGTGAAGGCGATATAACCAATTTGTATTTTATCAACGTTTACATAAAGGTCGGAATTGCATGGATATATAGTTTTTGGACTAATTTGATCTTTCATACACTTGCACATTACACTTAGGCCTTTTCGTTTATGTCTCAATTACTTCGTGAGGAGTACTACTACAGTGGCGTGCACAGAACTTTTTGCTGGAAAAGCAAACAATTGGTCAAGAACAACAATAAAAAAAATATGAAAAAATTTAAATATCACTTTGAAAAAAAAAATTTTGTATGACGCCAGGGTAGATTTCAAAGTGATATTTAATTTTTTTTTATTGTTGTTCTTGACCAATTGTTTGCTTTTCCAGCAAAAAGTTCTGTGCACGCCACTCTACTACATTACACTGAAATGAATAACTAATTAAAATACATACGAGTGTCGTGAATAGTTGTTACGGCAAATATCGGTTTGCAATTATTTGGCATCCCCTATGGCGAATAGCCGAATTAACATTGCTAAAATTAATCGGAATCAAAAACGATACTACCTACAGGCTGTCCCAAAAGTCAACGTTATCTCTTGGAGGGCTGACAGGCCAGCTCATGACTGACCAAAATATCAACATATGACCTCAGTAAAAAGTCCATAGTTTTCGAGTTATTGGTACTTTTATGAATTTCGTGAAATTTGACTACTTCGACTAGTTTTTAGAGAGCCGAAGCTACCCAATTCTAAATTCTAAGATAAAAAAAATTGTTGCGTAACCCTGAATAGCCTTGCTTTTGATAAAATCAAAAATAAAATTAGAAATGCTATACCTTCAAGAAGAAAAATTTTTTTCGCCCAATTCATGAGAAATATTTTTGTAATTTCTGAAAAAAAATTGTACTATACTAGTCTGGCAAATTGTTGAAAATAATGGCTCATCAAATCTAGTTTTTAAAATGATACGATAATTTTTGTATATTACCTTTGAAAAAAAAAGTTATTGCTATTTTACTACAAAAGGAGCAGCGTATTTTTTTTATAATTAGGATTTAGAATGAAAGAGTGGCTGGCAGCGAAGCTATTTGATGTTTATTAGACTAAGATAGAAATGCCATTTGACATGCGTTAGAGTGACAGGCATGGTAATGCCATTCTAAATGAGTAGGAATGAACTTTTTGAGAAAAGTAACAAAACATGTATTTTTTATTTCGAACACAGAATATTTTTCTTTTTATAGGTAGGGGGTTTATTATCAACCTGTATATCAGTAAATAAATTTTAATAACAATAACTTTTGTCTTCTTAATAATGTATTTTTGCACAAATATGCTAATTAAATATTTTGCAAATTTTTGATTTTTTTTTCTCTACACCGTCGGTTGACTGGACAACATTTTTCTGGACAACTCCGCCCTTGCTTTTTGTTATTCTGTACTCTGTGTTTTTATTTCATTAATTGTTAATAATGTGTTTATTCATTCATTCTTTCGTTCATACGTCTCTAGTGGTACTAGTTCTTTGTACGGTTTCTGAGAAAACTAAGAAATTGATTGTTTAGATTTTTATACTGACTTTTCTTTTTTACCTGCATTTTTTATAAATAAATGATTATAATTATGTTGTTGATCGTACAGAATAAAACTGAATTATAATTTGATTCTTTCTAAATCTGTCGTTTTTTCCTTCAAAATTTACGTCTTTTTTATTTTATTAATTACACTTTTGTACATTTACATTGATATTTAAAACATATTTTTACATAAAAAACAGTATACCATTTGCCGTTGTTAAATAATATACACTTTTATTCGCTATTCGACGAATAATGAAAAAATTACGAATAATGTCGAATAGTAGCGGTTTACCAAAACATCTCTAGTTGACGTACAGGTTACATTGCCCAAGTATGAAAGCTCAAAAGGCAATGACTAAGCTTTTGTACCTGACGTCATTTAGAGTTGTTGACCCTTGCGTCCGACAGTTGCGTCCTTATTTTCGCTTGCATCGCTTCACATGTGAGTTTCATTACAATAAAGTATCTCTACAAACGCCATGACCATGTTAAGTGGTAAAACATGGTCAGTGGGTCTACCGCGTAATTCTCATTTTCATCAACATCAACTTGAGATTGAAATTTGACGTGCGTGCGACGACGCCCGCCTAACATGCCATCTCTTTTGCACGCATTGAATTTTGCATGCATTTGCTTGAAGTTGATACAAATGAGAATTACGCGGTAGAGCCCCTGGTTTCAGAACAACATAGAACGGAATAAGCATATTACTTAATTCAATTATTTTACGCGACGTACAAAATGTGAGCGTCCATAAAATATGCGCATTGGATCAACAATTGGTGTGGCGACATAATTAGCAATATCACCTCAACCCCGCGACCTGGGTAAACAAGTCTGCATGATGTCATCATCGATGGCTGTTGACCCAACTCGACAGATGAGTAGGTACGTTTATTACTTCCGACCATGTGACTTGGAAGCCATTGACGGATACCTTTTATGGACAGATTATCCACGAAATAATTCATGCCTTGTCGGGAGAGAACAATTGTTTAAAAAAAACTTACCTGGCCAAAGTCCTTTTCAGCTTAACAACGCCATTCGGCATTGTGGACATATCTACGTCGCAGATGTCATGGTGCACGGTTTGCGGTCCTGAAAGTTCTGCCGCCGTCGCTTGGTTTTGCTGGTGCGGCAGTTCGCAGGTGACTTGCTCGAGACGGCAAGAGATGGGTACCCGCTTGGGCGGCGTGATGCGAGGGTACGTGTGATGACGGGCGGTGCTAGCCGCTGACACCGTCTCGCTCCTCCTTCGCTGCTTCGGTAATGTCTTCGTCCACAAAGCACTCGCAGCATTCTTTAAATGAGTACGAAAACGACTGCTGCCTTGCGTGCTTAAAACTGCACTCTCCATTTTAAATCTTTTATTGCACTGCACTTAGTGTATATTTGACTCCATTTTTGGCTTATCACTGCGAATTTGAGACTCGGTATCACTTCACTAGTTCATTAGTTCTGTAAGTCTTGCCACCACTAGAAAAGCTTGAAGATCGTTTGTAATTTTTTGCGAACACATTGATGTGGTTTCTCTTTAATCAGTACTGTCTTTTAAGAGCCTTTAATATCCACATTTTTAATTGTTTTCTGTTAAAAACAAACCTATAAAGGATTCGTTAAATTTAATTAATTTATACTTGATAACAAGACAACTCTATTATTATCTATATATACTGTAAAAGTAGGTGGTGGATAAAACGCAATTTATGGGCGATTATATTTTATTCTCTGCTACATTTTTGTAACCGACATACTCTACCTATTTATTCTTATGACAATAGTGCAAAAATTACAACAAAAGATTTTGTTGATAGTTTCATTAAAATAAAGTAAGTACTTGCAACTGATGCATTTTGCTATATTAGGCATTTCCTTGCAGAACATTAAATCGTGATCGATGATTTATGACTGCCATAAATTACTGAAGAATGGTAAAGCAAATAAATCTGTTTGAAGAATGATAACATTAGTCCCGGTCTATTTGGCGACCGGAGCGCTCAACTGCATGTGGAAGAATTTGTGTGGGTAACGATTTAATGCAATATGCATAAGCACTTAGCGCAATATTTGTATTTTACACTTCAGCTTGTCGAGGTGCAAAACCTTGAGCAAATTCTAAGCCAAACCTAAGTAAATATCAGTCAAAATCGAAATTTGAAATCAACTTGGAATCACGCTCACCGATGTAATTTAGTAACTATTGATTGGAGCGATGAAATAAATATGACTATTTAAACAAAAAGTTGTTTTTTCAGGCGATTGGTCACAAATACAGAGAGGGTAGCGGAAGGCTTCGCTGAGGCGGCGCGGGGAGTGCGAGACGCGGGGGCGGCGGGGCGTGGGCGCGCTGACATCACCGCCAGAGCCAGCCGCTCTTACATCATCATCGGCGAGCGCCTCTGATCGCCTGCCACCAGCCCGCTCACTCCTCTTATCGAAAACCTATCAAGCTCCGACACATGATACGGGCTTCCATTAACAATCAATCATGCAATAACCGTTCTTTATGCTAATTAAAGTGCGTTATAGGCGCGATTTGCTCCTCAAATTCGAGAGGAAATCCACTGACTTAGGGCGACATTCCGGGCGCTGCCTTGTTATCCCTTAAAAAGTATTGCCTGATAAATGTCTTCTACTTCCTTGAAATTTGCGAATTAACAAACCTAGTGCATCATAAAATATCTATACTAATATTAGAGATATAATTTGTTTTATTTGTTTGTATGTAGGGGAGAGGTACCTTTAGGAGATTACCTAATCTCTAATCTAATCTCTTTCTAGAGACTACTAAAACCGATATTGAATTTTTTTCTTTGTTAGGTGGTTAGACTCTTCATTTGGACATAGGTAATAATTTGTTCCCTAGGGATGGACAGTTCCCTAGGGACGGGTAAACTCTATCTACATGACCGATTATAAAAATTATATCGCTGTTGTAAAGGGTCAGACTCTTCACTGGGACTATAGCTGAACTGGCTATTAATAATTTGTTCCCTGAACTTCCCTGGGGACGCGCAGTTTCTTAGGGAAATACCCATTAATAATATAATCTCCGGAACTACTTAACCGATTTTGAAAATTCTTTCACTGTTGTAATGTAATGGTTGGACTCTTCATTTTGACATACGCCATTGTACTTTGCTCCCTGGGGACGAGCAGTTCTAGTGACATAGATATTACTTCATTCGCGCGGGTGAAACAGCGGGCGTAAGACTAGTAACATGTAAACTGAACCCAGTCTTTGTCGAATTGAAGTAAGTACCTAACAATTTCTGATCTATAAAGATAACTTTTCGATAGAGTGAGTGGGCCTGGCCTATTAACTAGTTAATTATCCAGTAAGTAATACAATTTGTGTTTTATCTAAACTTGAAACAAAAATATATTTTCGGGCGACGTGTATTAGATTGATTACCAAATGATGTCACCATCTATTCACATCAAACCCACAAAAACGAGTGATGACTGTCGCGTGTGTAGGTTGTACGAGTCCCTAATGTAATGTACCTAGTAGGTATCAAGTACTACTACTACTCAAAGATTTCAAAAGTTTAGATGAGCCCTGGCACCTAAAATCTATTGCATTGTTTTTGAATGTGTGCGGTAACATAATGCCGACGCGCGCACACTTATGAGTGCGCAATCTGTCTACCTAAGGTCAGCAAACTGATCAGACTACTAAAGTTGTTAAAATGATTAACTTTAAGTGCACTTAAGGCGTCCAACTATCACTGTGTTCAGATGAGCACTGATTCCAAACGTGTGAGCGTCACCCATTTAAAGGTGGAAACATTTTGGTGCTGTCATAGTACGGTATGGGCTTATCTTTACTTTTGAAATCTTTGCTACTACTAGTACAAGTACTAGTAGTACTTGATACCTACTAGGTAGGTACATTACATTAAACATACACCAGCACATACTAATTCCCTGATCATGAAGAAGAATCACGATGTCTAACAAACTAACGACGAAACATCCTACCAAGATGTTATCTCTACAAAGAGACTTAAGGCGATACCAAAAAAATGGGGATTTTTCGAATCCATTTACTCCACTATAACGTCATCTACGTATTTAATTTTTGGGTATATGTTTATTGAGTATTTGATTAAGATTCTCACTGAAGGAAAACGCGATTGGATGAAATTTTCTCGATAGAATTTAATTCCGAAAAGACCTCTAGAATATTTTATTTTACCCTGTAATTCTGAAATCCTAACTAATTTCATTTCACTGTGAAATTGCATTCAAAATGTGAATATTATGTATTTGTAAAGTCTCCTTCAAAATATTTTTAACAAAATACTCGTAGCTTAGTACATTTTATATTAATAAAAAACCGACTTTTTGCTACTTTTCAACGAATCCGTCTCACTCGCACTGAGGGTTTTTTTGCATATGGAGTAACAGATACGCTAAAACTTTAACGTATCGCCTTAAGAGGCTATGCGAATTTTATTTTTGTCACTGTCACTCCAAGCGAAAATCGCGCAGTGCGAGAGGGGCGAATTCAGGGCAAAAGGGAAAAAAGTTTGTTTTATATTTTTATTAAAAAAAAAAACTAAAACAGCTAGCAAAATTTCAAATATCAAATCTCTAGATATAGGATGAAACACACCTAATAAAATATGTTTGAGTTCTGTATATGGTTCCTATTCGTCAAACGAGGAGAAAAAGTGTGTTTGAAGACCTCATGTCAACAATTATTTCTATCGAGGAAAATTTATCCAAACATGTTTTCCAATTTCAAAACCCTAGATTATATAGTTAAAATGCATATACCAGAAACTGATTATAATTTTCCGTGTACACAGAAAAGAAACACCTGTATTTTTTTCGCATATAGCCTTAAGAGCGGTTTAGACGGGACTAATTCTGAAATATAAGTCGGTAGACTAGAGAGACCGGTAGACTTGAACCATCAATGGCGTGAAAAATGCCCCGTAGCAAATATTATCAGTTCCGGGTGTAAACAAAAGTTAACTAAAATAAATATGACACAACTATTTTAGATTTCTTCCTTTTTTGTTTGACCCTCTTATCAGCTAGATGAAACAAGACATTCTGTCAAACTTCGATTAAGAGACTATTAAAAATAACCAGAGATCAAGGCTATTTTTAACCGATTTCATGTCTAATTAACAGTGAAGATCTCATTACTTTGTCTTCGGCCTTTGTTAAAATTTTTATCGAGAAACATCTAGACGATATGTGTGATGGGGGATTGATTAGGACCTGCTTTATATTGAGAACAGTTATTTTTGCAAATTTTTATGATCTACAAAATTAAAAGTAGGTACTTTTTGAATATTAGCGGTTTAATATACGGTTTTTTGCTAACTTTGCATTTAATTTCTTTTTGATCGAGAAAATGTAATGGAATCATGGTTTTTTTTTGCCACACATAATACCAAGCATTAGTCCTAAACTAAACCATATATATATATATATGTATTTGTTTCAGAGCGATTGTCGCAGTATTGTTGATATAACAGAGGATCATGCAAAGCTCATAAGGAACTTTACACTCTTAAGGAATAACATAATTTGTGCTACGACTACGAGTATATTTCAGTTAATCTAGTCATCTTTGTACCATGCATGTAGGGCATACATAATCCCCGCAATCTGTAGAATGACAAGAGGTTTTTATTGGTAAAAGGAAGAGTCCTGGTTTAAGAGGCTATGCGAATTTTATTTTTGTCACTGTCACTCCAAGCGAAAAATCCTGCAGTGCGAGAGGGGCGGATTCAGGGCAAAAGGGAATAAAGTTGGTTTTATATTTTTATTAAAAAAACTAAAATAGCTAGCAAAATTTCAAATATCAAATCTCTAGATATTGTTGAAACACACCTAATAAAATATGTTTGAGTTCTGTATAATAATAGTTCATATTCGTCAAACGAGGAGAAAAAGTGTGTTTGAAGACCTCATTTCAACAATCATTTCTATCGAGGAAAATTTATCCAAACATGTTTTCCAATTTCAAAACCCTAGATTATATAGTCAAAATGCATATAAATAAATTTATTAAAATTTTTCGTGTATTTCATGAAATACAAAGAAAATAAAAACCTGTATTTTTTTCGCATATCGCCTTAAAGAGATGACTTGCTAGAGTGGCAAAGAACCTGCAACATGCAAAGTACTTATCTTCGTATATCGTATTTTTAAACCGTTATCCATCGGATTGGACACGACTCCTCAATGCCAAAAAATATTATCGATAACCAATCGCGAGCCTTGGTTCTGTTAGAAAGTATGACGGTGTTCCACATTTCCCACGTCAATGATGTCAAATTGGTTTATCAATCACGGCTGAGCGGATGCCGAGTGGTGTGGAGTGCGGTGCGTCGACTTGCGGAGCTGTCGTGGGCGGTTGCCCCAGCCGTTCAGTTCAGCTAGACGCGATGCCATACCACCACAGGATGTGATACAGTGAGCTCATTATTGAAGGATGCTACTTTCCACATTGAGTTCTTTTTTAATTTAGCTTTTGTTACGGATGCAAAATTGCAAACCTACTGGGTAACTCAATGGATACGCACTGCTAACAAAATCCGTCAGGTTTTCTTTAGAAATTATCACTGAGTCAGGGTATTCAACAGATGAAACAGGTTCTACAACAAATCTGGACAAAATGCGGAACTGGTAACCGCAGAACAGGATCCCACCAGACTTCTACAGCATCTATTACTGCATAATACGGTATTACATTCACAATAGACCGAGGTCAGGCTCCATGAGTCCATGGCACATCGCCCGTGTCGTGAACTATTGTATTCTCGTTAAGAAAACGGGCACAACACATTCTGAGCATAATGCCGACTAACAAGACCAACACGACTCAAAGGATCAAACTGTATTTGAATTAACAGGAAGCAATCCACGTTTTTTATCCAGTACTAGGACGAACCAATCTTTACAGTCACGAGCATACATAACATCTATGCCTCTAATAGAGTAATTCAGAAAACTCAAAATGGCCTGTAAGAATGTAGAGTCATCCTAAACTTGTTTTGAGGAGACATAATTACTATTATGATTTTGTATATTGGAATCCGGAAACCTCTTGTTGCTGTTGGTCCGCATTTGGGCAAGTTATGTGAATCATTATTTTGCCTTAATATATTATCTGAGTACACTACATCATATTCCTTTCAAAGTTTAACGGTGTCGTTAGGATCAATGAATCAATGGCACCATCTCACGTGGTATTAAATTCGTTTCTTATCATTTCTCCACTGCAAAATTAATTGTAGGTGCTTTGACATTCTAAAATAGTGGTAAGTACCTATCTAATCTATAATGATATTGTTATACACTATCAATTTGATTATCATTACAGCAATGATTTAGTAGCAGAATGTGAATTTAATTGCATCGTTTGAAAGTTAGTAAGACATTAAAGCCGATACGGAAGGCTTTAATTTTAGTTTTTTTGCTCTCAAAACTTTTATTTTTCCCAAGTTATTTGGATTCTGTTTCTAACACTTATGGACTATTTTGCAATGAACACAATTTAGTTTTGAAAGCACTAAAATTAAAGCCTTCAGAATCGGCTTTAACTTAGTGGTCTGTGTTATTTTATTATATAACATTACTACAGTTTCTTAAAATCTTAACCCATATTTATAATGTAATCTCTAACCAAGAAAATCAGCAACGCCTTGCAATGAGCATCCCAAATTATTTCATGTACTTATACAATATGTATCAACAATTTGTCTTTGACGTACTTATTATCCTTTGTTTTTATATGAACTGATAGGACATGTTAGTAAGTATAACAAATAGACAAGATATTATGTGTTTACTTTTATTAATCCCTTAAATCTTTTTTCTTTACAAACAACAATTACTTTTACTTCAAGGCGATTAGATTTAACAAGTAATTGCACTTACATACTAATCAGAGCAACATAAATACAATCTGTTAAAGGTTAGATTTGTGTAATCCTGGTGAACGGTTACGAATTCGACAACGTACAATATTGTCCAATCCACCTAAAAGACTGCGTTTTATCCATCTCGTCAACTACAAACCAGTGGTCGTGTTCGTCAATTTCTACAATAACTAGTTCCAAACTTCACAAAGTCACTATACTATAGTCAAGATCGTGCGGTTAGAAACTCAGTAACAAAGTTTAAAACCGGGTTTACACGAAGCGCGCGCGTACCGTTTGGCGGAGCCGTTCGCGCGACACTGGCGTACGTACACACTAGTTACCGTACGATAGTGAGCGCCCGACCCTCCCACCTGTACCACGTTATCATCAGATACAGCGCACTCAAAACTATTGTCGTTAACTCTCGTGCCAAATACTCGATAGGTACGAAAACGCAAACTGACAAGCAGATACCGTGGTAGAGGGACCGATATGTTTGCTCGCAACGACACCCATTGTTGGTTTGTCGCTGATAACAGCACTGCCACAAGCACCTCAATCCTCACAGCGAGTAAACATGTACACGCTAAGTAAACAAACTATTACGAATAACGTTACATGTGGAACTACTGACCTAACAATAAACCTTCATTTTTAGTTACTGAAAGAAGACATTATGCCAATGGTTCCAGAAATATCATATATAATAAGATTAGAAGCAATGGATGTGTTTGAATATTAATAAAATAACCTACAAACCGTTATTACGGTACAATTCAATTAAAAGATGAACAGGAATAACGAAATTGTAGAGGCCATGTCTGTAAAACATAAATAATGGATTTTTCATATTGTTCATGGAAAACAACAAAACGTAGAATTTTGTTTGAGTAGCTTTATCCACGTCATTTAACGTTTGTTTATTTTGCTAAATGAGTAAACCAACAGAAGTATTTTACAATATAAAAATAGTATCAACAAAAATTACCTAGATCATACAATAGGTATGTTAATTGTAGAAAATGTAAGAGCACGAAAAAAAAGCCGACTGTATTATGATAATCTGCAAAAATAACACAAGGAAGAAAATGCAAGAAATCCTCTAAAGAGAACTGTGGAAAAGTACGATAAGTTGGTAAACAGAAAGACCGTGAGCGAAAGAAGCGGCAGAGCCAAGAGTCTACCTACATCTGACGTACACCAGTATCTCATCGGCAATATTGAAGTTTTTGGACCAGTAGAATCTAAGATTTAAAGATAATTAAATTATGGGAAAACAACAAAGCATTAATTGGCAGAAACTAACAGATTTTTTTATGGCTATAGCATCTTTCCAATCCAATAAAAAAGAATTGACCTTCGGACATGGTCTGAGATGCATCGCGTGAGGCACAGAACTGTCCGCCGTCGAACAATGACCAAAATAAAGTTGATCGTGGGGAGCACGCTGCGATATTTTGGCAAGAGTCGGCCAATGCGTGTCGCGGCGCTCGATGGCATCATCGCTGTTGGAGGATCGTGACGTCACCGGGCCTTTTTCCAAACGTTGCCGCCAGACGAAAATAGCCCCCGCTTCGCCCCGCTTCGCCCCGCTGCTGGCCCCCTGCACCGGTCGCGCCGTCACCGACCGATTTAGAGAGCCAGAAGCGGACTTGTACAACAACCAGATGTGCCGCAGGCAGCGGACCAATGCACCTCTGTACTTTTAGAACCAGGACATCGGGCGAGTATTGACAGCGGCATGACATGACAAAGTCGAACATTCATCGAATGACGGTGATACGTTACTCATGTGGGCGGTGGTTGGGGACAAGAATTTACTAATCACCAACAGTATAGGTATTTCAAAGGTTACATGGAAATATTGTAGACCTAGTTATCATAAAACTGAATTTGGTTCAACAAGTTAAGAAATACCTAGTATTTTATTATTTAAATATTCAATAGCTTTAGTTTCACAGCAAAAATTAGGTATGTGTTCTTGGCCGTATTATCCCATGTTTAGTTTAATCTGTGGTCTATAAGATTAGTCATAAACTGGTAACATAATTAACTTGACACTGGCAAAAAGTGGCGTTTAAAATAGCAGCCGTCGCCAAGAAACTATGACTTTGGCCGATTAGCCGATTGGCCGACTAGTCGGTTGAAAAAAGGCCGACTAGTCGGTTGAAAAAAGGCCGACTAGTCTGTTGAAAAAAAGCCAACTAGTCGGCTGACTAGTCGGCTAAGCCGATCATTGCTTTCGGTGGCATATAAAATAAATATATGAAATTATTATTCTGGTACATCAAAATAAATCGGGTATATAAAAAAATATGTGACTTGTAGAAAGTAGCGTTCAGATTTTTTTTTTATTAAATGTAGTCTTCTTGATTTAAGTACAATTATTTACCAAAGAAAGTGTTCCTATTCCTACATTATTTTACAAACTGTAAGGCTGATTCTAACTAAAAAAAAATTATTACAATTAAGATTAAGATTTCATTTAAATCACCCTATTTTAGGCATAGAAATATGTAAAGTAATAGGCCGACTAGTCGGCGCTTTTGCCGACTAATCGCCGACTACAAATATGGCCGGATATTCGGCTTTCCCGAATAGTCGGTACATCTCTAATAAACATTAACCACCATGTCAAGGCGTTGAGAATATGTACCAAGGAGAAATAACAAAAGTCGTCATATTTACCCAAAAAGCAATTGCGTGGGATTCACTGTCCTCAATATATCTGATTCGGAACCATTATTAAGAAACTAGCCTTTTGCCCGCGGCTCCGCCCGCGTTTATTCAACTCTGCCCCGTTTTCGACTTGGGCGTAATTTTATTAAAACCCCTTATAGCCTATATGTTGACCAGGGTCACTACGATGATAATAAAGAAAACCGCATTCAAATCCGTTAGTGGTTTCGGAGATGTGCGCGAACAAGCAAACAGACAGATAGACGGAAAAGAATTCTAAAAATCGCTGATTTGTGTTCTATTTCTCTTCCTTAGTCACCCCCTTTCTATTTTTATTACTTTTCTTCAATGTACAGAACAGACACACCGGGTTCTACTATTTTATTATATGTATAGAAGATAAAGAAGATGGACAGTAAAACATTGGTACGTACTCCAAGAAACAATCCGTTAGTGGTTTCGGAGATGTGCGCGAACAAGCAAACAGACAGATAGACGGAAAAGAATTCTAAAAATCGCTGATTTGTGTTCTATTTCTCTTCCTTAGTCACCCCCTTTCTATTTTTATTACTTTTCTTCAATGTACAGAACAGACACACCGGGTTCTACTATTTTATTATATGTATAGAAGATAAAGAAGATGGACAGTAAAACATTGGTACGTACTCCAAGAAACAATCCGTTAGTGGTTTCGGAGATGTGCGCGAACAAGCAAACAGACAGATAGACGGAAAAGAATTCTAAAAATCGCTGATTTGTGTTCTATTTCTCTTCCTTAGTCACCCCCTTTCTATTTTTATTACTTTTCTTCAATGTACAGAACAGACACACCGGGTTCTACTATTTTATTATATGTATAGAAGATAAAGAAGATGGACAGTAAAACATTGGTACGTACTCCAAGAAACAATCCGTTAGTGGTTTCGGAGATGTGCGCGAACAAGCAAACAGACAGATAGACGGAAAAGAATTCTAAAAATCGCTGATTTGTGTTCTATTTCTCTTCCTTAGTCACCCCCTTTCTATTTTTATTACTTTTCTTCAATGTACAGAACAGACACACCGGGTTCTACTATTTTATTATATGTATAGAAGATAAAGAAGATGGACAGTAAAACATTGGTACGTACTCCAAGAAACAATCCGTTAGTGGTTTCGGAGATGTGCGCGAACAAGCAAACAGACAGATAGACGGAAAAGAATTCTAAAAATCGCTGATTTGTGTTCTATTTCTCTTCCTTAGTCACCCCCTTTCTATTTTTATTACTTTTCTTCAATGTACAGAACAGACACACCGGGTTCTACTATTTTATTATATGTATAGAAGATAAAGAAGATGGACAGTAAAACATTGGTACGTACTCCAAGAAACAATCCGTTAGTGGTTTCGGAGATGTGCGCGAACAAGCAAACAGACAGATAGACGGAAAAGAATTCTAAAAATCGCTGATTTGTGTTCTATTTCTCTTCCTTAGTCACCCCCTTTCTATTTTTATTACTTTTCTTCAATGTACAGAACAGACACACCGGGTTCTACTATTTTATTATATGTATAGAAGATAAAGAAGATGGACAGTAAAACATTGGTACGTACTCCAAGAAACAATGAAATTATCTTCGATAATTCTCAATAGATCTATTGACTAGATCCATCATGGATCTAGTGAGAATATTTATTCTCAGTAATCCATTCTTACTGAAAATGGATCTAACGAGAAAAAAAAATCTCACTAGATAATACTCGTACATTAGTATTGTTAGTAGATTTACTTATAATAATATTATATTGTATAATGCATTAGTTTTAAACTGTTATGTTATACTTTTTAAATAAATAAATAAAATAAATTAGCCAGATCCACGGTTTTAGTGTAAACACAAACAAAATTTACTAAAGAGAATGGAAGCACACACTTAAGGCGCTACGGAAAAAACATCGACACTTTAAGAACTTGCATATCTACTTAAGTAAATATGTATTATTTTGATAAAATAGTATGTTATTTTTGGAAACTTTTTCTAGGGATCTGTTAAAACAGAAACGCGATTGGAGAAATTCGGCTTGATAGAAATATTTATTGAAATGAAGCCCTTTCCAACACCATTTCTCCTGGTTTGACAATATATATAGAATAACATATGGACTGCAATTATATTTTATTAGATGGGTTTTAACGGTATCTAGGACCTGCGGGCCTATTATGTATCTCTAGTTGCCTTCTGGACTGGGTGTCTATCATCAAAAACATAGATATATCATCGAATTCCGATGTCCTAAGGATATGTTCGCACTTGAAGTGACGACACAGATTTTTAATAGTTCAATACTCACTAAAGGCAATTTTGAAATTTCAGTTTTTATCTGTGTTTTTGATGATGAGGTGCCTCCTCGTTCAGTTGGCAACTAAAGATACAGAATAGGGGGGCTGGTTAAACGAAATTTTGATAGCAACTTTAGTACATTTTATTTTAATAAAAAACCGACTTTTTGCTTTTTTCCACGAATCCATCCCTCTCGCACCGAGGGTTTTTTCGCATATGGAGTAACAGGGACGCTAAAACTTTTACATATCGCCTTAAGTAAGGAAGACTGAAACTCAATTAAAAAATTCGAAAGTTCTCTAAATATTGTTAGCAAGAAGGCCATTGAAATAAGACGGTACCGACGCTACGCAACGCAATAGGAAAAGGGAAGTAGTGAGACCGTCGAAGATAAGAATTATTAACCAAGGCGAATTCGGTACCATTATCTCATCATCAAGGTTTGTTTTCTGTACAATGTGACAAATAGTACATATTTTTCTGACGCTGATAATAAAACGCGATCTGTTATTTAGCACCATCGTGAACGGAGGACTTGAATTTTAGTACCTGTACATTTACAATTCCCATAGCTTAATTTTTAAGTTTTTTTTTTCAGAGAATATACGCCATTTTAGGACATAGTTTTCATTATAAATGAACCATTATTTTTTATGATTTTTTAACGTATTGTCTGATGACCTTGTCACTTGAGAATTTTAGACACTATACTGATTGTGATGTGTGATTGCTTATAAAAAAAGTGGTCTGTCTCTGTCTGTCTACTCATCTGTCACCTAGCTGTCAAATTAGTCTCAAGCAAATTATTATAAATTTATATTGATAGCAAAGGACACATTTCTAAACAGCCATTACTCAAGTGACGTCACACGAGGGCAAATGGAAGTTGCAGCCTTTTCGTAAAAATATTCATCATTATGAGGTTTTTTAGACCAAAACTTCGAAAATACGGGTTATTAAACCAAAATCTAGAAATGGTTTTTGAATTAACACACCTTAACATAATTTAGTCAGTTTTCACAAACAGTATTTTAAAAATATAATTTGGCCAAGTGCAAGTCGGATTCAAAGGGTTCCGTACCACCATACATTACGGGAGCCTTAAAACATTATAGTAAATAACATATGTATAGATAGATGCCATATAGCAACATCAACAGCAACAAGGTGCTAAAATGGTAGCGCCTGACAAACAATTAGGCACCCTCTGAGTACGGAACCCTAATTTGTATTATTTGTTTTACTTTAGAGTATGTACATATATATTTTTTTTGTCCTTTAGTTTGATACTTAGCATGCTCCTCTCCATTCTGTTCAGGACAAAATTAAACCGATATAGTAAAGATATTGAAATGGAAAAAGACAGAATACACAATACGAAGTAGGAAAAATAAATGGGCCAAAGACGTCACTGTGTGGTACCCTCGGGATGGAAAAAGAAGGCGAGGAAGACAAAGGAAAAGGTGAGAGGACGAACTAAAAGCAGCTGCAGGAACAACATGGAGTAGGAAAGCCATGGACAAACAGCTTTGGAAAACTCTAGGGGAGCCTCCCCTGGGGAGGCCTTTGCTAAAAGGCAATCAGATTTAGGACTGTAGGAATGCACTCAAGGACAACCCCCGTTCTGTGTAGAACTATTGTAAGGAATGAAAACGAAGGAAATCAGACTATTGCGTTGAGGTGCTAGTGGACTAGATATCTGGGACTATGGAAGGAACTATGGCGCCTACCCGACGAAGCTTGAAGCTAGTAGTCTATTTCATCAAACTTATTCGTGGAAAACAAGACAATCCACAGGTAGTAACACCTGCCGATAGGGCTGTTTGTGCCGAATAATTACCAAAGAGCAAGAACCCACAAGCTGTTCTATGAGCCTGTCGTGCGGACAAATATGCTGAAGGAGGCACCGGTTACGAAGCTATCCTATTTTTGAATAAAATTGATCAGGAGACGGATATTGACGTTTTTTACTGTTCGCTGACTGACTTTACAAGGGTAGCATTGTGTTTGTTATGTAAATAGATAGTTATGTAATAGGTGATTTAGTTAATATTTTTTTATGTAGTTTATATTTTCATGTTTATTAAGATCTTAGGTTTTCTAATTCTTTTTGAATTTTTAACAATATTGCTTTATGCATAGATAAATATGCTTTAGGTTAACCTGTCATAATATTGTTTAGTTATTAGTAAATAAATAAAAAAAAATAAAAAATGTTAATACCACGGAAAAATGGGCAGGCGGAGACTCGCCGACTCAATTAAAATTATTATGTTATGTACCTATAACAAATCTCACCAAATATGAAACTCTGTTATGAAAACTCTGAAACTCTTATTTTATTCTGTGAGAATTTTAACTGCGGCTACCTGTAAAACAGGGTTCCCATTTGGGCTAGTTAGAAGTAGAGTAAGTACCGCACTATTTAGCCAACTACATAACCACATGCGTTTCCTCTCTACTCTCCTAACTACTATCTTTAGTACTATTTTGTAACTATTTACATCAAGCTAGTAATGTTTTTATCCCTGGTACTGTACCAGTTACTCTACCCGTGTAAACTAGGCTTTACGGCTCTGTGACAGACGGACAGACAGCGGAGGCTTAGTATTAAGGCGATATGTAAAAGTTTTAGCGTCCCTATATGCGAAACAACCCTCAGTGCGAGAGGGACGGATTCGTGGAAAAGTAGCAAAAGGTCGGTTTTTTATTAATATAAAATGTAATAAAGTTGCTATCAAAATTTCGTTTAACCAGCGGGCCTATTGTGTATCTCTAGTTGCCTTCTGGACTGGGTGTCTATCATCAAAAACATAGATATACTATCGAATTCCGATGTCCTAAGGATATTTTCGCACTTGAAGTGACGACACAGATTGTTAATAGTTCAATACCCACTAAAGTCAATTTTGAAATTTCAGTTTTTAGCTATGTTTTTGATGATAGGCACCTTGTGCAGTTGGCAACTAAAGATACACAATAGGGGGGCAGGTCCTAGATACCGTTAAAAACCATCTAATAAAATGTAATTGTAGTCTAGGAAACATTCTAAATTGTCAAACCAGGAGAATTGGTGTCGAAAAACACCTCATTACAATAAATATTTGTATCAAGCCGAATTTCTCTAATCACGTTTCTGTTTTAACAGATCCCTAGAAAAAAAAAAACAAAAATAATATACTATTTTATCAAAATAATAAATTATTTACTGAAGTAGATATGCAAGTTCTTAAAGTGTCGATTTTTTTTTCCGTAGCGCCTTAAGGTCCTGTTTGACAAATTGACACCCTTCGGGTACAGAACACTAAAAAAGAACACTACCTACATCAATTGCAAAAAAAGTAAAAATAAACATACAGTTATTTAAACCTACATTTGGAGTATAGGTAGAACTTTTTATGGTAACGAAACTTGAACTATTGTGTCTATTCGGCATAACACCCAAAACGCCCAAAGAAGTCTTTTGCAGACCTATTACAACTCTCAAAGTAGATTGTTTCAAAGCAAATCTAGAAGTTAAATTAGCACATTTTAATCTTCTCCAAGACGATCCAAACGCTCTCTTTACAGACCTTTTCAACATAGTCTCTAAAGAGTTCGAAAATACGTTTAAGATGCAAAAACTTTCTAACAAAAGTAAAATCACCTTCAGTGACTGGGCGACACCAGGTATTTATAAAAGCAGAAATCATTTATACGAATTATACGACATAAAGTCCTACAATAATAATGTTTACTGAATTCGTGAAAAATTACTCACGCATCTTTAAATTGGTGTGTTTAAAAGCAAAAAGTATCTACTTGAATAAAAAACTTAAAAGGTCCGATAACAAAGTAAAAACAGTATGGAACATCATAAATACTGAAACTGGGAAAAGTAAGAAACGAGATAACGAACTTAAGTTAAGTATTAACAATGAAGTCGTTACAGGAGATAAAGAAGTTGCGAATGCCTTTGAACAATTCTTTACTGAAATTCCTTCCTTAACAACTAAAGATTTAAATTCAAGCCCTAGGCTTGCGCAGGATCTTTTAATAGATCACGTACCTCAGTGTCTTTCTGTATTTGCTTTTAAACATATTAATTCATTAACTGTAATTAAAGCATTTAAATCGCTTAACTTGAAAAAAACCGAGGACTTATGGGGCCTATCTGTGAAAGTTATAAGTTCTGTTATTGATTTAATAGCTCCTTATTTGGCATTAATTTTTAATAAATGTGTAGATGATGGTATCTTTCCTGACTTAATGAAGTTTAGTAAATTGATCCCCCTTTTTAAATCAGGCGACCACGGGGACCCTTCAAACTATAGACCTGTGTCAGTTTTACCGGTATTGAGTAAGGTTTTTGAAAAAATAGTTTTTAATCAATTGTTATTTCATTTTAATTTAAATAAGTTACTTCACTGTGAACAATATGGATTCACTAGAGGGATGTCAACCACAGATGCAGGAGTTGCTTTAGTTAAGCACATTTTTGATGCTTGGGAAGAAAAGCAAGATGCATTTGGTGTATTTTGTGACCTCTCGAAAGCCTTTGATTGCGTTAATCATGAAACACTCTTATGTAAATTGGATCACTACGGAGTGAGGGGCAAATCTTTGGCGTTATTGAAGTCATATCTTAGTGATCGTATTCAAAAGGTAGACATTAACGGGGTAAAATCAAGTGGAGCATTAGTTAAAATGGGTGTCCCGCAGGGTTCCATATTAGGGCCCTTGCTGTTTTTAATTTACATAAATGACCTTCCATATTTAGTTAAAGACTTAACGAAGATAGTATTATTCGCAGACGACACGTCACTTATTTTTAAAGTTAATAGACGTAAAGATATCCTTGACGGCGCGAATACAACTTTATCACTGGTGCTTGATTGGTTTACTGTAAATAATTTAGTTTTAAACGCAAAAAAGACAAAGTGTATAAAATTTACGTTACCAAATGTAATTCAAGTGGATGGTAATTTGCTTTTGCAGGGGTCCAAGCTGGAGTTAGTTAACGAAACAAAGTTTTTAGGCATTACGGTAGACTCTCGTCTTCAGTGGGGTCCCCACATAGAAGCCCTATGTGGTAGACTTAGTTCGGCCGCATACGCTGTTAGACGCATAAGACAAATTACTGATGTAGATACTGCTAGACTAGTCTATTTTAGTTACTTTCACAGCATTATGTCATACGGCATGCTGTTATGGGGTAGAGCCGCGGATACAGACGCAGTCTTTGTTTTGCAGAAGAGAGCAATTCGGGCTATTTATAATATGAAGCACCGGGATTCATTAAGACAAAAGTTCAAAGAAATTAATATATTAACGGTTCCTTGTGAATATATTTACCAAGTCCTTAGATATGTCAGAAAAAATGTTGAGTCTTTCCCAAGGCTTGGTAAGCAACATTGTAAGGAGACCAGAAATAAGCATAAACTGGCTTTTCCAAAAATCAGACTCGCTAAGGTGAGTACCTCTTTTGTAGGACATGGTATAAGATTTTACAATAAACTTCCAAAGGAGGTCCTTACTTTGTCAGAGAATAAGTTTAAACTGTATATTAAGCAGGGCCTATTGAAAAAGGCATATTATAAAATAAATGAATATTTGGATGATGGTGAAGCATGGTGTTACAGTGATAATGATACTCGTAGTAAGTTATAATTTAATTAAATAGTATAATTTCTTAACTTATGATTCCTCTAAGGTGTAAACATTAATTGATTATAGACTGTAAAAGGAAAAGGACTATATGAGACAGGTAGACAAAGATATATATGTTTTTCTTTTTTTCATTAACCTGAATTCCTACTGTCTTGTATTTTCTTATCCCTTGGTTAAAGTAGATATAAGTCATATATTGTATAGTATAAGTTTTATGTTGAAAAAAAGACATGATCTTGCTAAGTTTCTTGCCCTTCTTCTTAGCAAGACTAATCGAATGGGCGGAGGTAGGCATGTATTTATATATGTAACCTATTAGTATGTAGTATATAGGATGGGATTTGGTCGGCCGCCTGGATTCGTGCTGGGGGCTCGGTTGGTGATCACTGAACCTTGTTCCTGGTCCCTGGCCGGGTCTCCGGTATGGGTTCGGGCGGCTGATTGGATTTTACCTTGTATAATATATATTTTACCTATCATTTTAATCGTAAATATATTGCTACATAAATTAAATAAACCTTTAATTTAGTTCATGTACATTTATTATTCTATTACATATATTTTCTTTATTAGATTAAATTTGACGTGTAAAAAGTGTATATATCTATACCTGCTTTGCAAAATAAACTATTTGAATTTGAATTTGAATTTGACACAACTTATTTGAGAGGACTAACCTTATTTTAAGCGTCCTGTCTTTTTCTTTCTTTATCGAAAAGACAAGGGCAGTTTAGTCCTGTCAAATAAGTTAAATCGTGCTACACTGAATCTACACCTATCTATGCATGATATAAAACGATTGTACACAGGTTGGAGACGTTTGAGATGTGGTGTTGGCGGAGAATGGAAAGGATATAATAGGTCTTTATACATGAAATTGCCAAAATTTTCTTACAGATTCATGAGTTCATAGTTCCTGTAATTCAATAGCCATTTGCATCATTTGTTTTTGTTCGAAAGTTGATGTCAAGGTTTTAAATCTACATATTAAATTTTGTTTTTATTGTCAGTTTGATAACCAAAATTAAAATTACAAAAGCAGTTCGTCCTAAATGCCATCCATTTCTATCATAAGATTCGTAATAATTTTTTAACAGCTGACACTGTTCAATAATTAATTTAATGTTGCTATTAGCTTAATGTTGTCTCATTTATACACAAAAGAAATCACATAATTTGGATTTGTCATTCCTAAAAAAAATGCAAAAGTGTTAGTACTGACAATTGAGTTTCCTTCAAATTCTCTATAGAAAACAGCAATTTAATATATTATGTAAAGACCTAATATACAGGTGGCTTAGTGAAATTACCGTTACCGGGCGGGTAAAAGCACCAGCCCCTCTATTATGTATCTTTGGTTGCCAATTGGACTGGGTGCCTATCATAAAAACATAGATAGGCATGTATTTATATATGTAACCTATTACTATGTCGTATATAGGATGGGATTTGGTCGGCCGCCTGGATTCGTGCTGGGGGCTCGGTTGGTGATCATTGAACCTTGTTCCTGGTCCCTGGCCGGGTCTCCGGTATGGGTTCGGGCGGTTGATTGGATTTCACCTTGTATAATAATATTTTACCTATAATTTCAATCGTATATATATTGCTACATAAATGAAATAAACATTTAATCTAAGTAGTTCATGTACATTTATTATTTTATTACATATATTTTTATAAGATCAAAATTTGACTTGTGAAACGTGTATTATATATACCTACTTTGCAAAATAAACTTTTGAATTTTGAATAAAAACTGAATTTCAAAATTGCCTTTAGTGGATTGAACTATTTACGAACTGTGTCGTCACTTCAACTGCGAACATATCCTTAGACAATCGGAATTCGATAGTATATCTATGCTTTTGATGATATAGGCACCCAGTCTAGTTGGCGGCTAAAGATACATAATAGGCCCGCTGGTGTAAAGGTACCTTGGGGTACATGTTAGCCTAGGAGTCCTTGCCCTGTAAGTGTAAAGGCACTTGACTATTAGTTTGCTGGAAAGAACTATACAACTTATTAGTAGTTGTATTATACTTATTTATAGAGTAGGACTCGCGCACGAAGGGTTCCGTACCATTATCTATAAAAACGGCAAAAAGAAGCATGTCTGTTGTACGGGAGCCCCCTTAAATATTCATTTTATTGTGTGTTTTAGTATTTGTTGTTATAGCGGCAAAAGAAATACATCATCTGTGAAAATTTCAACTGTCTAACTATCACGGTTTATGAGTTACAGCCTGGTGACAGACAGCGGAGTCTTAGTAATAAGGTCCCGTTGGTTACCCTTTGGGTACGGAACCCTAATATCCGACGTAGGGTTATGTAGATCAACTAAAAGAGGAACTAAATGAGTTGGCAATGGATAGAGCTCAGTGGAGACTGACACTTAAATCAGCAAGAGCTTTGCTCTTAAGGCGATATGCGAAAAAAATACGGGTGTTTCTTTTCTGGGTATTTCATGAAATACACGGAAAATTTTAATAAATTTCTGGTATATGCATTTTGACTATATACTCTAAGGTTTTGAAATTGGAAAACATGTTTAGATAAATTTTCCTCGATAGAAATAATTATTGAAATGAGGTCTTCAAACACACTTTTTCTTCTCGTTTGACGAATAGGAACCATATACAGAATTCAAACATATTTTATTAGGTGTGTTTCAACAATATCTAGAGATTTGATATTTGAAATTTTGCTAGCTATTTTAGTTTTTTAATAAAAATATAAAACCAACTTTTTTTCCTTTTTGCCCTGAATTCGCCCCTCTCGCACTTCGCGATTTTTCGCTTGGAGTGACAGTGACAAAAATAAAATTCGCATAGCCTCTTAACAGTCAAAATATATGACGAAAACTACATGATGAAAATGGATCATATATTAATGCATTCAAGCGGCTTTCAGATTGCCTTGATGATAAGATAAATTGAGATACGATAGTGTTATGACGAATAATATAAATGTACATGCGAGTTTATCTTTTCAGATTTGCTTCACATTCCGCCTTCACAAAAACGCACGGCCATTCATTGGTGAAAACGAGCGCGACAGCCAATTCTGAGAAACCTACTCGCTTTTCCTGGAACTGCCACTACGATCGCACACATACGAAACTCATTGTAGTGTTTTAACGTGTACATTGTAATGTAGAGTGCACACATACACCCACGGCCCTGATAACGCGCAGCCGTGACGAGACATATTGGTGCTCACTGCTCTTGTTACGCGAGCCATACACACAACACACTGCGTACCCATCTCGACTTACATCCAATCAAACAATTTACGGTCCTAGAGTTATAGTGAAGTTGGCCAACAGCAACAAAATGCTGAGACCGAGCCAACCGCTATGAAGAGCGTGCCAAAATACCAAAACTAAACACCTCAATCAGAAGCATGGATTCAGTTGATTCCAGCATTGATTGGTTAATTCATTAGATCGACTTCGCTTATTTATTGATCGGGAAAAGTTCATGAACAGGGGGGCAATTCAGAGTCTGTCGAATTAGCATTCTCGGACCGACCGTGATCACCACCCAGCTATGATTGTGAGATGCTTACCTATTGCTACTATAATTTAATATGAGTACCGAACTCCGCAATCACTGATAAACCCTATGGGTTTTTGTTGATTGTGCATTTATGTAACTAGGTCAAGATATTGAAAAAAAAAAACTGTTTTATCTGTAGAACTCTATACATTTTTAGCTCGAGTTTTAGAAGTCTGCTCGCTTCGACTGTTTCTCCGGAATAGACCCTTGGACGGCGATTCTGGCAAGTGCGAAAACATTTGCTACGGCAGATTTTGAGTGATTTTACAATTGATTTTCTACGGAAATTATTGATTTTTCTGCTTTCGCAATTTCTGGCACGCGCCTGAATCACCGTCTAGATAAGAAGTGGCAATAAATAATCGTAGCAGTTTATTTCCTAGTCTGCCAATAAACGAAAGATAGACGACGCTAAATGGAAAGACCGCGTATCGGGGTCACAGAGGAAGTGGCATCGGTCAATGGTGATGACTTGACTTGTGATCCTGGGCAATGAATTTCAATTAAACTCTTGTAGCACGAGTCGGGTGAGTATCGATTACCTATGCAATTGTTTTGTATTGCCAATCTAGAACGGTCATTGAAACGGTAATAGTGGCTCTCGTTATTTCGAAATCGTTTTGTATTTCATATTTAAAATTAGGTTAGGATTGAGGTGGAAAAAAAAGGTTTTTCAATCGAGATTTAGTAAAGGAAAAAGTATACCCTAAAGCAGCGTTTCTTAACCTGTGATCCGCGGACCCCTGGGGGTCCCCAAGCATATGTATGGGGGCCCGCAGCCTAATCTATGAACCGTTTAACAATCATAAATATTTTACAAACAATCATAATTTAGTTGCAAAAAAGCAGCACCAACCTTCTCTTTAACGTATTTTATATAAAAATGTTTTTTTTTTTTTTGTAATTTGTAGAACTAAAATAAATGGTCCAAAATTTGTTGCTGCTTTTTTAATAAGGGGGTCCTTAAAATTGTGCTTGATTTCCTAAGGGGTCTGTGGACAAAAAAGGTTAAGAAACAGCGCGTACTGTAAATTTCAGATACGTAACAGATTTCGGAATGCGCAAAAGTAGAGAAGAAAAAATAAGCTAGCCGATACAAAATCAAACAGATAACGAAAGCATAAAACTCACTTGGTAAGACTGAAGGTAGCATCGCAGGTCGCGGCAATGGCCCGCCGCTCCGTAGCCGCGTCGACCATGCCGCTGCATCACCGCGAAGGGCATAACTAGCCGCCGCTGCACCCGGCCGTGACGTCACACCACCACCACTACACCATTACACAACCCACAACCACACTCAGTGCTAGAGGTCTACCTCGATACCTGATCACGGAGCGGTAACGCGACACCCTCGGATACTGTTTCAAACGTCTCTATTACTGTAATGGCACTGATTCTTGTTGTACTGTTTATTTACTGTACTATTAAAGTGATTTATGATAGTTATTAAAGGAACACTGTATCTGGAACAAAGAAAATTACTGATTAGTACACCGGCCCAGAGAACAATGCGTTGTTGTTTTCGAATAATATATTTTATTCTTTACTTTCATTAGTTTCCTGCAAACAAATTAGGTCGCTGGATTATGAACCTGCTTAAATTACTTTAACTTAAGGCGATATACGAAAAAAATACGGGTGTTTCTTATCTGTGTATTTCATGAAATACACGAAAAATTTTAATAAATTACTGGTATATGCATTTTGACTATATAATCTAGGGTTTTGAAATTTGAAAACATGTGTGGATAAATTTTCCTCGATGGAAATAATTGTTGAAATGAGGTCTTCAAACACACTTTTTCTCCTCGTTTGACGTATAGAAACCATATACAGAACTCAAACATATTTTATTAGGTTAGTTTCAACAATATCTAGAGATTTGATATTTGAAATTTTGGTAAGTATTTTAGTCTTTTTAATAAAAATATAAAACCAACTTTTTTCCCTTTTGCCCTGAATCCGCCCCTCTCGCACTGCGCGATTTTTCGCTTGGAGTGACAGTGACAAAAATAAAATAATTCGAATAGCCTCTTAAGAGGGTATATCGTCAAAATGGACATTTTTCGAAATTATTTATCTTTTGTTCAAAAGAAGTCACAAGTTAAATAAATTAGTATAATAATTTTGGAACCTTTTTCTAGATTTTGGTCTATCAGAATTGCGATTGGAGGAATTTCACTCGACAGAAATAATTATTGAAATGAGGTCTAAATTTACACATTTTTTTGATATTCTGACAAATTGGGATAGCATACAGACTTGAAGAATATTTATTTAGATGGGTTTTAACAATACCTAAATTACTGGTTATGGAAATTTTCATAGCTATTTTAGTTAATTTTGTATTAATTTAAAACAGACTTTTTGTAAATTTTCCCTGATTCCATCCCTCTCGCACTACGGGTGTTTCCGCCTGGAGTAACGGGGACCTTTGCACGGACGATATATCACCTTAAATTGCTTAATCCATTTTAGACTTAAATGCATTTACCGAAGTGTTTAATTTCAACAAGATGTATAAATTGCTTGAGACTTTGCTACTGCTATACAACAGCGAAATATACAAACAAATGGAAGAAAAACGATAAATACCTACTTTTATTCTTTAAAATATACAATAAGTATATTATTTATAATGTGTAATAATTATACATACTTGTACTTTTATTTTGTACTTTCGTATGACACATCATCGCACAGTGAGTAAAAAGTCATGCCAATCGAACATCCGCGTTTTATTTAGGCAATCAATAAGGATACAAACGTTAGATTAAAGCTCCCGAGTGCCAATTTTACAACTAGTTTTGGAGAAAAATAAACAAAGTTTTTTTTAAGAGTTAGAAAAATAAAAAAATTACATATCCGTTACCTTTACCATTTGCTTTTAGGGCTCCGTAGTAACTAAAAGGTACAAAAGGAACCTTTATGGTGAGACTCCGATGTTCGTCCGTCTGTATGTCACAGCCTCATATTATTAGCACCGTTAAAGATAGACTTTAAATATGGCACAAAAATAACATTAATTCGCACACATAATAGGATATCAAAAAAAAAAATTGAAATTTGTTCAAAATATTTCCAATACAAAAGAGAGAAAAAAATGCAATATGTGTATCAAATTGTAGATATTAAAGAGCTGACTGTAAAAATATATACCTTAACTATATTTACTGGCACTGACTTCAAGAAATTTAATCTTTGAAAAACAAAAAAAATATGTCCCCACCCCTTATCTCCCAAACTGGTGGATCAAAAAATATGAAAAAAGTTTCGATTAAAGGACATAATCATATCTCATAACTGGCCAATTACGGGAAAACTGTAGCATTTAAAAAAAAGTTGAACACAAATGAGAAACAAAAAAAAAGTAAAATAAATAAAAATAAAAATCATAAAAATACAATATGGGTATCAAATTCTATGCATTAAAGAGCAGATTGTAAAATGTATAGTTAAGCTATATTTACTTTGCATCCATTTCGAGAAATCCTCGAAAAACCACGAAAAATTGTATGTCTCCCCTTATCTCCAAAAATATCTGTCTTTTAATTTCTTTTAATTCCTGTAATCACCTACCAACATGATTTTGAAATATTTTTGGTGCTCTAGTTTCGGAGATATACCTACATTTGGGTGGGACATAGATATACTTACAGTTTTTAATTGTTTTTCAAAGATTTCTCGAAATCGATGCAAGTAAATATAGCTCAACCATATATTTTTACAATCAAAGCTTTAATGTCTACAATTTAATACCTATTTTGTCTTTTATTATACCTTTTTTAATTATTTGATCGTTTTTCATTTCTCATTGTGGTAATTTTTTTAAGTTTTCCTGCTATCAACAATTTTTTTTTTCTTATTTTTTGGTCCACCACTTTCTCCAATAAGGCAATTTTCGACGTTTTAATTTTTTTTTATTCGTTTGTTTTATCCATCGGTAAGCATGTTCGTGTAAAATGCTATGCACACTACCAGTCGAAATCTTTGTTTCTTCGGCTATAAAACGTACCGTGACACGAAGATCAGCTAAAACGTTTTTTTTTACTTTTTTTACCATTCTTCAGTCACTACCGTTGCAGGGCGACCCGAGCGAGGGTCATCTTTGGTGGATGTTCTTCCACGTTTAAATTCGGTGCACCAACGTGCACACGTAGAATACGGTGCAACATATGCTCCGAAAAGTATCCTGTAACTCGTTCCGTAGTGAAAATTTGCAAGCACAGATACTTTATAACCGCGCCTAACTCAATTTTTTCCAATTTCGACAACACGTTACGACAGACTGCAGACAAGACTTCCAATTTTAAAAAACAAAAGATAATCAAATTGTTTCCTTTTTTAAATCTTGTCAATATTCTAGCTTTACCAGCTATAATTTACTTTTTTTGGTTCCAAAGGGTTTGTACAACATTATCACTCTATAACGAACGCCCCTCGTATATCTCTAGCAGTATCTACAATTTGATACCCATATTTATTAGGGTTCCGTACCTAAAAGGTACAAAAGGAACCTTTATGGTGAGACTCCGTTGTCCTTCCGTCCGTATGTCACAGCCTCATAACTTTAGCACCGTTGAAGACAAAGACATGAAATTTGGCACCAAAATAGCATTAAGGGGAACGAAAACACAAACAGAAATAAAATGTCAGCTTTCGGATGATTTTGTTGCAATAATTAGGTTACGTATAGCCATAAAAAAAATACATGTTTTTGGTTGAACTTTAAGGTATTCATTTTCCACAAACCACGTTAATCGATTCATATTTGTACTGTCAATGAATTTTTTTGTAACCCTCTATTGCACACTTCTTATCGATTTTGTTTCAGGTATCGCTTTCGCGATTTTGTTGGTTTTTTTTTAATAAAATTAGTGTGAATGATATCTATTCATTTTCCAAATACCACGTTATTCGGGTCAAAAAAAGCACCCCCTTTTTCCAAAAATAAGTAAATCCACTGATGCAGTCAGCGGCAGCAAGATATTGTCAGTCTACGCCTAGCGTTGGCGCCCGTAAGACGTGGAACCTGTGCCCTTTTTTGCAAGCTATAAATATCTCCCAAAACTACTTCAAAACACATTGAAATTAATTTTATAAAGTAATATTTCAAGGAGCATCATATTCCTGCCGTTAAAAACTCAACAAAATATGCGTATGAGTGATTTAGCTACATCGTGCCATAGTCATAACAACAAAACTGAATGAATTTGGAATGAATTCATACTTTTATGCGGGAAAATAACATATGTTACTCTAAAAGAATAATTTTGTGATCGTTATTGAAACCCAAATTAATTTACTTATACTTACTGAGATCTGTAACAAAGGTCAATGACCTTTTCGTGAAATTACCCTCTAGTATTGGCTCACCATTTCAGGTCCAATAAGTGAAGTTTTTTGCAAATTATATAGGTACACTTACTTGGGATAAATCGCCAAGCATTTAAAATATAGAAATTTATTTTGAAATATTTACAGTGCATGGCAAAATTATTAGATCGTAGATAATCCTGTCGGTACATGTTCAGGTTCTGTTACGCAAAATGAAAACAATGAAACTCTTTTAGGATTAATTTGTTATCCCTATGTTTGTCTGTCTGTCCGTTTGTCTAGACAATTTTTTCTGGGTAAAATTAATAAATATCAATATAAACGGCCCTCTATAGAGCTGTAAAAACATACTTTTGACGTTTTTATTTATATTACGTTTTAGGTTTTTACGTTTATCATACAAATTTTCTCACTATGAAAATGTAGGGATGAACACTTGAGATAATATTTTGCATTTAAAAGTCAACACAGAAAGGAATTGTTGAACAAATAATGTAAAAAATGTGAAAACCATGTTGTTCTATTCTAAAGGGATTAATTATCTACTGTTCAATGTGGCGATAGCTTTGTTTATTTTTTTCCTTGAATTATTTTTTACTAAGGTAACAAATAGTTTAATACAAGGTTTTCCTTAAGAGGTCCCTTTACCCCTGTATTTTTCTTAAAATTCATACAATAGGTATAAACCGAAGGTGAAGTCTACAGCTTATTTTCTTCATATCTTTTTTCATGAGTATATTCTAGTGACATCTAACTACGTCTCTATACAGCCCAAAAAGCAAAATTTGATAAAACACCATCATAATAGCTGTCTGGATATCGTCAATATTGCCTCGTTTTTACACAAAGTTTAACAAGTTTGTATATTTTTATCTATACTGGAAATAAAAAAGAGATAAATACAGGCGTCGTTCATGTTAAGATGACTAAGTTTACACACTTTGCTAAGTATAAACAATTACCGTTTCATGGAAAACTGTTTTGACCTGAAACCATTTCACAAATTCAATTAACTTATTTTGAATATCTTGTCATCTTGCACTTCTTGATGAGAAATACAATTTCAATAAGTAAAAATATAACTTTTAGTTAAAAAAACTTATAGTTAAAAGTCTGCTGTATGCATTAACATATTTTTAATTATATTACAATAGTAATAAAATAATTAGCTTATCCGTCGTCGTGATACCAGCCCTAAATTTCTAAAATAATCTGATATCACGCTTATGGAAAACCCAATTATTTTGAAGATACCATAATATCATTAAAATATGTTTATGCATTTAGCAAACTTTTAACAATAAATTGTCTTAGCTAAAAGTTGTACTTTACCGTTATAATTATTTCTTAATATTTTGTTACAAATTCGGAGAAATAGCCCTTAAGGAAAACCTTGTATGAAAATATTTGTTATCTTTGTAACAAAGAAAAAAAAAATAAACAAAGCTATCGCCACATTGAACAAACAGTAAATTATTAATCCCTTTAGAATAGAAAGATATGGTTTTATATTTTTTACATTATTTGTTCTACAGTTCCTTTCTGTGCTTTCTTTCAAATGCAAAATATTATGTGAAGTGTTGATCTCTATATTTTCATAAGAAGAAAATTTGTATGAAAAAGTTAAACAAAAGGCCATAAAAACGTTATAATATGTATATTTTACAGGGCTGTAAATATTAGCATTTATTGATTTTACCCAGAAAAATTGCCTAGACAAACGGACAAACAGACAAACATAGGGACAACAAATTAATCCTAAAAGAGTTTTGTTTTTTCATTTTGCGTAAAGGGACCTGAACATTTCAAACTATGATACAAATAAATTTCTATATTTTAAACACTTGGCGATTTATCCCAAGGGTAAACAGGTGTCCCAAAAGTCAACGCTTTCCCTTGGAAGGCTGGTAGGCCAGCTCATGACTGACCAGAATATCAAATTATGACCTCAGCAAAAAGTAGATAGTCTTCGAGTTGATGGTACTTTTATAAATTCGAATAGATTTTTGAGAGTCAAAGCTAACCAGTTCTAAATTCTAAGAATCAAATTTTTGTTGCGCAACTCTGAATAGTCATGCTATTGATAAAGTCAAAAATAAACCTTGAAATGCTGTTACATCAGGAAGAAAAATAAAAACCCAATTTATGAGCAATTTTTTGTAATTAGGTTAGTTCGATACCACACCCTGAAAAAAAATGTCCTATGTTAGTTTTGCAAATTGTCTTAAATAACGGCTCATCAAATATAGTTTTTCAAATGATCTGGCAATTTCTGTGTATTACTTTTGAAAAAAAAGTTATTGCTATTTTACTACCAAAGGAGCTGCGTATTTTTTTAAATAATTAGAATTTAGAATGAAAGAGTGGCGGGCAGTAAAACTATTTGACGTGCATTAGAAATGCCATTTAACACGCGTTAGAGTGAGATAAATAGTGACGCTATTTAAAATGAGTTGGAATGAGATAGTAACGCAGTTAAACGTGGTTGAATGAGAGAGGCATAATTGATATAGGCTACAGTGAGATAGATAGTGACGTGGTGCATTCCTTCTGAGAATATTTGTTAGTTTCCACTTTTTGTAATAACAACTTTAGTAAAAATTATTTGTAAAGAAATTTTTGGTCCAATTTATTTTCCCGCAAGTGTAAAACCAGCTCAACGGGCGAAAAATATTTAAAGAATGGGTAATGGTGACAATTAACCGTCACAATATTATTATGTGTCTCTAAAGGAGTGTCTGAAATGTTCCGAGGGTCAACTGATAAATCAAACACTCAAAAAACCACTTTTAGCCGACCATAATAAATTTACGTCCCGACGTGATAGCACGTAGGATCAATGCCGTGTGACGATGATCGAAATACACTAATAAATTAGATAAAATAAAATACGTATTACTTTTGACCCTGCCTCGTCCACTCTATTCGTATTTTTGCTATGGTGACGCGAGCTTAGAGACCGGGACGAATTTCCCCCCGCGCGCTATCGTAATATAGAATAAGCCACGCCCGGAACTGGTTTTTGTTTTGGCTATGTCATACTCTTAAATTGCCCACATCTCACGGTGTAAAATAAATATAAAAAATTTGAAATTGTTCAAAATATTTCGAAAACAAAAGTGAGAAAAATAAAAAATATTATCTTAAAAATACAATATGGGTATCAAATTTTAGATATTACAAAGCTTTTTTAAATTAAATACACTATAACAGCTTTTAAAGTTTTAAAAAATATATAAATATGCTGATAAATAGGATATACAAATATAAGGAAATCTCAAGATATATTTCTATATTCTATCAGTATATTTATATTTTAAAAAAACTTTAAAAGATATTACAAAGCTGATTGTAAAAATATATAAATTTATTACTATATTTACTGGCACTGGTTTCGAGGAATCTTTAAAAAACCACAAAAATATGTATAACCCCGGGGCCTTATCTCCGAAACTGGTAGACTGAAAAATGTGAAAAAAATATCATAACTGGCCAATCACAGGAAAAGTATAGCGATTAAAAAAAGTTCGGCACAAATTGGAAATATAAAAAAGAAGTAAAAAAATATTTTATGGAAATACAATATGGGTATCAAATTGGAGGTTTTATTGTAAAAATATAAAGTTTGGCTATATTTAATCTATAACATAATTTAAGGTGAAATCCTTAAAAAACCATGAAAAAAATGTATATCCCCCCCTCCCTTATTTCCAAAACTGGCAGATCAAAAAATATGAAAAAAAATCATGGTAAAATGTGTTTACGTAAAGATTACACAAAAAATAAAGCGGTTGAGAAATTCATGAAAAAAAATTACAAAATTAAATTTATCATCCACAATACGGAACTCTAGGTACGCGAGTTTGACTCGCACGTGGCCGGTTTTTATTTTATTTATTACTTTCCCTTAAGAGCGGTTTCGCAGCCGGATTGTGATAAAACACGCCTTTTTTTAATTGATCGAAACAGAACACTTAAATTCAAAATTCGCTCAACAGTTATTCAACAAAACCTTGTTACCTATGTATTGTGTATGCTGCCATCGCAAAGTTTCCATTGGTTTCTGTAAACTAGAATATAAAAAATGTTGAATTAAAAAAATAATTAAATTCCCATTTACATTTATTCTCTTCAAAAGTGTCTTTGGCGAGGCCGAAGGCCCAGCCGCGTTTCCGAAAGTAATTTTATCTCGATCTGTTATTTGATTCCCAGGTAAAGTGTCTTTGGCGAGGCCGAAGACCCAGCCGCGTTTCCGAACGAAACTATTTCTTGTTCTCTGAATTGATCCTTTGCTAAAGTATCTTTGGCGAGGCCGAAAGCCGAGCCGCCTTTCCAAAAGAAACTATTTCTTGTTCTTTGAATTGATCCTCGGCTTATGTGTCTTTGGTGAGGCTAAAAGCCAAGTTTGTCGCATTTCCGAACGAAACTATCTCTATCTCTCGACCCTTTGCTAAAGTGGCTTTGGTGAGACTGAAGGCCGAGCCACGTTTCCGGACGAACTTATACCTTGATTTTAATTTCATCCCCAGGTAAAGTATTTGGCAAAGTCAAAGGACAAATCAGCTTTTCCAAACGAAACAAATTCTTGTTCTTTGAATTGATTCTCTGCTAAATGAGGCCAAAGGCCGAGCCGCGTTTCCGAACGAAACTGTTTTGTGTTCTCTGGATTAATCCTCTGCTTAAGTTTTTTTGACGAGGCTGAATTCTCTGAATTTATCCGCCTAAGGCTGAGCCAAGTTTCTTGATATTTCATTTTATTCCTAGGAAATAATTTTATTGCTGTGGCCCAAGGCCATTTCGCGTTTCCGAACGAAATTTATTCTTAATAAGTGATTTTGTTCCCATAGTCTCTGCCTACCCCTCTTAGAGGCAGGTGTAAACATAAATTTGTATGATTTTATTCCCTTAAAACTATTTCTTGTTCTGTTGAAATTATTTCTCTAATACTGTAACATACATACTTAAATTAACCCTAAAAACAGTAGTGTACATTTTCATTATCAGGTTAACGGAATTCAGATAACAACTTTGATTCTCTACTTTAACTCCCTAAGGAATGATTTAAAAAAAACGCTGAAACAAGTCATTTTTTACTAAAATGCGTCATACTAATTTTGATGGTTTTATGTAACGAAATTTCCTTACAAACTTTCATCCCCTTTTCAAAAACGCTGAAACTTTTTATTTTCTAACCAAAATGATTAAAACTAATTTTCATTGTTTTCATGGTAACAAATTTTTCGTAAAAATTTTCATCCCCTATCTTAACCCTTTAGAGAATGATTTTTAAAAACGCTGAAACACATCATTTTAAATTTCTAACCAAAAGGTTTTGTACCAAATTTCATGGTTTTAACTATAAAACTAACGAAATGTTCATACAAACTTTCATCCCCTATTTTACCCCAACCCTGAAACACATATCATATTTTGATTCGTCACAAATTTTGTTATGATCTAAAATAATATATATACTAATTACTACACTACAATTTTTTCACACAGTTTTAATCACAGTTAGCTGTCATAAAAGTAGGTACCTTAAAATTGTGTAATGAAACATAAAAGTGGGAAAAAAATAATTTCAAAAATCCTTCAGTGCAGAAGAGAGCTGATGGGTTAGGTATGGCGAGTCAAGGATTTTTTCTCCATGACCACCATAGGTACAACCTTTGTGGTTATTTTTTTAATGACAACCCAGAAATCCTTTGGTGCAGAAGATTATGCCCCCTAATTGACACTGATCTAAGTGTATTAAAAATATAATAACCAATTTTATAAAACCATGTCTGAAAACAATATTCTTAGGATCAGCTAAATAATTATGTTGGTCTGTAATAAAAAAAAACATTTGCAACATGTGAAAATTTATGGGGTGGTTATCTCCCCCCCCCCAACCCCATACGAACATGTCCTTTTGCTAAATAAAATATTAACCTTCTCAAGTTCTCAACCATTCACTAACAATGATCCTATGTTTAAACACTAACATAAAATAAATTAAACATACTTAATTAAAAATGGACTTAACACTTGTCATATGATACCAGTTATTTTTCTAAATAGAAAAGCTTACACACCAAAGCTTGAAATTTCAACTACTTCTTGGCTTGTACTTTAGTACATAGATATTCCCATGCCTTGGATTCTGCCTGTCATGAAAATGGACCTAACTTCTGCATTACACATTAATTAAAATTTAACAAATTGGTGGTAGAAAAAGAAAATTATCGGTTGGGGTGTAGAAAAAAAAAAGGGGGGGTATCGCGCCCCCTTATCTACACTCCGACCAAATTATCATCAAATCTCCTATTCTCTAGCACAACGTGCGTTAACATTTCCTTCAAAATTACATGCAAAGCATCGATCGACGTTCTGTATGAGATCATCGATATAACAAATGTAATAAATATAAATATGACTCACCCATATAAAATACTCAGCTAAAGAAGGACCGTGTAGGTTATCATTTATATCAATAAAGTGATGACCGTCGTGAACGTCGCACACAAATTCACACAATGCAACAAACACACTTCACGGTTTGATAAAAAATATGCAGGCATTTTTAACAATTTCTTTTTACAAGCTTGATAAAATAATTCCAAATTACCCCATATTTTGTTTGACTAACTTGACATGACAAGTAACAAGGGAGAGATCCGAATTTCCTCTCAATTTCTCCCCAACCTCAAAAGCAAAACATCAAAATCTCAAAATCCATTCTATTCCCATTTTATTTCATCGACTGTTACAGGAGTAAAAGAGAGGGATGATAAACCTCAAGCGCCACTGCCTGTGATTGGATACCAAGCTGTCAAAAGTGTTGCGTGACAGACAACTGACAACAAGAACAAGGGATCCATCCATTGAGGCATTGTTTGAACGCGAAATATTTTTATTATTTTTCGACCTCTTCTGCCATCTTGTGGTAAAGTTGTATAGCTTTACGCAAATCTGTTTGCGAAACTATCAGCGTGGCTAGCACGCACCGTGGAAACATTGTCTTTCCATCATACCTATGTACTTGCTTCCTCGCACATTAAAAACGTGGTATGCCTAAGAGCGCAGTAGGATAGAAAGACGCTCTGTCTCTCTAGCGCATGCTAGCAATACAGGAATAAAACAAACTTTAGAATATTAGAATCTGTGATTTGGCCTTTATTACTTGGCTGCGTTTAGTTTGATCGCCCGCCGCCGACACCCGCCTAACACTGACAGCAGGATAGCAAATAAAAGTTCACTGCGTGCAAAAGAGATGGCATGTAAGGCAGACGTCGTCGGTCATCTGACGATCAGACGGAACGAGGCTGATCTGAATAGATTTAAAAATAAAATATAAGTCGAATAACATAAATCTTGGTCAGGACATGACTTTTTTCGATGAAAATTATTAGTTTATTTTGAAGCGCTAAGTTAAAGCCAAGGAACTTTTTATAATCGAAAAGTTACTTGTGTTCATGTAGCATTTATTTTGAGTGTCTTCTCTTTTGCGCTTACAGAAATCATAATAAGCTACACTGTTGTTACTGCATGTATTGTGAATAGTATCTACTTGAACTCTTGTTGTGACATAAACAGACATCCTGCCATCTATCGAGGGCAATTTGAAACTCATTAAAGCTTCTAAACAAGGTCAACAGTTTCATCAACTCGTAGTCGACAAAAATAATTAAAGAATCAGTGTGTATTATGTCTTTATTCTTCAAAATTCTACATTCTCTAAGGTCCGACCAAAGTTATACGCGTAAGTGACAGTGAAAATGATCCATACATTGTTTTTCGCAATCACAACGTTACATGAACATGGATGACCTAAAATGCGAATACTACGTAAAGAAAAAAAGATGCTTTGGACTGTCACAAAGAGTGAAATCAGAAGAAACAACAATGTTCTGTGCCACGAACATCGAAAATAACATTCAAAGTATCTGGATCGCGTAACGATCGGTTCATCGCACGATCACAAAAAGTGAAAATGTGATGTGTCAAACTGATTGTTTACCTCGCGACGGACAGGTGAGCGGTGGTCGTTTTAAGTGTTGGTGAGGGCCGAGGGCGGCGGGTGGTTGGGAGGCGGGCGGTATGTCGGGCCGGTCGAGTCCCATGAACGGCGGCTACGAGGCCGCGGCGGAGCCCGCCATGCGCCTCAAGGTTCGCAAGGATCTGTTCCCGGAGGACCGCCTGCCCAAGCTGGCGCCCGCCGACTGCGACCTCGAGCACGTCTCCTGCGTCAAGCTTGAGACGGACTTCGAGCAGAGCATCGACGAGATCGCCAACCAGAAGCTGCAGGCGTCCAACGGCGCGCTCCAACGCTCTGAGCGCTCGCGCCACCGTAAGCACAAAAAAGAGAGAAGAGAAGAACGCTCCTCCATGGCTAATGGCTATCTCCCCACCAAGAAGAAGAAAAAAAGTGCTGTCAGTGAATCTAGACCTCACAGGACATGTACTTATAGTGTGGTGCCATCAAAAGTGAAAGGTGGTAAAAACTTAAACTTGGTGAGCAGTAGTGAGTGTCCTGAGGACGAAGAAGACGAAGCCATGGAGGATGAAGAGGAGGAAAGTTCAGAAGACGAAGTGCTCACAAAGTTAAGTTTAAAGTTACCGTTAATCAGTGCACCGCGTCCGAGCGGTAAACCTTACAGTCATGAACTTAGTCAATTATCAACTAAAAAGAGTAAATCTAAAGACTCTTCTAAAGAGAGAAGGACTCATGTGGTTACACCGTGCAGTGGTAAACCTCGTTCTATGTTGGATATTTGTAGTTCCCGGAGTAAAAAGAAGAAGAAATCTGAAAGTAAGCCCACCTATCGCAGCCAGATAGTGGGGAATACTATGAAAATTAAGATTAAAAGGACAAGTATTCATGAAGTGGTAAGTTTTATTATAGATTATTCAATATTTTCTGTTATATACAAGTAACTATCACCATATTAGAATAGAGGATACAGGCAGACTTATCACATATTATTTTGTTATAGGTAGATATTAATGTGTGAAATTTTATCAACACTATCAGTTTTATGAAAACCAGTTATATCTGAACTAAGCAAGGTTTACTTTTATGCAATGAAGAAGTGTTAATAATTTAGGAAACAGTTCAGTTCATTTGCCTACTTGGATTATGCAAATTAATTAAAGCAAACTTAAATATGAATTCTTCCATTTAAATCTTACATATTGCATGATTCAATTATCCACAAAAGTATGCATAAAATGTAGGTATATAAAGGTGCTCTTTGTTTTTGTATTTAGTTCTTAAACACATACCCTCACAATTTATTAAAATAAAATCCTACAATAATTGTTAAATAAGTTTGAAGACATTTATCACCTTTAATGCACACAATGCAACTGCAGCGATGAACTATGCAACGGGTTGCGACAATAGATGTGTGTTAATCAACCATTTTTTACCTGTCAAAATGACAGATAATATACTGAGCCACAAACTTATCTGTTCTGGTACCGAGGACTGTCGCTTAGTGAATATAGAAACCATTTTAGTTTAACCAACTGCAACAGATAAGTTTGTGGCTCTATATACGAATATGATGCAGAGAGCATCAGAAATTTGCATTGATGCTTGTCAAAGTCATGCAGAATGGTTGTTTATAACTCTTCGCAACCCATTGGTCATTTTGTTGCTGTGGCCTGTTAAACACTATAATTGGGTTTCCTTTAATCTGTGCCGACTTCCATGGAAACGTGAAGAATTTTGCATTCATGGGATTTTGTCCAAGCTTTTGAAGTCAAATCTGTATACTGCAGTACTACAGTAGTTAGTACATATCAATAGTTAGTAAAGCAAAATCCCCCAATTACATATACTCACAAATGTCTCCCCGAGGGGTAGGCAGAGACTACAGATTTCCATCTGCTACGATTCAGACACCTCTTTCGCCTCTTCCACATCCATCAATCTAGTCATATACAAGCTCTTCTATTCTGGGTACTTTTGACATGGCCCTTCTTCAGTATGTCACCAATTAGGACAGCATATGGCCTGGTCGAGCTGCACATTCCATGGTGCACAATAAATTTTGTTCATCACTCTACTTTCATTCATCCTATCGACACATATGAACCAGTATTTCTTGAAAGAAAATAGTAACCTGACATCACACATAAAGAAAGATACATGCATGAAATCCTGAATGAACATACTAGGCTGTTTTAAATGGATAAGTGACAATTTAATATTAATGCAAAGCAATACCCAATGACATTAACACATTAACGACAATACCCAATGGCTTATGGAAAGCTTCGAAAAATGTGCTACCTATCTCAATGCTACCTTTACTTAATTGAGCATACTTGGGACGAGCGTGGAGCCAAAGCCCTGACACTTAGTTTCCTAAAACAGGCACTTATTCAGGAATGGGGGAACATTCCATAACATTGCTGAAGGAATCTGATTTTTAGTATGCTAGTTTGTGTACAAGCTGTAATGAAATGATATGAAATGAAATTAAATATATTTAAAAAATGTAAAATAATAAAAAAACAACTTAAATTAAATATAAGTAGGGGAAATACAATTTAAAAAATAAATTTGCTCAATTAGATTTAATAATATTATATACTTACAAATAAAAATAAAAATATGGGAATAAATAATAAATGTGACTAATAAATCAGAGAACATGATTGCATTACAAAGTATTTAAGAGGCATTTCACAAAATCACGCTTTATGGTATGGCGTGCGTGTACATGATGGCAATTTTCTTGGAATTTAGAGATGAAGTTATTAATAATAAAATTATTGAAATCAATTATTTAAAGATCATAGGTTACATGAAATTTTGGATGTGATTATGCTTTACTCAATACAAAAATATTGTTGTAAACTGGCGACATTAATCGGGAAAATTTATGGAATTATTATTTTATTCCAAAAAGTTTAAGAGTTTCGCTAAAATATATATTAAACTCAACATCAATACATTTTCCCATGAGATATTTTTTTTCATTTTATTTATAAAGAGTGTCTCACAAATTTCAAATGTACTTACGAAGAAGCTGGCAGCTTCAATCTAATTTGTTATAATAAAATAAAATGGCCTACAAGAATTTCTGGTTCCAGCGAATTCAGCTCAGTACATAATGTATCTTTAGATAATGTTTTAGTTATGGAAATCACGGATATAAAATATATTGCATCTTCGTAATAGAGACTAGTATAATACAATTTAGCTTTTATTTAACAACAGTGATATTTTATCTTATTTATTAGAATAGTGTTCTATTGGAATATTCAAATTACAATTCTACCCTCATTAGACATTATCTGAGGGCATGGCCATAGCAGTGTCCCCGTCAAGACGAGCCAAAGGAAGCAGGCAACAGTGATATTTTATCTTATTTATTAGAATAGCATTGTAGGGGAACATTCAATGGTTTGGTATATTCAACCCTCATTAGACATTATCTGGGGGCACGGCAGTGTCCCCGCTAAGACGAGCCATAGGAAGCAGGCAACTGTGATAATTTATCTTATTTATTAGAATAGTGTTTTTGGGGAACATTCAATGATTTTGTATATTGAACCCTCATAAAACATTATCTGGGGGCACAAAGCCAAGAGGAGTTTGCATCAATCAGAACTGAACTCTATGACGTTTCCTTTTAGTTTAAAATAGCGCGCTCTCAACCGGGGCTGTTACGACCACTAAGAAACATGCACTCACGAGAAACTGCGTTTTTATTTAATAACTCTGCTTCTAGATGATATTTCAAGGCAAATTTCAAGGCTCTGTAATTTGAGGAAGGCCCTAAAACGTTCGAAAAGCTTGAAATTTAGAGGTAGCTTCGTAATTTTTTTCTATGGAGTGAACTTAAAGTTATTGCCATTAGTCCTATTTATATTATTTTTATTAAACCGATTAATCAAGTTACACTATGTGAAATGGTCATTTGAAGTTGTTCATCTGACCCTATATGGACCCTTAAGAAGCCGGAAACTGGCGATAGTACTCGTCCATACGAACAACTTTACGTGAAATAATATAGAGAAATCGAGAAAAATAATCACATTTTTGGTTGGGTAGCTATGTAACTTTTCTATGGAACAGCTGATTTTTTTCCGGCTTCCGTAACTGCACTCGAATCGTATAAAATTCACGTCGTATATCTGTTTGAAAATACGCATGTACGTCCTCGAGTTTCCGCCTTGATTGGCAATAGCATAAATAAGGGGGATCTATATTTACAATACGTTGTTTATAATAGAAATCTGCGGAAATCGTCTACCTACATCAATCAAATACAAATAAACTCATTCCAGGTCGCCCCAACGCCGGCGTCAATAGCTGACATCGGGATCCAAAGGAAGTCTAAGAAGAAGCGGGCAGCGTCTCCCGTGGCCAGCGAGAGCTCCGGAGAGGAGTACAAACCTGGCGCCGGCGACACCGCCTCATCCATCTCTGTGGCGGCGCCCAAGCCTAGACACCCACCGACCAAGGCCAAGAAAACAACTTCTAGACATAAGGGTACGTTTTCATTAACCAATTTAAATTTTGCGGAAGTCCCTGACAGACCGATTAACGCATCGCCTGCTGTCTTTCGTTGTAAGTATTATCGTGTCCTTGACACCACAATCCACACTTTTGAAAACTTCATTAAGATCAATTTTGACAATGCCAAAGATTTTTTTATGAAATAGTCAAATAGTCACCAAGGTAAAAAAATAGTCTTATAATTCTGAAGTTATAAGTATAGGTTGATGAGGATTATGGTGTAATTGTATGGGTAAAGTCTGTTTCAGGGCAGCTGGAAAAACTGTATGCATCAAAAGAAAATGATACGTCAATCTCGCCACACAATCTTTATTGCTTGTCGCAAATTACTGCGTTTCGTGGTACGGTACCCAGTACAAAATGTGCAAAGGTCATTGACGATTTTTCAGCTGCTCTAGAAATAGCCTAGGTTTCAATAGAATCCTCACCTCTCATGCGAGCAAACGGTGCGTATTACCGAATTGGTATCAATTCCAAAAAAATAGTAATGAAATAGTCGTGGCGCCATGCCGAACAGGGTTCGAAAATATCAAGATATTTACGCTGCTTGTTAATTATCCGATAGTGATCTGATCAGTATCGGATTATTATCACCACTGTAAGAAATTAATTTGTTATATTGTTTTATAACAAATGCATTATAATTTGGGCGATTGTAACAAAAACAAATAATAATAAAAAAAATAGCCCACTATTTTTTGTCTTCGTACAAATAAAGTATAACCATATTGGATCTTTCACACGAGGCATTTTTAAAATTCAACTCAATATAAACAATATTTAACTTAACAAATCATAGACACTCATGTTCACTAAACTTTGCATAAGAGCCCTTCTTTCTGTGCGTTTCTGCAGCACTTCAGTTGCGCGCGCGTCGTCTATTCATACATATTTAAAGTAGCGCTTTAAAGCGCTGCAGAAACACGCGAAAGCACTCTACATCCGAACTGAATTTTTATGGTACGGGGAATGCCCACGGCGGCGGCGGGGCGCGGGCGCAGCCAATTCGTGCGTTCGTTTATACGCAAGTGCGGAAATACACTTTCGAATACAGTTCACTTTCATGAACGCAATTTTTTATTGAAAAAGGCGTTACCCTGCGGAAGTCCATCATGAACTTGTGGATACATTAATAATTTGCAATATTCCGCTAAACAGCGGAAACTGTTTAGCGGAATATTGCAAATTATTAATGTATCCACAAGTTCAAACGCAATTTTTTTATTATCAATTGATATTTGTCGAGCTATTTTTATCAAGATAAATGTCATGATATTTGTAAAGATAATTATCACGGATAGTGATCCTTTAGTAATAAAAGTAAGAAAATAGTGCTTGAGGGATTCCAGAATTATAAAGGTACCTCGCCTCGGTAAGGATTATGGCGAGAACCCGGGTTTTTCAGTTTGAACTTGGTGTAAAAAAATATTCACAGGAATAGTCGTCCCAAACGATACCAATTATTTTTTATCTTGGTGACTTTTTATGACTATTTCTTGACTATTTTTTGGCATTGATTTTTATGAAGTTTTCAGAAGTGAGTTTTCAGAATAGGACACGTATTATCTATGCTTTCTATCAGGCACGGTAAATGCCAAGCGTCAGACGATTGTCCATAAAAAAAAAAACATGTATTACGCAGCGATATATATGTCGTTGGTATTACACAATATTTTTATAAATACATGTAATTGCTTCTTTTGATATCCGCTCTTTTATTTAATTTTAATTACTCCTCATGAGCCTTCAAAAGCCAAAACATGAATTTCCGTATTTTTCTTTTCTAATAGAGTGATTAATTGATTATGATTATGGTGTACCTTCATGTCAAATCTTAACCCCATCGGCCTAGCCATTATTGAGTTAAGTGATGTCGCGGAGGGCCATACTGGCAAAAATATGGGTTTTTATTTTAATTTATTATTGATGCCCGATTTCGGCCATAACTTTGTCAACCTGTAAGGCGATATTTAAAAAAATATATAGGTGCTTCTTTTCTGTGTTTTTCATGAAATATAATCTATAGGATAGGACTTCCCAAAGTGGGCGTCGCGACGCCCAGGGGCATCAGCGATAAAGAACAAATACAGGTCGAAAATAAATGTAGAGAAAGATATGAGATTGGTGATTTCCAAACTTGAGCCCCGTTTTGAGAAGCTATGCTCAGAAAATCAAGCACATCCTTTTCATTAGTAGCAAGCCAAGAAAGTAAAATAAGTATCTCTTTTCATTTTATTTATTTGTAAGGTCTTATGTTTTGTTTTGGCTCTTAGTTTCTAATAAAAATTATAAATGTTATTTGGAGTTTTCTGGATAACTTGTTATTAGGCTAGAACTACACACGGTAGGTACTTTATCGCCAGAGAAAGGGGGGCAAAGGAAGGGAATCGCAAAAAAATGGCAAACTCAAGGGCGTCACACAAAAAAGAAGTTAGGGAATCCCTGCTATAGGGTTTTATAATTGGAAAAATATGTTCGGAAAAATTTTCCTCGATAGAAATAATTGTTAAAATGAGGTCTACAAATACACTTTTTCTCCTGGTTTTACAATTAGAAAATGTACCGAACTCAAACATATTTTATTAGATGGGTTTCAACAATATCTGGAGTTTTGATTTTGGAAATTTTGCTACTTATTTTAGTTTTTTTTTTATAAAAAATATAAAACTAACTGTTTCCCTTCCGCCCCACTCGTACTGCGCGTTTTGTCGCTTGGAGTGACAGTGACAAAAATAAAATTCGCATAATCTTAATGGGTCTGCGAGCGGGTGAGAGGACGCTGCGCCGTCACAGGTACAGTGGAGACCGCATCAAGTAAGACACATTGGACTTTGTACCTATCTTATATTCTTCTCTGTAGCGGCTTATGTCGTACTGCAAGTGTATAGCTTTATGTGGTATCCACTGTACAAGAGCTTAGCGTCAAGTCGCCATACCCTTGAAAAGTTTTAGCACAATTGAAGGCGGATTTTCATCTCCAACTTAGACGTTTTATTTTTTGGTTGTTTTTAGGAATAAGCATTTCATGGACCCCTGTCACGGAAGTTGCGGACCAAAACATCATTCTATATCATAACCGTATTAGGAGTAGATTCGAGTTAATAAACAACAAAAACATGAAACTTCTTACAAATCTAAATGAATTTCTAATCGAAGACGTTTCTTTTTTAGGGAAAAGTGAAAAGACTGAAAGATCAAGGGTTAGTGCAACGCCGCAGGACACTGGGCCCCAGAGCCCTTGGGGGTACTCCATGCCTGAAGAAATTCTCACCAAGATATTCGATAATGTTGTTAGTATGCAGGGGACATTGCCAGCCGTTATTAGGTAAGAATAAGATGTACAATGTGGTTATTTTTCCAGGCAACTACTCGTATATTTGAAAGAAATATACATACAGTTCGGGTCAACGAAGAAGGCGGTCGTGAAGTTAGTCACGGATGGCGCTTAACGATAACGACACGATATCGTCGGACTGATAATACAACGAAACGCTTTCGCATTGTATCGTTGTCGTCAATGATATCGGCGACGACACAATGCGGGGTGAAGGAGAATAGCGGGCAGGGTGGCATGCTGCATTGCCGCACTAATGCGATCGTGTGATCGCGACGATATCATAACGATATCGGCCCGATATCGCTGTCGGTGTCGTGTCGTTATCGTCCAATGTGAAGGCAGACATTCTCGGAGCATCGACGTCAAAGAGGGGTTGCGCTGGGGGATACTGGGGGAAGCAGCTAACATTACGCCAACCTACTTGTTGAATCAGAGTTACAGACACACTTTTTCCTATATTCTAGAAGAGAACAAAACTTCCAACTGCTACTTCTTTTTATACTTAATTATTTATTAAATTGTCCAAAAAACTTCCTTCTAAGTTTATAACCAAGTAATGTTGAGATCTTAGCCATTTCTTATTCAAATTATTATTCACTTTCTATTCACCCCGATAATAATGGATCGAGATCGTTCCGCGCCGCCACGCTGTCGAATTCTCGGTGTACCTGCGTCTGGCATGCATTCGGTGGCGATTTTTGTTTCCGGGTGCATTAGGGCTAATGTGACCAGCGGGTCTACCTCGTAATTCTCATTTTCATCAACATCAACTTGAGATTGAAATTTGACATGCGTGCGACGACGTCCGCCTAACATGCCATCTCTTTTGCACGCGTTGAATTTCGCATGCATTTGCTTGAAGTTGATACAAATGAGAATTACGCGGTAGAGCCCCAGCTCCGTTGCAAATCCCGGGCTGTACACCTGTCAGCTATTCGAGCGCAGTTTGGCTCTATGTCTTCGAAATAAGCCCTACAATTAGTTTTCTCGGGTAAAATAACACAAGCTGTTTTATGCTTGCATTTCTTAGATCACGTTACGTCTCCTGAATGCCCCGCTAACCAAGTTATAATTTCAAACAATGCATCCACTCGTATTCAGATATTGGATTTTATTAACTACATGCCACTTACGTAAACGTTTTTCGACTCAAATCACCGACGCACACGTGCATCTCAACACGTGGTTTATTTGTTTTAGTTTTGAGACACTGTTCATTTAATTCATATAATAAATAATAATAATAATAAAATGTTTTTATTCCAGCCAAATTTTTTACATATGTAGTAACATATAAAATACACAGGCCATATCTTAAAAAAGAAAATTATAAACAACAAATACATTCAAAAATCATCTAAAATTTAAAGTCCTGACTGACTCGCTGACTGATATATCAACGCACAGCCTAAACCGCTGGTCCTAGGATCTAGAGACATACAATTTGGAGGGTATGTTCTTTGTGAAATGTAGGTATCCACTAAGAAAGGGTTTTTCGAAATTTCACACCTAAGGAGGTTAAATAGGGGATGAAAGTTTGTATGAAAGTCCGTCAGTTGCGAAGTTAGGATTTTGAAATTTAGTGTCTAGACTGACGATTGAAAATTAATTTATATGTATCTCAGCGTTTTTGATAACTCTACCCCTAAAAGGGTAAAAAAGGGGATGAATTTGTGTATAGAAATTCCTCTTTTATTATTTACGCTTATGTTTGGAAACTAACGCAACGCATATCGGTGTTGTTGGAATTTCAACCCTTAAGAGGGTGAAAAGGGGGATGAAATTTTGTATTTGAGTTGTTCATTCACTAAATTTTGTATTCAAGTAATATGAATGTACACGTATATCGTCTTATTACTAAGACTCTACTGCCGCCCGTCTTTCACCTCCCCATGCATTGACCCTTATCAGCTGGTCCGACAATGTTTTAAAACCTAATTTTTATTATCATCGTAGTGACCCTGGTCTACACATAGGCTATATTGTTGATAAAATAACCGCCAAGCCATAAACGGTTCAAATTGAATAAACGCGGTTGGAGCCGCGGGCGAAAGGCTAGTATAATAAATCCATTCACCCATCCATCAGCCTGTGTTCTTCCACTGCTGGACATAGGCCTTGCCAATATTTAGCCACTCTTGGCGGTCCTTCGTCATCCTCATCCAGCCGCTACACGTGACGTCTTCCAGGCCAACGCCTTTCGGCCCCAACGGCCATCATGTTGGCGACATATAATATAGATAAATATAATTTCCAGGTTGGGGCGAGTGTGCAAGCTGTGGCACAGTGTGAGCTGCAAGCCGGAGCTGTGGCGGAGCGTCGACCTGGCGCAGTACACCAGCGACAAGTACAAGACGGACTTCAAGCTGGTCTGGCTCCTCGAGAACAGGCTCGCCAGGTGTCACACGCTCAATATTTGTGAGTGTTACACCCATCGATATAACACTTATGGCGGCACGTCTACACGTTTGCCGCATTCCTTTTAGATACGAATAATCACGTCGGGGTCACCAATTTAGGGGCGGTATAAAATAAATTGTTACTACTAGTTTAGTTTAGTAAGTCATCACGTCCGGTTGCTTAGTTCACACTCGGAGTCACCAATTTAGGGGCGGTATAAAATAAATAGTTGTTACCAGTTAGATGGTTAAGTATGTAATATCATTGACAAAAGATGAATCCTTATTTATACTTAATTATACGTGATTATTGATATCTAAAAGGATTGCGGCAAACGTGTAGACGTGCCGCCATACACTCATCGCATAGACGACCCCCTTCATATAAATAAAGTATACGAAAAGGTCTTTGTCTTTATACTGTATTGTACTTATATAATTTTAGAAAACGATACTTCCATCATGTATGACTTCTGCTTCTGTTATGAAAGGCAACTACAATGATTATCATGGTACGAGGGCCAGGTCACGAGCCATCAGAGGCCGGCGGTTAGTTTTGTGTCGAGAGTCGAAACGGTGGCAATTCGTTTGACGCGGTGCGGCGGCGGGTATCAGTTGGGGGACCCGCTTTGCATAGTCTTGCTAAATGTAGTATAGTTTTCTTTACGCAATTGCAACTGTGATTATACTTTTGTATCAAATTGAAACTTTTTTCAATCTTAACATTGAAAACCGAAATACACGAATGGATATCAATCAACACACATAATAAAAGAGTAGAACCCGGTGTGTCTGTATATTAAAGAAAAGTAATTAGGGATATTTGGATAGATTAGTAAATAAAAAGGGGGCGACTAAAGAAGAGTAATAAAACACAAGTCAGTGATTTTTAGAGTTATTTTGTCTGTTCGTTGACGCACATCTCCGAAATCACTGAACGGATTTGGATGCGGTTTTTTTTATTATCATCTTAGTGATCCTGCTCATTATAAAGGCTATAAGGGGTGTTAATAAAATAACGCCCAAGCCGAAAACGGGGCAGAGTTCAATAAAGGCGGGTAGGGTGGCGGGCAAAGCATCTACATATATAGTATAATACTTTACACACTAACATCAGAAGCTATTCGTTTAGTGAGTAATTGTGCGACTTTAGTTTATAAACTTCTTCGCAGCGTCGCGGAAGACGAGATTTTCTTAATTCAGTATCCCAAATGGATTCCTGTATATTAATGCATTTATTTTGGGTTTTTTAATGTGTAATGAATGTGTTATGCCTAGATTTTATATGGTTTTTGTACATGTCCGCACTATATTCTTACTGCTTCTTAAGAACAGACATCATGACGCGACCAACTCAGATGTGGGCGTGGCCAAATGTCTTACTGTTTCATTTCGCTATAAAGTGCACGCTCCATGAAACTTGCGAGAACAATACAATCGTGCCGATTAAGTCGCGGGCGGAAAATTTTGGCAAGACTGTGGACGTTTTCAAACATTATTTTTGGTTATTATTAATCTAGATAACATTTTCGCCTATCTCCCAGAGGGGTAGGCAGAGACTACAGATTTCGATCTGCTACGATCCAGACACATCTCTTTCACCTCTTCCACATCCACCAATCTAGTCATACAAGCTCTACTATTCCGCGTGCTTTTGACATGGCCCTTCTTCAGTATGTTGCCAATTTGGTCAGCATTTGATTTTATCTAAAACAATAAAAGCACATTCGGCTACACTTTTGGTAAAGGGTTTGTTTTTAAGATGTTACTCAAATTTCACAATTTTTAATTCGACTTAAACATAGATCTAGATAATGTTAATGGACTCGGCCTAAAATGTAATAATAACATTTCATAGACACTTCGCAATATGTTGACAGCGTTTGTATGGAGGTTTGCGCGTAACGAGGCCTATTAAAGTGCCTTTCCATCATTGAAGGTTGGCTGTCACCTCTTCGTACTTTCGTCTTCATTCTTTGAATGTCTGAATAGAGCTTCCGCAATTTTGACACAGTTCTATTCTTTGATTTTTCTAATTTATTTTCCCAGCTCACTGGAAAGTGTGCAATGTGACGTGGGTACTGGCGTGCATCGCCGAGTACAGCCCGGATCTGAAGGAGCTAGGAGTCTCCGGCTGGAGCAGGCTGACGGCTGACCAGCTCTACGATATCTTCCAAACTCTTCCCAGCTTGCAGAGGATTGATCTTAGCCATACGGTCAGTATATCAGTCAGATTGTTCGCTGATCGGCCTTTTCAATTGAATTTGCCTCTCGCTTGTAGAGAAGTACTAAACTTTAGTCGTAAGATTTTACTAGCACATAGGTGGATGCTATCTCCCCCTAGCGACGTGGTTGGGCGTGGCTTATATCATTATTACTGCGTGAACGAATTCAGACCATACTGTTACTTACACTTTATGTTTTTCAATGCAAGTGCTCGTAAAGGCCCACTTTTTTTAACCGAACAGAAAGTCGATTATTTTGCCCTAGGGCTTTATTATTATTTTTTTTAATTTATATACGAGAAGTTGGCTAACCTGCAAGCTTTCCAGTGTACCATAAATGTTATACTTTTTTTCACTGTTTAACGGCTCTGGATACAGTCCTTTTGAGCCAATCATAATTTAAAGTTCACAAGATCATATTTCTTTTATTTCCTCACACTATGCATTGAAAACCGTAGTATGATACACGGGCGTAAGAGCAATAAATTACTCGGTTACGTTTAAAACACTCGCTACGCTCTTGTTTTAAATCGTCCTCGTAATTTATTCCTTTTCGCCCTCGTAGCATGAACTACTATTATGATTGCGATCTATGCTTGTACGGTTTCATAGCCGCACATTGTTTTGCTCTCGTTGCAACCTACTTTATTTACTTAGCGACAGTATTTCATGTTATATTTTTACTGTTTTTGACGTAGTACGAAACTAACTGTCGATAGTACACATAGAGTACACATAGAGAAAGAGGCGCCAAACTGAACTCTATACTTTTAACATCAATATAATACCTTTTAATGTAGTTTTAGTTTATTGAAACACAGTGGGGCCCGAAATATAATATCTTGAGTAAAATTCTCATTTTTACCTTTTTATTATAGCCCATTCTGAAGGGTTTAATTTTAGTTTTAGTGCTGTCAAAACTAAATTTTCTTCATCGCAAAAAAACCCTTAAGTGTCAGACTTAGAAGCTAAATTACTATGGAAAAATTTAAGTTTTGACAGCACTAAAACTAAAGTTAAAGCCTTTAGAATCGGCTTTATTATTAACTTTTAATAAACTAAAACTACATTAAAAATCTTATAAAAAAGAGACAAATATATATTTATCAAACAATATAATACCTGTCATTTCAGCACAATATTAGGGTTTCTGCGTAGTTTAATTTGTGATTCTCGATTAATTTCTTGGATGATGCCTTTGTGTGTCGTACCATGTTGGTTTAATAATAGTGTTAATTTTTTCCTGAAAAACCCCATATTAAAAATTAATAACATAATAACAATAACAAATATATTATAATAAATTGGAATATAGGTGATAAGAGGAAGCAAAAAAATGCGATATATTGCAGAAAACCGGAACACACACAACAACAAAGTTTGACATAGCCGGACCTATGCTACCGCCATCTGTATTTAGCTTTGCCTGTGGATCCCCATTATGGGTGTCGTTTTGGCTTTCTATAACTGAACATGTCATGGATTTTATAGAAAGCGGAAATACGACCTTTGCCGAATGGTGGGACTATTCCCACGCGCATCATTTAAGGGGCTCCACAATGCTAAACATCAGTTTTGCATTGGATTCAGTTCCGTCAATGTACACGATAAAAATTTGAAAAAAATACGGTGTGTTTATTGACTCAAGAAATTATTAATTACACTTTATATATAAAAATCTTTCAATCCTCTTTAAATTATAATACTTTTAAAAAAAGCATGAATTTTACAAAAAAAGCGATTCAGTTTCCATATTTCAAAACCGATTGAAACGAAACCAACACACGCAGATACTTATTAGAAAAAAACAATCTTTATTACATAAATAAATTATAGTTAATGTTCTTATGTAGCCGTGATTTCAAAATAACTGAAGTTTTGCGTGCGCGGCATCTGATTCGAGCGAGATAGACAATTAAAAAACAAAAGCGTTAGAGCAGGACTGAATTTTAGCATAGTGCAGCCTCTTAAACGGTTCTACTGTACTGTTTCCAGTCCGAGACGGGCGGGTCGGGCACGTGTCTAGCGGCGGCGTCGGTCGCGCGAGTCGTCGAGAACTTCGGCGAACGACTCACGCATCTAACGCTCGCCAACAACAAGTTCACTGCGCTGCAACAGATTCTCACTTCTATTGCGGTAAGTTTACTTGTTATATTGCTTTGTCGTTATGAGTATAAGATTCAGGTCTTATTCGCGTAAAAATACAACATACCTTAACGGCTATGTGCTTGACGTTGCGACGTCTGCGGTCGTAATAAGGTCAGTTAGCTTGTGACCACGACAGCCTACAGAAGCTTTGCTTTGCTATGTCTATAGGTAATAGTTTTATGTAATAAATAATAATATGGGGAAATACACAGGGAAATAATAAAGGTTGGGTTTACTTAAATTAAATAAAAAAAAATACATTACAATCAAATTATTTACATTTTTTTTTTACCATTATAACAGAGAACGTTACATGAGGCATGTCAAATATTACATATATGTATCTTAATGATAAGATAGGTTTAATAAATATGCTAAATTAAAATTAGTTACAAAACTAAATTTAAAAGTTATGTCAATAAAATATGAATTGTTAAAAATCATTGGAAATGATTTGTAGACGAGATTATATAATTATATCAAAGAGAGAATGAACATTTATTCAATTGCTTAGCGATGTATTCATATATTGAATAAAACGGATTTGATTCAAAATAACATTTTAATTTAATTTTAAAATCCGCTGGCGGATGTCTAGTTATTTCTAATGGCATATCATATATTAAATAATTTATAATTTCACAGGCGCACTGTCCAAACCTAGAAGTACTGGACATATCGGGCGCGCGGGCCACGTCTCACCCGGCGGCCGTGCCTTTGGAAGCGTTGCAGAAGGGATGCCCCAAAGTGCGGGTGTTTAGAGCGGCTAATGCGCAACTCGTTCTTGCTAATGCCACCACTTCACAACAGGTATGTCGACTGGCTTTTGTGTTTGTAGATTTGAGGTGTCGTTGCTTTGTTTCAAATCAAATCAAATCAGCGTTTATTTGTTAAATTTTTGTTCAATTAATTGGGTATTACGTTGGGGTTGATCATGAGTCCTCAAAAATCTGCCATTGAAGGCGTACAAATATTTAGTACCTATAGCATGAATCGTTGTCATATTAAACATTTTAATTGTACAATTCCATAATATTTGCAATGTCCAAAATGTTTCTCCATTGCAATCTTTTTAAGCGATTAAAAAAATGAGGTTTTTATTTTTGTCAAATGTGTGTTTGTTTGCCTTTGTACCGAAAAAGACAACTCGACTTTTGATTTAACTTTTCTTTTATTTGTATTGGCGTTTCGTATCTAATCTAAGACTGATTTTAACCTTTTTACAGCGAAAGAAAAAACGGGGCAATGGTTGTCCTTTTACGATAAAAAATAAGTCACTTAACCTGTCTGCTTGCACACGTAACAATAGATTGTCCAACGTAACAATAGATTTCTATTGTTATAATATATATATTTGATATTAAGAGGGTTAAGCACAAATCAGGATATCTCACCCTGAATAGGGTCAAAGGGTGTAAGTATATTAACATATTTTAGTGTACACGTATGTATGTCTACTTTTTATTATGCCTTCTATTTATTAATCCGGGTTTGCTGGAAGAAATCTCTTTTTAGAGATAAGCTCGCCTATGTACTATCAGGGAAAAATACGCTGGCCCACTTTTAGCCCGTATTGCATGGTGATAAGAGCGAAAAGTGGGTCTGCGGCAATTTCTTCGATGGTACATGATATCTCTAAGTACAATGTGCAAATATGTTTTTTTTGTGCACAATAAAAAATATCGTCACTTTAAAAAATCAGACCATCTACAGACGTCTTCTATTTTATCAACAAATGCCTGTCCCCAGATGGAAGCAGGTGGATGGTCGCAACTGGAAGAGCTATCCGTTGCGGGTGAAGCAGCCACCGAGCGAGTCGGTGTCGGAGAATACAGACTGGGGGACGAAGCGCTCTCTAGACTAGTGAGGGGTGCCACGAGGCTGAAGTTACTTGACCTACGGGGACTGCAGAGGTTGACGGATTCGGGGCTCGTCAGGGTTCCTGCCTGGGACCTGCAGCATTTGTTTCTTGGAGGTAAGAAATATATTATGTGTTGCCTAGGCCGTGGATGGCGTAACTTTTTTTTTACTTTTTTCTTCTGGCAATTTTCACGGCGGCGTGTCAGAATCCGTCTTAATATCTTGCTAGCTAAGATTTATGTGACGGATCGCGTTTCCACACGCAAAACTTATGTTTTTCTTATAATAATTATAATATATTAAAGTATATTGTTTTTCTTATTTTTTTTATTAAAAGTATTAAATTAATTTGATTTTTGGCATTTGGCGACCATAGTTTAATGGCAATTAGGCTTTTCTAGCAAAGTTGTGTTGTTTTATGATTTACATTTTAAATGGTATTTATAAATACTCTTTAAAGTTTATTTTTGTTCAAAAATAACAAAAATAATCATAAGTTTTGCGTTTGCGAATTTATCCCGTCGCAACCACCTAAAATAAGAGCTACCCAATAAAATTTGGTGAGATCTATAAAATCGCGGCCCACCTACAATACTATCATGACAGGTCGGAATTAGGTTGTGTGATTTTTGAATTTAGAACTTAGTGTTGGTATTAATATGAATATAATGTTTACAATGATTAGTACATTATTCTAAATATCAAATATCAATTCATCGTATATTACAAAGCCTAAGCAACGACTAAGGAGGTTAGTATATAAACTCATATGCTGAAATCTCTTTAAATTACCTTTTTTATGAAATATTTATTTGAATATAATAAAATAAAAAAGTGACTTAAATAATTCTATGAAATATTAAAAACTTAAACAAACTGCTAAAAATAAATATATTACAAACTAAACTAAATGAAAATATATTTTCACTAAATAGAAGACTTTTTTATTGAACTTTTATTATATCAGTCGTTCTCTTTTTAAGCAGACGCAATCGACAAAAATAATTTAATAAATTATATTGAGAGAATAAAGGTACGATAATAAATTATGTTTAGAGAATAAAGTCAGCCAATATATGACAATATAACTAAACTGTTTCTGTGTCCCGGGAATATCCATATTAAAATCAACATAGCACAAGTAGACACATAAATCACACTAAACTCTGATTTTTCATTCCGTAGAATTCTGACATTTCAAAGAAAGGGATGGCGCTGTGCTAGTAAAGGAGAAACGATACAGTTCATCTCGCTTACTTGCACAGTTCCATCCCTTTCCTGGAACTGTCATAATTTTACGGAATGAAAAATCAGAGTTTAGTTAATTCTGACCTCTGCTAATCACCATTTCCCCCAGGTTGCAACGTCCTCCGACAGAGCAACGCGTGTCTAGAACTGATCTGTGAGAAGTGGTCTCACAGTCTGATAGAATTGGACTTGTCGTGGGCGTCCGCCGCGCGCGTCATCGACGCCGCAGTCGCCGCGCTCGCCGACTCCGACCGGAGCAAACTTAAGTACGATATTGAACTCTATTAGCTTAGATATACCGGTTCTATACGGTATTCAACATGACGATGCAAAGCGGTCCATTCACCCCTCTGTATTATGATACTTACCCCCGGTTTCTGAAAGGCCAATCAAAGTTAACAGTAGATTAAAAAACTTTAACCGCAAATAACGGTGAAAATAAAGCATATATGAATTCTGAATAGTGATGAATCAATAATTAACTTAGTTAATTTTTGATTTCAATGTAAAATTCCCACTTTTTCTGGCTTAATCCGCAGATAATTATTTTTTAATCTACTGTTAACATTGATTGGCCTTTCAGAAACCGGGGGTAAATAATAGATCTCTATGCTCTATTCTTTTGTATTTCGACTCCTTCTATGGCGTCGTCATCAGTCGAATTATTATCGAAATATATAGTTTTTTTTAAACATATATATATATTATTACATAATCGATTAATGAAAAGCCATATAAAGGTAATAAAAAAATATATATTTATTTTGAACTCTATTAAATTAATAGATTATAATATTTGCAAATTTCAAATTAGACATGTGTCACGTTATGTAAATAAAATATTGTACGATGATAATACGAATAAGAATTGTTTTCTTGCATATTTAAAACTTAATTTTAGAAAACGAAATCCGACATGTATGTAGAGCGAGCGGACACGTAATTCTGATTTTCATCAACATCAACTTGAGATTGAAATTTGACGTGCGTGCAAAAGAGATGGCATGTTAGGAGAGCGGCGTCGCAAGCACGTCAATTTCAATCTCAAGTTGATGTTGATGAAAATCAGAATTACGTGGTAGACCCGCAGGTCACGAGCGGTCAGAGTCCGTTGGTGTCTTTTGTGTCGAGAGTTGAGACATTGTTTGACGCGGCGGCAAATGTCAATCGGGGGAATGACACACTTTGCATTGTCTCGCTAAACAATTTATATATTGTGGTATTAGGGACCAAGCTAAGGGATGGCTTTGTGTCTGGGAAAGAGGTCAATAATGACTTTCATGACTTTTTTAAACAGTGCCACTTATTCACAATTGTTTCCTCATAAGTAAATTTAATAAGTCAAATGCTATATTGCTCGCATAACAATTAATAATATGTGGGAGAAACTGACCCTTCCTTTAGGTAACAGGGGAAATAGAAATGACACTAAAGGCCTGTTTCTAAATTAAGAAAATCTCGCTAAGCGTTACTTAGGTGAGCTTAATTACATCGCTGCATTAATTTAAAATTCCCAAATGTAAAATCGGTGGTAAATAACAGAAAAGTATTCATAATATAATACTTTATTTTTTAAAACAACCTTTTATTAAAGGTGCAAAAAGCCGTTCCATCTGCTAAGTAATAAAATAATCTTAACAGTTTACATAAAGTTTCATAATTTTCTTTTACAGGGTACTTAATCTATGCGGTTCGTCAGTATCTCTGGAGCCAGTCAAGAGATTACTACTCAGGTGTCCCAACATCGAGTCTCTGAACCTGAGTTCTTGTCGCGCTCTACCGCGCGGCATGAAACGACTGTGCACAGGAAAAGAGTTGCAAGACCTCAAAGATAGCTTGGACCCAGAAAAAGTGAAAGCCAAAGAAGAAAGCGAAAGGAAGAAAAAAGAGGCCGATTCGAAAACGGAATCCACATCGGAAGAATCTCCAAAAAAAAGTGTATCTGATAGTTCAAATACCAAAGTGTCGAAACGGGATGATAAATCATCTTCGTCCATATTCCAAGAACCGAAAACTCCGGCTGAATCCGAAAAACAAACTTCCAACACAAAGTCCTCGCCTGACTGCAAATCAGTGGAATCCAATAAGGACTTAAATCTTACATCTCCATCAGATACAAAGCTTCTGAGTCCTGCAGTACAGACGAAAGCGGATTCATCTTCAACTCCGAGGTCGGAAACTTCACAAAAAACTGACATGGGGAGTCCCCACTTCAGTCCGGTCTCCAAACCAGACAGCCAAGTACAAACCAGCCCTGACATACAGCAACCTAATTCAGTCAAAAGCAATAGTTCATGGAATCTAGGACAGTTTAAAACCACACCGACGCATAAGTCGGAAGCCAGCCCACTAAACAAAATAGAGAGTCAAGGAAAACTTAAGCACAGCAAAGCAACAGAACAATGTAGCCCTACGACGTCACAAGAAACAAAACTAAGCCCAGAAGCAGCTGCAAATATCAAACAAGACAGTATGAAAACGCTTAATAGCTGGAACTACGGCAACTATAGTCCAATGCCAAGACAGGACAGTCAGTTTTCGTCACAAAGAAGTCCGTATTCCGCACAACCGAGCCCCGCCCAGCCGAGTCCGTACTCAGCACAACCCAGCCCGTATTCCACGCAACCTAGTCCGTACTCCTCACAACCTAGTCCGTACTCTGCTCAGCCAAGTCCAGATACTAGCCAGATAGTGAAACAAGACCTTCAGAAGTCTAGTAGTGCCTGGAACACGGGGAATTACAGCCCTATGACCAAACATCCAGCGCCATTTTCCCCCCATCCCGCTACCCTCGCGAGCCCAGATCCCGGACCTAATGTCAAGTCTGACACTCTTAGAAATAACTCTAACAAAACTTCAGACCAATACAGTCCTATGTCACGGCAAGACCGCATTCATCAAAGTCCGTATTCCCCCCGACCAAGCGTCGATAATGTAGCACAAAGCAATAAGAAAAGTCCGGGCGTCAGTGGCGGTTATAGCCCTCTCATGCGATCAGATTGTCACTTGCCCAGTCCTGACCCTGGGCAAACTTCGAGGCAAATAATGAGCGGGCGAGCGCAGCAAGATATGTACGGCCGGCCCGTGTCTAAAGCTCCAGAGATAGTGCAAAATACTCCTACGCCCGATATGACGAATTGGGGATTTAATCAACTTCCCAACACTCCGACTGCGACTTTAGAATCGCTCATTTGGGGCACTCAGCAGGCGTTTGCTCAGGAGCAGGGTATGGGCAACCGAGCCACCGTTGACAACATTCCCGTGATGTTAAACACGCCCTCGCCGCAATGGACCGGGTTGCCTTCCTTCGACAGTAATGTGCGCAGACCGAGCGAAGACCCCTGGAGTTTAGGACAGTTTCGCGTCGAGCCGCCGCATCAAGGACACAATAGTTTCGTAGACCCTTCGTTAAGCAATTTCGAGTCGTTAAGTGCACATATCGGACACAACCTTTCGAATTATTTAGAAGACAATTTCAGCGAGACGTCGCGCGTGGACTGACGGCCTCCACGGTCTCAGCACGTCCAAGTTAACTATGCTAGTTTGGATGGACCCTTTAATTTAGGAAAAGTTACTAACTTGTTAATGAAAAGTTATGCCAAGCGTCTTTTAGTCGACAGTGCACGACTCTCCGATTCTGCACGAATAGTTAATAGAATCACGTGCACAGTATGACAATGTTAGAAGCGTACATACGTTATATTAAACAACGAATTGTTTGATCTTTCCTGAATAAAAGTCGCATGTAAAGCTTAATAGTGCACAAAAACAGCGGTGCTTCCTTGTTTTTCAGTACACAGCTGACTAAAAGACGCGAATGTTAATAAATGTAATTTATTTCGTAAGTTGAACAATTTCCGTGTAGAGGTTGTAAATAAGTTAGGAGTAATTATTTTTAAGAGTAAACGATGCTAGAATATTCTGATTATTTTGCAGCCCATAGTCTGTGAGTTTAGGTAAGGTTTAGGTAAATTATCCATCAAATTAGATATTATAAATCTGCCTACAAATGGGTTATTCTTGTTTGGATGCCAAATTATAATTCTTTATTCATTGCGGCCAAAAGCTTTCTTTGACGTTGTTTTAAGATTTTTAAAGTACACTGTGAATATAAAATCTCATGTTATCTTCTATCGAATGGTAACTTTGGTTGAAGTACACGCGAAAACAAGCTAAAGTGCAAGTTGTAGAAGTAATTTATTGATTTTTCCAAAAACATTTTTATATGAATCTGAAATCCGGAATACACATTTATCTAACAGTTTCAGTAAACAGCGAGCCATATGCAATCTAGCGGAACAGTAAAAATCCTTCATAATGTCAGAAATACACTACATTCCTTTACTTGTTCGTTTCAGAGTTTTCTCTATATATTGTTGCTGTACCTATACTTGCATTGATAGATGATTTTTGTACAAAACTTTGAATTAATAATACTTTGTTTGCCTTTTATTTTACATGTACGTGGCTTTAAATCATGGATTAGTAACTCAAATGTCTGTTTTGCGGCAGTTCTATTTTGATTTTTTATCAACTTTTTTACTTTTATTTATATATATATGAAAAGACCTAACCAAATATTGTGATTGTTGATTTAATTAATCTTTTTCATGCATCCATGTTATTCTATGTAGAGTAATACAATCGAATAGATAAAGCCCAGTACAAAGCGCTTTGTATAATTTTTTTTATTATGTACTTCATTATTGTCTGACACAAATCCACCAAATATCGTTTGAAATACTACATTAGCCTTAAAAATGCCTAATGATTTAAAGAGAATATTTTATAAAAAAAGTTTTATTAACTTATTATAATACGACAGAATATTGAAATTACCTTCTATACATAGAATGTATAAAATATGAGAATAGGTAAATAAAGATTAATTAATGTTAAATTATCGTGTATCATAGCATGTATAAAGTTGACTAATATTGTTTATCACTAAGTTCTGTTATGTAGAGATTTTTGTTTGTAATATTGTTAAAGATTACAGCATGGACTTCTCACGATTGGTCCAATTTTTATAACCTAACCAATAAAATATCTATGTGGTTGTACATTTACATTTTGAATAGAATGTACTCTATTTATTAAATTTTCTTTTGTTGAAAATCAATCACTGTCTTCTTTTCTCCTCATTCTTTCTTCAATCTTGCCTTACTTGCTCACTTTTCATATTATAAAGCATCGATCTCCACATTGTGTTTTTAGGTATGAACACTCGGCTTGTAAAGCTAAGTTTATGAACGGGTTCGTCGTGTAATGACACTCCAAACGTCCATTGGCATTTTTGCAATATATTTAGTAAAAATATAACGTTGAGAGGTTCCCCTCTCAGAGGCAGATTCTTCTAAATTCAAATTACGAAGGCTTGATGTTTGACGGAGCCGTGGGCAAAGGCTGGAGTGCGTTCATCAAATAACTTTAGGCTGGGTAGGAACACTGGGGTTGTAACGCTGAGTTTTTGGGGTTCCCTACGTGAAATCGAAAGTTGATTATGCGAAACATTTTACTTCGAACACGATCTGTCGACTACCCGATTGTGCGATGCTACGATACGTCTAAGCCTTCTTTAGCCGATGTAACGTTACTGCGAATTTCGTTTCTCCGATAGTCTTTACACCGAGAGGTTGTTATGTCGACGATTCATTTGGTCGATGTAACATTACTTCGAATTCTGTTAAGAAATGAGATAAGAACAAAAACAAGACAGGTAAACTCGTCCATAGAGTTCAGATGCGGTGAAACCCCACGAATGAAACATGAAAAGTTCTGTATTTATATTATTTGTTAAAAATAAATTTATGTGAATGCAATTTTTTGTTATTGTCTTCTTCTCTTAAATTTTATCATTTTATGATAATTTTATTTTCACGCCAGCGAAAATGGCATTACTAGAGATCCGGCGTCACTATGAATTGAATCAAGTGTGACAACATAAGTTATAAAATACCTTGAAATAAGGTAATTTATATTTCCTTATTAATTATTAAAGATGTAATAATTTTACAAAATGATTAACACAATAAATTATGCTAACTAACATATCAGAATATTGTGTCCGTTTTGTCATAATAGTAGACATCGCCAACAGAGAGATTGCTTCAGTACATCTTCGTGGGGTTTCACCGCATCTGAACTCTATGGACGAGTTTACCTGTCTAGTTTTTGTTCTTATCTCATTTCTTAACAGAATTCGAAGTAATGTTACATCGACCAAATGAATCGTCGACATAACAACCTCTCGGTGTAAAGACTATCGGAGAAACGAAATTCGCAGTAACGTTACATCGGCTAAAGAAGGCTTAGACGTATCGTAGCATCGCACAATCGGGTAGTCGACAGATCGTGTTCGAAGTAAAATGTTTCGCATAATCAACTTTCGATTTCACGTAGGGAACCCGAGTTTTTGAACGGGTTTCGTCGTGTAGGGACATTCCAAACGTCAATTGTAATTTTTTCATTATATGTATAAATATAACGTTAAGAGGTTCCCCTCTGTACGAAATTTAACGCAAAAATGTCAACTGACGTTTGGAGCCTATACAAACCTTGCGAGCCTTGCTCTGAGTTGATGTTGAAAAAGTCGACATCAGTGTAACAACACAGTAATTTTTAGTGGTCTGGTGTTGAGACGCGAGTTGATTTTTGAACGGGTTAGTTTTGCAACCTGGGTAGGAAACCCAACCCAGTGTCAGTTTATGAACGACTATCGGAATGGTTCGCCCAGTGGCCCCCGCCGCACTATAGAATCTGTATATAAAAGCGGTTGGTCATAAATACATTTTCGAGAATTGTGGGTAGATCGATAATTATCTTTTCTATTGAAAAATTAACCTCCTTTCCATACATTGGTGTTAAACAGAAAAGGATTCATAATATGAGGAGTCAAAAGTCACCACTGTTTCAATTTGCCTGTAATCGCTCACTGTTTATATTGTTTTATGTTCGTGCATTCATTCATTTATTTCGTGGAAGTTTGGAACTTGTTCCTTTTGTAATTAAATGTGCATAATGGTAAAGGTATGTCGTATTTATGACATATTAATTTGTCTGTTTAAAAGTACGTATTGTTTAAGTAATTAAGTCATCTCATTCAAAGTAAAAAAACTAACGGTGTTACTACAAAACGGTGTTTAACTTTAGACAGTGTTTAAATCTGTTGCTGTCACTTTTTTACGATATGAAAGAAAAGAGGACAACAACAGATTTAAACACTGTCTAAAGTTAAACACCGTTTAAAACAGTAAATTGTTATTTTTGGGAATTGGGGGATTGGTTTGGTGGTTTGGACTTGTAGAGAGGATGAATGAAAGTAGAGTGACGAAAGAAATTTATGGTGCGCAAGTGGGAGTTACAGCTCGACCAGGCGGACGTATGCTGACCAAATTAGCGACATAATGAAGAAGGGCCATGTCAAATGTACCCGGAATAGAAGAGCTTGTATGACTAGATTGATGGATGTGGAAGAGGCGAAAAAGGTTTGTCTGGATCGTAGCAGATGTAAATCTGTAGTCTCTGCCTACCCCTCTGGGAGACAGGCGTGAGTATATGTAATTGGGGGATTTTGCTTTACAAACTATTGATATGTACTAAACTACTGTTGTACTGCAGTATACAGATTTGACTTCAAAAGCTTGGACAAATCCCATATTTTGTATAAATGAGGTATGTTCAGATATGGGATGAAAAATAATAATTTCCGTTTTCTCGGTAAAGTACTTTTTTTTTTCAACATCTGTGAATGCCAAACTACAAAAGTTAGGGTTGGTCTCCCAAGTACGTTTTCTTGTAGCTATAACAGTTCTGGTAGCTGCCCTTAGTGGTCCATCTCAACTTTGAAACTTGTATATAAAAATACCACTCATAATATCGCCAAAGATTTATGGATGAAAACAAACACTTGTACTGTTTCACAATTCACTTGATAACACAATTAACCCAACTGGTTTCGCCTTATCGGCATTCTCAAGGGATTTTACACAATAATTAAGTTCTTAACACACATCGTGATAGATAATTAGTGTTAAGAACGTAATTATTATGTAAATTGTGAAACAGTACAAGCGTTTGTTTGCATCATGTTGTTTCAACAAGAGCTGACAATCGCAAGTATTAACCAAAGATTTATATTTACATATTTTTTGTAAATAGTATTTGAAAATTCGGAGAACTTACCCTTAAAGCAAATGCTTTAAGGGTCGATTCTCCGGATTTGTAACAAAATATAACGGCCAAAATACTACTTTCAGCTAAGGCAACTTATTGCTTTTTTAATGATATTATGGCAGTTTATAATTATGCATATTGTAAACTTTTTTGTAAGTTTTCTTAACTAAAAGTTGTATTTTGGCCGTTATAATTATTACTTGATTTTTTGTAACAAATCCGGAGACACGACCCTTAAAACACTTCTAATAACGAGTTTCAGTTTCTATTATTACTTTTATACATTTATGTCATATCTTTATATATTTCACTATATTCTTAGTATGGTAAAATAATATTGACCACTGAGCCTGAAAGTGTTTTTACCCTTAGTGTATCAATATCTTATGAATGGATTTTTAGTTACTCATTTTGTCCAAAAAAATACATTCCGAACAAAAGTCCCAAGTAATGCATTAAAGTGGACATAAAGTCCACAAAAATTCATCAATGGATGTTTGTGGACAAAGGGCCAATCACTACCTAATACAGGTTCTACCGTGCGCCGTTGTTACTTGCGTAGCTTATTTTAGCCTAAGCGTAGACGAACAGGCTTGAAGATGCCAGAGAGAAAGAAACAGGTTTTGATAAAAATTCTTTATTATTACAGAACAGATAAACATTTTCATGATAAAATCTTAAATATTTAATAACGAGGTAACACATTGATACAAAGTCATTAATTTAACTTTATCAAGTATCGCCATTTTACAAATACAATACGACAAATATAATTTCTTATTTTATTACACAATGATTACAAATTGCACATCCGAGGCACTTTTCCCTATTGAACTTGATTGACATAGTGCTTTGTTCGTTACAATCACAGACCAATACCCGTTTGCACTAACAACGCCTGCTTACAATGGCAGATCCTTTACTTTTAGGGGGGCATTCTGACAAGGAATATCACTTAGTAAAAAATATGAACTTAAAATTTTTTACAAAATAAAGATAACGCGCCAGAGCGGTTTCGAAGCCAGATTAAAAAAAAAAACTAATTTTACTTTGCGATGGCAACATACACAATACGCATATTTTGTTGAATAACTATTGAGTGAATTTTGAATTGTTCTGTTTCGATTAATTAGAAAAAGGCGGGTTTTTCACAATCCCGCAGCGAAACCGCTCTTAAGACGCTCTTTGAAAACCTATATATATCTTATATACCTATGCTGTGTAAAAGTGTACCTGGATCTAATGGAAAAGTGAAGTTAAATGGATTTCCTGTGTATTTTAGGGGGGGGGGGGTGGGGGTGGAGCATGGCCGTGGCCCTCCCAGTATCCGCTAATATAGTACATTTCAAATACCATGGCCCGATTCCACTTGAAACTTAACAATGGGGCTCATAATGTTTGCCTTTTGTTATCTAATTTGGAGCACTTCAAATTGGCACGCGTCGGTGCAATCTGTATGTAACTAAAGCGTGACTAAGAAATTTTGGTACTTGAAAATATTTAAAACCAAGTTTTCGTAAAAGTCTCCATAGTGTCGTTTCTGAACATGGAAAGCCCACATCGCTTGCTAATAATGTTTGATGAATCTCTGTGAGCGTTGGAACTTCATTTTTTCGATAAAAGTCGTACACAGTTCTCTTCACAAATTCTTCTGTAAAATTATCAATTTTTGTAAAAGAAGCTTTTATTCGTGTTCGGGGAAGATATCTTGGTCCTGATGAGGGTGATGAGACAATCCTTTTAACTGTCCTTTCCGGAACATTGGTGAATATCGATGTTTCTTTAATTACACCTTTTTCGCCCATTCGATTTAACAAAGTTTTATAAACACTTATCACCACATCTTGAGCGTCCTTGCTTAAAAATCTTTTCTTACGTTGCTGCGAACTAACTTCACCACTAGACGGGTCACTTATGGATGTTACCCAAGGTCGAAACATTGTTATTGACAGTATACGTGTAATCACTAACGTAGTCAGATGACAACTAACATGAAATATTGTTTACATTCATAAAGATTACTTGGTTAAACGATCAAGATCATTAGGTTGCGTGTAAAATACCACACCGCAAAAGGGTCTGGCCAGGTATCTTTTGTTATCACTAATCCTATTGTTAACACCTAATGACCGTCTTAAGTGGAATCGGGCCATGGTATTTGAAATGTACTATACCTACTTAGGTAACATCTAATTTTGTAAACAAAGAGTTCCGTTACGTTAGCCATACATTAACACGACTCGAGTGTTGGTGAAGTGTTTTTGCACTAGGAACTCTTAAATATTTTGGCATCTAAGGTTAGTGAAAACGGGCATAATACCTGTTCGCATCAGTTTTCTAGTTACAAGGTTGCTAGATTAACCAGAGAAATCAGAGAGAATCGTATTGCAAAAGGCAAACAAATCATACAAACAAAAGTTTTGATCGTAAATGTTCTAAATTGGAGGTTAAACAATCGTACTAAAGGCAAATTTTGAAAACATCTGGTAGTATATACTAGCAAATAATCCTATGAATACGAATAAAATCGTACATCTGGCAGCCCTGGCTAGACCCAGAAGCTAACTGCTAACCGTTCATAAATTAACAATTACGTTAGGTTCCAACAATGACAGCAGGATAGCGTATACAATTTTAAACGCGTGCGACAGAGATGGCATTAGAACCCGTGTCGCGACTCCTAGTTTATGAACGTGGCTCTGGAGCGCTGACTTCCTATACCAAGGCCATGCCAAAAAATTAGACCTTCAAATTCTTTACCTTTACATAAAGGTCATTTATTTTATCGTGCGGCTTTTTATGGAGGTAAACGCTCCAGTGTGGTTATAAAGGCAAGCGTTACCGCGCACTAGACCGCACCGCATGAAACGCATCTCGCTTGTTGCTCGTTAGTAGCCGGAACAATGCGGATGACGCAATCAGAACGGGGCGCATCAACCACGGGGAATCTGATGTGATGACGTCATCCACACTTTATTGAAATGCGGTGAGGGTTCAGTTCGGGCCGGTCGAATCCAGGATTTGATTTTGGCGAGGGCATTCTGATAAGGTTCTTTTTGTTTTTTGGCAAACCTATACCTTAAATACCTATCCTGTGTCAAAGTGCACCTGAATCGAATCGAAAAGTCGAGTCAAATGTATGGTGTAGAGTCGCGTTCATAACTCAAGTTCTTTGATAGATGTCAATTGCATTTTTTACAAATTTTCTTCAAGAAAATGATTCAAAATTGTGATGTAAGTGTCACTGTATCTATACAGAATAAAGAAATAGAAAGACAAAACACTAATGAAATTATTTAAATGTCGTTCATACTCGTAATATTTGATCAAATATCGAGATTGGATGAAGTCATCCTTTTTCTTTGATCAAATGCACATTGGACAAAGAACTTGAATGAGTGGAAAATCACCCTAATTATAATTTGTAGGGATAATAATAGCGTGCGCGACTGTACCCATGCGCAGGTATCCCCTCCGCGTTTCGTTCACCGCTAGACTTTCGTGCCGCGGCCAGTAGCACAAACTTAGTACAAACGCTCAGGTTGCTCAGGCTCACGCAAACGTCGAAGTTTTCTCTTGAAAATCAAAGTAAGTCTTAACTGCACGAATAATATCTATTTCGTTATGTTGGACACTCACCTTAAATGGTTTCGGCAAGGAGGGGTTGCGCGGGGGATTCTGTGCAAGTGACAGTTAACTTCACGTGAGTACTGGCCCGAACTGTCAGTTGGCGAGGCTTCTATACGAACAATTCTAAAATTCAGTTGGTGCTGACTAGAGCGCGCCACCTTTATAAGTAGTTGTTACTTGTTGAAACTAATAAAAAATATAAATAGAAAGATTCACGATATTCAAAGCAAACATTCGTTGCACGTTTTACACGAATTAAAAAATATTAAGTATCGTAGCAAATAATACGCAACGATTAATAAACCGTTTTTTAGACGATAATACCCTATGATATTTATTATTATCACAATATTAATAAATATTATGATAATAAATACAAAAGCTTATATAAAAGCTGTCAAAAATTGGAATGTCACACAGAGATCTCTCTTCATACCACATCTAGAATCAGATCTAACTCAGACGGCGAATATTATTAAAAGTTATAGAAATACTTCAAATGCTATCATAGTCTTCGTAACTGAAGTTGACATCAGTTGGTGATAGAAGGTCTTGTTGGGGATTGGGTCGTTTTTCTTTAATTTTCTTGGATTTGTGCTTCTTTTCTTTTCGCTCCTTGTCGCTGTAGTCTCCCTTTTCCTTGGATTTCTTTTTCTTGTGCTTTTTTTCTACCTGCAAACAGATACACGATACTTTATGGTCTTCGATTGTATAATCAGCTGTTTTACAAAACCACTAGATGTTTTACAAAGCAGTTCTGTTATGTTTAACACGCAGGATTGTATAAACGTTTTTCGCATTGCATAACGCGGCGGGTCAAAGTTTAGCGGTTTTGTAAAATAGCGTTGAAAAAAACGTCGGTTTGTAATAATTATTTTAATGAATCCAGCGGGCGTAGCAGTGTTTAATCGCGCGCGACGCCTCTAGTTGAATCACACGTGCGAGAAGCGTGACGTACTGTTTAATCGCAAAAACATCGTGTCGCGCTCCTCGCACCTGTGATTCAACTAAGTGGCATCGCGCGCGATTAAAGACTGCTACGAGGCGTGTTAATGGGTTGCCTCGCATCGAAACTTGACAGGTTCCTTACGTGACGCAGGCAGATTAAATTACGAAGGCTTGATATTCTAGTGTTTGAGTGTTTTACTCCTTTACTGCGGACTTTACTAGGCTGGGTAGGAACACTGGGGTTGTAACGCTGAGTTTTTGAACGGGTTTCGTCGTGTAGCGACATTCCAAACGTCAATTTTTGTCATTTTTGCATTATATTTAGTATAAATGTCGTGACCATATCGTAGAATTGACCATTTCATGATCTGGTTGGCCATATCGAATTTCTGTTAAAATTGGGAGGGTTGCCTCGCTCCGCTCCGCTTCGCTCGGCTCCTTATTTTATCTTACATGTAAACCTAACACGCTCCTACTTGCTTCGCTTGTCGTCGCACCTATTTTTTCCTTTTGGTGAAAAATTTCATACTTTACGATCTGGCCAACCAAATCATGAAATGGTCAATTCTACGATATGCACGGCATAAATATAACGTTGAGAGGACCTCCTCTGTACGAAATTTAACGTAAATATGTCAAGTGACGTTTGGAGCCTATGTGAATCTTGCGGACAATGCTCAGGGTTTTTAAGTTTAATGAACCTTTAAAGTTGATGCCATCCCTTACATTGTTTTTTACAAAGAAAGTGAAAGTATTCATTTAACTTAAAAACCCTTTCTGCAACTGGCCGTTGGTGTTGCAACCCGGGTAGGAAACCCAACTCGGTGTGAGTTTATAAACGACTATTAGGGTGTTGAGATGATGATGCGGAAGCTGGAAACTGTCTATAGTACTCGTCCATACGAACAACTTTCCGTGGAAAAAATCAAGAAATCGTGAAATAAACTGAGATGTTTTACACATTTCGGTTGAATACGTATGTAACTTTTCTATGAAAACGTTGTTTATTTTTCGCACTTCTAGTTTTTGTTCTATAGTAATAGTTCGCATGGACGAGTGTTAGTTTCCAGCTTCAGCAACATCATCTTAACAGCCAGTATAAACAAGTTACGTAGATATCTGCCAAAATTATTTTCTTATTTTTACCTACGTCCTAAGTTTTATGTCAATCGGTCCAGTAGTTATTAGTTACGCTGTAGACAGACAGTCGGACATTGAGGTTAACGGTTGAAGCGGAGCCCTTTAAGGCGCTACGTAAAAAAAATCGACACTTTTAGAACTTGCATATCTACTTCAGTAAATAATGTATATTTTTCTGATAAAATTGTATATTATTTTGATAAAATAGATTATTTTTTGAATCTTCTTCTAGGGATCTGTTAAACAGAAACGCGATGGGAGAAATTCGGCTCGATAGAAATAATTATTGAAATGAGGTCTTTTTCGACACCAATTCTCCTGGTTTGACAATTTAGAATGCCATGGAATGCAATTATATTTTATTAGATGGGTTTTAACAGTATAAACGAAATTTTGATAGCAACTTTAGTACATTTTATATTAATATAAAACCGACTTTTTGCTACTTTTCCACGAATCCGTCCCTCTCGCACCGAGGGTTTTTTCGCATATGGAGTAACAGGGACGCTAAAACTTAGATATCGCCTTAAGTATTACCTTTTCATCAGGTTCCTTGTCTAGATCAGGATCCTCTCCACCTGAAATATAAATATATTTATCTACTTCCATACTGCAATAAGGCAATTGCAACATCAAAAGCAGTTTTATAAGTACTTAGATTGCTTATCCGATGTTATATTAAAATATCACACCGTGATTCTGCGCTGTGATTGACCCAAATTATTATAAAACCGCTGGAGACCCAATCAACAACAGAGACGAGAAATAATTTCCGACCTTATTTCTTAAGCCACGCAGCAGCGAAGGTGCGGGCCTTGATGACGTCATCTTTGCCCGGGCTACTACCCGCGGGTCCGGGGTGGGCTGCTAGTATGATGTAAGCCACGCCCCCTTAATCCTGATTGGCCATCAAGGCAACATTACCGGAACGACGCACCCGAGGTTCATGAACGTATGTCTTCTTCTTCTCTATGTGAAATTGTTAGTTGAAAATATTATAAATAAAGACGATATTTTTGATGGTCGTAGATAAAGTATTGTGTGCAACTGAACATAATTAGACATTGGGACACTCGTGCAAAATTATCACGAAGTCCCCATGGCTCAAATTATGCTACAGTTGCACAAAATACTATTATGTACTCCTATACTGCAATAACATCAAAAGCGGTTTTATAAGTAGCTACATTGTTTGATCGATGTTATAATATTGCATTATAACACTGCACTGTGATTGGCCAAATTTATTATAACACCGCTAGAGAACCTACGATAACGGTCTGTCTTATTGCTTAGGCAACGCCCTCTTTTCTCGCTTCTGATTATGAAACTCTGAGTTTCGTAAACAAGAATGTCTCACATTATGTCACAGTTGCACGAAATACTATTGTAAGTATTAAAGCTTTTTACAAACTACAGCTCACTTGTTCGGTTCGATTCTCGGCCGAGGCAGAACACCGATAAAAGGGCTTGAACTAACAGAGTGGGCTGATTCTTTGATATTATGCAACTAGCTTTTGCCCGCGGCTCCACCCGCGCTGATTTAGTTTGCATTTCAGGCTGAAAAGTAGCCTTTGTCACTCTCCGACCCATAAACTATGTCTATGCAAAAAATCACGTCTATCCGTTGCTCCGTTGCTACGTGAAAGAAGGACAAACCAACAAACACACTTTCGCATTTATAATACCCCTATTATACCGATATACCGATAGCGACGTACTTATTTTTTTCGTTAAATATATTCTATTCGAAAACCATTTCGAGGAATAGCTTTCCTTAACCGTTTCTAGTGTACAGATATTAAAATAAGCGTGCATATCCTTTATTAAATGAAAAAAGTGTTGTCTTTCATTCGACGTTCAGTGACGTCATCATCACACATTTCAATACGAAAAAATATATTTCTTGAACCCTTCTTTAAGTGTGGCAACGATTCGACCATTCAACTTAACATGATTACGTCACTTCCTGTAAACACTAAAGATACATTTAATAATTTCCAAGAACTTTTTAATGTTCTTGTAAATACCAGAGCAAGAAAAGATCGGAAATTGCTGAAAAAATCACAAACTAACAAAAAAATATGATTTAAAAATGAAGCAGGTCCGAGCAACACTATTTTATTTGTATTGTTTTGTAATTAATTATATTTATTTCAAAAATATATATTTAATTTAATATAATAGCGACTTTTCTAAAATCTCCGAGTCTACCCTTTTTGAAGGGTGGCAGCCCTTTTCACACCCCGTCACGTTGGGACGTAAAAATAGTCGGTGAAAAGAGGGTGTCAAAAGTGTTGATAGTGACAATCGAGACTCAGAAACACGGTTGACACCCCTCGGGATTGTATGCCATGACAATGTGTAAATTACCTTCAGGCGACCTCCTAGCGCTCGAATCCCCAGCCCACAACGGAAAATCGTTGTCCAAATTCAAATGGATATGATGTTCTTTATCCACCGTTGTAACCAAACTGCTCAAATCAGTTTCAACATTCATAGTGTCCTTGTCTATGGAGAGTTGATTCATGAATCTGTGGTTGAGGCTCGTCTCTTCGTTTCGGTTGGTGTCTAGAGCGCTGCGAGAGCTCGTTGGGGCGAAGTCGATGTCGTCTTGGTCTATGGTCACCATTGGGTTGGCTGTGTCTGCGTCGTCACTGGAAATTGACGGGAAATTAGGATGGTTATTGAAAGGTGTCCCGCTTTTTTTGTGTAAACGTTTTCTTTCGCTTTGTACAGGCAGTGGCGTATTTTAAGATTTGGCGCCCTGGCCTTGTAAAGTTGGCCAACACATCTTTCTTTTTAAATGTACAAGACACAGTCCAAAATGTTTTAATTATAAAACGAAATAAAATCCAGCAGTGTGTTGATGTGGGCTGAGAATTATGATAGTGAATGAAAAAACTAAAAGGCCATACAAAGAAACATACATAATTTATCAATAATATTTTTTTTCCGAGGGACATTACTTTTATGTCAAAAAGCAATATACTCGTAAATTAAAAGATAGGTAACAATTGATTATGAAAGGCGCTCAAAGCTGAGCGCGAGGTATAGTTTGCGCCGCCCCCCGGAGAATGCCACCCCGGGCCATGGCCCTCGGATAAATACGCCCCTGTGTAAGGCGTATACTTTTTAGATGTTTCTATAGGGATACTAGTAAAAAGCAGAGTTTATCTATCTAAATAATATTCAATTTATTCTTCGTTATTTTAACAGGACAGGTGTGTAATGATTACGCGTGCGATTTCACGCAGAGCTTAGGGGGCAGTTAAAAACTCAAATATCCAAGGGATATAAGTCAAGTGTTTGTTGAGAGCTTATTGATATAAACTAATATTTATAATTATAAGTAAGAAAATGATAGAATACTGTCTTGAAAATTATATAGATTTCTCTTTTTATAACAAATTATAAAATGTTGCGAACGATTTTGACTTCTGTAATGTGACTTAACCCATACTGAACATAGGTTCGACCCAAAATGGGGGGGTTCGATAAAAACTCCACGACCCAAAATAAGAGGGCCAGCGGTTTAAACTCCGAAGATGATGTAACATGTTCGGTCACCATAACCTAGTCGGCAAGGCAAGGTACACCACGAGCAGGTGCTTGGAGCGCCATCACTTCCACATTCTTTCCCTTATTGAATATAGGTAGTACAGTATTTTCACTCACATAGCTCTGGTACACTCACACGCTATTTTGGTTATCTACAGTGAAAATAAATAACTATTCGGGCAAATAGCTACGGTACAGCCAAACGGAATTATGGAATGTAATCTTGAAAATATTCCTATCTTTCCACGGACGAAAAAACATTCTCGATCCGCAAAACATCAAAACAAAATACCTTTCACCCTTGGACGAAAAAACCAGGGGACGAGAAACGCAAGTAAAATGTATGAAATCACGGTCGACCAACCTATGCGGGGCGAGGGGAGAGTGCCTTGTCATTTTTTCCGTCAACTATTGACAATAGTCCATGAAAAACTCGATAAAAATTATATCAACAACTAATGAATGGATTTACCCATTTTTGCCCGTTACATTTCTCTTCGAGCACTCGCATCACACTGACAACACAATATATTTTATCCTGAATACAATTCAGTGTACGTGGCAAGAGGGGTAAAGGCGAACGTGGCCAACGTTTCGGGTCCATTTCGTCCAAATTTTCACCGTAACGCACTGATGTAGACAGATTGACGTGCATGTGTACGTCGGTGTCGGCATCCTTGGATCTGTGGGTCTACCGCGCAAGTCTCATTTTCATCAACATCAACTTGAGATTGAAATTTGACGTGCGTGCGACGACGCCCGCCCAACATGCCATCTCTTTTGCACGCGTTGAATTTCGCATACATTTGCTTGAAGTTGATACAAATAAGAATTACGCGGTAGAGCCCCTGCTTTGGCAGCGAGCGACCGCTCCGCAAGCGGCATTTTTCAAAAGCGGAGCAATGTGAGTGAACAAACTTAATATCCTGACCAAATTGACCACATACTCAAGAAGGGCAATGTTAAAAGTACCCGGAATAAAAGAGTATGTATGACTAGATTGATGGATGAGGAAGAGGCGAGAGAGGAGTCTCAGGATATTAGAAGATGGAAATCTGTAGTCTCTGCCTATCCCTCTGGGAGACAGGTGTGAGTATATGTATGTGATATTAGGTAGACGTCATTCAAAGAGGGCAGCTGGAAAATCGGTCAATGATCTTTGCGCATTTTATACCCCGTACCACGAAACGCAGTAACATGCTTGAAGCGATAAAAATTGTAAGTTTTCTTTTGACGTGTGCAGTTTTTCCAGCTGCCCTCGGGATAGACTATAGTAAACTGTCCTCACCTATCGCTATCGTAGCTAACTCCTTGGTCAGTGTTGGACACAGGTGTGAGATCCTCTAAGAAGCTGCTATCCAGGGTTCCCGCGTAGAATTCATCAAGACCACCGGATGTATTCGCTTTGCCTGGTGTACTTGGAGTGCTATAGAATAAATTTAGTTTTAACCTCTGCTTTGGTTTATGGATGGAAGATTATGTCGTGGGCAGATTTTAAAGTATGAAATCAAAAATCTTTCACCAAAGGCCAAAAATACGTGCGACGACTAGCGGAGCGAGAAGCGTGTTAGGTTTAGATGTAAACAAACCTCCTAGTTTTAACAGAAATATTATCTGGCCAGGCACATCATGATATGCCCAATTCTACGATATGCCGGCGACAGATATAAGGTGAAATTGAAAATTAGATTTTTATCGCGGGGCGATTCTGACAGCTAATGTCAAATCCTCTTAGGTGACCGAAGTTGTACGTACGCTTCAATAACTTCTCCTGACGTACTAAAGAAGGGTCAAGGAATAGAAGAGCTTAATGTTGAAGAAGCGAAAGCGGTTTGTCAGTATCGTTGAAGATGGAGATCTATGGTCTCTTTCTACCTACTATATCCGCTACCTAGTTATTATATTAAAGGTAAACGTTTCATGTCCGGTACAAAATGCACAACTTAAGATTGTTTTTTCTTATTTTTTAAATAAATATATTAAAAAAGTGTGATAATAGCATTTTGCGAACATAGTTTCATGTCACTTGGGCTTTTCCGGCAAAATTTTGTTATTTTATGCTTTACGTTGTAAATCAATAGGAGCACCAACTTTAAACACGCTTTTAAATTGGTGTGCCTATGCATTAACAACGTAAAGCATAAAATAACAAAATTTTGTCGGAAACGCCTATTTGACATTAAAATATGTTCGCAAAATGCCATAAATCACATTAATTCAAAAATAAGAAGAACAATCTTAAGTTGTGCATTTTTTATCGGACACGAAACGTTACCGCTTAACTTCGGATATCACGGAATACAAATGAATAACTTTAAATTTTTCAGGCTTCATTGGGACGTTTGTATTTTTCAAGATAGCCGCATAAGAAAAACTCAATGTGGTCGCTGGTTTGTATCTAAATTTTGAACTTTTGACTCGCAAAACTGTGCTTTTGTCCGTTGCGTCCACATTCACTTTATATTCGCGTTTAAGCTGCCCCACTCAGAGGTGGGTTAAATGCCGAAAGCGCCCTAGGCAAGTACCTCATCGGCGCCGCTCTGGCGATCATCCAATATGAATTTGAATTTATTTTGCAAAATAAGTATGTAGGTAGGGATCAGGAGTAGGTCATTTTTTTCGCCTTGTGTAATTTTTTTTTGTAGTGTCAACTTCTTTAGGCGCGTATAGCGATTTTTGGTAGGGAAAAATCTTATAGGTTCGCGCTTGGTTCGCGTCACCGTCATGTACAATATGTACATGCTTATGTTGACAGTAAAGTTTTTACTTCTGTCGGCAGTCCCCATGACTGCCTTTGTTTTTTTTTTTTTGTTTAAAAGCTTCCTCGCACCCCTAGGCACGTGCCAAGTTTGCCTAAAGGATAATCTACCTCAGACTCCACTAGTAACCATAATAGTGGGACTCCTTTAATATTAATATCAGGTCAACGCTGGCGCCAAATAAAATCAAAAGTGTACGTTATATTCCTGAGGATCAATACTTTACACAGGTAAATCATGTTGCGAGTTGCGAAAGCTATGTAAAGAGAAAAGCGACATCCTGTTTTCTAAGTCCACTTGAATGAAAACCTTCATATATCACTGTTATTTAGTACCTTTCTTGTTGTTGCGGTGGTCTAGGCGGAGTCATCTCCATACTGACGGTGTGCTTCGGTCGCAGTAACTCTTGGTTCACATACTGAGTTTGTTGAGGCTGCGGTGATGGCTGGACTGGAGTGGTTTCCGCGTTGTGCTGGGCTTTGATTCCCTTTGGATTGAGGGATTGCGCGAGCTGCAAATATAGTGTAACTACATATATTACTTGGTTGTGTTAGTTTTAAACTAGATGTCTAAATCTGATATGGAAGCGATGAGGAATAAAAGTTTAAAAGGAATTCTTCGATGGTTTAGGCATACAGAGAGACTGAATGAAAGAAGAGTGACGCGAGATATAAGGATGGAGCGCAAGTGGAAGGTAAAGCTCGACCGGCCCGCCTTAGAAAGACGTGTGTAATTGGTGACACATTGGAGAAGGAGCAAGTCAAAATCACCTAGAATAGAAGAGGTCCTTAGAATAGATTGATGGATGTGGAAGATATGAACGAGGTGTGTCGAGATCGTAACAGATCTCGCCTAATCTCTATAATCTCGCCTAAATATCTAGCCTACCTTTTTGGGAGACAACAAGATAAGATAAACTTGTGTATAAGCGTTTGTATGTATGCATTAATTCTCTTTCAATAGGAAGGGCTCCGCGTTAGCACAACGTTTGTTAGGTACAAATACTTACAAAAGCGTTAACATTATTGGGCACTATCGGCTTACCAATGCCGGCGCCGAGCAACAGGCGGGCCGCGGAGGTTTGACGTTTGTCACATATACTTACAAGAACGTTCACATTATTGGGCACTATCGGCTTACCAATGCCGGCGCCGAGCAACAGGCGGGCCGCGGAGGTTTGACGTTTGTCACATATACTTACAAGAACGTTCACATTATTGGGCACTATCGGCTTACCAATGCCGGCGCCGAGCAACAGGCGGGCCGCGGAGGTTTGACGTTTGTCACATATACTTACAAGAACGTTCACATTATTGGGCACTATCGGCTTGCCGGCGCCGAGCACGATGCTGGGCGAGCGCTCGCAGGCGGGCCGCGGGGGTTCCTGTCCCGCCGCGCTAGCACGGCGTTTGTTGGCAAGCCGGTCGATAAATGAATTGTAGTGCGACTCCTCAGAGTTCTGAAAAATGAATCAAGTTATTCATGGTGTAAATATATATGTATCTTTAAATGAAACCACATAATCATAATCATACTGAACAATTTTACCAAAAAACATAACCGCAAAATATAATTAAAATTGGACCTGCCCAGCCCATTCAAAATTTACAGTAAATGCGCCAAAATTATTTTTATTTTCACAGGAATGTTTCTTTTAGAAAGTATGATCAGTAGACTATATGGTTCCATTTAAAGATCTCTTTACGATCTTTAAAGATCTTATTAACAAGATCTCCTACTACAGCCTATCCATTTACACTCGATAGACCAGTTTCAGTTATATTATTAAAATAAGTGCTGTGTCCGTCATAGACGAACGATTAGATCAAACATACTCATTTTGATTTTACGAGAAAAACTTGACGTTTCGCTCGAACTTAAAGTGACCTACATCATGTTCTCAACATTATGAGATTTTCTCGTATGCATCTGATCTGTATTAGGTAATTATTCGTTCAGATTTGGTTACCTTAGTACGTCGAACATAGTTTTGAATAAGTTTATTCAGATAAGTAAAAGAATACAATATATATATTCAACTAACTCTTTTTTTACAGTAATTTATAATAATTTATTAGAGTGCATTACCAACTAGAAATCAATCAGAAACCAATTTAAAGCATCAAAGTGATGGATTTCGCTATTAAAACATATAATCATATAAAACACATGGTACCGGAAAATTGTCAACAGAGGAAAATTACAACAACCCCATAGACTCAGGCCTGGACCTAGGGGGGGTGAGAGGGTGCACTAGCACCGGGCGGCAAGGCCAGGGGGCGACAAAATCGTGACCTCACTGCTGATCGACAGTACCCCTCTAATAAGCGCCCCTCTAATTTTAATTTTAATTTATTTTGCTAAATAAATAGGTAGGCCAGGTCATGAGTAGGCAACCAGGTAAAAAGATTTTTTTACGCAATATTTGAGTACTTTTTTTTTGTTTAAAAACCTCCGTACGCGCCCCTTAAAACCTTGCGCTTCTAGGCACTGATCATCAGAACCAACTTGTTGATTTTTTAAATAATAATTTGAACTATGACGATATAATGGATTATTTTGCGGAAAAAAGTGCACGAAAATAATATTTTGATAATTTGTTTTTAACTTGATTGTTTGGTGTAGATTGCTCACAAACTTATTTTTTTAACAAGGGCGTAAAATTAGCTTTTTGCACCCCCTGTAAAAGTACTTAGATCCGGGGCTGCATAGACTTTTAATAAATTACTAGATTTGACAATTTTTCGGTGACATTTGCACTACAATAATAGCATTGAGTAAAATGTGAGACGCAACGTCATCGTCGCGTAAGCGTCTACACTCCCCAGATGAAGGCAGTCTGAATCTGCTGAAACTGGTCGGCTATCCCGATCATGGTATACATCCTTTAGTTTACATCATGAATTATCTGCAAGTTTCATCTTATAACTGAGTAAATAAACTAAGATTTTATTCAAACCTGGAAGTCATCAAGCTCTTTATCAGCTTCTTCCACGTCCCTCTGGTTCCTCTGCAGCTGTTCCAGCAGGCTGGTCCGCTGCAATCTTAGGAACGGGATATTCAGGAACTTGTGCAACAGTCGTAGCCCGAATCCATTCCTCATTGAAGACTCAGCATACCGGACTGGAGCAGTTCTTATAGAAAAAAGGCTGTGTTAGTGTAGGTCCACTCCATCCTGCTCTGCAACTGAAGACGTGAGACGAAAAGCAGGGATCGCGACAAGCTCCAACTTCCCTTCACTGGACCAGTTTATGTGTCAGAATGCTGAAGCTGTTCGGCTCTACTTTAAGGAGCTATCCTGGCTGGGCTGACTGACCGGGGGAAGTGCACAATATTCACGATTGCGGAGAATCATTGCAGGACGCATCATCCCCGCTACGAATTTAGAATTTAGTGTAAATCAAATATGAAGTGTGCATTTTTTCCGAACAAAAGGTTGTGTAATTTGATTAAAAAGCGAAATGATATCCCAAACCATATTTCGAATTTTTTACAAGGTTCTTTTGGCCGAAGGTAGATGTATCCTGCAATTATCCCATACTTCGAGGGCGGAAGGTAAATGAAGTGCGGCAAAGCTGTCAAAGCACAGCAGGTGAAGCCGCAAGCGCAGTCTTATTCGAAACAAATTAACCAATCCATTGGTTCAAAAGGTTTGTTAATCCATGCGAAATGAAGATGCGATACGTTCAAAAAATATATGGTTTTAAAAGGTTCTTACATAAAAACTGCTCTCGAAAACCGGGTATAGCTTTAGAAGTTGAATCAATACTTAATAAAAATTTTGTGCACTTCTAATTTGAATGAAGATACATTTTTTTACATGTGCCATTTTGTATATCCGATCCCAATGCTGGGCAAAGACCTCTCTCCTTCTCGGTTCCACACATTCCGGTCCTGCATTGTAGATGAACTAAAATTACCTGGTAATTTTAGCTTGGTGCAGGGCCTGGTCGATGTGATGCGGGTGCACCTGGCGATGATGCTGCATGTCACAGTGGTTGCCCAGTATCACTACAGGCAAGTCAGCAGGTACCCTCGATAACTCCTTCACTACATATTCAAATGTCCTGCAGAGTAATATTTCAAATATTACGAGTAGTTTGAAAACAAACTCAGCTTTTGCTTTTACAGTTTATATTTCTATTTCTGTTCAACAACACAATAACTGCATGCAGTGAATTATTTCGTATTTTTCGTCTGTTAGATACTTTTTTTAAATTAAATCTTTATTTTGAATGTACCAACTAAATTGATCTTTTTATGTTGAATTTTACACACCCTTCTGTGCCTTAATTTTTTTTTTGTAAAATATGTTCTATGTCTGGGGTATGCCGAAAATCAGTGCTATTCATTCTCTATGAAATCAGCAGCTTTGCTGAGCGCATCCTTTGCTTGCCAAGAATGTTTAAAAAAAAATCTGCTATAATTTTTACCTGTGCATTCTGTTCAATGATATTTGTTTAGTGTTCAGTTTTTTTTTGGCAATAAATCTTTTTTATTCTTTATTCTTCTTTAATAGAAGAAACTTCAGTGTGCAAAATGAAAAATAATATTTTACCATGGCTTAGTAATATCCAACATTAAGATGACTCCATTGGCATTCTTGTAGACATCCAAGAAAGTGGCATCTAAGATGGGTGTGTCATACCCATCTTCTTGAGCTGGTGCCGCCTGGTTTTCTAGCTTCAAACCAAGAGGTGGTTTTTTCTTGGTACGGCCCTTGTCTACCACTTCCCATACTTCAACCTGAAAAAGTCAAATTGTATATTATAAAATGTCACCTTTATAAATTATATTTCTATATAATCAATTAAGGGAACTCGGAACTTGATAATTTTCAGGGATAAAAAGTATCCAATGTGGGTCACCACTTATTTCCTTACAAACAAACAAATGAACTTTCAGACTTAGAATATCAATGGGATGAGATAGCATGCTATACACTACTAAGTGTATACATATTTATTGATACTCTTTACACATCATGGTTTTAATAACAGTCAAGTATATCGTTAAAGATACATAAGGTGTGCTCATCATTTTAGACAAGAGTATCAATCAGAATCATGTGTCATACATAATGTGTAGAAAAGTGTATTCCAATATTTGTTATCTTTTATACATAGGTATTGTAATATGCACACATGCACCATCTTAATTAAAACTTGTCATTTAAATTCTGTTGTTCGAACAAGTTTGATAGTGACTAATTGAGTGTCTCACATTATTGCCGTCATAATTTCCACAGTCAGTCAAGAGTTTATATAGTTACATATTTAGTAAAGCAGATTCAGATAGTAGTTGAATGAATGAATGAATGAATACACACTTTATGGTACACGGTCAAATAAAAAAATTGAGTACAGAGTTTCGAACACACAATGTTGTACAAGGGCGGACTTATCACTTAAAGCGATTTCTTCCAGCCAACCTTTGGGTGGTGAAGAAAGTATTATTTTACGTAATGTGGAGGGGGATACCAATTTACAAAATACATAAATAAAAGCAGAATCAAAACCAATAAAGTGAATATACATAATGCCTAATATATAAATACTCCTATCGAACAAAACTTACACAATATATTTTATGTTTGATATATATACATACACATCGTATACATACAAATAAATAAAAAAAATAACTACTTAATATACTATATATAAAAATATCAATAGACTGAGTGATGAAGTGAGACTTCCGACCTAAAGAAACTTCATGATGTGATTTTAAATTCTTTTTAAATATCGCCAGTGAAGGCGATATACGTATCTTCGTGGGTAAATCATTCCACAGACAAACGGCCTTGACCGAAAAGGACTTCCCATAAGCAGCAGAATTGAGCTTGGGAATACTAAGAAGGCTATTTTCTCTACAGCGTAAGGAATTGAGGAGATTGTATTTAATACGAAGATATTCAGGTGTGGAGAGATCGTTTAAAACATTGTATAGAAGACTTAAGATATGAGTATTCCTACGAAGTTTAATTGGGAGCCACTTTAGATGAGCACGAAATTCTGAGACGTGATCATACTTCCGCAATCCGAAGATAAAGCAAATGCACAAGTTTTGGAGACGTTCGAGTTTGCTCAGCAGCTCCTCAGTTATGTTTAAATAGCTTATATAGCTTATATATGTAGTTCATAAACTCACACTGAGTTGGGGTCCCTACCCAGGTCGTAACACTAACCCGTTCAAAAATGATAGTGTTGCTACACTGGTGTCGACTTTTTCAACATCAACTCTGAGCAGAGGTTGCAAGGTTCGCATAGGCTCCAAACGTCACTTGGCATATTTACGTTGAATTTTGTACCAAGGGGGGTCCTCTTAATATTATACTTTACATATTTACGTTAAATTTCGTAAAGGGGGAGTCCTTTTAATGTTATATTTATACTAAATATAATGCAAAATTGACAACTGACGTTTGGGGTGTCACTACATGACGAAACCCGTTCAAAAACTCACCGTTATAACCTCAGTGTTTCTACCCAGACTAGGGTGCATTAATGAATGCACTTCTGAAGGCTTTAATTTTAATTTTAATGATGTCAAACTAAATTTTCTTCATTGCAAAATACTCTTTAAGTGTTAGGAACAGAAGCCAAATTACATTGGTTTTTTTTTGAGTTCTTAAACGAAAATTTAAAGTCTTCAGAATTGGCTTTATTAACTCCATAAGATTATATTAAAATAATACAGCTTTACTGGAAACTAGTTTTTGCCTGCAGTTTCAATAAATGTTTATTTGTACTAATAAATTAGTAAAGTAGTAAAAAAGTTGTCTGTAAATTGAATATAAGCAAGAGCGCAGGCGGGGGTTGCCAAGTGGTGCACCTGCAACCCTTGGGAATCCTGGGATCAACATGATACCTACAAATAGTTTTTAAGTAAACTTACCAATGGAACCTTTGAGTCTAAGTTGTGTAACTTGTGTCATACTGTATATGATTCGAGTCACATAGCCAGTAGTTAAAATTGTTTATTTTGTGGCATGGCACTAAACTGTATGGAAAACCTAAAGCTGCACCCCTTGATTTTTTTCTCTGCCATTGCCCATGAATCTAGGTTGAATCTTTGCATAGTATAAACAGGTTTTGTCTTGGTCATTATTCTTATAGCCTGTATCATGTTGACCAGAGTCACTGTGATGATAATAACAAAAACTGCATCCAAATCCATTGAGTGGTTCTCAAGGTAAAATAGAACCTATAGACAGATAGATATAAATTGTAGTTTTGGCCTCAGCACAATACTGTAACCCATTTTATTTTGATAATAAATACTTTTGCTTTAAAAGCTTTTTTTAACCGTTTTATTATATACATATACAGATTCTTACGAATATTAAAGTAGAAATTGAATAAAAAAGAAAATTTTCGATATATATTTCGACCCACTTGGGATCGTCGTCAGTCGAATATAGAATTATATCATAAATAAAATAGAGTTAACAATAAATTTTATTTATGATATAATTCTATATTTGACTGACGACGATCCCAAGTGGGTCGAAATATATATCGAAAATTTTCTTTTTTATTCAATTTCTACTTTAATATTCGTAAGAATCTGTATATATATATATAATAAAACGGTTAAAAAAAAACATTTTATTTTGTAAATATATTCAATGTTCAGACATAACCGATTTAATACTTTATTGTTAGTATACATAGATGCAAGGGTGCATCCAGGTTTTCATTCTGGGGGGAGGGGGGGCACAAGTGCTCTTAATAACATGCAAGATTTACCATAAAATAAAGGTTTTAAATTTTAATAATTAGTTAAATTAAAACAAGCTTACTTTTACTATATGGTCTGTATTTTTGTAGGTCCAATGTATTGGTGCTGCTTGAATTTGTTCTGTGGGTACATATTCCTCTATAAATGGTCCACCCTGTAATCTCTGGAGAAGACATGATTTTCCCACATTCCTGTCACCTTTGATCAGTATTTTCACTAAAAAATACATGCACCATTCATGACACCAACTATCAACTATTAAAACAGAATATGTTTAAGTAAGAAAATAGCTTTAACAATTTGCCTAGCAATTCAAAGAGGTAATGAGTAATGACGCTAGTATCCTTGACATTCTTCCTCGAGACGACAGTGATTTTAGCTAATTTTTTTATCTATAAGAATTATTATTATTTATAACATAAGTCAGGCAGGTGCAATATTTCCTTCCATTGTCCCAGTTATCCAGTCCACTAGCACTTGTTATGATTTTTTTTTTCAATTATTTTTTCTGTTATTTAAGTTTGTTTTTATTAAATGTCAGTTATTATGTTAATTTAGATCAAGTTTAGTTTTGTAGAAGGTGTTGCCTCTGTTGACGTAATTAACTTACTGTTAAAGTGTACTCCTCGGGAAAATTTCTTCTGCAGGGATGAGGACATTGGAACCGGGGCTGGACAACGATCATCGCCCCCTTTTGTTAATTTCTTCAGTGCAGAAAACATTTTATTCTTTTTGCACTTCTCAGTCAACAACAATAAATATTAACAGTTATCTAACGTGAGAGTTCCTCTGATCGGGTAATAACATCTGTAAAACAAAACTTGAAATCAACTGATTTGTATGGTTTAAAATTGGGACCACCTTTGGCTTTTTTCCTTAATTTTCAACAAATTTTGTTTTGACTTCAGTTTGTTTGATACACTGACATGACAGCTCACTAGCACCGCGTTCCGAGTCACATCATAGGGTACGGTCATCAGATCACAATAAACTAGTTTTACTCGCTCTACAATTAGCATCTACGATTCGGTCATGCATGACCCTCAACAAACGTCAAAACACGTGTGAAAGGAAAAATGGCACGTGATTTTGCAGCTAACTTCAAGCCACTATAATGTATGTATGTATCCCTGCGTTCCGAAATAGAATTATATCGCTAAAATCGATTACGAAAGTATGAAGTGAATGGCTTATGATCTATTGTAATTCTATTACGGACCACAGGGGATATATGTACTGTCCTCCGTCGCATTTGCTCAGTGCGTCGTATGAGCCACGAAAGTCATACGAATGAATGAACGCTTTGCTTCACCCATGGATTATTAGCCATCCACCTCGTTCATTCGTAATCGATTTTAGCGATATAATTCTATTTCGGAACGCAGGGGTAGTGATCATAGAAAAATGTGATTTTGATAACCGTACTCTGTACTCTAGGGATGTGGTCATCATTGAAAACATGATATTTATTTCAAATGAAACTTACTGCAGGTGATAGAAACAAAAACAAAAACAAAATTATTTATTTCCAAACACAAGCACAAATATATTTCCGTTTACAAAAATTGCCTTAGGTAAGTAGGTACTTTGTATTTTGACATTTTGTAATACATAGTGTTTTTGTTGCCCCAGACTAAGCAAGCTTGACTCGATAGAGGAAGTAACAGCCAACATTTTATTTCCTAACAATTAACTGCGGAAATCTGCGCTTTTGGAACTACAGGCACTTGAAAATAAATTTCATTAGAAATAAATATGAAGTTTTCAAGTAATTTACTGAAACATTATTTTCTCCATACAAAAAATAATTCCATTTTTTTTTCTCGGAAAGTAATGCATATTTCAGAAAAAATACAAAGTAAAAGGTGTGTGTAAAGGCGTCAGCAGTCTACAAAAAAAAACAGTTCGATTCCTTGATCTTCAAATTGGCTATTCAGCGAGGCAATGCTACCAGCCTTCTGGGTACAGTACCGAACGACGGTGGTGATCTGGCCAGTTTTTAATGTTATTTAAGTTTTATTTTGAGTCTATATAAATAAATCACTTGACTTACTTAAATAAATCCACAATTTCTTGATATGGAACCAGTGTACGTCGTGCCGATTGATGGAGTACCTATACCCAATGTTGCCAACTTAGTGCTTTCGGCACTAGATCTAGTGCATTTCTTGATGTTTTAGCCCTCAAAATTCCATAACAGTGCCTAGTGCCCTAACTAGTGCATTTTTAAAAGTCTGCAGTTTATCACGCACGTTGGTAAAAAAAAAACAATCAATGGCGCGTTCTGAAACACACGTTAAACTTCAGAACCCTTCCTCCTCAGAATAAGGAATACAAATAGAAACCTGACTAAAATAATACGCGGAGAAAGACACCTATCCTTGATTTTCTTACGACATTCTAGTGCGTTAGAGAGAGATGGATATGTATTAGTTTTTTCTTAATTAGGTAGGTTGTCACTAGTTCGTTGCTTTGCTAGTGATGTAACAATGTCGATTTTTGACTACGATAAATAAACCAAATCGAAATGAACCGCGACCAATCTCCTTACCACATATTATATCGTATCAAAGTGTGAAAAAAAAGAGAATGCAGGAGGCACCGACCTTTCTGGTGACATCCTCTTGCTTTGGAAGGAGGCCAAGAAAATTAATAGCAAAGTGGTCTCTGTCTACCCCAGTGGGACACATGTTATATTGTGTAAATAAGGAATTAATAAAAGGATATCTTTCGTTTAGCATAATATTTTTTATTAAGTACAAATTACTATATCGTAGGCAGGAAGGTACATAAGTTAAGTCCAAAATTGTGCTTGTTTCTAGTACAAAAAATGCTGTAGCTTGTATCAGAGATACAACCGTAAACCATTTAAGTGGATACTTTTTAAGTCGCCTCTTAACTCAATCAAATAGATGTTCGTTGATGTCGCGTCTTTGTTCAATCAAGGAGGAAGGAATTAATCGCAACAATAGAAATCATAATAATCATAGACTTATAGGATTCGTAATAATAATATTATGTCAATGATGAGCGATGACAGCGCAATTACTACAGAGGTAATTTCAATTTTTTTTTATTTCTATCAAATAAACAACAACTTATCTTGAATAAAAACTAATAACAAATAATGAACGATTAAAATACCTAATAACCTGTAATAAGAAATCAAATTATGCGCAGTTCAAGTCAATAAGCATTCCCAAAATTCATTTCACGATAGAACTACCCTGTCAAAGTACTTTTTTTGTCAACCACTAAGTACGAAAATGTCTTGATCTGCGGAATTTCTTCGTGAAGTCGATCACGGCAGTAACGTGAACGAACAGGCCTTTCAGAATGATTTGCGAACATAGAAATATGCACTTTTCTAAACCACAGACATCCATAGGTACTGGTTCTGTTGCCTAAAATTGAAAAATTATCGAGTTAATATACTATAGTATAGTACAAGCACGTACCTACAAACAAGATTGATAATGCAATTATACATAATTATTTAAAGGTTACCAATGTGTCTGTATCTGGTAAATATAACGTTGGTAAGGCATCTGCTTTTAAAAGTCTCCATTTTAAATTTTCGTTTGGTCCAAAAGAATCCGACGTAAAGTGTTTCGAACAAATATGACTGCTTTTTTTAATTGCCCAATTTGGTCAAATTATTCGTCTAAGCCATTCACTTTTTAATTCTTCCCTTTTTGGAAATCTGTAACAAAAAATATAGCGATATTTATTCGTTACTGCAAGGAACGGAACGTCACATAATTTTTTGATTATTGCACTTGGATGTAATTTTGAGATCGTTAAACAAAACGTACATAAAAAAGTAATTAATGTCATTGTCACATCACATCACAATGACATTTTGAAAATAAATAAATGATAACAACAAAAAAAAATAATAATAATTAGCAGTCTTTTTATGAGTTTTCTACGCCAGAAAGAAAATGTCCCAAGAGAAAAAGAAGAGAAGTCTTGTAGATTTGTATAAAAATGGAGGCATACATCTTTTTCCTAAAGATGAAAGTCGTGAAGCGCCATGAGTACAAGCCATGGTACATTTTAAACCTGGACGGACCATAACAAAGCATTCGCATATAATATGCTCAGCACACATGTCATCAACCAACGAGCGTATGTGACGTGACGCAATGTTTTTTTTTTTCAATCGTTTTGGCTTTGGCACCTAGCAACGTAGTCAGTTCAACACCATCTACAGAGTTCTTGGAAACTATGTTTTTTTGATAGATGGATTATCCTTTATGCACGGCTGCCGCGGGAACCAATGTTCGATAGTTTGCCACACGGACTTTAGTACATCACTATACGAAAAAACATAACCTCTCATAGTCAGCAGAAAATCTATATAAAACAGGTAAATATCGGTGTATAATTGAACACGAGTATGATTTACAAGAACTACTATTATTGTTACTGAGTTTTAGGTATGATCCTGCAACTTATTAACATAAAAACTATCAGAACTCACCGATGAAATGATATTGCTTCATTGTTGTTTTCTTTTCTTCCTGTATGCGATTTACAGCCTTCAATCGCACAAGACATTTTATTACAATGTTAAAAAAACAATCAACACAAACAATAATAAATCACATTTTCACGAATTTTGAGAGGAAGAGCACAAAAATATTTAATTTCTCTCGGTGAAGCTGTAAACTTTCGCAAAATGCATTAGACATTGCGATGCCACCAAATTAAGATGTGATGCACGCTACGAACGATATTACAACACAACGATACAATGATGAGACATATTTAATTTGATGGTATTATAATTTTTAAAATACATCCAAATTACATCCATCTGACATTTGTTTGGTTTTATCTAGTGACACACCAGGAAAAAATATAAAGTAAGTGCGGTTCGTCGTTTCATTCACTCGTACACAGGAGTAATTTACGTTAGATGAGTACAATGGCTAATGCCCAGTTCTTATTTTAGCCAGGCTTCTATTTGTATTCCTTATTCTGAGCCTTCCTCTGAGGTATTATCGAATTATCGATAAAAAGATAATCTAGTGCCAAAAAAAAAGTGAGTTTTATTACGTTCCATTTCATACTTTATTCCGCGGTTCCAAAGAGATGTACAAGTTTAAACTCCAACAATCAACTCCTGGGCCCTCATCAACTCCTGGTCCTTCAACTTCTCAAACAGCAACCGTGAATTCAGACCATGATTCCAACTCTGATTCGGACGACGATCTGATTTTGTAATAAAAACTTAATATTCTCAATAAAAACATCTTTAAAAAAAACCTTGATTGGTTTTATATATTTGATGCTCTTTTATCAAAATTACCACAACCCTAATGCATTTTAGGGTTTGTTTAGCGCATTTCTTACAATAGCAGTTGGCAGCACTGCCTATACCACTTTACTCTTTGGTGTACATAGAACACAGTCAAAATACCGTTGGTGTATGCTCAGAATAACTTATTCTGAGGGTGTATGTATGTTCCTCTCACAAATATGTGTTCTATGCTCACAAATATGTGTTCTATGCTCACAAATTATAGAGGGGTTCCTCTACTATGATGCTGTCACTGTCACTTCTTCATCGAACATTTTAACTTTTATAGATAAATATAAAATGCTTGTACTTACATAGTTCGACTGATATATTTTAAGAATGGTCAAGTTACCGGTTTCATCAATCTAATCTTCAGGCATAAACAATAAATAAATATGATAATTATTATAAATCGTTGCCACCTGAAAGAAGATGTAGTGACTAGAATAGAAAAAGGAATGCTTCAGTGGTTTGGACATGTAGAAAGGATGAATGAAAGGAGAGTGACGAAAGAAATTTTGCAGTCAAAGGTGGAGCTCGAGCAGGCTGTCCTAGGATGTATGCCAACCAAATTGGCCACATATTGAAGAAGGGTAGTGTCAAAAGTACCCAGACTAGAGGGGCTTGCATGACTAGATTGATGGATGTGAAAGAAGTGAAAGAGGTTTGTCAGGATTGTAGCAGATGGAAATCTGTAGTCTCTCTCTACCCCTCTGGGAGACAGGCGTGAGTATACATATGTATGTAATTATATATGAATTGTTTACAGTTTGGATGAATTATTACATCAATGAAACCTACTATATCGCACATTCTTAAATGATATGGGTGGAACAAAGTGAAGGATTTTAATAGTAACCCAAGTCTATGGATTTAACTAATTTAACAGGACTTTTTCTTTCTGTATTGAAAAGACAAGAAGAGAATGCTTAAATTAGGTTAGTCCTAAAATATAATATCTTTTGATAACAGCTTCTTTGTTTTAAGTAATTGTAGAATATATAGAAATTAAATAAAATAGATAAGACTAATATAAAATATAACTAAACTTTATTATATTCTAACTTTATTTACAGTTCTCACAGTTTTATTTACAGATGAAATTTTTTTTAATCCCATTTTGATTTCTTTTTCTCAAATATTTCTTTGCCGTCTTTATCTACAGCTGCATAATAGCCCATGGACTCGTACTTAGATCTCATGTAAGCAATATAGCCCAATGCCACACCAAAACATGTTAGACCCAAACTCATTATCACTATATTCTGAAAGAAAATATTTTACATTAAAAAGTCATCTATTTGATTAGCAAGCTGTCTCCTCTCATGGAAGCCACGAACGAGATAAACAATTTATGTATGGGTTTTATGTATTGTTAGCTTAGACTCTTAGAGAATAGAAGTATAGTAGTAGATTGCTAGGTAAAATTTGCAACTAAATGTTATGAGGTTATATTTAAAGTTCCACTTCCGAATTGAAATGGCAATTACATATTTCGTGTAGAATCAAAAGATGTATCGATTCCTTTTAGCAAAACAACAAGGTGAAACAACATTGAAATAATATCAATTTATAAAATAAGTAAATCACTTACAGGTTTTGCATACAATTCGAAATTTATTAATCTAAAGGCAGTCGTGGATCTCATCGAACGTAGGCCATCACCCGGTTTTTGATCATTGCTGTTAGACATATTGATTAGAATTCTTTGTATTTATTTATTTTCAATGTTTCAAAGCAACATTTTATTTAAAAATTTTCATCACTTTTCATTTGTTTTTTTTTTTTCATTTTCCCACTAAGCGGAAAGGCAAAGGGATCTTAGTCCATACAGCCATGTCTGACGTTATAGCTATCTGTTTATATGCATTATCCTCTTCTGTTGAGGATCATCTGAAAGGTCTGTCCTGTCCTCTCCTTATTCTGAGGTCCTGTCTGACACCGCGTTCCGAATGACGACATAATCGATTTCATCACGTCAACAGTCATTCCGAGTCAGTGTTAGCGCGATAACGATAGCCCTACAATGGTCGCTATAACGCATGGATGTATACGTAAACTGGATTGAGCACTGAAGGATGTTACGCGTAGAAAAATAGACTCTATTTCATACAGTTAAAAGTTATTTTATTATGACACAACCAACTAGAGAAAACGTGCCGAGCGGGACAACACACAGTCGATGCCTGTGTCCTACTCGCACAGTTGCCATCACAAAAAAAACAAATTGCGATGGTAGGCTTGAGTTTTTCACGATTTAGTTTTTCAACGACTTTATAGTATTTAGCTTTTAGTAAATACTTTTTTTTTAACCGACTTGAAAAAAAGAGGAGGATCTCAATTCAACTGTATTTTTTTTGGGTATGTTATTCCTTATCTCCGTCAATTCTGAACTGAATTGAATGATTCTTTTTTTGTTTGGAAAAATTTCCTTTGAGGTAGGTCCCATTTTAAGATTGACCATGATCTGATGAAAGTTTTCAGAGATAGGCAGTGGAACGCCTCAGAAAGTAACAGCGTACCACTTGATATTAAAGAAATCGCTTTGTACTACGATGTTGATCGCAGAGTATTACTTGGAAATTGTCAATCTTCCACCTGACCTTCGATCCTGGTCTTATTAAGTCATTACCATAGAACTCTTTAACGAATGAGAGCACTTACCTCGAGATTGCGGCAATCACTTTGGTAGGGTGCTGATTGTCGGGCATTTCTTGGAAATTATCAGAATACCCACCTGACCTTCCATCCTGGCTTCACCACCATAGAACTCCTTAACGGACGACAGCATACCACTCAAGATTAAAGCAATCGCTTTGTATTAGGATAGTGATTGCCGAGTACTACTTGTAAATTGTAATTTCTCCACCTGAACTTTGATCTTGGCCTCATTACCATAGAACTCCTCAACGGGTGACAGCACATAACTTGAGATTACGGCAATCAGTTTGTATTAGGGTGCTGATTACAGGGTATTTATTAAATATAACCAATTATTACTTGTCCTTCGTTTTATATCAACAGCGCGTTTACAAGAACTATCCACATTACACAATTTGACCCGTCAACACTAAAAATGTAAAATAATAAACTTTTAACAAAAAATAGTAACCGACTTTAAATGTAACTGCAGCCATTCGCAAAAAAGTTGAAAATAATTATAAAATTACCGATGGTACTGAAATAACACTTTTTCCGACTTCTTTGTTCCTGAAAAATATGTTCTTTAAAAGTGACCGCGTTCCCTTGGTTATAGCAACACAGAAACCAATATAAGAGCGCTGACTTCTAAAGAACATATTTTTTAGGAAGAAAGAAGGCGGAAAAAGTGTTATTTCGGTACCATCTGTCATTTTATAATTATTTTAAGCTTTTTAGCGAATGGCTGCAGTTACATTTGAAGTCCGTCACTATTTTTTTGTTAGGTTTATTTATGTTTGACATTTAGTTTTATCCGTAAATGTAAGATCAATCATTCCTTAATAAAGTTGGGATTATTCTTATGCTTGCAAACTGGTAACCCTTTTATCTAAAAATGGCGCCACGGCCGTGACATTTGAAAACAAAATTGTAAAATTAATAATTTTTTGCAAAAATGGTTAAAGCATGCAGTGTGAAGGGCTGCAGAAGCCAAATTTTTGGGAATTGTGGGATATCGTTTCATAGGTAAGGCATAATTACAACGTTTTCTCGGAGAAATGATACATGTTTACATTGATACCGCTAGAGTAACCATGATATTGGGTTTTACATTACAGTCTTCCAAAAACTGAAAATATCCGAAGAAAATGGTTAGAAGTTTTAGGAAACGAAGTAAAGTGCAAAAATCCAGTAGTCTGCAGCCGCTATTTTAAAGCAGAAGACTTTAAACCAATAAAATAAATGTTTTGAATACGGTTTTTACTACCTACGTGGTCTCAATCAATTATTTTTAAATATGGTTACCCTACTTAGACAGAGATGAAATTATCTAGTATGACTTCTCGTTCTTCACGTTTTTTGAAACAAGTACTCAGTCCGGTTAGGGTATAGGTTCGTGCTATAACGTCATAGATGACATCATGAAATCGCGTTCAAAAGCGTTCCGAATGGAGTTTAAGCAGTGATGGACGCCAATGTCCATTCGGAATGACTTGATGGGTGTGAGAAGTTTGGTGGTAGTGTTGGCACTATTAGCGTCTTCCGGAACGCACTGTATGTCACTGTACTGTCGTTTCCGCTATAATGATAGCCTTATAACGCAAATACAACAGGGTTAGAAAAAACACACGAAAAGGCACAGCCCGCACTTTTGTTCCAATGAACAAAGGTTACAAAAAAACAATGCCATCACATCTTCGCGCTTTTTTTCATTTTGAATTTTTTTAATGGCCTGTTTAGGTTAAGTTAATAAGACCTTTAGGCTAACATTGCCATTTTTTTTTGACAGTTTTCATTTCACAGAGTATAATTTTCATATGATCAAACAATTCCTTTACATTATCGGACTGGGGGGATGCCTGGGCTGAATGATAATGCTTTGATGCGACCAAAACGGAACACACTTTTTTTATCTATGACCAGACGCCATCTTAGCAGATTAATATTAATCTGTGACGAATTTGTCGGCGAAAATTGTCAAAAGAATTGTATTTTCGTCAATATTTTATTATAATGTTCGTTTCTGAAGCCTAGTTTCATCTTTATTTTCGATATTTATTGATCTTTGATAAGTGAGAGTTCAAGGTTTTCATACAATGGAGTCAGAAGCGGCTTTTCCTGGTGAAGTAAGCGAAGGCGCGGAAGTGTCGTCTTTAGCGGACAGTCAGCCTTCGGAATCGGAAGCTGTTGCTGGAGTAGCTGATGATGCTACTGACAACGGTTCTGAGGCTGCCACTGCCGAAGAACCAGGTGCCTTATCTTACACTTTTGTTGCTATTTACATTCGTACTAACCTTAGCGTACTTTCTTATTTTGATTGTTGTTAGCGCTTTTTAGGGTTCCGTACTACATAAGGAAGGGATTTGGAATATGGTCCGTTGATTTATGGGATTAAGCGGGGCTCGGTTTTTCTAAACAGATTTCGATCTATACATTCTACAACTTTTTTCATTAGACTAGAAGATGCCTCGCTCTGCTCCACTTCGCTTGGCTCTAACTCGGTTCATTATGCTGAAACCTAACCTAACCTAGATTTTCATAACAGATTTTGACTTGCATTATACACCTTTTTGTAAGTATGTGTGAATAAGTACAGAGCAAGTTTACTCACTAAGGTAGCATTCCTAAACGTCTGGGTAAATGTAAAATTTAAACTGTCAAAAGCTTTATGTACTGTTTTCACTCAAGTGGTTGTGGAACAGTTGACAGTCAAATTTTACATTTACCCAGGCGTTTAGGAACGCAACCTTAACATGTTGAGAGACAGTACCGCCTACAGACTTCATGGCAATTTTTGGAATACGACAATATGCCTGTTGACGATTGATTTTTCATTCGCTTAAATACAGAACATCTCAAGACGATTGTTTTTCCTTGACTGGTATAAAGGACACCATAAGTACTGTCACTGTAGAAGTGATTTGAATTGACCTACTTGCACAACAAAAGTTATAGTACAATAGTTTATACTGTCATATACAATACTGTCATATAACAGGCATTTTGATATGTGTTAGACAGTACGCCTATGTACGAAAAATTAATAGTGTCATATCAGGGTAAACTAATGGGTTAATACTGTCCATCAACAAACAATGTCAAAATAAATTTATTTCAAAAAATTTTATCTGGAAAACTATCAAATAAGAGAAATTTCACATAGTACTATAAATAGAGACCTGTATGCCAAATTATGAAATATGCTCAAACTTTGATCACCTGCAGACACCCAGCGATCATTTGACATCTCTTTTGCATGTCTCGAATTTGTATTTTGTATGAGGTTTAATCCAGGTTTTTCTAAATAAAATTAAACCCTTTTATGACTTCAACACCAATATAATTAGAAAAAGAATCAAATGAACTAGCAGGCACACTTGATTTTGAAACTAAGTAAATACTCGAGCTGAGCTGCTGTTATCGTTTGACGGCGGGTATTGAGCTATCGAAGACATGGCAATGCCCAAACTAAGAAAAATTGCTATAAATCTCGAGTGATCAATCGCACGCATCATTTATAGACTACAGAATGTGTGAGTGGGTGAGAGAAAACTGCTTGAGATAACTCGAGTAAACAACAAATCAGTAGCTTGAGCTGTCTGAGTTAAGTAAATAATTGAGCAGCTCAAGTAGTTTCTCTCGATTATTGCCATCACTACTATTTTCTTCAAATTACTTTTGTATTCTTATGCTATAGATACATATATGAACAATCGTTTTTATGTTCTTTGAAGTGCATATATTAAGGCCTATATAGCTAAATTCTAAATTCTTAGCAGGGGCGATCAGTCCTGCACTGATTCTCAGTAATCGTGAATATTGTGCACTTCCCCCCGGTTAGTCAGCCCAGCCAGGACAGCTCCTTAAAGTAGAGCCGAACAGCTTCAGCATTCTGACACATAAACTGGTCCAGTGAAGGGAAGTTGGAACTCATTGCAATCCCTGCTTTTCGTCTCATCTTCGGTTGCAGAGCAGTGGAGTAGCACATGTTCCACTGACTCGTCCTCTAGAAGGCACCCTCTGCATAGAGGGCTGGTGCCACCTGTGGTGAAAAGGTGCTTGTTTAAGTTGTAGTGTCCAGTTATGATACCTACCATGTCACGTAGGTCGGACTGTTTTAGAAAACATAGGCCTATAGCTAGAAAATGTTTATTGTTCAGGGTATTCCACTTATTCACATAGTTTTTGCTTTTACAATGTAATCTTATTATCAGATACACTTATTCGGTTTCAATGTAATATAATTAAATAATCTATGTCTATATAGGTAATAGTTTATATAATAAATAATCATTTGGGGAAATAAGAAAGGTTAGATTTACTAAAATTTTATAAAAAAATACACTTGAATAAAATAAAAAATATAGGAATAAGGAATAAATAATATTATAAATATATGCAATACATATAACTCCACCCATTCGACTAGTCTTGCTAAGAAGAACGGCAAGAAACTTAGCAAGTTCATGTCTTTATTAGGTATACATCAGATAAACTTATTACAGGTTAATTTTAATGTAAAATAAAAAACCATCCATCATTCATTATTCTTTCTAGTGACTAATGGAGCAGCTCCAACCAGCAGCAGTGATGCAGTAGATGCTTCAGGGTCTGATCAAATAGCTGACGATGCAGAAGATGACGGTAATCTTAATTTGTAACAAAACAGACTAATGTTAAATGTAAACAGACATCTGTTTTTTTTGACATGATGATGCTTACGAAATATGTTTCTAATGGCAGTTTGTAGGACTATAAACTCATGTTTGGAAGATCTCCATTCGATTATTGCTCTAAGGGCCATTTACGAATTTATTAACTTATTTTGTAGTGATGCGTGTTACATTTGTACATTTCCGAGTTTTTATTTGCTTAGCATTAATTCATATAGCAGAATTGTCTAAGTATACAGGTGTCTTGTAAGTAGTGCTCCAAACGAAAACCATTGATAGCTGAGACTATACCCTGTCAGAATAACCCAATATAGGGCTAATGAATGTTGCTGGGTTTTCGATATTTTTTAACTTCTATGAAGTTTCTAGTACTTGCTACCCTTAGTGTGATTTTTAATGTCATTTGAAGCAAATTTAAATTGTTTATTATTATTACTATTTTTGATGAGTTTTCCTCTGAAACATATATCACTGTCTTTCAAAAAAAATATTGTGTCATCAGCTTGAAAAGTTTTATGTATGATGTGATTTTAGAAACAAAATAAAATATTAATATTTTTTCTTAATATATACCTATACATAATAAAAAGTATATGAATAATAGTTTTGTGAAAAAAATCAAAGCTTCGAAGTTCAATCATTTTTAATTGTATAAAATACAGAAATAATTATCATTGATTTATTAAAATAAAAAAATAAATATACTCTTTTACTATTATTAGTTTTTGTTTTCAAGGCCTAAGGTATCAACCGTTGAAACCTTGATTTATATTTTGATTTACTTTATTCTCCAAAATTACTATCATATGTGTATAATTATTTTTATATGTCTAATATTGTTACTTGAGGAACAGGAAAAATTCAAATATTGCAATTTATTTATTTATTTATTTTTAACAAAAGTTACTATCTAGTTTAACAAAAGTGCAACATGTGCAAAAGTGCATGTTTTAATTTACGAAATAAAATTAAACAAAACAAGACTTACATTCTACATCATTTAATAATAGTTTGTTTATTTTGATCCCGGGACTGAGGAGGCTGTAAGCACTTTATGGTCTATCTATGATGTTGCCTCAATAAATACTGTGACCAGAATTCACTTCAAAATTAATTTAATTCTATAATTTATGTTCTAGTAAAGTATTAATGATGTTAAACGTTTTATATGATCAGGGAACGCGGAGGCAGAGGCAGATGCAGAGGCAGAGGCAGAAGCAGATGCAGAGGAAATGGATATTGATGAGACCACTGGAGGTGGACCGGCTGAAGAGTCTTCATACATTGGAGACAATTGTATATCAACACCAGTAAGTATCATCACAAAACTAAATATATACTTATATTATTGCTTGGAGTTGCCAGTGACAATTGTGTCGATTCGGCTAACTTATTTGACAGAACCAAACTTAATTTAAGCCTTCTGTCTTGTTATTTCCGTATTGAAAAGACAAAGACAACGCTTAAAACAAGGTTAGTCCTGTCAAATTAGTTAAATTGTGTTTAGCCGAATCAACACTAGTATCTGATAAACCAGTGGGTTGTCTATTTGTCAAATAAGTACTTTATGCAAAGCGTGCACAGAAGTTTTTGCTGGAAAAGCAAGCAATTGGTCAAGAATAAAAATAAAAAAAATATGATATTATTTAAATATCACTTTGAAAAAAAAAACTTTGTATGAGTGAAAATTTCCAATACAAACTTTTTTTTTTCAAAGTGATATTTAAATTTTTTTATATTTTATTGTTATTCTTGGCCAATTGCTTGCTTTTCCAGCAAAAAGTTCTGTGCACGCCACTGATGCAAAGTATATGATGCGGAAGCCGGAAACTGGCGAAAAAAAATCCTATGGCTATTCCATAGAAAAGATAGCTAAAGATAGCTACCCGTCCAAAATGTATGAGATGACTGTTTTTTCTTTCTTGATTTCTCAGTTTATTTTTCGAAAATAGTTCGTATGGACGAGTGCTATCGCCAGTTTCCGACTTCCGCAACTTCATCTTAACACCCTGTATATATCTTTATAAAATACATTTTTTTATTATTTACTAGTTGAATAAAACAACAAGTAAAAATAACTTTTTCTCATAGACTCTCTTGTACGCTTACAGGCAGCAACTGAAGACAACTCACCAGAGAGTCAGCTGGACCCTATGAAAGATCCATCCAGTTTGGATGACGCTAGTGCAGCAACCGGGGCACAGGAGGAGTCTCCTGACCAATCTATCAGCTCAGCCATGCCGATCAGTGATAGCGGGATTGGAGATGGAGCACCTATAGTTCAAGATGGTGAGCATTGCCGTAGCCAGGAATTCACTTCGGGGGGTAGTTGAGCTCTGGACCAGAAACGAAGTCTCGAAAATCTTAGCATGCGTATGAGTGAACACTGGGTTGGCTACGGCATTTAAGGGGGGGGGGGGGTTAAAATATCCCAAAACCCCCCTGCCTACGGCATTGATGGTGAGATCAGCTTTCCCCTGCTGTCATAGTTTTCGATAACCTCTCATTAAAACAGAAATGTAGGTAAAGTGAACGAACTATTTATACAATGTATGAGTTTATTGAAAAAGGCGTTACTTTCCGGAAGTCCATCATGAATTTGTGGATATATTAATAATTTGCAATATTCCGCTAAACACCTGTAGCGGTCGGGCGGACTACACATCCTGAGGATACATTTCTAAACAGCCATTACTCAAGTAACCTGGACCTAGAGTTTGAGAGTTTGACTGCAGTAGCGTTGCTTAGTAACAAAAACAGGAAACATCCTGCTTAGAAGAGTATGTTGGTATTTTTCTCTAAATTCTCATTGTATTTCGGTTCGAAGCGACAAAAGCATTCGGCTTATAAATCTTATTCCGTTTTGTGACGGAATCTTAGAAATACAAAGTCTTACCACCATCAAGCAAAAGGATCCTATGAGGACCCAAAAGCGAGAGTTTTATGAAGCGGTGTAATTTCGTCGTTTATTTTAAATTACATAAATACATGGCTCCCCGAGGGGTAGGCAGAGACTACAAATTCCTCTCTGCTACGATTCTCACACACCTCTTTCGTCCCTTGCATATCCATCAATCTTGTCAAACAAATTCTTCTACTCCGGGTACTTTTGACTTACCTCTTCTTCAGTATGTCACCAATTTGGTCGGCAAACGCCGTTGGGTGACTTGGTCGAGCTTTATATTTCACTTGCGCAGCATACATTTCTTTTGCCACTCTATTTTCATTAATCCTTTCTACATATCCAAACATTTTGAATTCTAATCGAATATTTTCTTCAAGATGAGTCAAGTACAATGGACGAGGACATGGGCGGCGGCGAGGGCGTCGCGAGCAGTGACGATGTGAACGACATCAGCAGTGCAGCGCAGGAGGCGCTCAGTACTGGCATCAGGTAAATCATCATCATCATCATTAAGGGGTCGTGGGTATCCCCAGTCGTACCAGGAGTTGAAGGAGAGAGCCCAGAATAGGGAGGTATTGAAGGTGCTGCATTGACAGGGGACACCCTTCCAACTAAAATTGTTTTCCTAAATACAACCGCTGACTATTACTCCAAATACGCCCGGTGCATCCTGATAACCGTTCATAAATTAACAATTCCGTCAGGTTCCAACCTGACAGCAGGACAGCGTGTATAATTTTCAACGCGTGTGACAGAGATGGCATTAAAACCCGTGTCGCGACAGCTAGTTTATGGACGTCGCCCTGGACAGTTAGACCAAGACCCAGCCAAGTGACAAATGATTTCACTTCTGGTGGAAGGCTTGTCACCATCCAAATGACTACAGCATGCCGCCAAGCGACTCTTCGTGTTCCGGCATGACGTCATGAGCAGTGGCGGCTGGTGCCTCAGAAAACCGGTGGTGCACTGCATGGGTCTAGTAAATATTTTCAAATAATTTTACTTAATATTCACTATTTTGTTAGATTAACAAGTAATTAATCCCGCACAAATTAATCAAAATAACACCGCAAGCGCGCGCGAAATGTAACAATGACAAGTGCGTACTATATAACTATACTAGTGCGTTGGTCAAGGCCTCGGGTCATGCATCCGAGAGCCAAACGTCGCCCAAGCGAGAGTCTTTCGTATTCTCTCGGCAATTTCCGGCTCCGTGCGGCGCACGAATCTATCCTAAAAACGCCATACAATTTGTACTAAGCATCCTCGGTGTCACGCGCCGGGCGGTTTACATCGTGATTCATAGAAGTTGTTAGAGCTAGCTGCATGCGCTTTACCGAGCGCACGGGATCGTTTTTGTTCAAGCAAAAATAAGATCTAATTCTTTTGCAGTGTAAATCAAAACAGGTCAGCTTAATTTTATTTAACTCGAATAACAAAACCTTGTAGTCAGATATGTAATTTCTGTGTAGGATTGTATGTATTGTTATAGGTATAGGTCATTTAAGGTGCACTTAAGGTGCAGCCGCCACTGGTCATGAGAAGCCGTACCGGAAGAGTGGTTGCAAGAGGTTGCGTAGTATCAATTATTCGTCTGTTACTAATTTCGGTATATTTTATTATTAATATGTATACAGACTGGTAGTGGACATGTGAAAGGAAAAGTAAATGTCGTGTCGTATCAAGAAGTTAAAGAAAAGGTGGAGTGCAGAAGTGAATGGAGACGACTCCACCGATAAGAGCACAGCTCTTAAATTAGAATGAAACGTATACAGAGTGATTAACGCCCTGCGTGCTTTCACTCCCTTTTTCTGGGCTAGTATGCTTTTTAAAGCCAGGTCTCATTGATGCTTTAAATATTTAAATTAATGTTGTTTAATTATTGTGTGATTAAAACCCTTAAATGTTTTGACACTATTCTCAACAATTTCCCCATTGCCAAAGGTTAGCTGGTAGAAAATACTAATTAGTATTAAGCTCGCCTTTGTACTTGAATTGTATTTTTGTGAAAGATTTTTCCGAGTGTTCATGGATCGCAAGTTCATCGTTCAACACAATTAACGCCTACTTCCATTTATTAAATAAAACATGTCTTGTCGCTTCCAGCAAGGTATGAATCGTCCCACGAGGATCATAAATAAGTGGTACCTTATTAACAATAATTATTGTACTGCAATGATTCTCAGTCGTTTCTCAACAATCCTTAGTTCGAGTACGGCGGAGGGCGGCGCGGATATCTCAAGTAGCGGTCAAACCGAGCCAGCGCTCATCTCCTCGACCGCCAACGGACCGGCGATCCTGCATTCCTTCTCGCAACCAAAGACACAGGAAGCCAATGAGTGAGTTCAATTAATACATTGATGCTTTTCAATTCAAGATTAGTGAAAACGGGATCTATGGTGGTCCGTTTAATCCGTACACCTATTATAAATGCGAAAGGCGCGGGCGAAGCCGCGGGCAAAAGCTAGTTATTCATACATTTTTTATTTTAATTTCTTGTAGTATGAGCTAAAAAGGGACGTGCGGAAATTTTTCAGGGGCTTCCCCCATCTTCTGAAATACGTTACTCAGCATTTACATATTTTTACGTGTCAGCACCAGCGAAGACGATTCCATGTTAAAAGTTTATATTGCTTGCAGTACTCTTATAATTCAGTAAATAAACAAAACACTGTTATATTTAGGCGATAGGGCTCACCACCCATCTCTCTGGGACGTAAATCGTCGGTGAACCGTGGACTTTGACTTGCATTTCACCCCACTGACACCCCCTCGGGATTCATGTCCTGATATATTCAGGGTTGGCGACGCCGACACGTCGGAGATGGAAGGCGCGGCGGACACAATGCCGACAGTCAGCGAGTCTCTGCCGCTGCTCACAATGTCAGCCAACGGCTCCGCTCTCCTATCACCCACCATGTCACAAGGTTAGGATCTAACATAAATCTACATTACATAAATAAATATTTTTCATTTCATTTCATAAACCGACTTTGTATAAGCGAAAACAGTATCGATCTTTCAGGCATTCGTCTTGGCAAGTGTCGCCTGATAGCGGCCTTGCTTAGGTAGACTGTCTTTCGTCTAAAGAGTATAAACTATGTATAGCGACACTCACCTCCCCCCGCCAGTTTAATGACGCCTGCAAATCGGAGGCAGGTTAGTGAGCAGGTAGTGCTTGAGTGCCACTCACCCGAGCCCGAGCGCCGACCCTTATTGTCAATGACAAGCCTTATGAATAATAGGAATAAAACAATATAATTTAGTTTAATTTTACATAAAGATGTCTAAACACTGTTCATAACGGTGCGCGCTTGTTGGTTAATATTCACAGAGATTTAATGTCGCTCGTCTCGTCGTGCTTGACTTGTAAGTCCCTACGCAAAACATGATTTATGGCTCTACCTGCAGCTTGATTTTGGGATTAATATAGAATAAACAAACGTGTTCAGGACAGGCCGGACAATTACATATGTTCGGTTGTATTGAGTGCTGGCAGTCTGGCTTCGTAGAGATTTTTAGCAGACGTTTCTAGGTTACATTTCTATTTGTACGTTTCCCTAATATTAAAATAATAAAATAAGATACTTTTGTTGCCCAGAGGAGGGCAGCGGCGGTGTGTCGTCATCAGTAGCGGGGTCGGGCTCCGGCGTCACGTCGCTCGGCGTGTCCGACGTGAGCAGCTCTGGCGCGGCGCCCCTCCCACCGACAGACGCGGCACACGCGCTCGCCACGCTCGCTAGCGCCGCCTTACATCATCAAGAGCAGGTAACTTGTTTCCGATTAATTTTTAGTTTGTAATGCACCCTAATAATAACAATGAGCTCGTCTCCTGTTGTGAAATATCAGTATAGTTTTTATGGTAACTGATTAATTAGCTAATGCAAAGCGCAACATGTTTTGAATTTTTGAAAAATTCCTATCATTACCGAAGTTCTCAGCAGCGATATTTATCACTTTAAGTACGAAATTGTGTACGATGACGTCACGATACATGCTGTTAAGCTAACTTTGATCATTTTTTGAGATATCGAAAAAATAATTTTAGTATCGTTTTTAGCTTTTTAAATACCATTGATTTTCATAAAAAAACTTCATCTAGGAAACGAACTCATAAGAGTATCCAAAGCGATGGATTTCGCTATAAAACATAAAATATTAGGTAATGAGACGGTTCGGAATGAACAAGGCGTGAAATCACATAACGCCCTCGTTAGCGTTCAGAATGTGCATTACTGGCCGGTGTATTAAGTAGTTACAAAAATCCGGTGTACAGACAGGTATGGTGGAAAAATTCACCAGTCCAGGTGGGAACCTCGGTGGCGCAGTCGGTAGCGTGCTTGCCTTGAAAACAAGAGGTTGCAGTTTCGAATCCTGGCTCGAGTAATATTTTTCAAAATATTAGTTCGCTTGAATTTTTTTTCTGATTGATTACTAGTTTGTAATGCACTCTCACAATAAGCAGGTAACTTTTTAGAGGCGGGAAGGTATCAATTAGGTTAGATCCAGGGTTTTAGTCCCTTCTTAGATTTAGTTAGCAGTCTTCGTTGTATCTCTTGTAGTTTTCTAATGTAACATTACTTTTGTAGGCGGAACCTGAGGAGCCAAAACCGCCAGTGAACGATGAAGATGTTTGGTACACGGTTGGCATCGTTACGGGTACAACGTTCACGGTAAGAGTCACTTGTGTGGCTTCTCATTTATCTCAATTTTTACTGTATCAGAACTATTCAGAACTACTTTCTCTCTAGATTGGATAGTGCAATGAAATATATGTAATACATCATACATCTTTCTATAACTGTATTTAGGATGACGATGCAAAGCGGTCGATTCATCCCTCAGTATTATGATACTTAATTTTAGAAAACTATTTCCTACATGAATTTGTGGAAATATTAATAATTTGCAATATTCCGCTAAACACTCTTACCGCTCTATTCAAAATGCAGACTCAAGCACCGCCCGGCCTCCCGCATAAAACATGCACAAGCAAAGCAAGCAGTACGAGCACAAAATAAAACAATCAAATATAATCAATTTTATGTGGGAGGCCGGGCGGTGCTTGAGTCTGCATTTTGAATAGCATGGTAAGAGTGTTTAGCGGAATATTGCAAATTATTAATATATCCACAAATTTATGATGGACTTCTGCAAAGTAACGCCTTTTACAATAAATTTTACTTCCTACATGTATGACACGTGCAATCTGAGGCCAGTGGCTCCATTTGTGCCGAGAGTCGAGACGGCGGCATTTCCTTTGATGCGGCAGCAGGGGTCAGTCAAGGGAATGACCCGCTTTGTATCGTCTTGCTAAACGTACACCAACTAAATACGCTCTCCTTATTGCAGGTTCAAAACTACATATCAGATCCTAACGTGGACATGTCCAATTTATCGTTAGACAATCTCCCCGAGCTGTCAGGTATGCCGACAACGGCACTAGAGCACGGCACCGCCTACAAGTTCCGAGTGGCTGCCATCAACTCGTGTGGCAAGGGGGACTTTAGTGAGGTACGTTTATATCGTACTAATTACTTTTATTTTCAATGCAAGTTCTCTTAAAGACCTACTTTTTATGCATCAAAACCGAACAAAAAGTCGATTATTTTGCCCTAGAGCTTTATTATTATTTTTTTTTTATTTATTTACGAGAAGTAGGCTAACCTGCAACCTTTCCTGTGTACCATATATGTTATACTTTTTTTTTTACACTGTTTAACGGGTCTGGATACAGTCCTTTTGAGCCAATCATAATTTAAAGTTCACAAGATTGTATTTGTTTTATTTCCTCACACTATGCATTGAAAAACGTAGTATGATACACGGGCGTAAGAGCAATAACTTACTCGGTTACGTTACGTTACGTCCTCGTGATTTATTCCTTCTCGTCCTTGTAGCATAAACTACTATTAAGTAGGTAGTAATTTAATTAAAATTGTATCAGAGACTGATCCCAGTCAAACTGTACATGCAGTTTTGTGGGAAATGTATTAATAAAATTCTACCTTTTTTTGATAAATAAATGTATCCATTCATTAATTCATTAAATGTTGGGCCGAATTCTAAATGTGCCAAAATGGTGTTTTGTGATCCATCCATCCATCAGCCTGTCTTCGTCCACTGCTGGACAGAGGCCTGTCCAAGATTTCCCCACTGTTGGCGGTCCTCCTAGAAAAATACCCATACTCACTCACGCTGGGCAGGCGGGTTGGTGAGCGCGGTACCGAAACCCTCGCACCTGATACGCCGCTACCCGTCACCAGCCTGTTTTATATAATTAAGAATGGATATACCGCCATCAATCGGTTCCAGGCATGGTCTTACTCTCCCCCGAATAACTTCGGGGGGGTTTGCGAGTAAGATGGTTGTACTTCCACAGTCGAGCTCGGCACTAGCTCTACCACCTTAGTTTTATGATATTAGACTTTAAAATTTGAAATTTCGCCTAGAAATATTACTTTCTGTGTTTTTGGACATGTTATGCGCAAGAAAACAAAAGGATGAATAAACTGAAACGTTAAACACGATAGTATTGTCAGATAAAAATTGGCAAAAATGGACTCAATGACATCTAGAACTCTGTTCTTCATAAACAACTAACGTAAACCTGTCGTGCTGGCAGGTCTTCGAACATATTAATATTATAATCAGATTTTTATTCCGTACGCTTTCTTCCGTGTGATCACGGAAGTATTTTTAGGCTTGTGTTTAACTGAACACCAAAATTAATAAATGACCACCATTAAAATTAGTAAATGAACACCAAAATTTTAACCCCATTTTGAATGTTTTAAATTGCCAAATCGATTCTTCCGGACAGATCATATTTTTGTGAAAACTAACGACGTCGCTTCGCTCCGCTGCGTTTGGCTCGGCTCCTTATTTTATCTTACATGTCAACCTAACACGCTCCTCCTCGCTGCGCTCCGCTCGTCGTCGCACCTATTTTTTACCGGCATTTACTAATTTTGGTGTTCACTATATTATTTTTGGCCGAAGTGTATGGGATATCAAAGTTTATTTTGGTGGGCATTATATTTTTTCCCGAAATTTTATCAGACATTTGAGTATTTTAAGTTTATTAACACACTTGATATTTTAACATATGTCCCCAAAGGGGTGTCAGAAGTATTTCCGAGTGTAGACTAGCTGTCACTAGAACAATCTTCACCATTGATTGTTCGTCTATGTTAAAAGATGAACCTTATCGCCATCCTTCCGGCTCAAATACACGCTATTTGGTTTACCTCACATTGTTTTCCTTCACCGTTCAGCAAGAGTGTACAAAGCGGTCTTTTTAGGGGTCTGTGCTCCACGGTCATTGTAATCTATGCGACTACGAAACACTTTACAAGTTTACACACAGATACTGTGAGAATGCGCATTCTATTGTTTGGTCCGCAGAACGCCCTCTATGTGGTCGGCGCCTTAGCCTTTCTTTAAAATTATAAACACGTAAGTTTTGTCATTACTATTTATTATTAAATTCCAACAAATCATCAGCTACAAACAAAAAAAAAAAATGCTTGGCTCACAATAGAAAACGCTGGAGGCGAACATTAGAAGGTATTTGGGAAACGGTGGCTTATCAAAGGTTACCACAGTAAGTTCGCCTTGTTAGATAATCAGATTCCCAATCTAGTTGTGCCAAGCCGAGGGGCACAAGCCATCAAAATGTTCGCTATTGTGTTCTGTGATAACTTGGATTCGCTCCCTAATTAAAGTTACCAAAGCAAGGAAAACTAGTAACTTAACTTTGACACAGCTTCATAGCGGATACTTTTCCTACCAAAATATCTGCAATAGTGCAAGTGTTCACAGAAACTGCCTTTGATATCTCTGCCCACTTGCCCACGGCTACGCCCACGCTGAATAAGTAAAAAACTTGCTATCAACATTCATACATATACTTACGCCGGTCTCCCGGAGGGGTAGTCAGAGACTACATATTTCCTTCTGCTACGATCCAGTCACACCTCTTTTGCTTCTTCCACATCCATCAATTTACAAGGTGGCGCAAAAGTAATGTCATAATTTGAATTGGCTGCCATTTTTGCAGATGGCGTCAAATGTCACTGTACTTTGACAATTATAATGTAGATATATAGAGAATTAGTTGCCAACAAGCCATGGATCGATACACACCTCAAGAACGTAGAGTTATTGTTACTGCTTATTTGACAAATTTTGATTATCAAAAATTATTTGACTATCGTTTTGGAGATTTGAACTGGCCGTCCAGATCGCTAGATCTAACAGCACCAGACTTCTAACAAACCACAAACCTTGCAAGTCTTGGGAGATAACGTTATAGAAGAAATCGCCAATTTGGTGCCAGATAGCCAGATGTTTTGCGAGCAATAATTCAAAATGCCGTAAAACGAGTGCAATTATGCATCAACTCGGGAGGTGGCCATTTGAGCGATATAATTTATAATAACAGTATACAAATACTTGCACATACGTTCGAAAAACTCAATGGTGTATGCTCCACTAGGCAGGATTCGAAGCCTGTGTAGCTAGCACGCGTCAGAGATAGAGCGTATATCTATCCTACTTGCGCTCTCACGCATACCGCGTTTGTCATTGTGCTAGAGATAAAGTATGATGGAAAGACACTGTATCGACGGTGCGTGCTACACCTCCTGGTCTCAAGATTCAGAGTCTAATGAGCTACCGCCGCTATAGTGCGTTTTATAAAATAGTTCCTTTGCCGTTATATTGGTATCAACGTCGCGTCTAAACGAGATAATTGGATAAAACTAAATTTTACGTCCATAGATTGGATGATATTTCCCGTAATGCACTATACGATCTATACTCATATAAAAACAGCGCCACAATAACCTATACACTTCCCTCCAGGAATCAGCATTCAAGACCTGCCTGCCAGGGTTCCCGGGCGCCCCGTCCGCCATAAAGATCTCAAAGTCAGTAGAGGGCGCGCACCTGTCGTGGGAGCCGCCGCAGGTCGCCGCGGAGGGCATCTTCGAGTACTCTGTCTACCTCGCAGTACGGTCCAACACGCAGCCCAAGGTCAGTCTGATATAACACCGCTTACAGCTTGGCAAAAAAGAGTTTTGGAAAAAATAAAGGCGCTATACCACACATGTGGTCATACTACAGTAGCCGTCAATAGAAATTGTGAACTATGTAAACAAAGCGCCATGTTGTCTTTGTCTATGAATAGGTGAACTATCTAGAGATGGGTAAGTATGTGATTAAAATATGTTAGGTGCTTAATTAGTTTTCTTTATTTGATTCATCGCTAAAATATTCTGATGAATCGCTAGTCAAATCGCCCACGTTAATTACAAATGGTTCCGTCACAGCGTTGTTGGCCGTATCTATTATCTCATCCAGTTCTTTCGTTTTTTCTTCTACTTTTAGGACATGAGGTACACATTTTAGAGCATCGCTGGAAGATCACACAGCTCTCGATAGAATTACACACACGTTTATGTCAAAGATTATGAAGTAACGCTGTTAAAAAAAATGACGGAATAAAATAACATCACGAATAATATAGGTTTATATTCAAATAGATTCGTACATCACCAATTTTCAAAGACAATACAGATTCGATGAGAAAAAAATATGACAGCAATCTCGACGCAGTACAGAATTGACTATTGATTCTATGATTTTCCGTAATTAACTGGTGATTATTGAATATTTCATGATGAAATACAGTGAATGACTGGTAAGACTCGATGCTTCATGATTTGGAATAATGTTCAATGAGACTCCGTGACAGAACCTTGAGAAAAATTGAGAAAACGGTTTGTTTACATAGTCCACAATTTCTATTGACGGCGACTTTATACACTACGACCAAATCTGTATACTATTTATAATCAACATATTTAATTCCACCTGTCACCGCCTTAAACTCTTTTTTGCCAAGCTGTGCAGTTCATTTTAATTTATTCCTGTCATCCATCTGTCAAATCAGTCGGCAGCAAATTTTTATAAATTTATCTAGATAGCAAAACACACATTTCTAAACGGCCATTTCTAACGTGACGTCACACGAAGGCAAATGGAAGTTGCAGGTTTTGCGTAAAAATACTCATCATCATAAGGTTTTTTAGACCACTAAAATACGGCTTATTAAACCTAAATCTCGAAATGGTTTTCGAATTAACACAGCTTAGCATAATTTAATCTAAGCGAATTTCATCTAAATACTAATAGCATTTCGTGGCTTAACCCTTATACTATGTACTAAGAGTTACCCATTGGAACTTCATAGGACCATTAAGAACACGCCTCACGTTTATATTTGACAAACGCTGTTGGCATTTTGTTTCAATTCCAAAACGATATGTCTCAAACTTAGCAGGGTTACGCGAGGGAATTAGGGGTGATCGTGGCGGGCGTTTAAGATATGTGAGGGGGGCGAAAGAAAGGTAACGGGGCGCAAATTGAGGTCTATTCTTACAGTTGTCTCACTGTAGCTACTTTATCCTGACAATTTATAGGTAAGTACAGATGTGCTAAAGATATAACGCGCATACAAATCTTCGCCACTGTTCGTATTCTCGAAAACGAATCATAAATTGTAAGAATTAGTACGAGTAGTATGTGCAAAAAATTGGAACCGACATTTATGGGTGTCATTTTGGCTGTCTATAGGCAACCGGAAGTGGACAATCTGTCAAAGATTGTTTTTTTTATTTGTAACTTAGTGGAGTAACCGCCATTCTTCTCTTTCTTCTGCAAAAGATTTGACCTCTCGATATGACATAACATTAACTAAATGGTACTACTGAACAGTACAGGTCCCGGCAGTAAATAATGCACATCGTATCGTAGCGTCATCTCTGTCGCACGAATCACTAACAGTCCGGTCACAGAGACGTCGCTCTACGAAGCCGAAGATAGCCGATGTGCATTATTTACTGCCGGGTACTGTACTTCTAATTAATCTGTCCTATTCTGAAATTCCAGGAAACATCAAAGTCGCAGCTGGCATTCGTCCGCGTGTACTGCGGTAAAGCGAACACCTGCGTGGTCCCGCAGTCGTCCCTGAGCGCGGCGCACGTCGACTCGTCCACTAAACCGGCAATCATCTTCCGTATCGCGGCGCGCAACGAGAAGGGCTACGGGCCCGCCACGCAAGTCAGGTGGCTGCAAGGTTAGTGCACTCTTAACCTGTAGAATTATTGGCGATTTTTTTTCCCGCCAATTTTGTTTTTGGCTCCATCTCCTAAAGTAGTTGTCAGAATCTAATGCGGTTTTCTTTTTCTAAAACTAGAATAAATATTCTATAAGATAAAAAAAAGTTCTTTTTTTATATACTTACGGGATAAAGTATGTAGAAAATAAGTTTTGGCTAAATATATGTATATCTATCTATATAGTGTGTATATACAGTGGTGGTCACATAATTAAAGACACCTCCTAATTGACCACAAAAAACTTAGTTATGGTACTATAATTTGCTTAAATAGGTATTTAATATAGAGTAATTGGTATTAAACCATATGTGACATTGTATTCTTAAAATGTGGGACAAAAAAATAGATGTGTTCGTTAGTAGTTTAGCAACTGCGCACTCTGGGAAAGTAACACAAACTTTTTTTACTTACTTGTAGCTGGCCAGCTAATTAAAGACAGTAAAAGCTGAGTTTTGAATTTAAAAAAGAAAAAAAGAACTAAATCCTCTTTTTCTTTGTTTTGCCGCGTATATTCATGAAACGTCGATATTACTGAAAAAACTTAACTTTTTTCATTAAAATTAATACGTTTTAAACCAATCAATATGGGAAAAAACAAGAGTTGCGATTCGACCACTAGGAAGATTATTTTGAACTTTCGTACCAAAGGCTGGTCGTACAGAAAAATAGGAAACCACTTGAACTGTTCTAAGGACATGGTTATTAATGATATAAAACATACCAAGAAGTTTAACACGACCGAAAACGTACCTAGAAAACCGAGACCAAGGAAAACTACTGTGCGGGAAGACTCTAAGATGGTGTTGTTGGCAAAAAAAGATCCATTCAAGGGATCAGAACTGCAGGAGGGTCGAAGGATGTGTCTGCAATAACAATTAGACAGAGACTATGTGAGGCAAACTTGTACGGATGAGTGTCTCGAAAGGTGCCACTTTTGAAAAAGCAAAATGTTAAGGCAAGATTAGCGTTTGCTAAAAAATATCAACACTGGACTGAACGAGAGTGGAAACAAGTGCTCTTTTCTGATGAAACAAAAATTAATATGATTAATTCTGATGGAAAACAGTATGTTAGACGCCCCCCAAACAAAGAAAAAGTATACCAAGAAAGTAGTCAAACATGGGGGCGGAAATATCAAAGTGTGGGGCTGCTTTTCAGGACTTGGTGTAGGACCTATCAGGAAAATAGAAGGCAACATGGATAAATTCCAGTACAAGAATATTTTAGAACAAGCCATGCTGCCCTACGCCGAGCAAAATTTACCGGTCATTTGGACTTTCCAACAGGATAATGACCCGAAACACATTGCAAAAATAGTAAAAGACTTCTTAAGGAACCAGTCCGTGACAGTTTTGGATTGGCCCCCGTACAGCCCGGATTTAAATCCCATAGAAAATTTGGGGTACCAGGTGAAGAAGACAGTGGCGACAAAGCGGACATCGAACGTCGATCAACTTTACACAGCCTTTACAGAAGCATGGGAGCAAATTCTGGTAGGAGCTTGTACAAAATTGATCGCTTCCATGCCCAAGAGATGTCGTGCTGTAATTTCTGCCAAAGGACATGCGACCAAATATTGATACGTACCGGAATGTTTTATTAATTTGTTGGTAATTTTGTGTAATAAAGATATGTTCAATAACAACAATATTTTTTTAATTTCTTCTAAGCAAATGGAGTGTCTTTAATTATATGGCCATATCTTTGTTAAGTTTATACTGCTTGCAATTAGGATAAACCGAATAAAATATTAGGAACAAACAAATTTTGTTGATAATATTTTGTTTTAACACTACGCAATACCTACACAAATATTTTTAAATTGTGTAGCAAGTTCCAATGGTAGTCTGATAAAAAATATAGAGAGGAATAGCTTAGTTAATTTAAAATGCTTCAAGTGTCTGTAATTATGTGACCACCACTGTATGTTTATTGAAATATTATAATACTATAAAAAAATAGAAATAGAATAGAATACTATAAAAGAAAAGAAAGAAAAATATTTTTTTCAATGCAGTTGCTCGTAAAATTTTCTTTTTTGTGTAACAAAATTATGCGGAAACCGACTCTTTATTTCACGCGTGAAATAAAACAGTACTGAAATCCTTTATTTCACGCGTTAAATAAAGTAATTTTTTAAAGTTTTTGACTCTGTGGTGCATGGTGCAAGTCATAAAATTTAAAAAATTACAAAGATGCAAGGAGGTTTTGCTGTCCAAAAAGAACAATTATTTATAAGTATGCGCGCTCTAGCAATATTTGAATGATGATAAACACCATTCTTTATTATATACTTATTTTTTTGTTGTATTTCCTCGCAAAATGCATTGAAAAATGTTGTAAGATACTTGAGCGTAAAAGGTTTTTATCCGAATCCTTATTCGTATAAAACCTTACTTTCCGCACGTGTATCTTAAATAACTATTAAATAATATAACTCAACCATAAATAAATAAAAAATGAAGGGTGGCGTAAAATTTATGTCAAAAACAACATCCCACGATTTTTTTATTTCATTTTTTTATTGTTGTTTGTCTTTCTAGCTTTCTGACGATACCCATATTGTATATAATATAATATAAATACTACTCATACTGAACGTTTGCCGTGATCTCGACTTACCTGTGCCGGGGGGCCCGAGATTGAGTACCTCATTTTGCATCAAGTAGAACTGAACTCTATGACGTTTCATTATTGTTTAAAATAGCGCGCTTAGAACCGTGGCGGTTACGACAACCGAAATATAACGCGCGCTCTCGAAAAAGTGCGTTTTTATTAACTGCTTCTGGTTGAAATAAAAACACGATTTGTTCAAACTAGCTAGATATCATTCAAACAAATTTTATAAATAAACAACCCACTAAATCCTGAAATCTATACTCGAGAGAGAATCAATATAAACTCTAAAATTAGTAAAATAGAGAATTGCAAAAGATTTTATTTATTGTAAATATATGAATCAATCGACGTGATTTGTAAAAACTTACTTCATAAATATAAGAGTATTTTTTTTTGACTGGGCTTCCTGATTATTGCCACAAAATAATCCAAAGTCTATCATTTAATTTCTATTTGCCTCATCTTTCCCCTTAAGCAACGATTACAATACACGGTTTTTGAGATCCTAATAAGCGTTGTAATTAGGATGCGTAAGGAAGCAAGCTGACCTTAACCTCTTAATTATAACAATAAGACCAGTGTTATCTACATAAAAGTGGTCCTCAGTAAATAATGCACATCGGCTATCTTCGTCTTCGTAGAGCGTCGTCTCTGTCACCGGACTGTTAGTGCTTCGTGCGACAGAGATGACGCTACGATACGATGTGCATTATTCACTGCCGGGACCTGTAATAACAGTGCTTGGCTAGGGATCAAATGAAACATTTAAAAAGTAAAATAAACACTTGATATTTTTTTTGTCCTCCATTGCGGGTGCAGGGTCATACTGTAAAGGCCACGCCAGCCGATTAAGGCGCTCTTATCCCAAAATCAGTAATTTCAAAGTCAAATAGAACTTTCAAATATCGTCTAAAACTTCTAAAAAAATACGCAATATAGTTCGAACCTTTATCTAGGTCTTCCACGCATGTCTTACACGATCAGATAAACTTTGCTCGATAGAAATAATTCACGAACACAGCATGTAATAAGACCTTTCAAATCATACCATTTCCATAATTCCACTCTTTTATTAACGAAACATATCTGGTAATATTGCTCTGTAAATTTTCTGGGTCGACCACGTAAGTGGGTTTTAATAAACATATCCCTTATTTTTAAACAATTTTAAAACCGATAAAAACAACGAAAAAGTACAAAAGTGTGGTTATTTTCTTTAATCCTTACACGTAAAGAAAAAGACAGAGAGTCACTCTTCTGGGATAAGAGCGCCTTAAAGTGCTGTTGTCGAGGGATGTGAGGAGCTCTGAACCGGAATACGAACCTGGGACCTCTCGCTTCCCGGTTCAGGGCTCCTCACATCTAGATTTACTTTTCTTTCTGCGTTTCGATACTACAATGATATACATAATGTTAATTTATACGAGGGGCATGCCAAAAGAAGTTAGATACTCTTTACTCCATTGATTGACACTGGCAAGTTATACATCATCTTGTAGGCTGGTTGTTTGTTGATATATCTGAAAATAGAACGCACATCATTTTTTTTTTTTTTATTTGGTTGAGCATCATTTTTCCGAGAATCTGGCGGGAATTCGCTTGCAGCAATGGAGCTCAGTCGAAGTGATTGTCGCGCTATGATTTACTATGACTATAAAAAAGTTTTAAGCCTCAAGAATGTTTTGAACTTTTGGCTACTACTTTTGGTGAGTCTGGTTGCTCACGTACAACAGTATTTAATTGGTTTGCTGAATTTAAAAGGGGACGGGGATGTCTCAAAGATGAAGCGAAGACAGGTCGGCTGCCAACCGCGGTCACAGAAGAAAACGTTCGTGCAGTCGAAAAACTTATTCGCGAAAACCAACGAATTATGTATGTAGAGCCGGAGCGAGAACAGGGAATTGGATCAGCAGCAATGCAAACCATAATTCACGACCACCTTTCTCTCCGTAAATGTTGTTTGAGATGGGTGCCGCACAAACTTACCGATGAGCAGAAAGACCGTCGGTTGGATTGGTGCCTATTCATGATAGATAAATTCGACGGTGGCGAGAAACAAAATGTGTATGATATACTGACTGGTGATGAAACATGGCTTTATAACTATGATCCCGAAACAAAGTGACATTCGACTGTATGGTGCTTTGAAGATGAGCCAACTCCAACGAAATGTCGCCGTGCACGAAGCACACAGAAACAAATGGTCGCCTCGTTTTTCAGCAAAACGGATCATATTGCTACTGTAGTGCTAGAGAATCAAAGAACGATGAACTCCAAATAGTATGTGACAGTTTGTGCTCCAACAGTAATATCAGCTTGGTGTGACAAGCGACCGAAGTCACGAATCCGACGCCTTCTCAGGCACCACGAAAATGCGGCGTCGCACACGTCTGCCAAAACACTTGACTTTTTCGACTCAAAAAATGCGTCAATCCTCCCTCACTCACCATATTCCCCTGACCTAGCACCTTGTGATTTTACCTGTTTCCAAAAATCAAAGAAAAAATAAAGGGGAAGAAGTTTGAAAGCAAAGAAGATGCACTGGCTGCCTATATTTTCGAGATTTCTGAGGTGTCTAAAGAAGAGTGGTCATTGGTATTTTCCAATTAGTTCAGACGTATGGAAAAGTGTATACATGCTCAGGGTGAATACTTCGAAAAGATCGATACTTGTAGTAAAGAATAAATTTTATAATTTTTGAGTATCTAATTTCTTTTGGCATGCCCCTCGTATATCCTTGCGATGGATAAATCGCCAAGTGTTCAAACTTAGAAATTTATTTCTATCATAGTTTCGATGGTGTGAGAGACACCACCCAGAAAACGCTACGCCGCACTTCGCCTAGTGGGTTTTCTGTCTGGCGAGTACTTGAAAATAGCGTGAGCCTGGCGATAACAGGTCCTCTAAAAAGGCCGTTTTGCATGAATCACATTATTATTCTGTTCCAATGCCGTCTCTTTTGCACGCGTGAAAAAGCTCTTAACTCTATCCTACTTTCAAATCGTTTTATGATTCACCCAAGTCGTCCTTTTTAGATCCCCTGGTCGTAATCTACTATCATTATTTTAATATAATTGTGTTATATTTGCAGACATAAAATCAACGGGTGTAAAACGAACCGGCGACGGACGGTTACCTGGCGCGTCTCCTTCCAAACAAGCTAAACAAATCCTGCAGTAAGATGACAGAGGTAACACTTCTGATTTAATCTCTACCTACCCGCAATTCTACATTGTGGCGTGTTATGTACAGTTTGGGCGAGCGAAAGTGAACGCTATAGAGTAAGGCTTACGTGTCGAAATGAAATGTCAGTGTGAAGGGAATCCTTCGTCTAGTTTATTTTTTATTAATTTTATTGTGAACACTTGTTAGAACGTGCTAAAGACAGATTGATCATCATTTTTAATAAGTTGATTGTGAACGGGCGTGTCTTAGTATCAAATGACTGATTAAAATGAAATGTTGAATAAGTATTTTAAAAGAATAGAATGGGATGCAAAGTTATACCTAAGTAAAATGTTGTAAAGAGATATTTCCATAAAATAAACGTGATTTTTTTAAAATATATGTTCGTTGATTATTGCGTACCTAAATAATATGGAATTACATGTTGTAGGATCTGAGATTAAATATATTGCCGTCGCTTTTTTGTTAAATAAAATGTAAGGAATATGAACGATTTTGACGTTAATCTAACCTATACTATAGTATCGTTATTGAAAATCTGGTTGTATACAACTATATATAGATATCTATACAAGGTGAATTTGCGAACATCGTCCAAATTCATACTTGAGCCTTGGTAAGTGATCAGCATCATGGACCAATAACGATTTTTGAAAAATTCATGAAATGATATTTCTGCTCCCCATAGTGATTCACTCAGGGCTGGGAGTGAATTGCTATAGGAAGTCGAAATTTCATTATACGAATTTCACAAAAATTGTTATCGATTCATGATGCTGATCACTTATCAAGCCTCCAATATGAATTTGGACGATGATCAAAAAGTCACCTTGTAGATAGGTAAAATAATATTTCGTTTAACGTTGGACTATGTTTACGGAATAAGAAACAAGACCAGAATCGCATTTGGCTTTTAATACTTAATTACATATTATTGAGTACACTATACATTTGTTTCATTGCTATAAAATGCTATCTATTCAAAACTCCGGTAGGCATTCCAAAAGAAATAAAAATACAAATAATTATATTTATATCTTTCGTTTTATAGAAAATTTCCTATATTCAAGATATTTGCGTTTTATCATGATATTAAAGCAGTATCACTAATGTATTATTTGGACAAGTTTTTAATTTTTTTATTGTGATATAGGGTCAGGAAACACCCTTCATTGTTGACACAGCGTTGTCCTTTGGTTACTGGAACAAAAAAACATTAGTTCAGTGTTTTGTTCTTATAAATCCTAGTACAGAAACATGCTTTATTGAAACGGTTTCTGCATCACATCCAATAAAGTAAGTCATACACATATCAAATTTAATTTTCGGGCTTGAATCTCTATTCTTGCTAAAAAATATACCATTTCCATTTAAAACATTTCTCTAAACAATTTTAGTTAGTATTTTAAATTAATCCTTGCACTGGACATGGGAGATTTCAAGCAAATTTGGAATGTGAGATGGTGCAAAGAACTTTCCCATTATTATTTACATGACCTCCCATTATATTGTATTAAGCTATTTTGTCCAAGCGAGTACCATTTATCACGAGCGCGCAAGGATACACTTTTCTATCAAATTTTCCATTAAATAGTTTGCACACACATCTTGTGTGTGCATTAGTGTGCAAATAGATAACAAACAGTAATCGCATTGTGTTATTAAATTAACGCTAATCCCACGCCCTAAGGTCCTAACTAAGGGTTCGTAAAAACAGTTGGCTATATGATCAGAAAAATGTGTGTTTTAAATTAAAACGTTTATAAATATATTATATTTAACCTTTATAAGCTTTTTATTAATACTGTTATTAAAACAATTAAAAAAAATATTATTACTCGATATATTTCGGCCCTCGGTATGGGGCCGTCATCAGTCGAATGTCTTTTATTTTAAATTAAATAGTTTATTTTGTAAAGTGGGCCTTACGTGGAAAGAAAACCTTTTTTATTTTGTAATTTCTGAAATATCGACGTGTTTTACTTTAAAAAAAAAAGGTATATATATAATACACTTTTTACAAGTCAAATTTAATCTTGTAAAATATATATGTAATAAAATAATAAATGTACATGAACCAAATTAAAGGTTTATTTAATTTATGTAGAAATATATATACGATTAAAATGATAGGTAAAATCTATAATTATAGTACAAGGTGAAATCCAATCAACCGCCCGAACCCATACCGGAGACCCGGCCAGGGACCAGGAACAAGGTTCAAGTATCATCAACCGAGCCCCCAGCACGAATCCAGGCGGCCGGCCAAATCCCGTCCTATACAAGGTGACTTTTTGATCATCGTCCAAATTCATACTGGTGGCTTGGTAAGTGATCAGTTACATGGATCAATAACAATTTTTGTAAAATTCGTAAAATGAAATTTCGACTCCCCATAGTGATTCACTCGGAACTGGAAGTGAATTTCTATGGGAAGCCGAAATTTAATTTTACAAATTTCACAAAAATTGTTATTGATCCAAGATACTGATCACTTATCAAGCCTCCAGTATGAATTTGGACGATGATCAAAAAGTCACCTTGTATACTACATACTAATAGGTTACATATATAAATACATGCCTACCTCCGCCCATTCGATTAGTCTTGCTAAGAAGAAGGGCAAGGAACTTAGCAAGCTCATGTCTTTTTTTACATGAAACTTATACTATGCAAATTACTTTTAACTAATGTTTTATTTGAATGTAAGCGATCTATTTACAACCGGAGTATATTCTACATCAAAAACCTACCAACGACGTAGTTCCAAAGAGCTTGTACCAGCCGATTACAATATTAGAAAGGTTAAGATCGTCCAGCATTATCTGTGCTACGCCCATGAACACTTTTTTGCCTTCGATACGTCCGTAGTCACCCCAAACTGTCACCTGAAACAGATAATTATAAATATAATATATAAAAACTACAATTGGATAATTGAAATACTAATTAAAAATTAGTACTGAACATAATATACAAAAGACAGTAAGACGATTTTAACATCAATACATACATATACAAGGTGACTTTTTGATTATCGTCCAAATTCATACTGGTGGCTTGGTAAGTGATCAGTATCATGGATCAATAACAGTTTTTGTGAAATTCGTAAAATGAAATTTCGACTCCCCATAGTGATTCACTCGGGACTGGAAGTGAATTTCTATGGGAAGCCAAAATTTTATTATACGAATTTCACAAAAATTGTTATTGATCCAAGATACTGATCACTTATCAAGCCTCCAGTATGAATTTGGACGATGATCAAAAAGTCACCTTGTATATACTCACGCCTGTCTCCCAGAGGGGTAGGCAGAGACTACAAACCTCTTTCGCCTCTTCCACATCCATCAATTTAGTCATACAAGCTCTTCTATTACGGGTACTTTTGACATTGCCCTTCTTCAATATCTCGCCAATTTGGTCAGCATACGTTCTTCTAAGGCGGCCTGGTCGAGCTCTACCTTCGACTCGCGCACCATAAATTTCTTTCGTCCCTCTACTTTCATTCATCTTCTCTAGTCCAAACCACCGAAGCATTCCTTTTTCTAATCTAGTCACTACATCTTCTTTCAAATAAAGTCGCCTATAAAAATCCTCTTGTAGTTTTACCAGAATTCATGACATACGCAAAAATCCTTCTTATTTTTCAATTCACAGCAGAATAAATTAAGAATAAATTTAAGTTTTTAATTAAACAACCTGTGGTGGTAGACTAGTCACTAGAATAAGTTATCCATCGACCAACCAACAAGACTTGGCTCTTTTGTACAATAACTTTAAGAACTCACTTGCAAAACGCATCCCTTGAAGTTCTCCCTGAAGGTGAGCGTCTGCTGGTAGAGCGGATCGAGGGTCCTTCTCGCGCTGGTCGTCTTCGCTTTAGCGACGCACCGCTTGCCGTTCACTAGATATACTTTGACGTATGGCGCAGGGAGCGTCCGGCTACCTTGCCGAGCTTGCAGACCTCTCGCGCGGATCACCTCCACCTACAAGTGACGTTCACTCATCATCATCGGCTTAAAGTTCTTGTTTCAATCGACATTATGTGGAAAGTTGCTTAATTGGCGAGTCGAAATTTTGCTAACAATTTGTGATGCATATTAAGAATGTCTCCTGTTCCTTTGCGAAGATTTAAATATTAAATCATTAAATCTTTAGTTATCATATCAGCCCTAAAATTAACCCGCAAAATAACTCAATTAAAATAAGATTTTAGGTTCACGTGGACTAAAAATTTCCAATAAAAAATCTCGTCTCGTACACCTAATAATAAGTAATAAAAAGTTAACATTAGAGTGCTTACCTCAAGGAATCCCTTTTGATAACACATAGAGAGTTGCACGTCGCCCAGCGTGGGGGCTCCGAGCAGTTGTCGCCCGACCAGTTGTCCCGGACCGAGTCCGTCAATGAAGTCGGACAAACCGCCGCCGTCCGACGAGCCTGAACCGCGCAGGCCCGGCGACCATCTGTGCGTACACGATACTCAATAACATCCATGGTGACACGCTCACGGTCTTAGACCATTTAACACGGGACTTTTTTGTGAGTGACTTACTACGCTGTTGGCCGTCTGGCCTTTACAACTTTACCCGGACAAAAGGAGGAAACGCCGAGAATGTTCACCTCCTGTATTAACATGGGACGTGCCAGAGCGCGCCTCTTATACTAAATTCATTCTGCCATTTTCCTCGAGAGGGGAGGTAAACACGCACAGCACACATTTACTCACTCACGCACACACTTGCGAAAAATTAGTATGTTAGACTAATCGCAAGCTGTAACACAAACAAATTGTTCACGTACTTGGGCAGAGGAGAATGCGTGCGCTTGCCGAGTACCTGTTATATGGTCTAAGCTCACGGTTCATACGTTTTAAGATTTTGCTAGGCGTCTGTGACAGTCGTATCGGATATTATGGTTAAGTCAGTCGCTTAGCGCAAAGTGCATAACTTAACTTTGTTTTTCTTGTTAAGAAATAGAAATTGAAAAGCATTTTGATCTGTGGCATTTGACGCCAATAGTTGAGTATTAGTGAGGTTTATAAAGCAAGAGTTTGAAATTGTATACATAATTAGTCATGATCTTTTTAAAACCAACTTAAAATGCTTTTTTAACATTGTTTGGACAAGATCGTGACTAATTGTGCATTAAATTTCAAACTCATGCTTTATAAACTTCACCAATATTATTGGCGTCAATTGCCACATACCAAAAGGTTTTTAAATTTTTAACTCCTTAGCAAGAACAACAAAGTTAAGTTGCGCTAAGCGACTAACGTTTAACCTTTAAGCGAAAGTTTCAAGCGAATTGGGGATTGGAATAGCGTTGGTTAGTTTTAAGTTAGTTTTTGGTTAGTTAGTCCTGCTAAGTAAAAACGTGTAACTTTTAACTCTTAAGGCGGTTGCGACGGGTCTCTTACCCAAACGCAGAATTTATGATCTTTTTTCTTATTTTTGAATGAAAATTAGTAAACAAATATGTGATTTTTGGCATTACGCGACAATAATTTAATGACAGTTTTTCTAGCAAACTTACGTTGCAAATGATCCTGCACAACAATTATAAACACACTTTAAATAAATTATTATAAATAATAAATCACATTTATTGAATACTTTTGAATAAAAAAATCATAAAAACAATCACATTTACAACATAAGTTGTACGTTTGGGAGCAAGACTCGTCGCAACCACCGTAACGATTGCCGAAAGGTAATTATATATAAGGTTAAATTAAATTAGTTGGCGAAATTTTAAACATATGTAGAACATGTCCATGTCACAACGTTTTCTGTTAGGATTATGCAAAATCCTTAAAATTTGTTTTCACCGTTCCATACTGGACCAGACAGCTGATCGGGGCAATTTGTATGGGAGGAAGTGAAAAAAAGTTACGAATTTCGCTTAGCTGCCATACAAACAGTTGTTCATATAGACTAGTACTACCTATGTTTTGAGTTTCGCCAACTAATATTATTTTACCGTATATAAGAATGGCTGACTGCTGCTACTATATCTACAAGCACTTGACCCGCCTGCTACAACGCAGGTCTTTTTACGAGTATGTGTCAAAGTCACGGAAGCTTGACAAATCTGTTAAATCTGAAGTGACTACACAATTTAGCAATATGATGCGCTGTTTGTTGTTTTTGGTGTTGTTGTCTTGATGAATATATGGTAATGAACAGGTACTGTTATACCGCATGCAATGTTATCCAGCCAATAAAGTGTTGCATAATCGAATTACATGGGGAAGCAACCCTGAGTACATGATAAGATTTTATTTGTGCTTTATTTTTGCGTGCGATGTGATGACAAGGTGTGTTAACTATGCATTAATTAGTAGAATATTTTGATATCTTGTTATTATGTGTTGTTCTTATACACTTTAAAAGCATATTTGAGTTAGTCAAGCAGCAGGTGACCTATCTTTTCCGTACACAATCAATTTTCAATTGTGTTTGGAAAATACATGTCACTTCGATTCTGACCCCTCCATCTAGACATTAGACAAGAACAATACATAAGAACGTGAGAAAAACGGTTTAAGGTGACAAAATAAAAGCCGAGAAAAACAAGGCTTATCCCTTCAATCTAGGCTCTTATTTTAAGAGATACACTTGGTATATAATAATATTTTTAGGAAAATACAAAGACTAAAAAATACATGACAACATTGAGACAATAGTGAAGAAAGAGGGCGGTAGTCGTTCGAATGCAGCGGTCTTGGAATTACGTTGGAAGGCCTCGATAACTCTAATATCTAAGAGAATATAAAATGGATTTATAGTTTGGATAGAGAGTGCGGATATAACAAAGGTTTTCATAAGGTTTTCCTACTAACTAACGAACAAAGTTATTACAAACCTGAAACACTAGAAGTTTCTTGTAGGATTCTCAAACCGCTAAAAAGTAGGAATGAATGCAGTGACACTAATATTTGAAAGTCGTTGACTATGTTCTATCTAAATATACGAAGATTAATATACTCTTACGTAGAGATCACTAGTTATTTTAAACGTTCAAAGATAAATCTAAATATTTTTTACAAAATCTATTATTCCAAAGTTCGCTCAGTTCCTTCCATAGTTAAAACATCTAGATATAATCGAGGTATGACGGATGCAAAAGGTGATCATTATCGAGTGATGGGTACCATCTCATGCATAGGTGTGCGTTGTTGGTGTACGTTTATACAAAAACTTGAGCAGTGTTAGTATTAAATTGTGCCACAAGAATCTTATCAAATTCATTGTCTCCTCATTGTAATCGAACTTGTAAATAAAATATATATCGTAACTTGTGACACAATTCTACAATACACGTGATCATTAATAAATTAAATGTTTGAAAACATTGGCAACATCGATCACCCACAGTCGTGCATCAAATAAATTAAGCTGCCTTCGCCATAACAGCTAAACTCCGATTGACGCCAAACACCAACAAAATACTGAAAATCAAGAACTGAATATCAACAAAGAGCTGGAAATGCGGCCGTCGCTTCATATAGCTGAGAAAGTGCGTTGCGTATGCAAGGGAAGACTCGTGCGTGCAGAACAGTAAAATAGAATGAAGTAAAAACACCAATATAATCGAATCATGCGTTACAAGACGAGAGGCACACAGAGAAGAGCAGAGAAGAAGATGCGAGCAACACCGATGCAGAGAGAGATAGAGCCTCGATTCGAGGACTTACGAGGATCCCTCCGAGCTCGAGACCGAGACCAGGCTGGCGGCGCAGACCTCGTGCGAGCGCTGGAAGCTGGTGGTGGCCGGCCCGCTGCGCTTGCGTCGCGCGCCGCCGCCGCCGCCGCCTTCTACCCACACACATACACTCACTACCACGCAGTCACCACACTCGCTGACACTGCTCCGCATCATCAATTTCTTCATGAAATGTGGCGTTATGAGTGAAATAAGTTGGTATGCATGAGCTGTGTAAGTATGCCTAAATAGAGTATGGATTCCAATGTGTGCATATTGACAATTAGGTTTAGTTATGGAGCATCGTCGGCTTCGGCTATACTAACCACGCGTTGAACTTCATCAGGTCGCCCGATAAATCCCTCATGACTGTAATTTACCAATTAAAGCTGACGGCAGAAGCAACATAGCGGACACATATTCTACTCATTTGTTTTGTGGCATGCTGTGTTCGGACTTTGACCATTAGTGCTACGTCTTTTTAAGTGTACATAAAACAATAAGGGTCCTAATGGTGTCGCTGCCTAAATGGCTGTCGCTGTGGCTACCGCCAGCTTGCCGCACTATTGTGTCAATGTTGTCTGTGGCCGCGGCGCGAACCTGTCTTCGTCATTCTCGCTGGAGGCGGACGACGCTCGGGACACCCCCGGCACCACGCGCATCTCCCCCGGACCCACTTCCTCGCTGCGTTGAACCGTAAACGAGTTTTTGCCGCGTTTACCGAAACCTAATCTCCTTTTCCGTCCTGTTAATTGATGTCAAAATAAGTTGCAAGTAAATAGCTGCAAGTCTTTGTTAATATCACCAACTTTAGCAGGTGACATGAACAAAGGTCAGTAGGGATGTGGTGGAACGATTGGTGGTTCGTGCGTGAAAGGGAAGACAGTGACATGTGATAAAGTTCACCTGTAGCCGACAGTTGTGACGTGGAGTTGCTCTTCTTGCCCATTCCAGGGCCGAAGTAGTCCCGCGGCTCAGCCTTCAATAGCACGTCATCAGAAGTGGGTTCCAACTCGCTGCCTCCACCGAGCGCGGTGTCGCTGAGGCTGCCGTCTGAAAAACGGACTATGAAAAGTCTCAAGACACTGTCCGAGATCATAAAACATACGAAACAATTATATGTTCGTACCTGCTTTCTCGTCAGGCGGCACGTCAGCATTGCTGAGGCTTCTCGTGAACTGATTGCGTCGCGACTCACGTCGTTCAAGCGGCTGCGGCTGATGATGATGGTGATTGTTCCCACGTCCATTGTTTTGTCCGCCATACTCGTTACTGCGTTTCGATCCCCGTTTCGGAGCAGGGTGTTTATTTTTTTTTCCGGCAGGTTTCGCATGCGTTTTTTTGTTTTTAGATCCAGGCCGGTTTTTGATAGCCATTGATTGGATTGTTGAAAATTCGGATCGAACAGGTGTTTCGTCGGCCGGAGGTTTTTCATTTTCAGGCGCATCAGTAGGGGCAGCGGCGGCGGTGACGTCGGGTCGAGTGTCGTCGAGAGGCGGGGGCGGGTCGACAGGGGTGAGCACACGTCGGGGCGAGCCGAGCCGAGGAGGAGAGAAAGCAACAGACAAACAATTAGCCATCTCACACATTTCACGCTCTACATGACCGAAGTACGCTACTGAGTACGAGCGGGAGCGAGCTTTTTTTATTATAGAGGGCAGGGGCTCCTTGAACGATAGGTCTACCCTAGGAGGGGGGGAATTAGAGTTGGGGGATCGGTATTCTTGGAAACTTGGAGTCTCATTTATACTTACTACGTTGCCATGTTTTTTAGTAATTTTCCCAAGGCAAGGTAACTCAATTGGTTTGGCTACGAGCACTTTTTTAAAGACGCTATTTTCTTCTGGTGATGAAATTACTTGCTTTTCCGATGAACATTTTAGAAACGCTGAATCCGAATGGCGCCTGTGGATCTGCGCTTTTTTGTTTTTGTTAGTAATATTTTGCGGTGGACTATTATTTTGATTCTCTTCCATTTTTTTAGGCGTCAAGTCTAAGGAATTATCTGGTTCGAATGATTTTCCTTCATAACTTGATTTTAAATCTAGTGACAAGAATCTTTTTCTATTGTTACACGAAGAATGATTTTCACTATTATATGTAGATTCACGATCTTCTGCTTTATTGTGAATACTTTCATTTGATTTTAATATGAAACCGGTTTCGTCATTTTTATCAAGACTTACATGAATTGTTGTTTCAGCAATGCTACCGTCACTATCATATCCGTGATACTGGGAATCTACATAGTTCTTGGGAATAAGATCTACTTCAGAGAGTATAGGTTCGTTACTGTTTTTTGCACTTACAAAGTAATCGTGGTTTGGATAAACATAATTAGGGACATACATATTTACAGGTAACTGGGGCAATCTCCTACGAAGAGGTTTAACAACCCTCTGAGGAAACTCTGTTTCAATAGAAACAGGTCTATCAGAATACCAAGGTATGGGTGCAGGTAGCGCTTTGATATTACTACCATGAAGCTGTTGATCGGTTAGTGAGCTGCAGTGAATTACCCCTGTCAATAATCGGTTTTGTTCCCTAGAGCAAGACAAGCTTCTGGTTTTTTGGGACAAAGTTTTTGGGTTTCTATTCAAATCCACTTGAAAAATGTACTCTTTTTCGTTGTCTGTAATTTTGTACGTGTTCGTGTGAACGTAATCGGGACAACTGTTACTGCGTTCGTAAGGGTTGCTAAGGAAGCGTTTTTTGGGGTAGGAGCCGTCAGATCGGCTGCGAGCGATGACACGTCTCAAGCGACGGGCGGAGCGAGCGCGATGCGTGCTTGTCACTGACGAGCTGCAACTCTGTTCGCATCGTGAACGTAGTCGTCTACGCAACGCTCGGTCCGCACCCGCTGGCACGTGCACACGGGGTAACATCCGTCGGGGTACATGGGGCTTACGGTTGTGTGTGTAAGGGATGGGTGTAGCGCTATCGCACGAGGACGATGTACTTTGTTGGGGAATATTCCGCCTGCTGTAAAATCAGGTGAAGAATACACTTATATCTTGAACACTTGAAATCAATCGGAAAATCTGTTGGTAGGTTACAAAAAGTGAATGGCTGTCATACCTGAGCATTCGGGTAGGTCTAGGCCTTTCAGATTGAGTACTGAAAGCGCTAGACGTAACTGATGCCACAGATTCAAGGTCTGAATCGCCAGCGCCGGGCTCAGGTGAAGGCCTACGTCTGGGGGCCCAACCGCCCCCTCCGCCGCCGCCACCTCTTGCCGCCAATTCAGAGTCCGAAAGCCCGGCATAGTGGCGCTCCCAACCTGCTAACGGTTTAGTAAGGTCATCACAAAGTAACAAGCTAGCTTCTACGCTACTATCTAAGGGTTCAAGCTCTAGTGTCTGATGAGAAGGTCATCTACTTCCATGCTGTGTGGTGATTATATTTTTCAGATTTACAGTTCCGATTTTTGTGTGAAGTTCTACGGTATTTTTATCCCTTTATCCTTATGCAAGGGGTTTAACGCTTCATAACGTTATCGTTGTTCCTGTTGTACATTCAAGTTTGAACGGTTGTGTGAATGAGAAGGCAGGGTGTGCGTGTATTGACCTTGTGGCGTGCTGCGGTAGGTGAGTGTGGCGCCAATGTGGTGCGGGGCGATCCACTTACGTTCCTCGAGGTCCGCGGAGACTTGTGCGCGCACCGTCCTCTGGTTGCCCTACAGATAATGTTTGTTTCAGAATGTTATACACAAAAGAAGCTATTATATTGTCAGACACATTCACTCACGTGGTGGAACATACCTGATGGGGCGGAATCTGCGGCAGTTGTCGTTTCTTTGGACTGGTTGTGGGCGTGGCTGTGGCAGAGCGCGACTGGAAGCGCGGCGCATACGCGTGCGTCGGGAGCCGCGAGCCGTCCATCCCCGCGCCCCTCTCCCCGCCACCGTCCACTGCAATATCATACGCCAAGCTGCTGCATACATTTCTTTAATAAATGTAGCTATACTATGATATGTGAGGAACAATGGAACATATCTATAAACATTTCGTCAACATAGATATCGTTCCATTGTCAGTGTGTTTATAGTTGAGATGAAGGTGAAGTCAGTGTCGTTCTTGAAAGGAAATGAAATCTTTGTGCATACAGTCCTTAAATATTGGAGTGATACCTAGTGCGTTGCACACAGCTACAAGTTAAAAACGTGCACAACGCACTACCGAGTACATGCTAAGTGGAAAGCGTGCTCATCAGGAGTAGGTTGTGGAAGATGAGAGAAACAAAAAAATAAATAGGAGAAGAGCGAGGAGGTCAGAACAGTAAGTGGTAGTTAAGTCGTAATGAGCGGACGCGACAGAGAGGTGCGTTTCGCGTCAGTGTTCCGTGCGGGTGTCGGACCCCGGGGCTTGTGGGGCCGGTCCCGGCCTGCACCTGTGTATCGCCAGCCCGCGTCTGCAGGGGGGGAGAGGCTGCGGCGGGGTGACTTGCTTCGGGAACGCTGCGGCCGCGCGCCAGGCGCCGCCGATTGCGACCGCGTTGCGCTGTAGCTGCTGCTTCCCTGCACACACAAACAAGTCCTTAAACACCTCTACGCACAACCTGAGAGCATCGGTAAACATGGGCGGGTTGTGGCGGCCCGCGTTTACGAGAACCAAAGTCAACTCACTCGGTCCCTCGTCATTCCCGCCGCTCGAACTCTGCCTACCGGTGACATATCGCGTCTACTGCGTCGTGATCCGTCGATGTCCATGCGCTGCGTAAATAACATAACTTGTACTTTTGTTTCAGGTCCCGATTGTTACTTTCAAGCAATTACCTAAGTTGTTAAAAATTATACGGGTGTGAAACAGGTCCCGCCCATGTTTATTCGTTAATATGGCAACTACTTCCAAATATTGTGATATTCACCTCATGGGAATGTGGCGGTGGACTCGAGCTTGAAGCAAGGCTGGACAGTGAGTGATGTCTGCGCATTTCACATTCACTCGGCGTATCAGAGTCTGATAGTCGTGATGTTGACGTCGACGGCGGGGACAAATGCTCTCCGTCCGCCTCGTCATCACGGTACCGCTGCAAAAGAAACACTTTTAAATGATAGGACTGAATGTGCTTCAGAAAAGTAAAATTTATTCCACGAACAACTAATGTAATCGAAGAGTTTATCTGAACATTGGAAACTTTTACGATTCTTAAGTGTCAATGCCGCTCAGTGTGATTGAAGAGGTTTTTTATTTTCTTAATTTCTAGATTTAAATGAGGGTTACGGGTAAAAATCCCGTAATTTGTTATATTCAAAAGATGGGAAATTTTATCCAGATTCAGAAAATATATACTTTGAATGGGGTTTTCATACAAAATTCGCGAAAAATAGACTAAAACGCATGACTCGGCGAAAAGCGCTTATTTCTTGCTAAAAGCCACTGGCGCTTGTAGCGTTTCGCTCGTTTTCGCACTAGCACGGGAAGAGATAGGGGATCTTCTATTTATATTCAATAAACCAACAGCTTCTTATTACGGTTTACTCGGTTACTCTTTTCTTTTAACACGTTTCACTCCTATCACAGTTATTTACTTAGGCGATTAGTAAATGTTTTAGCGTCCCTGTTACTCTATATGCGAAAAAACCCTCAGTGCGAGAGGGCCGGATTCGAAGAAAAGTAGCAAAATTACGGTTTTTTATTAATATACTATGTATATTCAAGTTGCTATCAAAATTTCGTTTAACCAGGTCCTGGATACTGTTAAAACCCATCTTATAAATTATAATCGTAGTCCATATGTCATTCCAAATTGTTAAACCAGAAGAAATGGTGTTAAAAAGGACCTCATTTCAATAAATATTTGTATCGAGCCGAATTTATCCAATCGCGTTTCTACTTAACACATCCCTAGAAAAAGATTCCAAAAATAATATCCTATTTTATCAAAATAATAAAGCCGATTCTGAAGGCTTTAATTTTAGTTTTAGTGCTGTCAAGACTTAAATTTTTCCAAAGTAATTTAGCTTCTGATATTAACACTTATGAACTATTTTGCAATGATGAAAATTTAGTTTTGACAGCACTAAAACTAAAATTAAAGCCTTCAGAATCGGCTACAAAACCTTCTTTACTGAAGTAGATATGTAAGTTCTAAAAGTGTCGGTATTTTTTCCGCGGCGCCTTAAGAGTGGTATCGCAGCCGGATTGTAAAAAACCCGCCTTTTTCTAATTAATCGAAACAGAACACTTAAATTCAAAATTCACTCAAAAGTTATTCAACAAAACCTTATTACCTATGTATGTTGCCATCGCAACGTTTCTGTTGGTTTCTCTAAATTTTTTTTTTTTTTTCAAAGTTTATAAAGATTTTCGATTGCCAACTAATAACGAGCCAAATTTAGACTGATGACGGGCAGCGGCGTCACTGGTGCGAGGGTTCTGGCACCGCGCTCACCAACCCGCCTGCCCAGCGTGTGTGAGTATGGGCAATTCTTCCAGGATGACCGCCGGGAGTGGCAAAGTACTGGAAAGGCTTGTGTCCAGCAGTGGACGAACTAGGCTGATGGATGGATGGATGAACGACCCAAATAGTCCTTCAACCTAACTATACCACCTAAACCTATTATCTAACTATATTACAGCACTTACACTAAAAGATGACTCTTCATGCGGCTTCAACGTGTACCAATTTGGTTCGTGGTTCATCATCACATTGTCCAGGTCCAGGAGAACTTCCCCAAGGAAATCGTTGGGACCATACCGGTTGAGATCCCATACTGTGACCTGTAAAAAACCACGTATGCTAGAAACACTTTCCATATTTTTTTCAGGTAGTAGTTGACTCAACATATTTGTGCAAAAACTCTTGAAATTTAGGAAGCCTCGCCTTAACTTGGAAGAAAATAAATTAAGTACAGATCTGCTAAATATATAATGTACATTGAAATCTTCGCCACTGTTCCATTCCATGCTCTAAACTTATTAGAGAGAAAATAGGAGTTAAAGTCATTTTAGAACATGTGCAAAAAATCGATACCATTATGGTTGTATACAGTGTGAGTCCCGCTTAAGTGCACATATGAATTTGGGTAAAACTAGACCCAATTTTATCGACAGAAAAAATAATAAAAATATCTAAAAAAAAAATATTGTTGTAATAGACCTTTTTATTTTGCTATCAGCGACTGAGGACCATTTGTAAAGGAAAGGTTGTAATTTTTTAATCAAGTGCTTGAGTTAAAACAAAAACGGTAATGATTTTTAACAACGGGCAGTGACGATTTAATTACAATTAACCTAAAAAAAATCAGCATCAATTAAAAATAAGAAAGAATTTACGGAAAATGTTTTTTTTTTCAGTGCTTTTTCAATAATAGCAAACATTCTTAGAATAATGCCCAGTTAACCCCCAATTTTTGTTACTTTAAGTTAAACTGTGTTATATCAGCTTTCATAAAATAAAAATACCACGTTTCTATCCCAGACAGAACATTTTCAATGACCGGTTAAACAAAGGCACTCTGAGCGTACGTATTTAAAAAAAAATTTTTGTTATTTTTTTATTATTTTTCCTGTCGATAGAATTGGGTCTAGTTTTACACAAATTCATATGTGCACTTAAGCGAGACTCACTGTATAGCAAAACGAACGGGCACAATCTGTCAAACAATATACAAATAGAAAGCGGAAATACGAACTTTGCCGAAGAGAGACGAAGATTCATACAAGCATTATTTAAAATTTAAATGGTTCTACTGTAATATATTGATTCTGCAGCACACCTCTAAAGTCCTTTTCTTGATATCCGTGATCCTAATCCCGCAATAAACGAAGGTTTGGTTCCACCGTGGCTCTAAGGTGTTCGCGAGGGTTTTGGTCCTTCGCTTACTCTTCTCGCTTTTGTCGGGCAAAAGGAATATCTTGGCGTAGGGACACCGCGGGGAGCCGTCAGTTCTAGGGCTGAGGCCTGATGCTGACACGACTGTCACTAAAAGCTGAAGAGCGCTGATGTCGAAGTAGACTTTTAACTGTGGAAAATAAAAAAAAGTGTTTGTTAGACTCGAACAGTAGTTCTGTATGTCAGGAATATTGAAATTTTTAGGTCAGCGCTCTCTAAAATTTGCACCCCAACGGTAACTGATTGTAACAGCGTATGTAAGTATATCATGTAGCTAGCAAATAAATAATTAATTATAATAATTATATTTTCTTATATTATAGCGCGACAGTTGCTAGTGGAGGTTGAGAATACAACGCCACGACATGAATCCAATCCGGTGTTTCGTGTAGCTATGGACTGTAAAATGCAATACACCCACGTTTCACCAACCACTAATACGTCCCCGCGTGATGGGTGGTAAGCCCTATCGCCACACTTCGGGCACAAACTGGACCCACAGCTTAAGAGGAAGGCCTGCCTAGAATTTTTTTATTACCCCTCCAGCACAAAGAGTCCAAATAGCAAAGACCTTATTTGTTTTTAATAGAGGCGATTATATGTTGGTTCATTGGCTTCTTTTTCTTGGACGCGTGATACTAATGATCACGCAGCGAAACAACAAATTGGTGTGTTTTTAGCTAATACTGGAATATTTTGTAAGCAAAAAAATATTGGATTTAAGTAGAATCCCTTCATATTTCTATTACCTATTATATGAATAAAAAACTCAAAAACTCTTAGCCGCGTTCTTGAAACGAACGTTTGAAAACCGAAAAAACGAGGTTGGAAAACATTTTTTTTTGACAAAAGTATAAATCTTAATACTTTGTTTTAAAGTAGAATCCCTAGATAAAATATCAATATATCAAATATATTTTTTTCAATACAAGGAGAGTCCGAATTTCTTTAAACGAATCCTCGAAAGACTGGCGTTCTCTAGGCTCTAGGCTCATGTATAGTCTTAACGTGCTTTCCGAAGCAGGAATACCTAGCACAAATCCGGCCCTAAGAGTTTTGAACCCGTAACATCCGGATTAGTAATCGAGTTCTCGAACCACTAGACCGCAGAGGCGGTTAAGTGGAAGTAAAGTCAGGTTGAGAAATATATAATAATAAAAATGTTCAACTGTCAACTGTAGTGACCTGTGACACACTTAGTGGTCTTCAGTAACCTGAATGTATATCAGTCGCTTAGCGCAAGGTGCATAACTTAACTTTGTTTCTCTTGTATAAAATTATATCCAATATCCAATTATATCCATTTGCCATTTGACGCCGATAGTTTAGTATTAGTGAGGTTTATTAAGCAAGAGTTTGAAATTGTAGATATACATGTAGATAGTCATGATCTTCTCAAAACCATTTTAAAATGCTGTTTTAATTTTGTTTGGACAAGATCATGTCTAATAGTGCATTACATTTCAAACTTATGCTTTATAAACCTCACCAATACTGAACCATTGGCGTCAACTGCCACATACCACAATGTTTTTCAATTTTTAACTTCTAACTAAGAAATACAAAGTTAAGTTATGCATTTTGCGCTAAGCGACTGACTTTACAGCATGCGAAAGAGATGTTGAAAAAAATTTTTTTTTACTTACTTGTATCATTTCTTATTGACAATCTGCTCAAGTAAATGTCTAGAAATAGCAATGAACTTATACATAGCAAAGCTTTCAGAAACAATGTCTTTTTAAGCTAGAATTTTAAATCATGCCAAAAGCGACCATTTTTAGCAAAAGTTAAAATTTTAGCTCATCGAATACTTCTATGAAAACTATGCTATGTAAAAATAGTTCATTGCTATTTCTAGACATTTACAGATTTTCAATAATTATTCTAGCAAGTAAAAATTTTTTTTTTTCTACGGTGGCAGTTTTCTTTCGCATGTTTTAACGCCTTAATGTGAGTGGCCTAATATATGTATTAACGATTGGTGATTAAAGTTAAACAGATTGTTAACTTTCTTTAAGGAGACGATGTTCTCATTTAAGTTTATTTTAAAAACTTGTAATAATTGGTATTTAACTAAAAGACTATCTCTAAATGGCATAGCACCTCAATGTCAATATTTTTTTAAACTGTGTATTTTCTTTAACCGAATAGAAAAAAAAAGAAGTTTTCAGACTAGTCCCGTCGTGATTGCTAGTATTAATCGTTCGCTGTCGTAAATTGTGATGAGTCAGCAAGCGATATTTAAGGCTATTGTTGTTCAATAATTACTTAGTAACCTGATGAGGAAAGTAATGCATTTATTTAAACAACTTTCGGCGACCATAATGTCATATTAGATAATAATTGTGTCAAAACATATGTATGGCGTGACAACCATTTTCATTGTTTTAAAGTTTGTCTTTTAAATTTTTTTTTTTTTTCGCTTATGTAATTATAAAATTATTAGCTTTTGCCCGCGGCCATTGGCGGATACAGAGGTGGATAATCCCCGCTTAAAAACACGCTTTACAAGGGAAGCCGCCACTCGGCAGTAAAATTTTTGAACGGTTTTGAAAATAAACAATGGTTATGTAGTTTTTCGATGTTAAAAAAAAAATTAATGAGGTTAAAAAATAATAATGAAAATTAATCTTAAAAATAATGCTAGATAACCATGAGAATAAAAATAAAATACAAAAAGATTACTCCGCCGTAACAGTGCTGTGAGACACTGCCGTGACCAGGATTCGAACCTGGGTTACTACGGCCACAACGTAGGGTCCTAACCACTAGACGATCACGGCTATCGGAGCGATAACGATGTTTGCGAAAATTGACAATACATTCACCTCAAAATATGCTGAGTACTTTCACCTCTTCGAAGTGGTATGATTGCATTCTTGCCCAACCTTGCGGAAAAGATTTTATTGTATTCTTTTTAACTGTAAATTGATTTTGTTTTTATTTTTTTAGTTACGCAGTTTAAATTTTTCTAAGAAAAAAAAAGATAATCTTGACATATTTAATTAACTCGAACAAAATTGACTTAAAAACCTTTTTACTTTTTTTCCAGGTTAAGAAATAAACCTGACTCCTGACTAAATGAGACTAAGTTCCACGAAACAAACAAATAAAACAATAATTGAGCGTCTTGTTAGACATTTCATTCAAAATTGTTACATGAGAAAAAAATACAAGCAATAAATTTACATTGCGTTTAAATAAACTTATTACTTGCTTACTTTACTGAATAAAGTGTTTGATTGACAAGTTTAATTCTCAAACATTTTCATGAATCATCCATTATATAACCATAAAATTATTTATAGCACACCGTGCGTAAAATGACCGCTTTACGCACGTGCGTAAAGTCGGCATTTTCCGCACTTGTGCTATAAAAAATTATACGAAACTCGTGCGAGAAACTTTTTCTCGACTCGTGTGATTGCAGCACTCGCCTTCGGCTCGTGCCGCAAACTCACACTCGTCAGAAAACGTTTCATCGCTCTCGTATCGTAATGTACTATTCTCTTTTTACTTATCCTACATAAAAATGGTTAACTACTGACTCGTGCGAATAAAGAGAATAATAATTTAGTGGACAGATGAAAGAAGAATGACGAAAGAATATACGGTGCGCAAGTGGAAGGTAGAGCTCCGATGTATGCCGACCAAATTGGCGACATACTAAAGAACAGTCACGTCAAAAGCATCTGGGAAATGATGGATGTATATAGAAGAAGCGAAAGAGGTGTAACAATGTGGTAGCCGGTTGAAATCTGCATTTTCTGCCTATCACTCTGGGAGACAAGCGTGTGTGTATGTACCTATATTTATTTATAACCTTAATTTATAATTGAAGCTCAATCTTCTTACTTGTATCCGTCCAGCGACGCTGGCGTTGTGATGATTGTATCGTCGCGGACGACGACGCGAGTGCACGTCTGGAGATCCCGGTGACGTCACCAGGACACTCGGCTTCTCACACCCTCCCATTACCTCCGTGTACACTTCTGCAAATTACATCCCAGTGAAAATATTAAACTTAGCACACGCATGTTAGAACGCTTTCCACTTAGCATGTACTCGAAACTGCACAAAGTTAAAACCTTTGGGGCAATATAAAACTAAAATGACCTTCAAATCATGACAGTGATGATGAAAAGTTGGGTATACCTTTATGAGTTCGCCAAGGCTGCGCAGGCGGGCGCATGGCAGCCATCGGTCGAGAAACGACCAGCTCTACATGAGAGTCATGCTTGCTATCGGCCACGACCGCCGCCACATCGTCCGCGCTCCGCCCCTGTAGGGCTATCCCGTTCCATTGTAATACTTCGTCGCCTGTCGTAGAAGAATATTTCTGTAGATGTCGCTCTTTTATCCTGATTTCAAGGGACTTTCCCGACCAGTCTAATGAAAGCTTTTGTACAAGACTTTTGTACAAGCTCATAAAAGCAAATAATTGAATAACATTTCATAAATATTGGGTGCAATTTTGTGCGTTCACACGTTTTCATCAAAATGATATGGAACTTTAAACGTAACAAACATCGTACCTATCCTAAGTTGCCCTTCCAGGTCTGCAATCGAGCCTTTCTTGACTTTCTCGACGATCGCTCCACGGGTCCCGTCTGGAAGCAGCTTCCCGCCGATAACCTTCAGTCCAAGGATCGAAGGTGAAGAGTGGGAGCTTCCTTCCACGATGCTCTTCCGCAGCATCATGTGGCCGATCATCCGAGTGCCGTCGGCCGACACCTGCCAGCTCTGCGGGAACTATCCGGCAGTTTAGGCTACTTGCGTCACCACTTAACTAACATTAAGAACAAGAAGGCTCGATTCCAACAGCGAAGTAAACAAGGACGCATTTACAATGAAGGTGTGTGGGCGAAACATGTAGATAGAGGTGCACATTTAGTAGAGTCAGTGCATGCGCGTCAATGCTATCGTGCAGCAGCCAAATAGGTACATAGGGACGCTTACGACACCCTCTAAAAGTAACCGAAGAAGTTAAGAACTGGTACGGCGTCTATTACCTAAGGTTTATTGGTCTTAATTTTTTCTCCCCAGATAATCATTACTCGAGCGTGACAAATTGCTACAACTAATCAAAGGATAGAAGAACTGAAGCTTGGAATGTACCTTAGGGCAATCGCCCCTGTTCGAGTCCTCGCTGGAAGTGAAGGTGCTAGAGGTGTCGATGCCTGAGTCTTTGGTCGCGGAGTCTTGGCTGGTCTGCCGTTCCGACTCCCACCGCAAGGAAGCCCAGTCCAGCGGCCCGCCCGAAGCGTCCCGACCGCCGCGGGGAAACGTCGCCGCCCCTTCGTGCCCGTCGAAGCGGACTGTCTTTTTTCTTCTCTCCGTAAAGCGTCGGTTATCCGCAGAATCCTCCCATAGATAGGCACTCTTGTAAACGGCTCGCTCGACGCGGGGCCCTTCATCGGGCGCGTAGGGTCGCAGGTAGGCGCCCTCGCCGTCGTCACGCGCCCGCCATCGGCAATCCGTCGCCGAGTCGAAACTGCGGCCGGCACCGGTGGTCGGCGCTCTCGTCTCGAACGGACCCCGAACCTCCGTCTCGTACCCGGCCGCCGAATGATTAGTCAAATTGTAATAATTGTTGACAGCCACGCTGGAGCTGCGTAGATGCGGATGCCTCAGAGGTCCACACCCCTCTAGTTGTCCTATGGATGAGATCGTTCAAATAGAAGCTAGCTAACTCACTCGCTGAGCGCGGCCTGCGAGCGGTGGTACCGTGTCGTCGCGCACGTACGCGCCCGCACGACCCCTGTACACAACACTTATAACACCCTACGTGCCTATTCCGACACTACCTACACAACTGTGACTCAAATAAACTTACATCAAACACCCAATATGTGTCCCTTTAGCATCAAAATAAACAAATCAAAAGCGGTGATCACGCCAAGCGGAAAGAATGTGTGTCAACTCATTCAATTTGTAACATATAAAACAACAATCAGAAATAAAGGATACGATTACAAAAATCTAACGAATTTGGAGATATTGTCAAATCAAGTACACTTCTTTTCGCCTAAGCATGCGGTTTGCTTGAACCACAAACTATTAACAGGGAAATTGCTCTGCCTCTCTTGTTATTAAGCTAAGTTGTGAAGAGTAATAAGCTAGTTTCTGGTTCAAACTGTTTCATCGGAAGTACATTCACAAGTAAATTTATATCAACTTGTCAAATATAAACCATAAATTATGACTACTTTATGTTTATTTCCAGTACTTTGCGAGTGAACTTCCTCATGAATAAAAAGGCAGTTCGTCATCGAAAAAAGAAGGACAGGTTTTTGAAATTGAACAGCGATATCATAGTCGATCGATCAGAGAAGGAAGTAGTAGATTTTGCGGAAACGATAAATGAAAACGATTACTGATACACAAGTTCCAGCAGTATATTACAACGCATATGTCCCGAAAAACCCTCTCACCGAAAAGAACTTTTTCATTTTCTCGTCTAAAGTGACTCGACGCTGTCCCTGCCCCTTGGAACTCTCCGAGCTGCTCCTATCTCTATTACCTGCGAACACAGGGACGCGGGGTCAGCGGGGGCGAACATAGAGACGTGGGGCGAACATAGGTGTGACGTCACCATGACGCGACTTTGTGGCGGCGGGCGCGTACATGCGCGCATCAAACGCTCGGGGACCACTCTACCAGATGACTCTACTTTCAGTTCACATACACCTTTTACCCATTTTCTTTTGGTGGAATAGAAACTAAGAAGTAACAGTCATTGCATTGCTTTAAATCTCGCAAATAAATAATCAGTTGTAAGATTTAAAGCAGCGTTTTGAAAGACAACAGTTAACACAACATCTTGTATCTGAAAGAGGTACTGATTTAGTTTCAGGACTAAATGAACAGATTTGATGGAAGGTTCGAATCAAGTTTAGGTGCTCTAAGATTAAGTATAATATGGTATGGTAGTCCTATTGCTTCAAAAATAATCAAGTATTAAAGGTAAAACTAGGAAAAATCCCCGCACGGAACACCTAACTTTATGATAACGATGGTATGACGATGAGCGTTATAGAGTCGTTATGTAAGTCTTCACGTGTTTCAGATGTGAAGTTATGTGTATCGGGTTCTGTGTAGTGTTGTGATGTCAGTGTGTGTAGGAGTGACAAACAAAAGAGGAGCGTGTGAGGCGGACAGGTCGGGGGTGTCGCTCGAGGAGCGGGGGGTGTCGATTAGCGTGAGCGTGCAGTACTTACCGCGGTCGCGGTACTCGTCGTTCTCATCGGAGATACATTCGGCAGCCTCGTCGTCCGAGGAGGACGAGCGCGGGGGCAGACCGGGGTGCAGGGGGAGGGAGTGTGCCCCGGGAGGCAAGTGCGGCAACATCGCATGTTGGTGATGAGACATCGGTTCTCCCGAGTCTTCAACGCCGTACGCAGCCTTCTGGCGTGGATGAACTAAGTGCGGATGAGTCCGCGCCAGACCTTCCAGCTCCCCGTAGCACCGCGGCTCCTGCTGGCTGTACTGTCGTCGCAGCCCCGAGCCTGACCTCTGCAGTGGATGATTCTCCTTCTCAGCAGCACTATGAGCTCGCTCCAACTTTGGTCGTTTATCCAGTGACGCATCCAGTGGCGGAGCGAGTCCAGCACGCATGTCAGACTCCATCGCACGCCATAGCACCGCATCTTGGGCCGTGCCTTTATGTATCCACTGGCCAGTCTTCGATAGCAGCTCCTGCTTCTTGCGACATAGTATGCAGACCCAAATCACCTGCCAAGTAATCATTAATATTTACACAGTCTCTAGCACCACCATGCTTATTGAAGCTTCATTTAGACGTACCTTGTTGGAGCGAAGAGTGACTTTCCCGCCGCATCTAGCGCAGCATCTGACCCTGCAGTAGTGGCAGGAGTGGCCGACGCCGTCTGCGAACTTGGTCTTCAGACAGATGTGGCAAGTGGCGGCCAGCTCGACGCCTGCTGCTCGCTGCATCTCGTTCCTTGTGCGAATCGTTTGTTCCAGCACTGCTACTTCGTCTTGTTTGCGTCTGTGATGAAAGAAGAAATAGTTGAAAAAGCTGTTTTCATTACGGGTGAGACATAATGCATATAATGCAGATTCATTCATCGTTCGGTCGCGGTGAAGTCCAGTTGTGGTTCGTGTACTCGCTAGTGTTGCTTCAATCTTGCTATCTTCTGCAATCAAAGTTGGTCTTTATCTGCCTTAGCTTAAGGTCGTTTTTTGTTTGAAGTGAGTGAACGCGATAAGCCGAGAACATTCCATCCATCAACCGGTTTCTGATCCGCACTGTGAAAATTACTGTTTATTTGTCAATTATTCCTACATATTCAACATGGATTGTTTCATGTGCAAAGAAACTGACATTGATGTTATAAAATGCCGTGGGTGTTCAAAGTCCAATTGTTATTCGTGCTCTGGTATGAAAGAAAGCGTTTATCGCCGTATGAACACTGCTGCCCGACAGAAATGGCGTTGTCCGACGTGTTTATCCTCGACTCATAAACCTTTGCCTACTCCAAACCAGCCCAAAGGAAACACTCCGCAGTCTCTCATCGATGAGAATGAAGTAGTATCCTTGTCGTCCATTATGAAGGAGATACGTGCCCTTAGATGTGACATGAACGACTTAAAAAATATCGAATTCGTTTCGATGTCTGCTAACATCTCGAAGATTGATTGTAAAATTTCAACAATAAATAAGACTCTGGAGAATTTTAACTCACGGCTGACTACTTTAGAGGAAAAGTCATCAAAGATTGTTGGCATGGACGCAAAAATTAAGGAGTTTGAAACTAGAATACAGTTTTTATCAGTTGAAAATGATAAGATGAATCAGTATAATCGCATGAACAACATCGAAATTTCGGGAATACCTTACAGGAAGGGTGAAAATCTGATTAATATCGTTAACGATCTGTGTCTTAAGGTAGGCTTGTCCTTGGAGAGTGACATTGACTGTATACACCGAGTGCAGCGCTATCCTGCTCGTCCTGGTAGCAAACAACGGGGTATGGACACATCGCCCGAGAAAACCATGCTAAGGGACCCTGCGGTTATTGTAAAATTTACTCGTCGTCACTCAAAAGACGCCCTCTTAGCGGCGGTGCGCGCGCGTCGTGGTATTCTGTCTTCTGACGTGGGAATCGAAGGGCCACCACGCCCTTTGTACCTCAATGATCATCTTACGCCCAGAAACAAAATGCTGCTAAAAAGTGCCAGGGATTTGAAAACAGAGAAGGGGTATTCCTACTTGTGGATTAGGAACTGCACCATCAATATGCGTAAAGAAGACAATGCGCCCGTAATAAAAATTGCAAGTGAGAGTGACTTACTAAAGATTAAATGACTGTTATTCCTCTTATTTGCTTTATATTCTTACACACTTTGTCACTTAAATGTTTACTCAGTGAATTTAATTATTAAGTTTTCATCACTTCACAACAAAATAATAAAAGGTACGTTGGCTTGTAATGTGCATTTTGTAGTAATTCAAAGTATTATTTGTAATTGCAATGCTAATTTATCAATTTTGTTTATCTTTGTGATCCTTACTAGAAAAGATTCTTGTATTTATATTGCTAACATACTCATGATTTTGGCACGAAATTATAAATTATCAATTGTATTAAAAGTTGCATCTGAACCTCCCCTAAAAATTCGGCTTTTAATGCCGACCCCATTAATATTTTTACTTTTGTACTGGCTTTGTCTAAATTGAACGTTTATTACCAGAATGTGAGAGGTTTAAGAACGAAATCTGATACTTTCTTCGCTAACATATTGAACAATAGCTATGACGTCATCTGCTTAACCGAAACCTGGCTTAATCAGGATTTTTTCGATTCAGAATACTTCGATAACAGGTATTGTGTATACCGATGTGATAGGGATCCAGCTGCCAAAGGCCTCGACCGAGGAGGTGGGGTATTGGTCGCGGTTCGTCGTGGTCTACCGATTCAGCTGAGAACCGAGTGGTGTGCATCAGCTCCCGCTGAAGAAGTTTGGCTTTGCCTAGAACTGGAATGCGTAAGTATGCCTAGCCGCTCCCTCGTGCCCTGTCACTCAAGTATTTCTACTACAACCGCTGTTAACTATAATAAAAAACACTCCGTTCGTCTAAATATAGGGTGTACTTATGTTCCACACGGTGATGATCAATATGATAACCTTAATTGTTTTCTTGATAAGGTATCAGAGCTTATTGTTGAATTCCCAGATGAGTTGTTCTTCATTTCAGGGGACTTTAATGTTACACATGCCATGTGGGAATCAGTTTTTGACTCAAACCATTTATATATAACAAATCCTAACTCTGACAAATTTGTTTCTCTAATTTCTGATTTTTTAGGTATTACTGGATTACATCAATACAATTCACACGTCAATATTAATGGTAGAATACTTGACCTTATTCTCTGTAACTTTGATAGCACTGTTAATATCTGCTCCGCTCCACTCGTCAAAGAAGATCGACACCACAAATCCTTAGAAATAGACTTACACATATCTTACCAGGACACGTTAAGGGAAAAAACCCGCAAGAAATTACTATTCTTTTCTGCTAATTATACTGATATTCGTAATGCTATTTCTGCTATCGACTGGGAACCTATGCAATCAATGAACACGGAGGATTCAGTAAATTATTTTTACTCAAAATTATTTACCATCATTGATGCACACGTGCCCACACGCATAGTGAGTAACTCGTCTGGCTATCCAATTTGGTACACAAAACCGTTAATTAAATTAACTAGAGAAAAACGTAAATTTCATTCATTATGGAAAAAATTCAATAATCCACTAGATTATCAGACTTTTAAATTACTAAGATCAAGAGCGGCCAAAATGGAAAGAAAATGTCATAAATATTATATTGATTTCGCTGAAGAAAAAATTAAATATTTTCCTAAGTATTTCTGGACGTATATTAAAAGCAAAAAATCGTCAAATGAGTTGCCCGATGCCATGCATCTCAATGATGTATATTCTAAAGACGGGGCGGAAATCAGTGAATTGTTCAATAGCTATTTTCAATCAGTCTTTGAACCATATGATGGGTTGGCTCTTGACCCACCGATATCTGAGCATACCGAAGCTCCTGTTGATATGTCATCTGTGGATCTCTCTGAAAAACATGTTTTTAATTGCCTTAACTCAGTTAATATCTCTAAAGGGGCAGGCCCTGACGGTGTACACCCATTATTTATCAAAAAATGTGCAAATGAACTATCTCCTCCCTTATCTCTCATATTTATTAAGTCTTTAAATGAAGGTCATTTTCCCACAGTATGGATGCGTGCTCTTATTACCCCAGTTTTTAAGGGCGGCGACAAACATGATGTTACCAAGTATCGCGGTATCTCCAAACTCTCAATGTTTGGGAAATTATTTGAAAAACTTATAACTAATCAGATCACTTTCACTTTATCGCGTCACATGCTGCCCCAGCAACATGGGTTCTTAAAAGAGCGTAGTGTAGAAACTAATCTCATTACGTTTGTAGACTACGTATTAAATGCAATGGATGATGGTTTTCAGGTAGATGCCGTGTATACGGATTTCTCGAAAGCCTTTGACAAAATTAAACATTCTACCTTACTAAAAAAGCTTTCCCAGATCGGTATACACGGTAACCTCTTTCGTTGGATCAAATCTTATATAGAAAACCGCTCGCAAGCAGTCTCGCTTAAAGGATATACCTCAAATTATCAAATTATTAGTTCTGGAGTCCCACAAGGTTCTCATTTGGGTCCCCTCTTATTTTCCCTTTACCTTAACGATTTAGACAAATTCATTGACCCATCTGGTTTTTTGTTGTACGCTGATGATGCAAAACTTTATCAAATAGTGTCTAAGCCTAGTGATTGCATCATGCTCCAAGCTAATTTAAATAAATTTATTGATTTTTGTAACCTTAATGTTTTATTCCTAAATGTAGATAAATGCTATACGATATCATTTTCTCGGAAACTCAACATAATTCATTATGATTATATGATATGCGGTAAAATTCTTAAACGAGTATCTCAAATTAAAGACTTAGGTGTAATTTTGGATTCCAAACTAGATTTCTGTGCCCATATTGATCATATCGTTACTAAGGCTTTTAAAAATCTTGGCATGATTCTTCGTTTGGGTAGAGCTTTTAAAAAGATAATGACATATAAAATGCTTTATTTCGCGTACGTGCGTAGTGTCCTTGAATTTGCTTGCATTGTTTGGAGTCCTATGTATAAAGTGCACATTACTAGAGTGGAAAGAGTCCAAAATAAATTTCTGAAAATTCTGGACTATCGTACTGGACATTTCTTTAAGGGTTATGTTGAAAGTGCCCAGCGAAATAACTTGCCATCTTTACAGCACCGACGATTATTACTTGATGTCTCGTTTTTGTTCAAACTTGTCAATAACCAAGTTGACTCACCTACACTACTTGAGAAAGTTCTATTTAAGGTCCCTCTTAAGTCCTACTCACGTTCTGGTAACCTGTTTTATGTTAAATTTGCTGGTACAAATTACGCTAAACACACCTTTTTCAGACGCAGCTTACAATTTTATAATAAGAACTTACAAGATTTAGACTTGTTCGCCCTAAGCCACCAATGTTTTAAAATAAATGCTCTTAAAGCAATATCTAAACTATAATGTGTTAATCTTATCTTAACCTCCTGAGACCCCACGTCATTTTTCTAGAACAAAATGCCGAACTCATATAGTCCCAATATTCAGATCAAGGTTTCCCAACTATGACCCATAGTCCTAGAACTAGAACAAAAATTTTGAACTAACCTAGGAGTTTTAAATTTCGCGTCATATAGGCGGATATGGTCTGTCGTGTTTATGAATAAGTTTATTTGTGTGGTAACACTGCTTTGAAGGAGATGACAGCGCTCTCTCTTTCATTGTGTCAAAAATTACCGAACGTGATGGCGCGCCGTCCCAGGAGAGGTTAGTTAAATCCATATTTATCCATGTTATCTTATTGTTTGCGTATATTCCTATTATTTAAATTCATAGATCATTATATTTTTTATGTGACAAAATCCATATTTGAAGAAAATTCTGCAGAAATTTACATTTTCTGTTAGGTTATGTTTTATTGTTCTAATAGTAGCACACTCGGTCGTACTTCTCAGTCAAGGTCTGATTATTTATTCCTTATATTAGACCATTGGGCCTTAGATAATACAATCAATTTTCAGCTTTAAAAGATGATGCTGTGTTGGACATTCTGTTGGAGTCAGATTATGAAGACGACGACATCAAATAAAGATCCATACGAAACAGACACACATGCATTTTGTTTTATTTTAACAGGAAATTGTTAAATATTACTTTTGTTTCGTAAGGAACCATTTAATTTTATTTTTATGTTGTGATAAAAAAGAACCTTTTTTTGCTGTACTTTTTGAGACTGATTTTGTGCTATGGTAGAATTTAATTACAATTTTTCTGTGATTTGAATAGTGACTAAATAGTTATGTATGCTTTATTTGTTGCAAAAATATTTCGTTTTTGTCTAGCAAAAAAAAAGTTGTTTTAAATGTATAACTTTTGAAACTAAATTTAGTTTGTTTGTAAGCTGATTAAAGAGTTTAAAAAATAAACGGCCTTTTAGTAAAATCTTGATTGATCGTATTGCGACCCGATGTTCCAAAAAAAGAACAAATAATTGTTGATTTTTTTTTTACATTCCTATATCACCATATTGATATTATAGTACCACCAAAATATTAAAGCTATCCCTAACGTAGTTAAGGAGATATATAAATTTATTGGGCTGGGACTATGCAGCAAAACTACTTATTCCTTTTATTGGGACACAGGGACTATCTTCAGAAGAAGCTTTAAAATCTTGGGTCTCAGGAGGTTATAACTACAATATTCACTTTGTCATAATATTTAGTATTCAAAATCCATTTTGATGTCTGTGTGATGTGCCTTTTGTGTTTATGTCTTATGTTGTTTACGTACTTTTGTAACTTTGCTTCTTAATTAAGTGTATTTGTTTTGATTGTTAATTTCAGGAACCTCCAGGTCTATTCTTTACTATTTTTAAATGTATTAAGATTTCTGTGTGACTGTTTGTGTTCTCAATAAAACAAAATAAAAAATAAAAAAAAAATTATAAAGGATATGCACTGTTAATTTATTGCTTTGTTGTTTGTTTTATTTAGAGCACCAATAATCTTCAGTTACATTAAGGACGCATTTTCGGCAAGGGTCAATGTGTTGAATAATTCGCTGTTTTTCGGCACAATTTGTCAAATGTTTTGTGTACCTTCAGATACCTTGACCTTAAAATCATCAACTATAGGGCTGAGGTTTTTTTCCAAAAAGCATCTATGCCGCTGAGGTTTACTTTTTCCGAACAACTTTTACTATGGAGCCAACCATGAAATCTCAAAAAAAAAATCTGCCCTGCCATACATTTCAGCTGAGCGGCATTGCATTTTTCTATGAAAAAGTTATTTTTTTTTTCGAGATACAGGGTTTGCTCCATAGTAAAAGTTGTTCTATACCATTGACTGAATAAGCTCTTCAAATATGGTTACACCTTTCTGTTACACGTTGTATATATTTTAAGCTATATTTACTTGCACTGCACCAATTCAAGATATCTTTGAAAAATACGAAACAATGTATGTCTCCCATTATTTCCAAAAATATAGGACCGGAAAATATAAAAAAGACCGTTCAATTGCGAGTCAGACTCGCGTACCTAGGGTTCAGTAATTGGACAGTTTTGGGAACTTTGTCATTTTTTTTCTCTCTTTTGTATTGGAAATATTTTGAACAAATTCACATTTTTTTTACATTGCTTTATGTGGGCAAATTAATGCTATTTTTTTGCCAAATTTCAAGTCTTTATCTTGCTAAAGTGCTAAAGTTATGAGGCTGTGACATACGGTCGGACGGACGGACGGACAACGGAGTCTCACCATAAAAGTTCCTTTTGTGCCTTTTAGGTACTACGGAACCCTAAAAATCAATAGAAGGGTATTATTTATTACATAGAGATGACAGGAAAATATAAACAAATGCACTTTTTGTAAGAAGGAAATTTACATTACTTCAACTATTTTTCCTTATTGAAATTATTTGGTATAATCAATAAAAAAAAATGACAGGCAAAATTTTACTGACCATTTTCCTGACTTTCCCCAAAACTGTCAAAATAGGGAACCCTAGCGAGTCTGACTCGCTCTTGACCTGTTTTTATTCATCTTCTAAATGCAATAGTCGTCCTAATTGTTCTTTAGCTGATATGCCATGGGGATACGTTTTGAAAAACGCGGGTCTACCGCGTAATTCTGATTTTCGTCAACATCAACTTGAGATTGAAATTTTACGTGCGTGCGACGACGCCCGCCTAACATGCCATCTCTATCGCACGCACGTAAAATTTCAATCTCAAGTTGATGTTGATGAAAATCAGAATTACGCAGTAGACCCACCGATTCGGTAGTTCCGAAGATAAGCCTTGTCAAACAGACAAACTTACGACCGTTTACGGTTCTTCAATATATACAGGTATTGCATAGTATATCCAAATATAGAATGTCACAAATAAGATACTTGGGACTAATGTTCAATTTCAAATAGTTTATTTTGCAAAATAAGTATACATAATACACTTTTTACACGTCAAATTTAATCTAATAAAAATATATGTAATCTATCTATCTAAATATATAAAAGAAGAACCTGACTGACTGACTGACTGACTGACTGACATATCAACGCACAGCCCAAACCGTTGGGTCTAGAGATTCCAAATTTGGCAAGTAGGTTTCTTTAGAGGTCTAGGGGTGCACTAAGAAAGGATTTTTCAAAATTCACCCCCTAAGAGGGTGAAACGGGGTCCAAAGTTTGTATGGGGAAACAAGAATAGTTAGACTATTTTATTCGAAACTTCACAGGAGTACTCTTATCAATAAATGAGTAAATACGTGTTTCAGGATTTTTCAGAATTCAACCCCTAAAAGGGGGAAACGGGGTAGCAAATTCTGAAAATCAACATGGGTATCGTTTGTATGGTTTATCGGGTCGCTGATCACGAAAACGACTACGATTTTAAAATACAACGTAATGGACGTGAAATACCATCATCCCCTGTTGGGGTGCGATGGGGTTTAAATGTTGAAATGTGTAAATATCAATATGGGTGCCGTTTTTATGGTTTGTTGGGACGTTTATTATGAAAATAAATATATAAAAGAAGAACCTGACTGACTGACTGACTGACTGACTGACATATCAACGCACAGCCCAAACCGTTGGGTCTAGAGATTCCAAATTTGGCAAGTAGGTTTCTTTAGAGGTCTAGGGGTGCACTAAGAAAGGATTTTTCAAAATTCACCCCCTAAGAGGGTGAAACGGGGTCCAAAGTTTGTATGGGGAAACAAGAATAGTTAGACTATTTTATTCGAAACTTCACAGGAGTACTCTTATCAATAAATGAGTAAATACGTGTTTCAGGATTTTTCAGAATTCAACCCCTAAAAGGGGGAAACGGGGTAGCAAATTCTGAAAATCAACATGGGTATCGTTTGTATGGTTTATCGGGTCGCTGATCACGAAAACGACTACGATTTTAAAATACAACGTAATGGACGTGAAATACCATCATCCCCTGTTGGGGTGCGATGGGGTTTAAATGTTGAAATGTGTAAATATCAATATGGGTGCCGTTTTTATGGTTTGTTGGGACGTTTATTATGAAAATGGCATCGATTTTGCAATTTAATATAGTGGACATGAAAATTCTTGAAAGTATGTGTGCCAGAGCAAATTGGCTATAACCGGCGGACAGACAGACAGCCACACAAGTGATCCTATTAGGGTTCCATTTTTTCCTTTTGAGAAATCTATCGATCTAAATATATAAAAGAAGAACCTGACTGACTGACTAACTGACTGACTGACTGACTGACTGACATATCAACGCACAGCCCAAACCGTTGGGTCTAGAGATTCCAAGTTTAGCAAGTAGGTTTCCTTAGAGGTCTAGGGGTGCACTAAGAAAGGATTTTTCAAAATTCACCCCCTAAGAGGGTGAAACGGGGGTCCAAAGTTTGTATGGGGAAACAAGAATAGTTAGACTATTTTATTAGAAACTTCACAGGAGTACTCTTATCAATAAATGAGTAAATACGTGTTTCAGTTTTTTTCAGAATTCAACCCCTAAAAGGGGGAAACGGGGTAGCAAATTCTGAAAATCAACATTGGTATCGTTTGTATGGTTTATCGGGTCACTGATCACGAAAACGACTACGATTTTAAAATACAACGTAATGGACGTGAAATACCATCATCTCCTGTTGGGGTGCGATGGGGTTTAAATGTTGAAATGTGTAAATATCAATATAGGTGTCGTTTTTATGGTTTGTTGGGACGTTTATTATGAAAATGGCATCGATTTTGCAATTTAATATAGTGGACATGAAAATTCTTGAAAGTATGTGTGCCAGAGCAAATCAGCTGTAACCGGCGGACAGACAGACAGCGACACAAGTGATCCTATTACGGTTCCATTTTTTCCTTTTGAGAAATCTATCGATCTAAATATCCACAATCTATCTATCTGTCTATCTATCTATATCCAAGCAAAATATATTTTAAACGGAAGTTAGTGCATTTCTAGGGGTTGGACCACGGTATGCCAAAAAAAGTTTTTCTTTTAATGTCAAAACTTTGACGGCCTGTATCGCCCAAACGGCTGGAGTTAGATCCATGTTGATGGGTGTCTAGGAAAAGGTCTCGACTGTCTGCCGAAAGTGTCAAAACTTTACAGGCCCATATCTCCCAAATGGCTCATGCTAGACCCATGTTCATAGTAGTCTAAGAAAAGGGCTTGGCGAGGTCTAGATGACTGTAAAAAAAATGAAAGTTTTCTTTATTATAAAGTTCGTCTGTTTCGAAGTTAGGATCTTTAAATTTTGTGTTTAGACTGACAATTGAAAATTACTTTATACGTGTCTCAGCGTTTGTGATAAATCCAACCCCGAAGGGGTGAAAAGGGGGATGAAGTTGTTTTCGGAAAGTCTTTCAATTTCAAAGTAAAATGACTAAATTTGTTATTTAGGCTGTCCGTCTGTCCGTCCGTATAAACGGGAGACTTGGTAAGTGGTCAAGACCAAGGTGCAATGACCCTTTTAGCGAAAAAAACAAAATGAAATTTGTGCCCTATACTAATTTAAGAATAACTCTGAGTCAATTAGTATAGGAAACCTATTGTTTTTATTGTGTTTTTTCTCAAAGAGGGTCACTGACCACTTACCGAGTCTTTAGTATGTATTTTTGGCTATATAATTAGAAGTGACCTAATGTATGTATCTCACAAATATTGCAAGTATTAGGAGTGTGTTTCGCAAGTACTTTCTAAATCCAATAAAAGGAATAGAAAATGAGTGTTTTGATGTCCATAAAAATTTAAGGGATGAGTTCATATTCTTTCGTCTTGCGGATGCACTCTTCTCATGTAAGGTACATCCAACTAATATTATAAATGTGAAAGTTGGGATGGATATAAAGTTGTTAAAGTTGTATAAAGTTGGTATGTTTGTTACTCTTTCACGCCGTAACTGATGAACCGATTGAGTTGAAACTTTGCACAAATGTTGTTCTAAACCTGGAAAAAGACAAAAGCTATTTTATATCTGATAAATTAGTTCCCATAGAATGGCAATGGGTTGTCAAGTTCCTATAGAAAAGTGATGTACTGTTACTCCTTCACGCCATACCTACTAAACCGATTAGGCTCAACTTTGCACAAATGTAGTTCTAGACCTGGAATAGGACATAGTAGACCACTTTTTATCCCATTAATCAGTTCAGAGGCAATTGGGTGTCAAGTTCCTATAGAAAAGTGATACACATCTTCACACCGTACCTCCCGAACTGATAGGGCTGAAACTGCTTTAAATGTAGTTCTAGACCTGAAATAAGACACACACTAAATATATAAATATCAAATCAGTAACCAAAAAAATTTTTCGTTTGGAAACGGCATGGCTTTCGGTCTCGCCAAAGACCTTTTAGAAGAGGATTAATTCAGAGAACGAAAAATGGTGTCTTTCGGAAACGCAGCCCGGCCTTCTTCCTCGCCAAAGACCTCCAATGATACTTAAGCAGATGATTAAAATTAATAAGAAAACAAAAGATAGTGTCGACTGGAAATGCGGCTCGGCTTTCAGCCTCGCCAAACATGCTATACTAGGTGATTAAATCAGTTATCAAAGACAGCCGTTACACATTAGCAGAGGATTAATTCAGAGAACAACAAATAGTGTTGATCTGCAAAACGGCTCGGGCTTCGGCCTCGGCAAAGACGAAAACGTGTCTTGGTCTTCGGCCTCGCCAAAAAAACTTTACATAGGGATCAAATTAGAGATGATGAGAACCAAAAACACTTTAACTACTCCGAAGCAAAGTCAGGTCAACTACTAAAACTAAAAATATTTACAGTTTCGATACGACTATACAAAAACTTAATCAACGCGGGCGAAGCCGCGGGCAAAAGCTAGTAAAATAATAAATGTAAATGAACTAAATTAAAGGTTTATTTAATTTATGTAGCAAAATATATATATAAGATAATTTATATTATACAAGGGGAAATCCAATCAACTGCCCGAACCCATACCGGAGACCCGCGGGTCTACCGCGTAATTCTCTTTTTCATCAACATCAACTTGAGATTGAAATTTGACGTGCGTGCGACGACGCCCGCCTAACATGCCATCTCTTTTGCACGCGTTGAATTTCGCATGCATTTGCTTGAAGTTGATACAAATGAGAATTACGCGGTAGAGCCCCCGGCCAGGGACCAGGAACAAGGTTCAATGATCACCACCAACTGTTGGACAGTGACTTTCAATGAGCATATTCAACTTACATGTAAAAAAGCCTTAAATTTTTAGCCTTCAGTTTTTTAATAAGACAAACAGCTAGGTTTCAAGAGATGGGAACTATTATGACGCTGTTCAATTCCTATGTTAGAAGTAAGTTAGAGTTCAACGCAATCTTCTGGGCTCCACATGAGGATAAATACAAGCTCATGATGGAAAAAGTCCAGCGTTAATTTGCTAGGTATTTGTATAAAAAATATACGGGTGTTATCTTTACCTATACCCATCTATGTTCGTGGCGGGAATGGCAGGGGTAGACACCCTAGAGTTTAGACGTAAGCTGGCGCTTATAGTGCACTACTATCTGCTATTACACAACCGAGTGGACGACCCCGCTACGCTTGCGAGGTGTTCGCTGGCGGCACCGGACCGATACGCGATGCTGGGGCGCGTTCATAAACTAGAGGTCGCGACACGGGTTCAATTGCCATCTCTGTCGCACGCGTTGAAAATTGTATACGCTATCCTGCTGTCAGTGTTGGAACCTGACGAAAGTGTTAATTAATGAACGGGGGTCTGCGGCGGCGCTCTCTTCGCGACGGGTGTGGTTACTCGTTACGCTCGTTACGCTCCCAATTTCCATGCGTGTACACTTTTGAATTAACTGATCGCTCAGTGTCAAGAAGTAGAAATTTTTTACACCACACTCGCAAAATTTGCTGCAAGTGTGCGTAACTTTTTAAATTAGTTAATTATGTAAAGATAATTAATTAAAGTAGAAATATATGTCATTTAATTTTATTATGTAGTATTGTCTTAACCTGCTAGTTGGTATAAAACTGTAAGTAGGTATAAGGTTCTTGTATAAATAAATAATCCAATCCATCAGCCAATATCGGTCCACTGCTGGACATAGGCCTCTCCAAGGGCATCCCCATCCAGCGACTACCGGCCATCCCCATCCAGCGACTACCGGCAATCTTTTTTAGATCGTCAGTCCAGCGAGCTGGCGGGCGTCCACACTGCGTCTGCCGGTTCGTGGTCTCCACTCGAGAACCTTTCTTCCCCATTGGTTGTCGGTTCTTCGGCTGATGTGGCCAGCCACTTCAGCTTGCTTATCTTAGAGACTATGTCGATGACTTTGGTTCTTTGACGAATATCTTATTTCTGATATGATCCATCAAAGAAACTCCGAGCATAGCCCACTCCATAGCTCGCTGAGCGACTTTGAATCGGTGAACTAGTATGTATATGTATAGTATATAAATATAATATTTTTTTATTTACCTGACGACGGCCCCACTGAATGGGTCGAAATTGGCTTAAAACTGTAAATTTCTGTATTTATATTCATATGAAAATATAATTAACTAAAAATAACTGGTAGTTTATAAAAAACATATTATTATGTATTTTAATATTTTGTAAGTAAAGATAGATAACCCTCCAGCTAAGTATCTATTTGTACGGGTATGTCAAGCAGAGTTATTAACAGCCGATTAATCGCGATACGGGGCGACCATAGATAAGGCGTGAGGGTCAAAGATGACGTCACTCGCCCTTCCCTTCAGAGACAATTCACTGCTAATAAAGGCACCCCTCTGCCTGCCTATTAAATTATGGAGTGAAAGGTTTCCATTTGCTCCAAACGACGTAGGAACATGGTCATTGATATGATAACTTTCAATGTTTCACTGAAAGTTCTTTATATGTTGTAAAATTTAGAAAGAAAGAAATATAGTATTTTGTGTAACTGTGACATAATGTGAGACTACTCATGTGAGGGTACTCTCTGTATAGAGGTTGGGTACTCTCTGTCCCCCTCTTCAAGGTAAAGCTGAAAAGGCCAAAAGGCCGACAGCAAAAAAAGAAACTCAAAAAAAAAAAAAAAAGTGAGACATTGGGACACAAGTGTTTGTTTACGAAACGAACGAAATGAGATTCGTAACAGACTTGCACGAGTGTCCCATGTCTAATTGTGTACAGTTCAATACAATACTTTATCTACGACCATCAAAAACAATTTTACGAAAAATGAGAACGTCATGACACGCGTCATAATATTGTAGTGATACTCGTCATGATACCCTGAGCCCATAGGATGTATGTACATGTACAACCACAAGCGAGAGAGTAAAGAGGTTATCGCTTGTCATTGGTTCTCTAACGGTGTTATAATAAATTTGGCCAATCACAGCGCAGAATTGCAGTGTTATATTGTAATATTATAACATCGCTCAAACAATGTAGGTACTTATAAAACTGCTTTTGATGTTGTAATCAACATATTGCAGTATGGAAGTAGATAAATGAGATTTATTCTTCACAAATAAGCACGGAAAAATTAAATAACTTTTAATACTAAACTTACAAGAAAACGATTAAATAATATTGGGTGCAAACCTATGAAATTGCTGAAATTTTCTTACAGATTCATGAGTTCATAATTCTTGTAATTCAATAGCTATTTAGATTATTTGTTTTTTGTTTGAAAGTTGATTTCAAGGTTATACGTATTAAATTTTCTTTTTATTGTCAGTTTGATAACTAAAATGAAATCTTCAAAAACAGTTCATCCTAAATTGCCATGATAAGATTCGTAATATTTTGTACAGCTGACACTTTTCAAAAATTTAATTAATTATGTTGTCTCATTCATACGCACACAAAAAAGACTATATAAGGTTAAATAATATTAGTTGGCGAAACTCAAAACATATAGGTAGTACTAGTCTATATGAACAACTTTTTGTATGGGAGCTAAGCGAAATTCTTAAAATTTGTTTTCACCTTTCCATACTGGATCAGTCAGCTGATCGGGGCAATTTGTATGGGAGGAAGAGAAAAAAAGTTGCGAATTTCGCTTTAGCTCCCATACAAACAGTTGTTCATATAGACTAGTACTACCTATGTTTTGAGTTTCGCCAACTAATATTATTTAACCTTATAGAATTTGGATTTGTCATTCCTATAAAAAATACAAAAATGTTAGTACTGAAAAAGGCCGAAATATATCGAGGAAAAACGTATTTTTATTGTTTTACTATTAATAAATAAACCAAAGAAATGAACTACAAAACGTGACAAAAAGGGGCAGACTCAGCAATCACCACATGCTGTGAGCTGATGTCTGGTTACCGAATGGTTACTATCGTAAAGAACTTAATTAATAAAATAAAAAAACACTGCTTTGCGTTTCCTAAGGTAATTATATTACAAAAGGCCACTAGCCTATTTTTAATGCGATCTGAGCATTATTATGAGTTCATTATAATTTATATTTAAGGTGGTTCGTTTCGGTCTCGGTGCAAAATGCACAACTTTTGATTGTTTTTCTTATTTTTGATTGACTCTTTATCAAATAATAAATTGTTTTATATTATTTCGCGACTTTTGTTTTATATTAATCTGGTTAAGCAGAGTAGCGTCATTTTATGGATATAGTTCGCATGAATTTTATTCATAACTTTACCGTTTAAAAGAAATAACTTTTCGGATGACGCTGGGAAGAGGCGCCTTAATAGCAGTGGCGTGCATTGAACTTTCTTCCGGAAAAGCAACCAGAAGGTCAAGTTTGACAATAAAAAAATATGAAAAAATTAAAAAAAACTTTGAAAACACTTTGAAAAAGATAAGTTTGTATGAAAATATTGACTCTAGGGTAAGCAGTGCCTACCCTGGCGTCATACAAATATGTATTTTTTCAAAATTTTATTTGATTTTTTTAATTGTCAAACTTGACCTTCTGATTGCTTTTCCGGAAAAAGTTCAATGCACGCCACTGCTTAATAGGGCTCCGTTTTGCCCGTTGTGCTCCGTTGTGCCCGTATCCCTAATAGGAGGAGCCCGAGTCGAACTTGCTGGGTTTCTTTAGTGGTTGTTTTAGTTTTTAGTAGTCCATCTAAAATGGACTGGGTGTAGACAGACAGACAGGATCTTTGCTCCTACTTTGGCTGTTTTTAAAAAACTAATTAAAGAGCATTTTCTATCCCTCTGATAGTTAAAGTTTAATTTATCTCTACTTATTACTGTACTGGTACTTATATATATATTTATTTATTTTGTGTCTAGTTTACGTATTGAGTTAATATATACCTACATATGTTTACATCATTATTTAAGTATTTTTGATTATAAAAGGTACACCGCCTAACGCCTGCGTACTTCCAAAATATTTTCCACCCAAAGGTTGTCTGGAAAAAATCGCTCTAAGCGATAAGACCACCCATTGTTGCCTATATTTTTTCTTTTTGTCCTTTTTGTTGTTTTTCTTTTGGTGCACAATAAAGCGTATTTATGTTATGTTATCTTTAAATCAGGGATCTCACGAATGTCATATTTATGACATTCGCGAATGCGAGTGCGAATGTGAAAGATAATATACAGTTCAGGTTTATTCAATCTTAGTTAAGTCATAATTTTTGCTACTTATTTTTAAATCATAATTTTAGGATTTTTCTTGCAAACATTGCATTTCGCTTGGTCGCGATCTGCAGGCGTGAAAAAACGCCATATCTCACTTTTCTCTCGGTTCCATGTATAAAATCGTCAGAATGGCTCGAAAACTATAAAAAATTTGTCGACTACTTGTTAACTATCGCAATTTAGCGACAACTGACTGACAACTAAAAATAATGCTAGCCAAACCAACCAAGCAATCACAAACAACCAGCGAGTGAGAAATGCTTTCTATTGGTCGAATAAAACACGTAATGCCTGAGAAGATGTGTGCAAAGCTTCATTGAGATCAAAGCCATCAGGACGTCACAAACGGCTGAGCGGAATGGGCGTATGACCACGCTAAATAAGCAACTCGATGTGTGTCGGTACAAATATCAACGGAAATGACACTGAAATAATGTTCATTTCAGCGTGCCTTGAAAAGTGGCTGTTACGACAACCACTGCGTCTGACTGCGTCTCCGGTTAGCGCAAAATAGGAGAAAATAATACTTTTCACATGGACGCCATGACCGGAAAAAAATTTTGAACTTGAATTTTTAGATCTAAAAATTTCCTATAATTTGGTGAAATAATAATTAAAATCGCTTTAAGCGTTTGGAAGGAGTAAGAGAATTCTTGTGTTAATCATGTGAAACTTTCGATGACTTTCGATTTTTTTTGTCAAAACTTACAATAGAAAAACAGTTTATGAAACTTAAAATTTATTTTTGACTCTATAATGCCTATCATATATTTTTATGAAAGTTTTCGGACCACCCGTGTGGGAGGAGTAGGCCTTCAAAGACAGGTCCAAATTGCAGTTGGCGTATCCATTCGCCTTAAGGCGATTACCGTCGCCAAATTAGCAGCTCGATGTTTGTCTGTATGAATATCGACGAAAACGACATTGGAATAACGTTCAAATCAGTGCACAATGCGTGGTGGCTGTTACGACGCTCGCTGCGTCCTTGAAAGGGCAAAATAGGAGAAAATAATACTTTTCACATGGGCGTCATTGTTATATTGAATAATTCTATGTTATATTTATAGCTATCAAGTTTATCTATTTATCAAAGCATAAATTAATTAAATCACCTAAGCCGCTTAGGAGCAGTAGGAAATTCAAGCCAAAAAAACACCATTCAGTTGAAACAATTATAATATAGAAGAAAATATAGAAGTTTTGGTGGTACGAAAAAGAAAAATGTTGCATATGTTGTCCTAGAGTTGATAATCCATAATACATTTTTTCAATATTTTTGGTTAGGCCATAAAAGAGGAGTAGGCTTTAGAAAGTACCCATTTGGCGATATTAAGGGCCTTAAGGTCTATAAAGTATTCTAGACACACGACAGAGCGTGTCCGCCGAGGTCTAAGAAGAAAAGGCCGGACGCAGCAGCCGTGGTTATATTACATATTAGACCAAAGTATTACACGGACCATTTCGAGCTACTTTCAACCCCCCCATATGGAATTTCCTATTGGACCCACGAAGTTGAAAGTACGTAAAATCTTAGAGCTTGAGATATTCACGTCCAAAAATAGCTGTTTTTATCACTGACTGGCTCACTCACCCATATAAAACCTAATGCACTTCCAGGAAACTTAGAAACTCAAAATTAGGCACAATTCAGAAAATTACTTATATTTGATTATTGTTGAAGTTCTAACGGACCAACTTAATTATACGCTTGGATATATGGAGTTTAATAGATCGAAGGTGCCAAGTTAATCTGAATTAATCTGACCGCAATCAGTCGGAACCACTACTGAGCGGATCAGGCTGAAACTTTGCACAAATGTTTCAGGTACCTAATTTTTAGGGTTCCGTAGTCAACAACAAGGAAGTTTCGCCATGTCCGTCTGTCTGTCTGTCTGTCTGTCCACGGCTTAGCTTAGAGACTATTAGTACTAGAAAGCTGTAATTTGGCATGTGTATACATATTTATCACGCCAATAAAGTGGTACAGTAAAATTTCAAAAAAGATTTTTCCCCTGCCAGCGAAACGGTTGTATTTGGAGACGTGAAAAAAATCACGGCAGTAGTATACATAACGAAATTAAAAGGAAAACTATCACAGCTAAGTATGCTTTACAAGTTAACGAGTACAGATCGCGCCAAACTTTTAGTTCCCTCTAAACACGGGGCGATTCGCATCAGCAGGAACAAAATGTATGGGCCGTTCTTGGGAAGAGCAACTTCCGAGCGTACTAGAAGTTTGGCGCGATCTGTATTAGTCGACAAACTTATAAAATGTACTTGGAGAAGAAGTCCGCATATTATGCAGGGCAACTACGGAACCCTACACTACGCGTGGCCTGACACGCACTTGGCCGGTTTTTAGGCTTAGTTTTTAAATACAACTTTACAAAAATCAATGATATCCCCCAAAACCCCCCCTGGCTACGCCCATGGTCCTTTCTATTGAACAGTAGAAATCGACAAGTTTTTATGATGTAACCGTTGAAACTATAGCTGTGAAAACTTCCTGACCCTAACAAACTTTCTTTTAAAACAAGTAAAAAACGTTATATATTGCCGCAGTTATGGAACTTGGCACCCAATTTGATCTCAATTCTTTTTTTTAGCGAAGCCGACAATCCTGCACTGCCTTTGTACCGAACTCGGCCCCTTTTCACATTTATGTTTTTGGTGGGATCCAAGTTTTCCGGCCATAAATCATCTTGTTCACAAGATTGGCAAAGATCCGAAGGCTGCGCGCCACCTCGTCTGGCCCGAGCTCCAGAAACCAGGCATCACGCGTGGTAGGTACAGTGGAGATCACATCAAGCTTATGTATTACGTAAAGGAAAATATCTTATATATTACGTTAAGGGAAAATATAGCAATTAAGATATTAGGGTTCCGTACTCAGTGAATTATTTGTCAGGCGCTACTATTTTAGCGGTTTGTTTGTATCCCCTTAAAGTTAAACATCAGTCGCTCAGTATAAAGTGCACAACTTAACTTCGTTTTTCTTGTTAGTTATTGGTCTATGGCAATTCACACCAATAGTTTAGTATAAGTAAGGTTTATGAATCAACAGCTTGAAATGTAATGCACAATTAGCCATGTTTTTGTCGAAACAAACTTAATATAGCAACTTTTGATTTATTAACCTAACTTATACTGAACTATTGGCTTGAATTGTCATTAGACCAATATCTTCTAAACAAGAAAAACAACACAGTTGTGCACTTTGCACCAAGCGGCTGACGTTTAACCTATGACGTGATGCTACGACATCTATATTGTTGTAATTTACCACGTTTTTATGGTTTTGTACCTTAGACGAATAAACTAGTTTTGTACCCGTACTGTGGTGGTGGTACGGAACCCTTTGTGCGCGAGACCGGATTATTTTTTCGCTGGCTGTATATCCTTCACTGTAAGGGCTAATGTAAAGTGCATAACTTAATGTGATCTCCACCGTACAATGTAACATATTCCCGTTGCAAAATTAGCAAAAACCGTCCCTATGAAAACGTATCTAGGTCACGAAGTAGGTCACAAGATTATATTATGTAGGTTGTGGTTGGGACTAATAGTTGTGTTCAACCTGATGAAAAATTTGCCGGTTTATGTTGAACACTTGTGCTTACAGGCAATGCAGTTATTTCTTTTAGTTAGCGTGCTTCGAGTAGCTACTTGCAATTACTTGGAGCTTGGATTTGAATCCCCACTATTATTATAAATGCGAAAGTGTGTTTGTTGGTTGTTGGTTTGTCCTTCTTTCACACAGCAACGGATCGACGTGATATTTTGTGTAGAGATAAATTATGAGCCGTAAAGTGACATAGGCTACTTTTTATTTCAGAAAAATGTACAGATTCGATAGGACTAGACAAAAACTAAATCAACGCGGGCGAAGACGCGGGCAAAAGCTAGTAGTTTATAAATATTTGAAAAGTGCAGTAGTTTGCTGTGTAGGATATATATAGGATAGCAATAAAACGTTATGAGCTAGGATTCGAAATCGCGGTAAAACCTCAAAACCACGGATTTATATTAAAACAGATCAAAAAAACTCAAACCGTGAAAAAGAGCTTTGAGACACAGACAGAGAGACAGGCAACAGAGTGATCTTATAAGGGTTCCATTTTTCCACGTAGAGGTATGGAACCCTTAAAATGTAAGTATCAGGTATGTAATTGCAGGGTGTCGTTTGTCAATCAATACTTTAATCTTCAACCAAAATTTGGCTATGCAAAAGTACTATCATGAAAATGACGCCCACACACTTTTGAACCCTACGGCGCGTAGTGATGAGTGGATCTTTTTGCAACGCTATCGTACCATGATATGAATAAAGTGCAAAGTAGGTATGAAATGCAATGTACTAATAGAAGTCTATTTGGATGATTCTACTACTTACAGAAAGTAATTCGCTCCTAAGCAAAGATGGTGCTTACTCCGAAGAGCCTCGCCTAGGTGGGACTCAAGTCAGCACAAAGAACTCGAAGATAATTTAATTATTGTATTATTATTTCTCCACAGCAACGCACAGAGACAATAACGAACTCGGGTAGCGCATCATTTACTGCGTATTTATTGCGACATCGACACAGGCAGGCAGTACTATTCTCAAGACGAGAAAAAGGCCTGTACTTCCATATTTTTTACAGTATTGCTGAGTCAATCTTGATAATTATTATTGAACACTGTTTTCCCTATATTGTAATACTTATGCATATTTAGTAAAGTTCCATTTTAGATATCAAGTAACATTGAGATTATAGATCGCGCAGAAGGGAAACTGTATTTACGTCAATACATCACTTGTACATATAAGTACATTATAATTTTATGTTGGCCCGATTTCCGCATATGCTTGACGCATCACTGGATCAAACAACACGAAGTCACAAAACCTGATCATGTCATCCAAGCAGGTGGAAGGCAAGCGTAGAAGAAGAAACAGACAAAGGTAATCACAGCACTTCACGGATGGTGCGTCAGAGCGGTGTGGGGCGGGCGGGAAGGGGGGGCGGTGGGCGCACCTCATGATCTCGTGCTCGCGCTGCTCCTCCTGCCGCTGGCGCATCATGACGCCCTCGATGATGGCTCGCTCCTCTGGTGTGAGATGTGACAGGTCCGGCATATCAGCCATGGCGGGCGGCAGGCCGCGAGCCTGCCGCGTGCTGTGCCCGCGGCGCGACGCCTAGCGCGCCTCAGTCTCCGGAGGTTTATTTAATAATGCCGGCGGGCCAATGGCGCGCGCCCGCCGCCTTACGTCAGCGAGACTATTGATCGGCCTCGCCGCCCGCCCGCCGCCGCTCGATGCCGCCCGACCTCGCAGCGCGCCGCTCGAGTGCGCCGCCCGCCCTGCCACCGCCGTCATGCGTATACTGCCCACTTACAGACGTAACCTACACACTTCGGGCTAAACTTATCATTATCGACTTGGAACATTAACTGCCTTTGTTTTTTAAATAAAATGTAACGTAAATAAACAAAACATAAAACTGATATTGGGTTTCGCAGTAAATTAAGAAATTAAACGCTTGAAAAGTGCTTCCGTGTCATATATGTCCTACTTTGGAATATTATAGATACCAATTATTTAGTCTCTATTAAAGTAAATAAAACCAACTCAAATTAATATCATTACAAGACGTTTTATTAAAATAAAAGGGTTTTTCATACACGAAATTATATTACCACCTATTATTGGATTTTGCAGGAAATCTGTTCGACCCGCTTTTGCACTGTAGATAGGTACTTACTATCGGTCAAACCTACCGTTCGTTCATATTACAATCGTAATAGGCTCGAAAAGTGAGCCAGTGTAATTTTCCCCAATATTACACGATGTTTGCAAAATTAGGGTGCAGAAGCGAAGATTTCCGCTCTCTCATTAACAATCAGGAGGTGGGGCATCCTTGCACTCTCCTGGCAAATGATTGGTATGAGGATTGTGAAACAGAGATTTTTTGCCTTTCCCCCATGGGAACCTCTTCGTACGTCTTCTCATATATTCGTAATCACGGCATTCTCCTTTGGGCGCAGACTCATGGCCTAAAGAGTTGGACGCTTGGATCAACAAAAGAGGTAACATGATGAATAAGGCGATTCTCTTGAACTTCTTGTAGCTACCTTGGTGCTGCGTGGGGTAGCAAGGGTTGTAGGGTATCGGGGCGGGGGCGCAGACTGGCTTCTTGGGCTTCTGCCCCTGACACGGCACACGCGGTGGCTTACCGCACGGTCCGCCGCACGTACTGTACTGGGATCTTAAACTATTTATCACTGTGCGATTAAGTTTCACTGCTGACTGCATGATTCGTTTTAATTTCTACTGTTAATTTTGATTTTTAATGAATAGCATTTTTTTGTGTTTTGTTACATTTTATTTAAGAACAGTGCTGTCTGTGTATTTTTATTCATAATTTATTTTATTTATTTATCACCTGCTATTTCTCAGCATTCAGCACTTTCAAGAAAAATGAAGCAAAGAGAATTTAGTCAAGCCATCAAAAAAATTAAAAAGGTAAATCCATGGTATTCAGCCATGGGTAAATCGATTTTAGTTGAAAAATATACTTATGGACAAAATTAGAGGAACGCAAAAAAATTAAGTTATTAGGATTTGTCACGATTCCTTTTTTTTTTAGTACTTAAATGTAATTTTTCAAAAGTAATACTTTTTCCAACTTTATGAAAGTTTTTGACTCACAAATTACGTACAGTAGTTTATATATAGAATAGAATAGAATAGCAAAAACTTTATTGGTGTCACAATTAAAATACAATATAATCAATAACAAACAAAACAGAAGTGACACCCAAAAGGCCTCCACTAAGCATGTGTCATGGCACTATTCTGTACCACGACGCTGGTCTTCCGTGGATAACTCGCAGGGTAACATTATTTAGCATGCAACATAAGTAGCACCTAATATCTTAACCCGTAGAATTATTGAATTGAGATGACAATTGAATACAAATGTCAAGGCATGCAGATGTAAAAACCGTTTCGAGATAATACATTTTTTTGTTACATTTCCTCGTTTCTGCAGTAAACTAACTTAAGTATATAGATATTCTAAGAATTAAACTTCTGAGTTATGACTTTTATTTGACCCTATACTATGACTGACCAGAGGAATTTGTTACGTATGTATGCAGTGGCGTAGCTACCTTGGGTGGCACCCGGTGCGGAAGTTGGTGGTTGGTCACCCCATCGAAAGTAAAAAGCAATAAATTTTATATGATAAAGGACATGGATCATTTATTATTTATAATATTGAAGAAATAACAAAACACAATAATAACTAAGACAGAAAAGGAATTGTTATACTTAAAATTCCTTCTTTCTAGCTTTGACAACTGCAAACTCAGCAATAACTTCATCGAAATTTATATTTTGTATTGCCTCGTGTTCGATGGCTAATATGCCAAGATTGCTAAGCCGCGATTGGGTCATTGTTGCCCGCAAATAGTTTTTTATTAATTTTAATTTACTGAAACTCCTCTCACATGAAGCAAATGTATGTAACATAACTGTCTCTTTCTTCTCTTTGACACATTACAAAGATTACATACATTATTTGCTTTGACATAAACATGAACTGAACATGTCAAATGTATTTTTTTTCGTACCAATGCAAAATATATATTGCATGGGCGTAGCCAGGGGGAGGGTTTTGGGGGTTCAAACCCCTACCGAGAAGTTTAAAATATTACAACCATTCCCCTGCTTTGACGTTTTCCAGGGGAAGTGCCACTTATGCTAGCAGCTGCTAGAAGCGTTTTGCGGTTGCAAACAATTTTTTATAAATGAACTAAATAATAATAATAATAAAGAATTTTACTGAAAAAAATTCAAGAAATAAACTTTTAAGATATTATTTTTAATGGTAGTTGATTATGTTTTGTTTTTGATTTGGTTTGCAACGTCTATTCGTAAGGATTATAATAGTTTTATTTCATTGCATTACTCGCGATAGATCAAAAGTTATGACATATTTTATACATAGTCTCCAAGGTAGGCAAAAAAATTTTTAAAACAAAGATTTTCTAAAAAAAAAAAAAAACATATATTGTCGATAAAATAAGGTCTAGTTTCACCCCTTTTCGGATGTGCACTTGTACGAGGGACACACTGTATATTTGTTATTATCATAAGATAATAGATAGGTATTAAAAATTTTATATAATTAATATAAGATATTAAAAATTATTATTGACTGCATAAAACTGAAATTCACTAAATGGTTTATATTTTACAAACAAAAATTCAAATTAAGTTCAGTTTTCCTGGTGAACATGGCGAATTAACTTACTACTACTTTACTTACTTACGAGTACTTTATTCAATATTTTCTGACAAAGTTATATTTTAATCTAGGTATAAAATACTTATATATATACCTATAAATACCTATAAATAATATTCTGCAGTTTTCACTAAGAATAATATTTCGCAAACGGATTTCTGAATCGAAAAATTGACCTATCTAACGATACTTAACACCATGGGATGGAAAACAAAATCATCCCCACTTTACGTGTAGGGGAGGTAGGTACAAATTCTTTTTTGAGACTTTATTTTATTCCCTTACCCATGCCAAATTACAGCTTTCTAGTACAAGAGTCTCTGAGATTAGCCGCGGACAGACAGACAGACGGACGGACAAGCGAAATTCCTTTTTGACTACGGAGCCCTAAAAATTATTAAATGGAACCATTTATGTTGTGCCATTTCCAAAACCAAGAGTACAACCATAACACAACCACAGCTGTGGCACAACGTTATCCATGACGGTCCCGATAGCTATATACACTCATGGACAACCTACTTACGGGAATGCAAGAAAAGGTTCGATTAAAGACTTCAGTGACTAAGGTTTTTATGATTGGGTGTTACCGTTTTGTGATTTTCTAGAAAAGCAGTCCCTTTGCTATCTGGTAAAAAGAAATGCTTGTGAAACACAGACGCACGAGTTAAAACACGTTTTAAAATTTGCACCAGAACTACTCAGATATGACAAAAAAAAGTCCTTAGTTATAAATTAAGACATATTTTACAAATTAAAATTTTAAATTGTCTCAACTTTCTAAAACTCTCGCATGAGAGAAGTGAAACTTCAGGAAATGTTGCCCAACTACTCGATTGATTGTAAGTAATTTATGAGTCCACAACTTTCATCAAGTTGGAAAAAAATATTACTTTTGGAAAACTAAATTTTCAAGACAATTTTGGCAAGTCATATAAAACTACTATAATTTAAAACAAAAAGCAAAAGTAGGTAGGTACTTGAAAAATATGTATCCCGTACCAAAAAATGTAGACGAGGTGCGTCGTTTTGTAGCCCTGTAATTTCTAAAAAATAATAGGTTAAATACCCAAGTAGCAAGAGACGTCATCCGACGAAAAAAGGGTCATTTTAGGGTCCGTACTTTATTTGTCAAATATGTACAGAGATCATATCAAGATAAGATTTTAAATATACACGGCAATATAAACATTATTAGGAGTACGGGACTCACCGTGTTTGGTTTTTATATTTTCCCGAATTTTCGGCAGTTTCATCTGCCATGGTCGCGGGTAGCGTTGCCATCTCTAAAAATAAAAAAACCCGTACCTGTTAAAAAAGCCGGACTTTTGGGTCCGAAGGCCAGACGCTAAGGAAAAAATTATTTTTGACAAAGATATTGAATAAAGCACATATTTAAAAGCCGTACTTTTGAGTTCCAAGGCCGGACCCTAAAAAAAAGGTATTTTTGACGAGAAATTCGAAGGCGTGTGCGGTGCGGTACACAGAATATGTAAGTAGTATGTGAACTTGCGTGTCTTGAAGTGACTGAACGATAATATGAAAACCTAACAAAAGCCGGAAGGGCCGGACGCAGTCAAATTTGACCAGACAAGAGGTAAAAAAAACTCACACTGTCCGGCTTTATCCGGACGGATAACAACGCTAGTCGCGGAATGACTGCCCTCAAACCAAACACTGTGAGTCCCGTACTTCTAATAATGAGATCACATCAAGTTAAGACACTTGCAGTACTAAATTAGTCCCTATATTGAAGTATTTAAGATAGTTAAAAAGTCTAATGTGTAAAGGTAAATATGATCTCCATTGTACGTCACACTGACGTCACTGGTATCTGGTACTCAACACAGAGCACATTACTCAACGGAACGTCCCTGTAACGTCAATTTAGGATCAATTTATTATTTTATATTCTTAGATGTTTAGAAGGGGTTATTGGTCACTTATTTTTAGTACAAATTTCAAGGCTGTATAATTTAAGGAAGGCTTTTTAACACTCGAAAAACATGAAATTTAGAGTAATTTCGTAATTTTTTTTCTATCGATAGAACTTGAAGCTTTTGCGTTTTTTCTAATTTTATTGTGTACATCAGCACTCTATGTTATTCAAATTCAAATAGTTTATTTTGCAAAGTAGGTATATTATACACTTTTTACACGTCAAATTTAATCTAATAAAAATATATGTAATAAAATAATAAATATACATGAATAAAATTAAAGGTTTATTTAATTTATGTAGCAATATATAATCAACCGCCCGAACCCATACCGGAGACCCGGCCAGGGACCAGGAACAAGGTTCAATGATCACCAACCGAGCCCCCAGCACGAATCCAGGCAGCCGACCAAATCCCATCCCTTAAACTACATACTAATAGATTACATAGGTATATAAATACATGCCTACCTCCGCCCATTCGATTAGTCTTGCTAAGAAGAAGGGCAAGAAACCTTTATTTTATTGTTAATTTTATTTATTTTATTTTTATGAAATCGATTGACCAAGTTACAGATGTTTTATTCTACGAAGTCTACTTACCTATGGTGGTAGTAGTGCATGCACACGCACTTTTTCTAGTGTGCGTAACCTCGGGAGCGCTTACAAAACGCGCAACACACACAAAACACGCGTATCTATACACGTCACTACTACAACCATAGCCAAGTAGAATTAGTAGGTAGAACATCTGTACACAATGTGAAATGGTCATTTGAAGCTGTGCATCTGACCTTATACGGACCCTTAAGTCCATTGGCAGTAGATGGATGCGCAAAACGGAACAAACAAAAAATATAACAAACTCAGACCAAACAAAACTGTCAAATGTCAAAAACATCGACCGGCGGCAGGGCACCGGTGGGCAGCAGGCGCCGGCTTTTGTACGAGTTAATTGTAAACTTCTTCCTCTACCTACATGAAATTAAATTTACACTCTTTACGTCTAATCCTCTACGAATATCTATTAGAACACGAATTTACTTTGCTATCGCTACTTACTAGTGATATAATACGTGTAATTTTGTGATAAGATAACAAGTGGTGCTGGTCGATTGGTGGACCTAATCCAAAGGAATTCAGTGTAAAAATGTTTGAATAATACCTACTATCCATGTGGAATTGTGCACCCAGTAAATATTTCTTTGATTTATATGAATCTATTTTTATTGGCGGTATAAGTTGTTGCAAGCAGTTGTTAGTTTCTACGCAGAAAAATGTTTGACCTTGAATTTCTTGGAAATTGTATACCCACCGATTAGTCGCTATGACCTATACTATGAATCAGACTTGCGTACCTATGTATACGTACTGATTGTATTGGTTGGCTTCGGGAAATGATGTCATCCTTAGTCAGTCTAGTGTGGATAGTGTTTGGACAGACACTAAAACTTTTGCTCTTTTAATTGCAGTTTTGCTGTTAACATTACAAGCGGTCCTTCTTACTTCTACCACAATGGCCAATCTATCATCTGCTATTGCAACATTCTCAGCAAAGTTTGTTAATGTAAGTTACCTTCTTTCTTTTTTCTTATTTTGATACATTGCAGTTTTTTGGTGTATGACCTTGCCTAAATGATAGAATAAAAAGTCCTACATATGGCCAAGGCCAGTTTTGCAGACTCAAATGCAAAGGCATTTTTGTTTGTTTCTTTATACTGATATATTTATAACCAGTTTATGGATTGTTTTGAAACTTTGCAGTAGGATAACATTTTATTTTGTGACTGTGGTCAACAAGTAAATGTTCCTATCAGTAAATCAGGTAATTTTTCAAGAATATCTAAAACATGTTGGCAGAGCCAGGGCCGAATTCAGAGGTCTTTTATTGTGAATAATGCCAAATTAAAAAAATATATAAAACAAAATGAAAAATTGTTGGGATGTATTTTTATTTTTGCTTTTTTTGTTATATTTTTTAAATATAATTTTGCGTATCGACAAAATTAAACAAACTGGTTTTGGTAAAAAAAACCATACAATGTTAAACAATTTTTTTCACTCAACTGTGTCAATAATTTAATGAGAGGTATGCCAGATTAAAAAATATTTTTCTGTTTTTTTTTTATATTTTTGAGTTTTTTTATATAGTTTTGCATACTAACTGGTTTTCGCAAAAAAAAAAACATTGAAATTTATATTTTCGCGGTCTCACTCTTGAGGAGGCCCCCGGGGCTGTAGCCCTGACTGTCATCCCCTAAATCTGGCCCTGGGCAGACCTATTTGAAAGCATTAAATAAATAAACATACAATTCAAAATGAACTAATGTTTAAAAATATCAGTGCATTCTGAATTTTTTAAAAGGAAGCGTATCTTAAGTATGCATATTATTTCAGGAACTGGATAAAAACAAGAGCTCGGTGGCTTCCCCTCTATCATGTGAGGTGTTGCTGGCTCTGCTGACTCTAGGCTCCTCGGACCCGTCACACTCCGAGCTGCTAACTGCTCTTGACATTCCTGATGATGCTGCTGTGAGTAACTAAAATTCCTTTTTATTTAATGTTCTTATTTGGTATATGTCAAAAGAAAAACTGTAACGCTGTAACTTACTTCTTCATGTAACCTTATTTTTTTGCTATCTCAACTGGTAAAATAGCTTTAATGTCTCACTTTTGCTCTATCATTTTGTGGTTAGTAAAAACCATTTGTCACACTTATTTCACCATTTTGTTATCTACAATCTACACAACAATGCGTTGATTCATTATTCTGTTATGATTGAAACTTAATCTAGTTCCACTTAGATATCTGAGTATGTATAAAATCATTTAATGTTCATTTGTTCCAAAGCAAAATGATGTTTTCCGTGATTTGAGTCATCATTCAGTTTTTTTTTCAATGTCTAATCTGAAGAATACATAATGTTGTCGATTTGGTGTCCTGTAATTTGTCTTTTCGATAAAGAAAGAAAAGACAGAATGCTTAAATTAAGTTTAGTCCTCTCGAATAAGTAAAATCTTGTTACACCCAATCGACATTACTGTAATTCAACTTTGTAACTAAAGTAATTACACAAATTAAATTTGTAAAAAATATTTTGATTTAATATGCCAAATTACAAACGCTAAAGCGACTGACTTTTAAAGAAAGTTGTTCCTTTCGCACCTGTTGTCATGCCATGGAGACCATGGTGTATATTTAAGATATATTTTCACAGTAATAGAAAGTGACAACTTCCTTTAAGAGACCGGGTTGCGACGACAACAACTTTGATGTAAAGCATTATGTTAAATATTTTTCTAGTCTTTATCGCGATGTTTTTGGAAAAAACATGGACATACACAACTTCTTATTAGCCTTCTAAATGAAGGCCTAAAATTTATTTAATTGAATTGTTGCTCTTGCGAGTTAATTTGGTACTTACGAGCCTGCTCCGAATCCTTCTTCATAATATCTAAGTGGGTACCAAAATAAGTCGCAAAGGAGAAACAATTCAAAAATAAATTTTAGGCCTTCATTCAGATCGCCAATATGAACTGGTGTATGTCCCTGGTTTTTACAAAAACATTGCGGTAAAGACGAGAAAAATATTTAAAATAATTCTTCGTATCAAACAGATGAAAAATATGGAGCAGGACCCGCCAACGACCTCGAGTCGACCTATTTCAGTACAAATATTGACAAAAACAATATTAAAATAACATTCGTATCAGCGCACACTGCATTACGTCGCTGGGTCTCCAGATAGCGCAAAATAGGCGCTTAAAAATACTTACAAAATTTATAAAAAAAAATTATCTAAAATTCTTTATAAATAATCAAAGGAACTCATTTGTTTTTATAATATCGTCAATTTGACTAAGTTTCAATTTGTTTCTTTGCATACATAATTAATTAAATCAGATCTTAGTATAAAATTGGACCCTTTTTTTGTATTTATTTTGTTAAATTATAGATCTAAAAAAAATATAATCAATGCACATCATTCCACATATTCAGTAAAATTTTTCAAAATGTTTACTAAATAACATTTGTGTACAACCCGACCTTAATTTTTTGGTCACCAGCTGTAAGAACCATCTTGAAAGTTCATCTCTATCGACTGGCGAGGACCCGCGCGGTGCTCCTTCCAGTTGTATGTAGTTTTGGCCCTTATTATATTTGGACATTGAGCATGATGTTTTTACTACAGATCCGGTCCTCATTTGCAAAACTTTCATCCAACTTGAAAGCAGTGCAAGGAGTCACTCTGAACATAGCTAACAAGATCTATCTCAAGGAAGGTGATTACAAACTGAACTCAGACTTGGAGAATGATGCTGTCAAAGTGTTTGATGCTGCCATCGAAAAGATGAACTTCAATGATAGTGCCACAGCTGCCAATACTATCAACAAATGGGTAATTAATTTATTGTTAAAGTATTTCTACTCGTATCTCGAAAATTTAATCTAATTTAATTTTTAACCACTGAGTGGGAGACGCCATACTTCGGTTGAGTACTAATTGACCGTTTCACTTATCGTTTTTTTTTTCTGGATGATGAAGACTCTTTCATGCACTGTCAAAGATGCAATCACTGAGAGCAGACAGACCGTCATAAATCACATCAGGGGACCATTCTACAATGGTTGTGAAAAATCCCATGTTCTTAGGTATATTATAGGGTAAAGATGAGTAAATAATCATAGATGATGGTTTATAGCGAAATCCATCGCTTGGGAAACTAAAATAAATATTATTAAAATACATAGATTACAAGATGAAAAATCAGTTAGAGACAATTTCTCTTGAGATTTATTATTTTCTTAGAGGGGGGGTCAGGATGTGTTCCGAGTGTGAACTGTGAAATGCAAGTCATTTTGCACACTCGGTACGCCCGCGTTTCACCGACGATTATTACGTCCCAACGTGATAGGTGGTATCACGGTACTTTGGGCACAAATATACGCTTTTTATAGCATGTAGGTTTCCACACGATGTTTTCCTTCACCGTTCAGCAAGTGGTAAGTAAGAACAAATATTATGCACATCAATTCCGAAAAACTCATTGGTGCATTGCCCGACCGGGGATCGAACCTGGATCTCAAGATTGAGAGGCCAGCGTTTTACCCCTGAGCTACCGCAGCTTTTTTTATTTAGTAATGCACTGTAAAACTTGTAATTTAAATCATCAATCATTGAAATGAAATGAAATATATTTATTTATGTAATCACTATATAGTATAAAACAACGTCGCTTCCCCCTGTCTGTCTGTCCCTATGTATGCTTAGATCTTTAAAAGTACGCAACGTATTTTGATTCGTTTTTTTTAATAGTTAGAGTGATTCAAGAGAAAGGTTTATATGTATAATCCATTATACATGCATAATATAGTAGAGAAACACTGATAACTTAAGAGGTCAAAGACATTCTGGAGTATATTTAGTATCTGCATTGCACCCGTGCGAAGCCGGGGCGGGTCGCTAGTGTAGGTATAACAGATACACTTATCACAGGTCAGTTTTAATGTAATATAAGTAATTGATTAATCTATGGGTAATAGTTTTATGTCATAAATAATAATATGCAGGGGAATAATAAATAATTTACAGAAATATGTATGTTCAAACTTAAAATATAATTCCCGGCTAGTCTCTGTTACTCTTAAGGCTAAAGCATTTAAAGGTCAAATTTTTTGTTGTGTCATTGTTGTAGGAAATAATCATTCCAGTATGGTAATAAGCTTCTTGATACCGCGGCTCCGGCTACGTCTGCCTCAGTTATTTGGGAGGTGGTATGGCTATTTAAAAAAATAGTTTGGAAAGAATGGGGGTGCTATACTACACATATGGTAACACTATATACACTACGACTAAAACTGTATGCTACGATCAAAATATTTATTTTCACCTGTCACCGCGTCAAACTTTTTTTGAAACCTTTCAAACCTTTATGGTGAGACTTCATTGTCCGTCCGTCCGTCCGTATGTCACAGACTTTTAGCACCGTTTATACAGACTTGAAATTTGGCACAAAAATACTATTAATTGCCCACTACATTCGGTAAAAAAATTCTTCTAAATCTTCCCAAAACAAAAGAGAAAAATAAAAAATATATATAGTACGTATTAAAGAGCTGATTGTAAAAATATATACTTTTACTATATTTACTGGCACTGGTTTCTAGAAATCTTTGAAAAACCACAGAAAAGTGTATTTATTGTATAAAATACAATATGGTTATCAAATTGTAGGTATTAAAGAGTTACTTGTAAAAATATATGACTTGGCTATATTTACTTGCATCTATTTCGAGAAATCTTCGAAAAACCACAAAAAACTGTATGTTCCCCCCCCCCCCGCCCCCTTATCTCCAAAGATTACAGGAAAAATATAGTGGCTGAGTTATACACGACAAAAAACTTACATAAATAAAAGTTTCATCCACGATACGGAACCCTAGGTACGCGAGTCTGACTTGCATATATACAAGGATCTTTTGGCGCGTGGATGACAGTGACAGAGGGGCGCAGCTGTGAAACAAGGGATAGGATAGCAGCCATCGTTCCGATTAGGGTCGGTGGATATTCGCTCCGCTGAATTCGTCCCGTTTTCTATTTTTGGGAAAATTCGACCAGATTGCCTCGACCAGGGTAAATTAGTCCCGCAACCCATAAGATACATAACCGTTATGTTCTTGTATTAAAAAGTGAAACAATGATTATCCCAGATGTAATCGTTAAACTTACCATTGTCATACTATCAGTGTATTTTTTGTAAAGAGCGGCGGGCCGCACACCAATGACTTTCCAGAATCCTGACTCAAACAAAGGACTCTGATGCCAAATGACAAGTTAACGGGAGCGAGCTGATTTAACACATACTTAAATATTTCATGTTAGTAGTCCCTCCCTACTACATAATCATTAAACTTTAAAAATATAATATTCCTTTTAACTTTTAAGAGTGATAGTACTCTTATGTAAAATAAATAGAAATTTAGGTATAAGATCCATTGTCAAGAAGAAGGGAACGAATCGATACCCAAAAAGAGGACGAATTTTCACTTACTGAATATATTTTTGAAGCGGAACGAATTTACACCAAAAATAAATACTTTTCGGGACGAATTTCTGGAGAGCAAATAGCCACCGACCCTCAGATTATGAGCACGAAAAGAGAGTCTTGTCGCACTATAAGTGGGGCTCCCCATACATACTACATATATACTCACGCCTAACGCCTGTATCCCAGAGGGTTAGGCAGAGACTACAGGTTTCCATCTGCTACGATCCTGACACATCTCTTTCGCCTCTTCAACATCCATCAATCTAGTCATACAAGCTCTTCTATTCCGGGTACATTTGACATTGCCCTTCTTCAATATCTCGCCAATTTGGTCAGCATACGTCCTTCTAGGGTGGCCTGTTCGAGCTCTTCTTTCGACTTGCGCACCATAAATTTCTTTCGTCACTCTACTTTCATTTATCCTCTCTACATGTCAAAACCACCGAAGCATTCCTTTTTCTATTCTAGTCACTACATCTTCTTTCAGGCTTCTTTCATGTCAATATTTGTGCGGCTCCAGTATATATGGGTTTACCCCCCGGCACGATTATAGAGGCATGAGCGGCAAAGTAGTGGGGATTTTTTCAATTCAATTGAATTTAATTTATTATCTGCAATTAATTACATGTCATTACATTATACATAACATAGATGGTAACAATATTAATTATGAGTTCCAATGTAATTCTACTCACAGGGTGTAGCATCAATATTAATTACTTATACAATTACATGCAATTTTTAAATATCTAAACTAAAAAAAGAAAACGATCTGTGCATACTCTTTTGTACGGACCCAAAAAATCACTTCGCGCATTCAAGGTCATACCTCTAGAACCGTGCCGGGAAGTATAACAAAGATTTAGCTGTCAAACGATGAGTGCGGAATGTGCGCAACGTTTAAATGAAAGTTTCTATTTCTCGAAAGGAAAATTAGAACACGACCTAATCAAAAATATGTTCAGTCGTCAACATTCTATTGCATTGATTCATTGACGTATTTTGATTGATTTGTTTTACTTATGTTTTTCTCACAGGTGGAGGACAAGACAAATAACCGGATCAAAGATCTCTTGCAATCTGGTGACTTGAACGATGCAACCCGCCTGGTTCTAGTAAACGCTCTCTATTTCAAGGTAAGAATATCAAAATACGTCTGAAGACCTCTAACTTTTATAAAAGTTGAATTTGGTAAACACTTCAGGCACAGTATGAGGAAGTAGACAGTAGTTTAACTTGGCGGTGTCCTTGGAATCAATACCTATGACCGCTCGGTGCCTACACACGCGCTAGGGCTGCCAACGTATTTGATAATGCTATATTAAATTGTCGCATTATTTAATTTACATAGCCATACAATGCACAACATATTCTATAATTTCGTGCCATAATTTACGAAAATGCGCGGGAGCGGTTGCAGTGTCAACGCGGTAACGTGCGTACGTGCCTGAGGCACAACTGCGACTGTCGCCCCCCGACAGCTCCCGAGATTTCGAAGCGCGTCGTTTCGGGCCGTTTCTATGAAGACATAATACTGCTTCCTTTTCTTATACCGTGCTTCAGTGCAACATATTGTAAATAAAACTTATTCTTGGTAACTGTTCATTAGACTAGCGACCGATTTCGTTAAAGTAACATATTCAGGCTTTTATGATATTGGTACGAATTATAGAATCAATCATAATATCATAAAAGCCTGAAGATGTTATTTTAACGAAACCGGTCGCTAGCCTAATAAAAAAACAGTGGAACAGTTACCAAGAATTATGTAATCAATCATAATATCGTAAAAGCCTGAAGATGTTATTTTAACGAAACCGGTCGCTAGTCTAATAAAAAAACAGTGGAACAATTACCAAGAATTATAGAATCAATCATAATATCATAAAAGCCTGAAGATGTTATTTTTAACGAAACCGGTCGCTAGCCTAATAAAAAAACAGTGGAACACGTACCAAGAATTAGTTTTATTTACAATATGTTGCAAATGTTCCATCAAGTACCAACAACGACAAATATCAACTTCAGGACAAGTTTATACGTATATTGTTATGATTATAAAGGTGACCCCGATAATTTTAATTACAAAAACAGCCATTAAAATTAAAACTAAAGTTAAGTAAGTAGGTACTAATAGTTGCAATCAGTTGCATCAATGACTGCATAAAGTTTTATTGCCTGTTTTATTTTTATTACTCTCTCAACTCAGGTAATAAACGGGTTGTTCCCAAGTTCCTCCATTCTTTTGTTATAGAAAAGATTAACATTGCCTACATCAGTTCCCAAAATCATCCATGTTTTTATTACTTTAATATTATTATTATTTTTTAGTTCCATTCTCATCCAAAGTAGCTGAGTACAGTCAGGTGATTAAATTCAAGGTGTATGGAGTATTGTGAAATACATTTTAATAATACGATGGAAGCAGTGCGTCTGTCCGATGTTCTTTCACATCCATCAATCTATCTAGTCTAGTCACATCCATCCATCTTTTACACTTGGACATATAAACCTCGAATATATTTCAATAAATTGATGAATTTTTACCGAAAATGAATATATTTTTTTAAAACGAACTTACATTGTGGGACGAATTTCCATGGGACGAATATTACACTGAACCATAAAAACGTTCCCTCCGCTGCCCCTCGATCATGTGAGTTAAATACTCAATAATAAACATCAAATACTTGACAGTTAAAGCTTCTTTCACCGACAGTACCTTGCTAAGTTTCTTGGATGAAAATGAAACCAATTTTAACAAATACATTTTTATATTTTTATTCGTGGATGACTTTGGGAACTTTTTTTCGACATTCTTGGATGAACTTGGGAACAACCCAATAAACCAGTGATGAAAATTGTAAAGAAAGTTTTTAACATACAAGACGTGTAAATTATCAGAAAACCATTGCTATTCCCATTGGCGGATACAGGGGGGGCTATGGGGGCCGTGCCCCCCCCAAAACGCCCAGAAACTCCATATATTTGATTATTTGACTCGACTTTTTGATTCGATTTGGGTGCACTTTTACCTATGTATAAGGTATAGATAGGTTTGCCAAAAGCACCTTAAGGCTTAAGGCGCCAAAAAAGCTTAATTTTTTTACTTTGTGATAAACTTTGTTAGGATGGCCCCCTCAAAATCAAATCCTAGATCCGCCCTTGGCTATTCCCGGAATTTTTTTAATTTAAATACTCATTCATCTGTTTTGCACTCTAAAAAATGGATTCTTAAGAGGCCCCTACACGCCTGGATTTTTCTCAAGAGTCATATATAAAAGGTAAAAACTGATTGTGAAATCAACCGCTTATTTTCTTCATAATTTTTTCTTAAGTATTATCTAGCTACATCTAACTACGTCTCTATATAGCTTAATAAGCAAAATTTGATGAAACACCATTAGCTGTCAGGATATCGTGACTATTACCTCGTTTTTACACAAAGTTTCGCAATTTGGATAATTTTTATCTATCTATATACTGAAAATAAAAAAAGAGAGAAATACAGCCGTCGTTCATGTAAAGAAAACTAAGTTTATACACTTTTTTATGAATAAACAGTTACCATTTCATGGAAAACAGTTTTTACCTGAAACTATTTCACAAATTCGACGCCGCGCCGTCTGAATATCTCGCCATCTCGCACCTCTTGATGAGAGTAGGGTCGTAGTACGGTGTGGGGGAAGGAAAACATTTTTTAAGATGCGTGCAAAGTTTCATTGAGATCAAAGCCATCAGGACGTCACAAACACGTAAAGCATTTATTATGACTCTTCTATTCCGGGTACTTTTGACATGGCCCTTCTTCAGTATGTAATCTACATAGTATATAACAAAGTCGCCTCCCGCTGTCTGATCTTTTAAACTACGCAACGGATTTTGATGCGGTTTTTTCTAATAGATGGAGTGATTCAAGAGGAAGGTTTATATGTATAATACATGCATAATATAGTAGTAATGATGTCGTAAATAAACACATTTTTTTGCGCTTACATTGCAAACGCTGCCTGAACCCTAGGAGATAGATCAAAATAATGTTCTACAGTATTGTACACCTTAAAAAGGTCTACAAAAAAATCCGGAATGGTATATGTCTATCACTTAGGGATAACCCACAATAACCATTTTTTATCCTTTACTTTTTATGAGAAATAATGGCTTATTTACGAAGCGATTTTAAGCAATACAGCATGAATCCTTATCCATTTAAGTACCTTAAATACATTGTGCATTTAATACAGATCAATATAGCCCTTTACAGCATGTAATTCAAATGAATATTTTCAGGGACATGAATTGCGCCGGTGATATTTATTATCAGCATTGCACCCGTGCGAAGCCGGGGCGGGTCGCTAGTTGTAACATACATTTATCTTGTTTATTTGCAGGGCACGTGGAAACACCAGTTCAAAACAGAAGCCACGAGGGATTTACCATTCCATGTGAACAAAGAGAGGACGATAGATGTGGCCATGATGCACCAAGTTAAACAATTTAGATATGGAGTCAGTGAAGAACTTGGTGCTCAGGTTTGTTTAACATAAAATAAATCACTATGACAGAAATAAATTTCTATGTTTGAACACTTGGCGATTTATCCATCGCAAGGAGATATAAATTAACATTATATCATTGCAGTATAGAAACGCAGAAAGAAAAGTAAATCTGGATGTGAGGAGCATCCCGGTTCAGAGCTCCTCACATCCAGATTTACTTTTCTTTCTTCGTTTCTATACTGCAATGATTAATTTAAATAATAAAATAAATCACTTTATATGGATTATAAATTCGTTCCTTATATGGAACAGACTGGTGACGGGCAGCGGCGTCACAGGTGCGAGGGTTCCGGCACCGCGCTCACCAACCCGCCTGCCTAGCGTGTGTGAGTATGGGCAATTCTTCCAGGATGACCGCCGGGTGTGACAAAGTCCTGGAAAGGCTTATGTCCAGCAGTGGACGAACTACGCTGATGGATGGATGGATGAAATCACTTTAGAATCTAAAGTTTAAATTTTCGTATTTGTTTAAGCTTTGAATAGAGGGATCTTTAATTTTTGTTAGCAATGGGCAAACCTGCATGATGTTGCTTAGATATTTAAATGTTCACCAGTTCTTGGTGTTGTTTTATCGAAACCAATTAACTCAATTTTATTTTCTCCTGGACAACCTGTCCGAATCAAAGATTTCAAAAGTTTAGATGAGTCCTGGCACCTAAAATCTATTGCATTATTTTTGAATGTGTGCGTTAACATAATGCCGACGCGCGAACACTTATGAGTGCGCAATCTGTCTACCTACGGTCAGCAAACTGATCAGACTACTAAAGTTGTTAAAATGATTAACTTTAAGTGCACTTACGGCGTCTAACTATCACTGTGCTCAGATGAGCACTGATTCCAAACGTGTGAGCGTCACCCATTTAAAGGTGAAAACATTTTGGTGCTGTCATAGTACGGTAAGGGCTTATCTTTACTTTTGAAATCTTTGGTCCGAATGTACAGAAAGCAACATACATATATTCCTATCGCCCTTAATAGCTATGTCGCATCACAAGTTTATCAATTACAATACGTACACAAAATTTACAATCAACACAATTCATGATTTACAAGATTTACATGAATATGAATATGAACATAAAGACAGGTACAAAATGTGTCATATCACAACAGCAAAAAGGCTCCGACTCAGTAAAAACACAGTCTATAATAAAAATTTGGCTAAGTGCAAGTGGTAAGTGGTATGGGACCCTAAAAACATGGTAAATTACAACAATATAGATGTCATAGCAACATTAAGGCGGCACAAACAAGTCGCTAAAATGGTAGCGCCTGACAGACAATTCGCGGTTCCCGCCGTGTATGAAACCCTAATATTTTTCCCGTAATTTTTGCGTAATCGTACTTTTTAGACGTTGTATTTTTTTTTTATTTGCCCTGTTAGAGACCAAGGTAACAAACACGTGTGAAAAAGTCAACCGGCTACCCATAACGGCTGAAGCTGCAGAACCCTGTGACAGACAGAAAGACAGACAGATGAATGGACGGACGGACGGACAGACAGACAGACAGACAGCAAGCAAAGGCTTAGAAATAGGGTCCCATTTCGCACCCTTAGGGTACGGAACCCTATAAATGGTTTATATTTTTTTAGCATTTGCCGGTTGTGAGGGAAAATCCTTTAGAGGTTAAAATATTTCTTCATATTGTTTCAGTTGCTGGAGATGCCATACGTAGGCGACCAGGCGAGCATGCTAGTAGTGCTACCCAACGAAGTAGAAGGTCTGAACGGCGTGATGGACAAGTTGGCTGCCGGCCACGACCTGATGCAGGACTTGGGCAAGATGTGGTCCACAAAGGTCGACGTCACCATCCCCAAGTTTAAGATCGAGACTGAGATTGATTTGAATGCCCTCTTGCCAAAGGTATGGAGCTCATATCCGTCAGTTATAGAATACATCATTTAGTTCACTCTAAGTACTCTCTTATAAAAATCTATCCATTTGTAGCAATAAAGCCCTTAAGAGTGGTTTCGCAGCCGGATTTTGAAAAACCCGCCTTTTTCTAATTAATAGAAACAGAACACTTAAATGAAAAATTCACTCAATATTTATTACCTATCAATTACCTGTGTATTGTGTATGCTGCCATCGCAAATTTCCCATTGATTTCTGCAAATTAGAAATTCAAAAATTTTGAATTAAAAAGATTTGAAGTTCTAATTTCCATGGGGAACTTTGCGATGGCAACATACAAAATAGTAAGGTTTTGTTAGTTATTACTATTGAGTGAATTTTGAATTTAAGTGTTCTGTTTCGATTAATTATAAAAATGCGGGTTTTTCACAAACCGGCTGCGAAACCGCTCTTAAGCCTAGTTTACACGGGTGGAGTAACTGGTAGAGTACCAGGGATAAAAACATTACTAGCCTTATGTAAACATTTACAAAATTATTCTATAGATAGTAGCTGAAAGAGTAGAGGGTACAACGCATTTGGTAATGTGGTCAGCTAAATAGTAACCTAGTTATTCTATTTCTAACTAGCCAAAATGTAAATGAATCAAAGTATAAATTCCAAGTTTTAGAGTTATGCTTTGGACAGAGGTTATTTTGTAACCGAACCCTAAAAAGCGTATACAGGAATGGTCTAGGATTAACGAAAATTGTCGAAAATTTGTTGAAAATTTTTAACTTCCTATATTCCAGCTCGGTATCAAGTCTATCTTCGATGCTCAGAACTCTGGATTGGACCGCATTCTCGCCAACCCTGAGAAGCTGTTCGTATCGAAGGCTATCCAGAAGGCGTTCATTGAAGTGAACGAGGAAGGAGCGGAGGCGGCGGCTGCTACCGGTGAGTCTCTTCTTTATCCACATTCAAGAGATATCTGATGACTTAGATAATTAGATTTGAAATTTATATGGGAAGGATAATAATTTATAGAATGTAGTTTTGATTATTAACATCTAAACGTCACGTTTCTCTGAAATGAAGCAATGTACTCGATTATTGTGTTGTAATGTAATAAAATAGAAGTCGCGTCATTTTGGTAACTTAAAAGAGTCCGGCGGAGGATGATTCATAGAAACGGAATAATTTGTAAATCATACATATTTTTTGGGTAATGTGTATTTATTCCGATTGGATTACAGAATATTTAGGTTCCCAAATGTCCACTTTATATGAACACTGATTTAAAGACGAAATATAAAGAATTTCTAATTTCCATAGAAAACTTTTTTCTCATATTTCATGTTTAAATGAGTGTTCTTATAAAATAGATATTTGGGAACCCAGATATTCTGTTATCCAATTGGAATAAATGCACACTACCTTAAGAACCGGGTGCAGGACGACGCCAACTCCAATGCGAAGCGAGACGTACCGCGACAATAAAGCGCATATTTGGCTGGCTGATCTAAACAAGCGCCTCACGCTTTGCCCCACGCCGTTCGAACTGTGCTGAGCGAGTCTCGCCTTTTGCGTTGGAAATAATAATTATTTCCGAATATCTTAATTGTGCCTCGATTACTTTATAAAGAATTTCTAATTTCCATAGAAAACTTTTTCCTCATATGTCATGTTTAAATGAGTGTTCTTATAAAATGTATATTTGGAACCCAGATATTCTGTTATCCAATCGGAATAAATACACACTACCTTAAGAACCCGGTGCAGAACGACGCCAACTCCAATGCAAAGCGAGACGTACCGCGACAATAAAGCGCATATTTGGCTGGCTGATCTAAACAAGCGCCTCACGCTTTGCCCCACGCCGTTCGAACTGTGCTGAGCGAGTCTCGCCTTTTGCGTTGGAAATAATAATTATTTCCGAATACCTTAATTGTGCCTCGATTACTTGTTATTTATTATTCTGTTTTAAGTAATTAGAATATTGATGATAGTTCCAAGTGGTGTATGTGCTTACTTTGCTTGTTAAATGTTCATAAGTCACTCAACGAAGCCTTGAAAAAGTACTCGATTTTAGGGCAAAAACCCATTATTTTAAATATTTTTCTGGTCTTTAACGCGATGTTTGTGAAAAAATCAGGGACATACACCACTTCATATTGACCGTCTAAATGAAAGCTTAAAATTTGTTTGATTGAACTGTTCCACTTTCGCGAGTTATTATGGTTTTTAGATATGTATGAAGTACGATTCGGAGCGGGGGCTCTACCGCGTAATTCTCATTTACATCAACATCAACTTGAGATTGAAATTTGACGTGCGTGCGACGACGCCCGCCTAACATGCCATCTCTTTTGCACGCGTTGAATTTCGCATGCATTTGCTTGAAGTTGATACAAATGAGAATTACGCGGTAGAGCCCCGGGTTCTTAAGAATAATTCAAATTTACAAATTATTCTGGTATTCCGTTTGTATGAACTATGCATCCTCTGCCGACGGACTCTTAAAGTGAAAGTGTCTAATAAAATATTTAAACCAAGGCAATCTGGGCATATTGCGACTTCTATGTTGTCGCCTTTTTCTTTATTTTATTTTACGTGTTTGTCAAATTGCTAGCTTGTCATTATATTGTCTGCTTTGACTTGGTACTATAAGGTTACATCAAACTGCACGAGTGCACATAGCATCGCTAGTGACTAACAAACAATCGTTAATTTTTCTAAAGCTTTACCTCCGAATCTAACATCATGGCCGATGCACTGATCATCATCTTAAAACATCCGTGCTATTTGGTACGTTTTCGTATAATTGCGAACGTATGTTTGTTGGTTTGACCTTCTTTCACGCAGCAACGGAGCAAAGGAAAGACGTGTTTTTTACATAGAGATAGTTTATGGGCCGGAAAGTGACATAGGATACTTTATATCCCGAAAAAATGCAAGATAAATCAGCGCGGGCGAAGCCGCGGGCAATAGCTAATTTTAAACATAAAAAAGCATACGATAAAGCGATACCGAACATTTATATTTTAATTTATCTATTTAAAAAAAAAACATAAAAATAGAAATCATAGCGAATTTTAAGTGAATCACATTCCTTATATTTTATTAATTACATGGAATTTTTATTTATAATCTTTTGTAGGATTACATGACTGTAGATTAAACATAGAAACTGTTCGGAAAAATACGTCCATAAATAACCATAAATAAACTATTATACATTTTAAAGAATCCGTACCAAAAATAGTAAGACGGACGGATCCCTGTCAAGTATGTATACCTATATTTACGATACTTTATAAAATACTGTATCGTTGAGTAATCGTTTTCGTTATTATCATCGAAATTATTTTATTTTCACGTCCTTGCGATTGAAATGGCACTTGTTTTGTACAATTTTGAATATCATAACAATTTCATGTTGTCTCTAAAAAAAATATAAATACAGCAAACATACAAAAAGCACCGTATCTAGCTCAAACTTTTGTAATAAAAAAAGGGTTTAAAATGCTTTCTGTTAAGTAGCTTTGGGTGTTCGGCCGTAGAATCCTTTGATCCCATCCTGTAACGGGTATTGTATGTATGTTCGTGTGTGCGTTCAAAGTGGGCGTGGTTCGTTCGCGGCGGATGATCGTGGAAGATCCGCCAGTGTTCCGTGCGACTCATCCCGCGCTCTGGTGTGTCATGGTGGACAGAAATGTTGTCTTCGGCGCCATCTACCGCCCTCCGCTTACCACAGCCAGGGACGAACTATAAGATCAAGCGAATAAGTAACAGTATGAATCGTGAGTTCTTTTCGTGTTTTTTTTTTACTAACCATCTTGAGTTTTTTCGCTTTTTAGTGTAAAAAATTGTTAATAGATGTCTCTAGTGACTTGGTGACGGTTTTGTATGGTTTCGGCGGCAGGCAAGGCGTTAATGAAGAAAAGCATGCCGCGGCCTCCGAAGCAGTTCTGCGCTGACCATCCGTTCTTCTATTTGCTGGTAGCGTCGGAGCAAACACAACTCTTCAATGGCATCTATTGCGGCGATAACTAGACTCAAACAACGATTTAAAATACCACACACTGTTTATTGTTACGTTTTCTGCCGTCGTTATGCAGCAAGATATCCTGCTCGCAGAAGTTACCTAAAAAACTTTTCAGAAAGCCGTACTAATCGAATTATCAACATAAATAAACAACGTAACTAGCATACACTAAAACATTTCACAGCATAACGTAACAAACACCACTTTTATGCATCGCTTTTATATATCCTTAATTTCATAGTAGAAACAACTTGAGTACAGTCGCTATCAAAAGCTTAAAAACTGAAGAAAATACGGTGACCGCATTATATGATTTCCGCGCAGGCGTGGTGATGATGCTCCGTTGCGCCCCGATGCAGCCCCCGCACTTCGTCGCCGACAGACCGTTCCTCTACGCGTTGTACGGCGCCGAACGGATGACCCTGTTTGTCGGTGCCTACCATGCCAGCGAATAGATTACCACTTCACCAGGCATTGCCGACAATCGGTAACATAAAACATGCTATCGACACAATCGTATAAAAACTGCACGTAGCGTTTGGTACCTCACGTTTTAAAAATAACGGGTTATGATTTATTTGTCACACGGTTTACCTATCAGTAGTAACTTGCTACCAAACTTGTACAACGTACTTAATCTATGACTTGAAAATGGGACACATTTAAACTCACTTTAAAATTAATGGAAATAACAATAAAAACGTGTTGACAATAAAAAATAAAAATTTCACCTATAAAATATAAATAATACCACTTTACAGGGTACCTACACTACAAAGTAATGTTAACGACTACAAAATATTTGAAACGCTTCAGAAATCATTTCTCCACAACAAAATTAACACTTCGTACTATAATCTGAACGCACCCATGAAACAAAACGTTCACTACTGATTTACACTCACTAAGTAGGAATGCAAAGGGAACTTAGCCCATACAGCCATGTCTGAGTTTTTAATTGAACAAAAATCGAGATCATTTTATAACAAATGATTATTTTTTATAACATGCCAATCATACTGATAACAAAGGTATGTCATACCAAAGTTACTTCTAAAACTGCTGCGGCGCTGCGGGAAGTGCAGCTCCTTCGCCCTTGCGTAACAAACAAAACACAAGCACCCATAACTCACCTCCGTAGCTTCAACTTGCTCTGTCAAACAGCCTCAGCCGCTACGGCTCGCACGGGTGCCTGTGCTTTGTTACTGCGAGCGCGGACTGCCCTCCCGCTGCGCCTCCGGATTTTTATATACACTCTAGGGTTAGTAACCGCAAGACTACAGCAAGAGAAACATATTGAATCTATTTTCTGTGTGCAGTCGTACTCGTGTATAGCGCGAACTGACAGGACAGCGACAAAGATAGGACAGACCTAGAAGTTTAAAACTTCAGATGATTTATTTGTTGATCACGACAAAAATGGAGGATAAAGTGACTTTATACAGCTATTAAAATCCTCAGACCGTATTGGCTAAATTCCCTTTGCTATTACTATTATTTTTAAAGCTGGAAGTATTAATGTTATAGTGCAATATTATATGTAAAGACGACAAATTTTAAAGTTGAAAGTATAAACATTATATTATTTATTAAGTATTATATTCAAAGAAGAATAATTTTAAAGATGAAAGTATTAATATTATAGCGCAAAACATTAATTTTATAGCAAGGCTTTTAAAGTGGAAACCATTATTATTAAAGTTAATTTATATATATCCCCTTGAAGATACGCCCCATGCAAAATTACTTGTATTGGGTATACATTTTTTCGTATGGGAAAGTGCTTTTTTATGTAGTCGTAGAATAAAAGTTGACACGATTTACTTGTATGATAATATTTTAATATAATGAACCAGTGTTTTATTAACTAATTGTGCAGAGCTTCAGATTGATTCTGACTGAACTGAAAGTACATTTAACATTTAAGATGAGTTTTTTTATATAATTTACGTCACGGGGCACAAAAAGATATACACGCTAGTAATAATTCTAAAGATTATGATAAAGGTGCCTTTATTTGCATTTTACCATGCACGAATATGCTCGTCCATGATTTTACTTAAGAATAAAATGTTGAGATTGAAGTATGTAGGTATATTTTTTCTTGTAAGCGTTCAAATCTATGTGGATGTTATTTATTCAATATATTGTTAAGTATTATTCCTATATATATACAAGTTGCTTTTTTTACTATCATCGCCTATCATGCTTATCCTGTGATTCCACTTCCTGCGTGTAAGTCCCGGATTGATGTTGTATGTTGAATCGTCTGCCGCGATTGTAGTGTCGAGTCTATGTGGTGGTTTGGTCAGTTATCTGAAGATGGTTTTAACTGTATCGTTAATGGTTATATTACAGCATTCGCCGTTGCCATGTGTTCAGCAATGTTAATGGAGCCACCAACTCCGCGCTTCGTGGCCGACAGGCCGTTCCTAGTCGCTATACTGGTCGAAAGAACCCCCTACTTCCTGGCCACACACCGAGCCGACAACTGATCACCTCGAAAACTCCTCCCTGAAGTACAATATACACGTGTTAAATATTTTTTTGCATATTCTTAATAAAGTGCTCTCTGAAATAAAATATATACTATTTGTTAAATATTTTTTCCATACTCGTAATAAAGTATTTCTTGAAATAATTAATTTACTCAAACAAATATCCAGAACCCATTACAAATAAATACCCACTAATAATAAAATGACCATGCAAAATTTCACTAATAATAATAATAAGGTATTCTGCCCCACAGCTCAGAGATTGGAGGAGTTGTTGAAGATCACTGATGTTTTCAGCAACTCCCATCAGAATTGAGCTGGGGGTTGACAAGTGTGCGGTCTTGCATGTGGAGAGGGGGCATGTTGTTCTCTCCGATGGGGTCGATGTCGGCTCCAATCTGCTGAAATCCCTCTTCGGGACTGAAACATACCGGTATCTGGGCATGTCCCTAACAATCGGTGTGAATGAAGCAGACATGGAAACCGTGCACAGTTTGTGAGGCATAAAGATCGCCTGACAAAGAGTTCTTTAAAGCTTTTTTTCGGTCGAAAATAAAGTTCGAGCTTTTAATGCTTGATAACATCTGCATAACACTAGAGAGCCCAAATTCTCAGGATAAGATGCAGTAGCAGACTTATGAAGCACACTAAGTTTCATTTGTCTAGCTTTTATACTTTGAATTTTATTGATACCTTAAATTCGTCGATTTCTTCACTGACTCGCTCACTCCAAAAACATCTAAGGTAACAAAAGGGTAAAAAAAAAAAAGAAATCTGTAACTTTCACCCTCTGTGAAACCGGTCTGGTTCTGTATTATATAACAATTTCTATTCCAAACTTATGTAGTTTCGTTAACTTACTCTAATTTAAATCCCTGCAAATGTAAATTAATGGGTAAATGTTACAAACTTAATAAAATATAGTAAAAATTAATAAAAAATTAAGTGCCTAACCATTTAATGTCAAGTAAAACATGCTAGCCAAATCGCCACCGTCATTCGGAAAGGTACCCAAAAAGCTAGAGGGCTAGCAAGCGGCTGGGATAGCGAGGCTAATCCGTTGTCCAAAGTAGACCCCAGCCCTTGGGTCATCGGAAGAATCGATCAGTCGCGACGAGATCTCTTTATAGAGTCGTCGCGTTTCTGGTCCCCACGGCTCGAAAGTCTATGCCAAAAGGCACAAACATGTAGACCTCTCCTAGAGCCGCATACTTGCGCCTCTTAGCGCTCTCTGCTGCATCAGCAAGCAGCCACACCCGATCTGAATACTCCGGTCGCTTGGATGTGGGATGCTGCTACCGTATCTACGCAGGTTGCGTCTCACACTATTGCGACCTCCCATTCCTCCATAGAATGAGCGCCATTCCGTCGGGCCTCTTGCCATCATCGGGCCTTAAATTGTTTGCACACTCAAAAAAACCCGACAATTGACGTCATTCATATCGGCATGGCATAGAAGGCGACCGGCACTGCGTTGACACGGCAGACCATGGTAACCAAGCTGATCGACACCTTAAGCAGATAAAGTATGAAATCGAAAATCTTTCACGAAAGGTCATAAATAGGTGCGACTTCGAGCGGAGCGAAGAGGAGCGTGTTAGGTTTACATGTAAACAAATTTGGGGAGCCGAGCGGAGCAGTGCGACCCCTCTAGTTTTAACAGAAATATGATACGCCTAAGCACATGATGATATGTCATCTACAAATTCAAATTCAAATAGTTTATTTTGCAAAGCAGGTATAGATATATACACTTTTTACACGTCAAATTTGTAAAATGTACATACATACATACACTCACGGGACACACCTCTTTCGCCAGTCATACAAGCTCTTCTATTTCGGGTACTTTTGACATTGCCATTCTTCGAAATGTCGCCAATTTGGTCAGCATACGCCCGTCTAGGGCGGCATGCGCCCGTAGTACAGTGTTTAATCGCGCGCAACGCGACTTTAGTTGAATCACAGGTGCGAGGAGCGTGACATACTGTTTAATCGGAAAAACATCGTGTCACGCTCCTCGCCCTTGTAATTCAACTAAGTTGCGTTGCGCGCGATTAAACACTGTACTACGGGTGCAGGTCGAGCTCTACCTTTGACTTGCGCACCATAAATTTCTTTTGTCACTATACTTTCATTCATCCTCTCTACACCGAAGCGTTCCTTTTTCTATTCTAGTCACTACATCTTCTTTCAGGCCGCAACGATCCCGTATGTAGATATTTTTCACTCTATCATTCAAAGTTAAACCACACATACTTCGTAAGGAACGCATTTCCACTGCATTCAATCTACTTTCATCTTTAAGTTTATTTTATTAGATTGGAGTCCTAGCCCGGCCTTGTTTCTTCTCCCGTTCTTTATGCCACCATTTTGTTTTATTATTTTCTGCCTTTCATAAGGCTGCTTTCTTCGTAAATATTTCTGGTTAATGTATCATTTCCATTCTTTGCCATCACCCCATCTCCAATGCCTCCACTCTTTCTGACCCTCTATTTCATTTCGCTGCCAACTTACCCCTATTATCATGTTCTTTCTTCATTTTAAAGTTGGTATTGTTTTTCCGCTATACGCAAAACTGGGTTACGTTACCACGGTTAATTAAAAGTGAGATATAATATAATGTAAGTAACTGTTTTGAGGAAAAAAAATTGTATTCCAGAATTACCCTTCTACTTAAACTCTGCAACGAGCATGGAACCACTGACTCACCACTTGCTGGCGGACCGGCCATTCCTCGTTGCTATACTCGTCGCCGAAGTCGTCCAACAGTTACCCTACTTCCTGGCCACTACCGATACATCCAGTGCCATAGATCAATACCCTTACTTTCTGTCCACCACAGATTTAACACCTGTCATTTATTTTCTGGCCACACACCAAGGCGAATGATCAACTGCAAAATTGCTTTACAAAATACCGTGTTTTTTTTCATAACCAAAACTTCTAAAACACTTTAAGGCGAGGCCTTCCTTCGGCTCACTCACTTCTTATTATTACCCGGGGTCTAACTTTAATAAAGTTAAAATCGCGTGCGCCAAAATGCACGTGAAATGATTCAGAATGAGTCTGATTTCAAGATTAAAATTGGTTCAAATTACAATAAATGAATTGTTTATTTTTTTCTATACATACAGATTTTAATAAACTATGTTTTCTTGTTCTAAGTATTTATTTTAGACACTACGGTGTTACTTCAAAACGGTGTTTAACTTTAGACAATGTTTAAATCTGTCGCTGTCACCTTTTCTTTCATTTTGTAAAAGAGTGAAGGGTGGAAGAAGATAATGCGGCCACACGGTGTAATCCCTTGTTAATCCTGCAATAAAAAGTATCCCAGTTTTTAAATTGGATATAATAATAAGTTATCGAACAGTGAGCTCCCTTCCTTTTTTCTTTGTAATCCATGTCTCACTGTTGAGGATCGTACAGTAGTAACCGCATCAAAACCCGTTCAGTAGTTTTTGCGTGTGATTTTTTTTATGTACTAAAATTGTATACGCTACATAATTCTAACCAAACTTTTCTTGTGTTTTTTTTTTTCATATGACGTAGGTCAATGCTTTTAAACAATCGTTCGTGACGTCAATAGGCTTTTATTGCCAGGAAATTATTTGCTATATAACTTCTAACAGTAGAAAAGTAAGTACCAAAAATCTATAAGTAACGATAATTTTTTCCGCATCGTACTTCACGCAAAGAATATGGCAGAACAGGGAATCACGTGTATTCTGGTCAGATCTTCCGACACAGATGTTTTGGTGTTCATCCATCAGCCTGGTTCGTCCACTGCTGGACATAAGCCTTTCCAGGACTTTGCCACTCCCGGCGGTCATCCTGGAAGAATTGCTCATACACACGCTGGGCAGGCGGATTGGTGAGCGCGGTGCCGGAACCCTCTCACCAGTGACGCCGCTGCCCGTCACCAGTCTGTTCCATATAAGACCCGGCTATTAGGGATGGATATACCGCCATCCATCGGTCCCAGGCATGGTGGGTCTCCTGGTTTTTTGCCTGTGAGCTGTCCTCTTACTCTCCCCCGAATTACTTCGAGGGGGTCTCCAAGTTAGATGGTGGTACCTCCACAGTCGAGCCCGGCATCAGCTCTACCACCGTTTTGGTGTTATTGATATAATTTTATCAAACTTTAATTGAGAGTGGCCTGCAAGAGTTGTGGCTATTGACCGAGACGGCAAATAAACGCCGTTATGTCGAAGTTCATAAAATAGCCAACACTTAACAACAACTGCTCTTTGTGGCTATCACGCCTTTACAGGCTGTGACACTTCTTATTTCCATACAAAAGGAAAGAAGTCATGCTTCAAAACGTGGTTGTCACACCCTGAAGTTGTACCAGCTTTAAAAGAAATATCGCAGCCAATACAAAGTCTTCCTGAAGAAATTATGGCTATGCTGGAAAAGTTCACCTGCTACCTGTACGATTCACAAACAGCACATTCGTCGGTCAACTCGGTGCGCAAAGAACTATTTGCTACCAAGAATAAATTGGTAACAAGCATCCCACCAACATCGGCGGCATTACAGAAACACGCGCGCTCCGCGCTAACTACAAGCGGGACACTTATGGGGCACTTCATTTATTCTCGAAGATGCCTCTGTGCCATCTCCATCCTCCTGATAGTCGTTCATAAACTCACACCGAGTTGGGTTTCCTACCCGGGTCGCAACACTAACCCGTTCAAAAATGAACTCGCGTCTCAACACCGACCGTTCAAAAATGACAGTGTCGCAACACTGGTATCGACTTTTTCAACATCAACTCTGAGCAGAGTTCGCAAGGTTCGTATAGGCTCCAAACGTCACCTGACATTCACGTTAATTTTCGTACCAAGGGAGTCTTCTCAACGTTATAGTTGATATATTTACGTTAAATTTCGTGTAGAGGGGGTCCTCTCAACGTTATTATACTAAATATATTGCAAAAATGACAACTGACGTTTGCAGTGTCGCTACACGACGAAACCCGTTCAAAAACTCAGCGTAACAACCCCAGTGTTCCTACCCAGCCTAGGGTTCTTTAATGAACGCACCCCTGACCCCCGTTCATAAATTAACACTTTCGTCAGGTTTCAACACTGACAGCAGGATAGCGTATGAAATTTTCAACGCGTGCAACAGAGATGGCATTAGAACCCGTGTCGCGACCCCTAGTTTATGAACGCGCCCCTGGGGTTGGAAATCATCTAATGACAGTCGGGTACCGCAATGGTCTGAAACCAGGGAGATATGGCATGAGACCATGAGTTATCTTACTTGGACCATTGCGGTTGTAAAAAAGGCTGCGAAATAATGCGCTGCTCGTGCCGGCGCGGCGGGTGGGTCTACCCTGCACAGTGCAATGCAGTACATACAAAGGCCGCTGCAAAAACGAAAGGTATCTCTTTATTTTTGACTTACTGATAAATTGATGATACTTATAGGTTAATTCTGGGCTGCTTTCATATGAATTTTCTCTTCTTTCAGTTCAACCACATCGGATAAAGCTTTAGATACAGAGGATTAATATATTTACTGCTTCTACCTATGCTATATTTACTTATTTACCTTCAAAAATAAAGAAATGGGACCATATGTTAGTTTTAGAACATTTTTATTATGGAGTCTATCTCAAAAACTAAACTAGTTAGGAATTTTAAAATTGCTGTATGTTATTATTGTGATGAATCATACCTACTGTAGGAAATCAAAAAAATATTGAAATCGCCCATTCATAATGAAATTAGTAAGGGATGACCGAAACTAATAAACAGTTGTGTACTTGGTACGAAACCTTTTGTGCGCGAGTCAAACTCGTACTTGGCCGGTTTTCACAAGACGATATAAATTAGAGGATACAAATACAAATCGTCTGATATGCAAACTACTGAAATTGGTGCACTCGTTTTGATTTTATGATGCATCACATCACGTGCAGTGACGACTTTCAAAACTGCGCGGTTCTTTTGAAATCGTATAGTTTAAAAACTACTCATCGGATTTTTATTTTTTTTTTGTTTTGTAGATAATATTTTCACAATTTATAAAATTATAAAAACATGTGACCATATGATAGAAAATTTAGTTGTTATTTTAATAAGAATGAAAAAAATATTTAGAAAATTTCACAATTTTATTTACTTATAGTTGGCTGCCATCTTTAATTTTTTAAACGGTATATTTTTTATTATTAAAGATGTCAATACAATACATATTGATTGGCACCCAAATCAGTGAAGCCGTTATGATTTTATAATTTTTTTAAATTATGCAACCGCCATTTTGGAAAAGGTCCGCCATCTTGAATTCTAGTGAATAAAATTTTTATTTCCTCGGATGAAATCATTCATATTGGTCCATAGTATGGACAAAGCGGCTTGCTTTCTGCCTTAAATGCAGCTTTCGATATAAATATTGCCGTAAGCCCTAAGAATATTATACGAACCGAATATTAGATCATGGTAGGAAAATGGAGCTTTAGTTGTCCGTGAATGGCTACTTTAGTAGGAAGAAGTGAAGGGACACAGTTTGGCTTCTGATGGGTTGCAGACAAAGGGAGTATTTTCATATTTAGCTGATCAGCTGATCAGAGCGATGACAATTTTTCAAGAGACATGTATGTCACCAAGGACAATAACATCATAGTGAGAACTCAATTCTTCGAGTAATGATACAAGAGTACTAAACTAGTAAATTTTAAGCGAAGGACTGTATAACACGCCAAGAAGTACCTTGGTGTGGTGAAGATATATCTCAAGAAAAAGAATTCACCTGACTCTGACTAAAGACTTGGAAATTGCTTAATTATCTTCCCATCCCCATCCCTTACCAATCCTGTCATTGCGCACTAATCTGAAGCCAGGCAAACTGTACATAGACGGAAGAGTTGGCTTCAGCACTGTTTCAGAGACTAAGATGGCGTCCACACGTATTGCTGAACGACACGAGAAGATCCGCATAATGGGCAGGTATGCTCTCAGCATTAATGTGGACAAGGTTCAAATTATTTTAATGAGTGAAGATAGAGGATAAACTGTCGTGTAAAGATCCATTAACCGAATCATCACTATCCACACTAGCGTATTCATCGGACGAAGAGCATCAATCATTTGAAGTAGGTACTCATAATAAAAAAAAATACGCTCTTCCGGGGGGGAGTGGTAATAATTTGACAATACTATTATTTACAAACCATTTAATTCGACCTCAAATCTTTCATTTATTGGACTATTGGTGCTTTGATAGGAGGGGTCGTTAGGATATCCATCATATACTACTGTGGTATCGCGCACAAAGTGTTTTTGCACATAGTCTGACACGCTGACAGGAACGTGGGGGTTGTGGTCTTATTCCATACAACCTTATGGAGTAGGAACCCTTAATCACAGGACACAGGTGTGACAAATCAGTTAATGACCGCTCATTGCCACGCATTGTTTCATTAGGATGGTTGATGATTATAATAAATAATTCACGTTGGAATGTTACTGCGGTAAAATTCAATGTTTTATTTCAAAAATTATTGCTGCTTTTAATATTGACTACATTAAAAACACTGACTTTTCAAAATAAATTTGATATAAATTAAGCGGTATCACTAAAGCCGTTTTGAGAAGTAAAACATTTATCTTCGATAAACAGTTGTTTATTGTTGATTTGTTGATCGAAGACATTTGTGCAAAATTTTAAACGTGAAATGTATAATAAAAAGAAAAGGTGCTGAAATGTGAACGTTTGAATGCTTTTCTAGGGTTTCGTACCTCAAAATGAAAATACGGAACCCTTATAGGATCACTTTGGTGTCTGTCTGTCACGATATTTTTGCTCGGGCCCCTTATGAGATATCAATATGAAACTGATACCTCCTACAGAAGTCTACGGCCCCATGAAACGACGCGAAAAAACGTTGTTTCATACAAATGTTTGACACTCGCATATCAATCAAAACCTATACTTCCAGTTGACTTAGAAACTTGAAATTTCGTATACAGTAGATCTTATAGCACACATATAGGAAAAAAACTAAAATTACAAATATTTAATTATTTAGGAATTTATCTCAGACCAACTTAATTAAACCCTTTAGATAAATAGAGTTTAATAGATTGTAAGTGTCAAGAGAAGTTAGTCCTTCATAACTGCAGGTCGAATTATTTACCATGTTTTTAGGGTTTTGTACCCATATTGTGTGGTGGTACGGAACCCTTTGTGTGCGAGGACGACTCGCACTTGGCCGGTTCTTTTTGTTTTCCATGTATCATTACCATGGTTTTATAATAAGTTGAGTTGTTGAATATATACTTCTCATTAAAAAAATCGAAACACTACCAAGATTTTCTTTCTGGTGGCAAATAACCAAAAAAGAGGATTATTTCTTTTAAACAAAAACATAATTTTATTATAGGTATACAACTTAATCGAGAGCCGGGACGAAGACGGTTTGCGGGGCGAGGGAGTAATTAGTTAAATTAAAAAGTGTTAATTGGACCAGTAAGATTATGAAATAAATATCCTGTTGCAATTAATTGATAATGTTGAATACATTATTACTGGCTAGAGAAATGCTAATTGACCTCTTTTTTAACTTAGACATCTAATTTTGAATATCAATTGAAATCTCTCTAAATTACAATAATCGATTGTTTTTCTGATTTGAATCTGAATCTAATCAGATTTTGAGTCCGAGTGACATATTTAAGTATAGCGTTCAGTGTATGTACTATAAATGTATAAAAAACACACACGGTTCACTTTACGTCACAACTGTACCAAAAACCGTTCGATTTCAGTTAGAGTTGTCGTTCAACTTGTCACAATTAGTTTGAAAATGGAGAGGATCACACGTGTCATGCGCCCATAGAGTAAGTATGGCGGAAGTTATTTATTCGAATGATATAAATTTACGTCCGTCGACTAGTCGATCAACAAGTTTATACATGGACATCATTATCGACTGTCACCTTTGCTCTCTCCCCGCACCTAATACTTACCCCGGCTCTCAGTTAAGTTGTATTCCTATAGCTGGCAGTTTGGCCTTTTCAGTGGTGTAAGAGTTACAAAACTGAATTAAATTTTTGAATTTTCATCTGATAAATGAAATGGATCATTGTTTTGAGACAACGTCTTTAAACGGAGTACAGTTAATTGGCATGTAATAAACAAAAACAACGTTTTACTTTAAAACTTGCTGTTTGTAATTTGCTTACTAGGCAATACGACATCCGTTAACAAGTCTTTTTTAACCACACATGAATACTTCGCCCGCAGAAGCCGCCCAAGTAAAGGCGTTGCTGGATTTTGGTCTAGCCAATGTTGTGGCTGCAATACTACATCTAAGCCTCTTGTCTGTTCATAGAGTTTACAAACGCTATCTGGAGACTGGTTTATTCACGCGCCGTCCAGGATCTGATAGGAATCGGGCCACTTCTAAGCGAGACGACCGATTAATTGTAACAGTTTCTTTGCGAAATCGACGCCTAAATACTTTTGAGCAATAGCTCAGTGTTGTTTAAATGGTGACTTTACAATTAGACGAAGATTGAAGAAGGAACGTGGATTGGTACCACACAAGCCAGCCAATGGGCCGAAATTAACAACAGACCATCGAAGAGCGCGCCTTCAGTTTGCACGTGAGCACTTAAATTGGTCATACCTATAATGGAGCAGGGTTATCTTTTCTGACGAGAGTAAAATTATGCTGTATTATATGAAGAAGGTATACAGAAGAAAGGGAGAATGAAAAAGGGGGAACGGAAAGAGTAAGAGTAGGCTATGGTGGCGGTTCATGGACAGTTTGGTCGGAAATTAGTACCGACGGAAAAACAGAACTCGCTTTCTTAACTGGAACACGCTTAAATACACGTAAATTTTCGAAATAAATAGTATTTTTCATTACGAGTGCGGAAAGCCTGTCATTGCAGAGTTCCGACAAATGTTGACAGTCGGAACAAGTTGCAATGACGGTTCCGCACGTGTACTGAACAACTATTTTTAATACAGTTGCGAAAAAATTAAGCAATTTAATAATAGTAGTTTATGTTACTAGGGCGAAAAGGAATAAATTACGAGGACGATTTAAAACACGAGCGTAGCGAGTGTTTTAAACGTAACCGAGTAATTTATTGCTTTTACGCCCGTGTATCATACTACATTTTTCAATGCATAGTGTTAGGAAATGAAAACAAATATAATCTTGTGAACTTTAAATTATAATTGGCTCAAAAGGACTGTATCCAGAGCCGTTAAACACTGGGAAAAAAAGTATAACGTCTATGGTACACAGGAAAGGCTGCAGGTTAGCCAACCATTGTAAATAATAAAAAAAATAATAATAATAAAGCCCTAGAGCAAAATAATCGACTTTCTGTTCGGTTTTGATGCATAAAAAGTGGGCCTTTACGAGCACATGCATTGAAAAATAATAAAAACACAATAAACTCAACTAACTAATACTCCACGCAATAAATTCTTCGTATGTAGATATGTAGCGACTTTTTGACTTTTCCGGTAAAATGTTCTCCGAAGCATTTTGTGCAATTATACTGAGTTCCGGTGGTGTTAATTCAAATAAAATATCGTCGAAATTTCTCATTTTGTGCAACAAACAACTAAACCCGCAAAGAAAAATTTTGGAAAATGGCGCCAATAACCGTAAAAGAATATAAGCAGAGATTTTTTTTGTTTTCTTCACCCATTCTGGGTAGGCAAAGGGAACTTTGCCCATACAGCCAAGTTTTCAGTAGAATTTTTTTATTGATATGAAATGAAAATGAAATTTAATGAGATGAAATGAAATGAAACCTAACCTAACTCATTGAATCAAATCATTAAATTTGATATTGAAACAAATTAATACCTTCTTTTTAGAAATATTTGCATTTATCATAAAAACTTCTATGATTTTTTTTTGTAAAAACTTCGTGGTTGGGTTTTTCTTTTTAATAGACTATTTTGACAGTTGGGAAAGAAAACGCACGAGTTCGGAAATGATAAAGAAAAAGCTCGAGTATGTAAATAGCCTACATCCCGAACGCTATACGTCCCTGCAATACGCCACTTTTTGAGCAACTGTATTAAAAAATGTATTTTCTTATATTTTTTTATCATCAGTATCGTGACGGAAGTTTCTGACCAAATCAACATCCTGTACATCGCTCATTTTATTTTACGTTCGGGCAAATCCTGTATTCATAAAAACATCCTCAGCACAGCATGTGGCTGATTGTGGCTCTTGTATTTCATAAGTATTTTGCATGCCTAATTGATGTACTTTGCTGGTAAGTGCTACTAGGGGTAAGATATTTCAAGTGACTTTGAATGATACACCTAGACACATACTGGAGACTTAGTAAGTAATTCCACAACTGTCCAAGCCGAACCCCGAGTGGGTGCATGTGAAGCCAACATTATTTGTTACGATTTAGTTAAAACGGTTATTGAACCGTGCAACTGAAATCTTTCTGAGTCCCCAGACATATATCATTATAAACATAATGAAATATCGCTTTATTTTTAGTTAAGCGCATCAGACCATGTCGCCTCGACTTCCCCCGTCGCTTCATGGTGGACCGTTCCTTTCTCGTCGCTATACTTGTCAATGCCGTTCCCTGCTTCCTCGCCGCTGGCCGAGGTGACTATGGATCATTTCAAAGGATTGTGGTAGATTTAAGGATTGCTAGAAAACGTTCTTTGGAAGAGGAAGAATGACAGTATGAAAAAATGACCAACATTTTTAGAGATTGTGACGCCCCACTACTCTTTAACCCTTTAAGACCAATAAAACCATTACACCCACTGCTCAAACTGAATTCTGTCAAATCCTCCCAATAACAACTCACCACTTACAAAACTTAGTTACCTACCCTAGTACTATATAGAAATGATTTCAACAGATTTATGGCCAAAGCGTGATCGTCAAATTAGAACCTTACGTCGCGCGTAAGTAGGTAAATTATTTAAAAGTGATTCCTTATTAAAAGTTCTATTCTGTTGTATTGTTACTATTACTAAATGTAAACAAATTATTACTAAATTTACTATTGTAATATGTATAATAAAATATACTTATGTAAAGCCAAGTCTGCTATTTTAGTTTTTATGGAAGCACCTTTTCATTTAAGTTAGTATGGAAGCACCTATTTAACAAATTTATTTAGTTACCTACCAACATTAAGTGACTGTATTAATATTAGTCATCTTTATTTCTCTAATAAAATATAGTGACTTCGCAATCGCACAGCAACATATACAACATATCAGCTACCTAATACCAATTTATTAACGATTTGAGAAGATATTTCTACGCATCAGTGCTTTATTTGTGCTCTGCGATTGCAAAGTCACCATATTTTATTAGGAAATAAAGATGACTAATATTAATACAATCACTTAATGTTGGTAGGTAACTAAATAGGAAACAATTAATGATAAATTTGTTAAATAGGTGCTCCCATACTAACTTAAATGAAAAGGTGCTTCCATAAAAACTAAAATAGCAGACTTGGCTTTACATAAGATCTCACAACTTTTTACGGTGGAAGGATTGCGATGCGAGACTTGCCATTTTTGTACATTTTATGTTTTTGATGGGATCTCATTTCTTTTTGTAGGTAGTCGTCCTTTTTTTCTTCTCGGGTAATATTTCTTGCACGTCAGCTGCGGATTTTCTTAAAACCCACTCCCTTTAACTGATCATTAGGACATACTCCTGAGAAACTAGTATCGGGAAGGAGCATTTCATAATGACCACCTAAGAAACTACCAGAGAACCGTAAACGTTTCACTGGCATCCCAGGATCGCCACCGAATGATCCTCTCAAACGGCCATTTTCGTAAACCTCGAACATAAATGGATACAAAGCGGTGGCTGCCATAAGTTCGGATACGGAACCGTAGGTGGTAGTTTTCATCATTGCTGTCGAGTACATGTGTCTCCACGCTCGTCACACGTATAAAGTTGCATTTCATCCCAATGCGCTACCACATACTCGACTACCGCACACCTAATGTCATATGACGACTTAATGTTCCCATACATAGAGAATGACAAAGAATGGAACAAACATGAACCATCTCCAGGTATAGGGACAACTAGGTGTGGACAAGGATTTTCATTTATGTACAATATTTCAGGTTCCATTGCAATATTAATTTTTACGGTAAGTTATTATTACTATTATCCACAATTAGATGCAACAGGCAGGTTAAAATTTCTTTTGACCATGAAGTGAAAGGCAGCCTTGTCAGTCTAAGCCACAGAGTACATTATTATGTCTAAACCTCTCAGAATAATGAGCTAAACCTGGTATTTTTTGAATGACACACGAGTACATAGACATTTCAATATACCTACATCATAGAGGATGCATATACAAATAAAACAACATTAGCCGCTTTATTTTTCCTTTAATATATTTAAAGCTTTACTTGATAAATAACCTTTTACCTTGATTTTTAGGGTTCCGTATCATTAGGTTCCGTGACCCTATTACTAATCCTCCGCTGTCTATCCATCTATCACATGGGTCTACAGCTTCAGCCGTTATAGGTAGCGCGTAAATATTTTCACATAATATATGTTACATTGTCCTCTATCACGGCAAATAATAATATGGCCTCTATCACAGCATAAAAAGTTCAATAAATGGAAATCCAAGGGGGGTCCAATTATTCGATGTTATTTGTTTCAGCTCTATCTTTATAAAACAACAATTTTGGGCATATAAATATTAGAGTTCCGTATTCAAAAGGTGCTGATTTGTTTGTCAGGCGCTACCATTTTAGCGCCTTGTTTTTTGTCGCCTTGATGTTGCTATGTCATCTTTATTGTTGGTATTTACCATAATGATTTGGGGTTTCGTACCCATATTGTGTGATGGTAGTACGGAACCCTTCGTGAGCGAGTCTAACTTGCACTTAGCCGGTTTAATAGCGACTTAATTACGAAATGTTGATATTTATCTTCTTAAATAGACTAAATGTGTTTTAGGGTTCCTTACCCAAAGCACAAATTATTATAACAAAGGCTCTATCGTTAGAACGGTTATACATACAAGTACCTACAAGTTGAAAATTTAGGCAGACTACTTTAAAGTAAAATAAGAAATAATAAAAATTAGGGTTCCTTCCTAAAAAGGTACCGAATTGTTTGTCAGGCGCTACCGTTTTATCGCTTTGTTTTTTGTCGCCTTGATGGTGCTATGGCATCTATGTTGTTGCAATTTACTTTTAGGGTTCCATACCCGTATTGTGTAGGGGTACGGAACTCTTTATGCGCGAGTCGGATTCGCACACTACCGTTTTTTTAGTGACTTAATTACGAAATGTTGATATTTTCTTCTTAAATACTCGTAGACTAATATTGTGAATATGTGGAACATTATAAGCCACCCTTTTTAGGGTGCCTTACCCAAGGAACAGATTATTATAACAAAGGCTCTATCTTTAGAACGGTAATACAACATACAAGTAAAAGTAAAGTAATTAAAGTTTTTAGTTTTCGCACTTTAACTTTAACGTAGAATTTTTCGTTTTAGGCGTCTTTCATGCAAAGCAGCATACCAGCAACGTCATCTAGTGTCATACAAATTTATAGATGCAGCTGGAAACAAACATTTTGTATAGACTTTGTATGGAAATATTAAATTACCAACCGCAAATAACATTTTTATATTTTTTTGTTGCAATGTACACTTAACACTTACCGCATATAAAATTTCAAGTTTGTAGGCCTGCTAGAACACCTTTAGACTTTTGATGATGTGTCAGTCAGTCAGTGACAAAATAAGGGAACTTTGACTTGAGATATTTCGTAATCAAATATAGGTACAAAGTTGTAATTTGGGGTCAGAAGTAGAATCAGTAAGTACTCTTGGTTCCTGAAATTTCAAACTTCTAGCTTCACCCACAACGAAGATACAGGGGGGTTGAAAGTGCCGTGAGTTGCTTCGAGAAAAGGATGTTACGGCCGTTCCGCGTTTTTTCTGCGAGACTTTGCGGGGGCACTGCCGTGCCCCCAGATTAATTTCACTGAAAGATTAATTTAAGAGTTCAACTTCAAAACTTACGAGTAAGTATCCAAGTAAAAGAAATTGAAATTGAAATTTATTTATTTGTCTTCCAAACATAATTATTATCACACAGAAATTTGTTTTAAAAAGAATGCGACAAAAAGGAATAAGCTCAGCTATATGCTGTGATAGAAAAATAAAATGGTCTTCACAGCGCTGATTTTCAGCTTGTCCCCGTTCTCGCAGAATGTTCACATATGCGGGTAGAGAATTGGGAAAAAAAGATTTAACATTCTGATATAAATACATGGGTAGGCAGGCACTCGAAGTGTTACCAACTTTAAGTTGCTATAGCAACCAAACTGTTTACAATATGGCGCCCATTTTTTCACAGTCGTAAGTCCTAGTATTGTTCCTAAACCTTAGAATATTATTCTAAGTCCTAAACATACAGAAGCCATAGATGTATACCTAAACCGGATTGTGCACTGAAGGATGTTACGCGTAGAAAAATAGACTCTATTTCATACAGTTAAAAGTTATTTTATTATGACATAACCAACTAGAGAAAACGTGCCGAGCGGGACAACAAAAGTCGATGCCCGTGTCCTACTCGCACAGTTGCCATCACAAAAAAAAAATTGCGATGGTAGGCTTGAGTTTTTCATGATTTAGTTTTTCAACGACTTTATAGTATTTAGCTTTTAGTAAACACTTTTTTTTTAACCGACTTGAAAAAAAGAGGAGGAACTCAATTCGACTGTATTTTTTTTGGGTATGTTATTCCTTATCTCCGTCAATTCTGAACTGAATTGAATGATTCTTTTTTTGTTTGGAAAAATTTCCCTCAAGGTAGGTCCCATTTTAAGATTGACCATGATCTGATGAAAGTTTTCAGAGATAGGCAGTGGAACGCCTCAGAAAGTAACAGCGTACCACTTGATATTAAGGAAATCGCTTTGTACTACTATGTTGATCGCAGAGTATTACTTGGAAATTGTCAATCTTCCACCTGACCTTTGATCCTGGTTTTATTAAGTCATTACCATAGAACTCTTTAACGAATGAGAGCACTTAAGTCCAGATTGCGGCAATCACTTTGGTAGGGTGCTGATTGTCGGGCATTTCTTGGAAATTATCAGAATACCCACCTGACCTTCCATCCTGGCTTCACCACCATAGAACTCCTTAACGGACGACAGCATACCACTCAAGATTAAGGCAATCGCTTTGTATTAGGATAGTGATTGCCGAGTACTACTTGTAAATTGTAATTTCTCCACCTGAACTTTGATCTTGGCCTCATTACCATAGAACTCCTCAACGGGTGACAGCACATAACTTGAGATTACGGCAATCAGTTTGAATTAGGGTGCTGATTACAGGGTATTTATTAAATATAACCAATTATTACTTGTCCTTCGTTCTATATCAACAGCGCGTTTACAAGAACTATCCACATTACACAATTTGACCCGTCAACACTAAAAAATGTAAAATAATAAACTTTTAACAAAAAATAGTAACCGACTTTAAATGTAACTGCAGCCATTCGCAAAAAAGTTAAAAATAATTATAAAATGACCGATGGTACTGAAATAACACTTTTCCCGACTTCTTTGTTCCTGAAAAATATGTTCTTTAAAAGTCACCGTGTTCCCTTGGATATAGCAACACAGAAACCAATATAAGAGCGCCGACTTCTAGAGAACATATTTTTCAGGAAGAAAGAAGGCGGAAAAAGTGTTATTTCGGTACCATCGGTCATTTTATAATTATTTTAAGCTTTTTAGCGAATGGCTGCAGTTACATTTGAAGTCCGTCACTATTTTTTTGTTAGGTTTATTTATGTTTTACATTTAGTTTTATCCGTAAATGTAAGATCAATCATTCCTTAATAAAGTTGGGATTATTCTTATGCTTGCAAACTGGTAACCCTTTACCTAAAAATGGCGCCACGGCCGTGACATTTGAAAACAAAATTGTAAAATTAATAATTTGTTTGTAAAAATGGTTAAAGCATGCAGCGTGAAGGGCTGCAGAAGCCAAATTTTTGGGAATTGTGGGATATCGTTTCATAGGTAAGGCATAATTACAACGTTTTCTCGGAGAAATGATACATGTTTACATTGATACCGCTAGAGTAACCATGATATTGGGTTTTACATTACAGTCTTCCAAAAACTGAAAATATCCGAAGAAAATGGTTAGAAGTTTTAGGAAACGAAGTAAAGTGTAAAAATCCAGTAGTCTGCAGCCGCCATTTTAAAGCAGAAGACTTTAAACCAATAAAATAAATGTTTTGAATACGGTTTTACTACCTACGTGGTCTCAATCAATTATTTTTAAATATGGTTACCCTACTTAGACAGAGATGAAATTATCTAGTATGACTTCTCGTTCTTCACGTTTTTTGAAACAAGTACTCAGTCCTGTTAGGGTATTAGGTTCATGACAGAAGCTCATTGTTTTTCGTCGCTGCAAAAAAAAGTTATCCAGATGGAATTCAAACGCCACAGTGTCATTACTTTGTATTTGGCTGGAAAATCGCAACCAGCCATTGTTAATGCGCTACGACATTTACATCTGAATAAAATGTTTGTGTATCGGACCATCACGCGTTACAATGATACGGGTAGCATCATCGAAATATTCTATGGGTAGCATCAACAAACGCCATGGAGGTGGACATCCAACAACTGCAACATTATCAGAAATGGTTCGAAAGGTTGAAAGGTTGAAATGGTCGAAAGAATTGAACGAAATCCACGACAAAGCGCAGTTAAGTTGGCGAAAAGTCTTAATGTACCTGCCTGGAGCATAGGACGCATATTAAAAAATAAACTACAACTGAAGCCTTACAAAATACAAAAAGTGCAAAACTTGACACTTGCACAAAAGGCAGTTCGCCTAGAAAGAGCTAAGGAGTAAAAGCATTTGCACGTTGATAGCAAGCTTGAAAATTTGGTATTTTCCGATGAAAAAATCTTTACGGTTCAGCAATATGACATATGTTCACATTGTGAACAAACAAAATGATCGCGTATCGTAAAAGTGTAAATCAAACGAAAATTTAGACCAACGCATTGCTCTGCGAAAGCAAGCACCAGCATCAGTGATGGTTTGGGCCACGGTAACTGCTACGGGACGTTCACCTCTCGTTTTAATTGAGCAGGGTGCAAAGATAAACCAGCAAATCCACCGTGAAAAGATTTTAAACGATGCTTTGTTACCTTGGGCACGTAAGAAATTCGGTAGAAACCATTGGACTTATCAGCAAGACTCGGCACCATCCCACAAAGCCCGTGAAACCCAAATTTTTTTGCAAGAAAAAGTTCCGAGCTTCATTTCTTCGCAACAATGGCCACCATATTCGCCGGACTTAAACCCAATGGATTTTTCCATATGGTCAATTCTAAAGGCCAAAGTGTCAGCAAAAAAACATGAGACAGTCGACCCCTTAAAGATTGCTCTTCGCCGAGAATGGAACAAAATATCAGCAGACCACATTCGTGCAGCGTGTGAAGCCTTCTCGGACAGATTCGATGCTGTTATCCGCGCTAAAGGTGGCCATATCGAACAATAACTTTTTCTTTTTTAATTTTAAATGTATTTTTTCTAAATATTGAAGTTTATAAATAAAAAGAAACAAAATTTTCAAAATTACAGCATTTTGAATTGGTAACACTTCGAGTGCCGACCCCTGTATAGCATGCATTACATTTAAAAATAGAAATAATAAAAGAACATGAATACATTAATGAACAAAAAAAGAAAAAAACGTTAATTAATATTCTTAACATCATAGTTTATAAAAAGTAATAACAAATTTTGAATATTTAAAAATTTTGCACAGCGAACCATAGGCAAATGTTGAGACAGTCAATGGAATTTATTATTTAAAGCGGCTTTTTATCTCATATATTTGTTTTTCAAGCAGATTTTTCTTCAGATGCTTCTTAAAAGTGAAAGACGTAATATTCTCCGACAGGGGTGGTGGCAGAACGTGGGCAGAACGTTCCAAATTTTTGAAGCCGCATATTTCAAGCTCTCTTAATGTCTCTTAAGGCCTTTAATACCGCCAAATGGGTACTTTCTAAAGCCTACTCCTCTTTTATGGCCAAACCAAAAATATTGAAAAAATGTATTATGAATAATCAACTCCTAGACAACATATGTTTTTTTTTTTCATACCACCAAAACTTCTACATGAATTTTTTTTTTTACGAATGATGTTTTTTGACCTCAAATTCCCTACTGCTCCTGAGTTGCTTGGCCGATTGAATTCATCTATGCTTTGATAAATAGATAAACTTTATAGCTATAAACATAACATAAGATTATTCAATTGAGTAATCACGTCCAAGTGAAAAGTATAATTTTCTCCTATTTCGCCCTCTCAAGGACGCAGCGAGCGTTGTAACAGCCACTATGCATTGCGCGCTGATATGAACGTTATTTCAATGTCGTTTCCGTTGATATTTGTAGTGACAAATATCGAGCTGCTAATTTGGCGATGGTAATCGCCTTAAAAGAGTGTTTAACCGACAGTTTTTATGTGAAATATATGTTAAATTACAGAACAAATTTTAGCTCTTAGAATTAGTTAATCTTAGTGTCTTAAGAAAATTAGGAAAGTAAAGATAGGTCTCTAGCTGAAAATTAAAGTTACAAGAACTTTGAGGTGACATAACAGTTGTAATTCGTGTAAAATCTTTTGTTGAGTTAATGTTAGCGTGACTGGTGTTTTATTTAATCTTCTGGTACAGTAATTAACATTGACTTTTAAGACATGTAAATTTCATGATATAGTATGAACAAAATCATGGTATCAAATTACACTGCTGTTAGTTTTAAATGAAACTTAGTTCTTTGAATTATGGTACGTGTTTTAAGAAGTATTATAAAATAGTTTAGATATTTTACTAAAAATAAATTAGAAAAGACACAATTCATCATATGGACATCTTTTCATACCATTAACAGACTCTAAACCAGTTACCTAATTACCGTACCTTCATTCATATGCACATAGGTTTCATTTAATGAATCCTTTTCCTAGTCATTACCGAAACATCTTACAGGATAATGAGCCAATATAAATTACCTTATATAAATGAATTTAATAGGCTACTGTAGCCGATTCTAAAGGCTTTAATTTTAGTTTTAGTGCTGTCAAAACTAAATTTTCATCGTTGCAAAATAGTTCATAAGTGTGAAGAACAGAAGCTAAATTACTTTGGAAAAATTTAAGTCTTGACAGCACTAAAACTAAAGTTATTAAAGCCTTCAGACTCGGCTTTAATAACTACTTTATACTAGTAAATGAATCTTTAAATATTTGTAAATAATGGGTAAGAATGGTAGAGCACAAGGTGGTAGAGCTGATGCCGGGCTCAACTGTGGAGGTACCACCATCTTACTTGGAGACCCCCTCGAAGTGATTCGGGGGAGAGTAAGAGAACAGCTCACAGGCATAAAACCAGGAGGCCCACCTTGCCTGGGACCGATGGGTGGCGCTGGCGGTATATCCATCCCTAATAGCCGGGCATTATATGGAACAGACTGGTGACGGGCAGCGGCGTCACTGGTGCGAGGGTTACGGCACCGCGCTCACCAACCCGCCTGCCCAGCGTGTGTGAGTATGGGCAATTCTTCCAGGATGACCGCCGGGAGTGGCAAAGTCCTGGAAAGGCTTATGTCCAGCAGGGACGAACTAGGCTGATGGATAGATGGGTAAGAATGCCTTTCAATCCTTCACAAATCACAGCCATTTTTGTAGCCAATTTTATAACTACTTCCAACAGAATAATTGCAGTTTCTGAAAGAGAAACCTGCTCTAGGTAAAGTAGTAATAATAATAAGTCCAGTACGTCCAGTGCAATCAGTCACCGCAGGGCGGCTTGTGGCGAGCGGATGGTGAGTGGCGACACCACGGACCCTACCTCCAGGGGACACTATCACACATGCTCTTACACACACACATACACACATAAACACACCCTCTGCCTCTGCGCTTGCCTTAACCAGCCGGCCAGAGTGGAGATGCAAGAGCGGAACCTATGCTTCAGGTTGGAAGTGTAAAATGTCATAACGCCGGGGGCACTTGACTGTAGAAGGATCTTGCGCCCCGCAGACTCACCTCTCGACAACCTTAGCTGCTTACATAGTGTTGCCCCCTGGCCGCCCCATGGTGGCTAGTTAGGGGGCCCACAACGGCTATCCTGTTGGATAGTTATTAACCAGCAAGTCACCATCTGCGATATTTAAATTTGTGAGAGATTTTCGAGGCAGATGTCCGTTATCTTACTCCATAGCCCTGTTATCCGGCCCATTTAGCATCCCATCCTCATAGCCCACTCCAAGTCGCTTCCTTCCTGGCAATAGTTTGGCAACTGTGGGGGAATGTCCGTTAGTGTATCACAATGATACATTGAGGGAGAGGCCTCCATGGATGCAGCCATCTCACATTTAGATTAAATGGTACCAAAGGCCTCTTCAATGTTGGCTTCGGCCCCATGAATGCCTTTCAAATGACCGGGGGCTCTACCGCGTAATTCTCATTTGTATCAACTTCAAGCAAATGCATGCGAAATTCAACGCGTGCAAAAGAGATGGCATGTTAGGCGGGCGTCGTCGCACGCACGTCAAATTTCAATTTCAAGTTGATGTTGATGAAAATGAGAATTACGCGGTAGACCCACGGGTCCCTATGGGCCCGTGACTGAAAAGTGTACCTACATAATAATAATAATAGAAAGAAAATGGAAATTTATTGCCAAAACACATTTAAATGTGAACAAAAAAAGTAAACTTAAACTAAACTTAGAACATTTTATACTAACATTTTACAATAACATAATTTAATATACATACTATATACAGTTTTGGCAAATGGATGCTCAGCAGTTGCTGTCTGTGAAATGTAAAAAATTACAAACAGCGCTGGTTTTCAGCATGTACCATGGCAGTTGACATATACTTCGCTGATTTTGATTATAGAAGCGCATGCAGTATACCTACATTAAAAAATATTTATTCCGCAGTTATGGGTATACCTATAGTTATGGTATGTCGTAAATTTTTTATTTATTTATTCTGTGCATATATTTTTATTTTAAGGAGCGGGTGTATGTTTGTGTGGAGATTTTTGATCTTATTCGTGGGTAATAAGTAAACTAATTAGACGAAAAAAGGGAAAAATAAATAAATATATATACATATTTGAAGTGAGAGGGTCTTTTTTCATTCGGGAATCCCAAAAAAGAAAAAAATATCTATATATAGGTATATATATATCATTTCGTTCTCTTCCCTTTACGAATATATTGGCTGTTCGCTTCTATTTATTTGTTTTGAATGAGAGATACGACATGTGAATTCGTAAAGGAGGAGGCAGTCGTTCCAAACTTTAGATGCAGCGTAATTGAAACTACATCTGAAGTTCGCAGTTTTGGTACAACCATTCCGTTATGCACTTTACTACGTGTGTGATATTTGTGATCGTCTCCCAGCCAATGAAATTTAGCGTACAAGTATAAATTCTGGTCTGTGAGTGTGGACTACTTTGTACACGAGACCTGCCAAATGTAGTTCTCTTCTCCCTTTCATCTTGAGATATTTTTTTTTCGTTAAGGTAGGGAGTTATATATGAACGCTAAAGCAAAAACGTGCACATGCATTTTGCACGCGTTGAATTGCGCGACTGGTTTTTTCGTAAAATCTTGGTCCATATACCGTGTCACAATAGTTGAAGATTGATAAAACTAGCGCTTCAGTCAGCGTGATTCTTATATCTTCTTTCAAGAAGTCTTACACCGTAGAGCACCTTAAGACGAAAGAAAGCAAGTCTTATTTTTGAGTTAATGTGTTCTACAAATCGTACTTAGTTTTTGTTTTAATCCATCCGTATTTATTTAATTTCAATGACGAAGATACAACTTTTACTACCCCATATTTGGTGTATAGAAACAGTTAAGGCCTTGTTTGCCAGACAAAGGAAAGGAATGAATGAATTTATGCAAACAAATACATCATATGTATTTTAAGTTTATTGAATATTGATAAAGATTGAAATTATTCTAATTTCTTGAATAAAATCTCCCGCAGCTACTTTCACAGTAATTAAAATGGGTAATAAAATCTAAACCATTTTATATTTCACCATGTTTCTGAGTTATTTAATATCAAGGTAACTGTTATTTCAACAAGGGGCTAACTTTCTTGGAGATAGTAATGCACTATCAATACTAACAAAACAATGCCGTCATTTCACTGCACTCTATTTTTGGATTCTTACAATCAGATTATTTGATTTAATTCATAAAAGGCTCTTATTTCTTGATAAATAAAAATTCAAACTATTTCAACTTAGTGTTCATTAAGAACAGACCTTAAGAAGGGTTTGGTAGGTACTACAGTTATGACATTTTATAGTCCAGAATACATTGCATCAACCTGAGTTCTAAATCATATTATCATATTCTTGTGCAAAACTCAAGCCTCTATATTTCTTATATGAAATATCCAAGTACACCATATTTAGTAGATATCCTTAAGTGCTCAAAACCAACTGTTTTATAATACTGACATAATTTCATATTTATTGCTTATATCAAAGCCCTATGCCCTAGCATTCAAAAATGGAGTTCTGTGGGTTTATAAAACCCTCTTAAATAAACAATGAAACTATTTGTCAAACAAACTAGTCAACAAACAACTTACTTATTCCTGAACCACTAAACTCTTAATGCCCTAATGATTTTATTTTGGAATTTACCTACCTAACATTTGGCGCTAAAATCAGCTATTCCTAGGCTTTCAAATGTGTGAATTTCAAAGCAATAGATGTGAACAGATGAGGTCCGATCTGTTACAAGATGCTAATTTAAAGGAAAAATGTCGTTCAAAACAGTAAATAAACTATAAAATAATGTTATTTCGGCTTCTTCTACTTCATCATCAGTATCGTGACGGAAGTTTCTGACCAAATCAACATCCTGTACATCGCTCATTTTATTTTACGTTCGGGCAAATTCTGTATTCATAAAAACATCTTAAGTTTTCACCGGCTCAGGACAGCATGTGGCTGATTGTGGATCTTGTGTTTTATAAAGTATTTTGCATGCCTAATCAATGTACTTCGCTGGTAAGTGCTAATAGGGGTAAGATTATGTCAAGTGACTTTCAATGATACACCTAGACACTTGGAGACTTGGTGAGTAACTCCACAACTGTCCAAGCCAAACCCCGAGTCGGTCAGCATGTGAAGCCAACATTATTTGTTACGATTTCGTTAAAACGGTTATTGAACCGTGCAACTAAAACCTTTCTGAGTCCTCAGTATGAGTTTGACTGATAAATCCACGTCACAATATTTAATTATATTATAAACATAATGAAATATCGCTTTATTTTTAGTTAAGCGCCTCAGACCATGTCGCCTCGAGATCCCCCATCGCTTCAATGTGGACCGATCCTTTCTCGTCGCTATACTTGTCAATGCCATTCCCTGCTTCCTCGCCGCTGGCCGAGGTGACGATGGATCATTTCAAAGGATCGGTAGAAAACGTTCTTTGGAAGAGGAAGAAAGCGAGAAACGATATGAAGAAATTGCCAAGATTTTTAGAGATGCCTAATAAAAGGCAAAACAATAAATGTCGAATAAAATAATATACATGTTGACAACAAATTAATCCTAAAAAAGTTTCGTTTTTTCATTTTGCGTAACGGGACCTAAACATATACCGACAGGAGTTTTGCCATGCACTGTAAAAATGTCAAAATAAATTTCTATATTTTAAACAATTTATCCCAAGTGTATATAATTTGTAAAAACTTCACGAAATGGTCATTGATACAGTTACAGATCTCAATAAGTATACATTCATTTGGGGTTCTATAACGATCAAAAATTATGTTTTTAGAGTAATATATTTTCCCGCATAAAAGTATGAATCAATTCCAAATTCATTCAGTTTTGTTATAGCTGTGGCACGATGTAGCTAAATCACTCATACTCATATTTTGTTGAGTTTTTAACGGCTGGAATATGATGCTCCTTGAAATATTAATATTTGGTAGCAGTTTTGGTGGATATTTATAGCTTGCAAAAAAGAACACAGACTCCACGTCTTACGGGCCCCAACGCGAGGCGTATGCTGGGTGTTGTATTATCTATGGTGTCGATTCGGCGTAACACGACTTAACTTATTTGACAGGACTAACCGTCTTTTTCTTTCTTTATCGAAAAGACAAGGACAGAACGCTTAAATTAGGATTAGTGCTGTCAAATAAGTTAAGATGTGCTAAACCGAATCGATACCAATAATTCGCTGCCGTGCCGCGCGACTGTATCAGTGAATTTACGTATCTTTGGAAAAAGGTGGTACTTTTCTTGAAACGAATAACGCGAAATTTAAAATATGACTAGATATCATTCACACTAATTTTATTTTTACCTGAGACAAAATCGATAAGTGTAAAATAGAGGGTTACAAAAAAAATTATTGACAGTTCAAATATGAATCGATTAACGTGGTTTGTAAAAATTTACTTCCTTAAAGTTCAACCAAGAACATGTATTTTTTTATGGCTATAGGTATCCTGAGTATTGCAACAAAATCATCTGAAGTCTGACATTTTATTTCTGTTTGCGTCTTCCTACGCGACGCGACGTGTGACTGACAATAGACCGTAGGGCCTTCCCCGCAACGAGCCTCCGACCACAAAATAGATACTACCAGAAGGCCGACTCGACGACGGAGCGAAAACAGACGCACACATGCATAGACGAGCACGTATGATAATCTCGGCAGAATTTCGTATTGGATTCGACCGACTTCATCCGAGATCGTCATACGTACGCGTCTATGTGTGCGTGCGCCTGTTTTCGCTAGTTATGCAGAGTAAACCTTTGTAAGGTGGTTATTTTGTGATTCGACCCCCGGCCATCAATGAATAACATTCCCGACGCCCTTGGCGCACGCCCCCGCAATCCACCCTCCCACCCGCGATATACTTTGACGGTCGATATCTTTATTTTTTATTATGAAACAAGACGAAAGTAACAAAACATTATATTTTTCATTTCGAACATTTAATAGTTTCCTTTGACATACTTAGTTAGGGGGGTTCATTATCAACCTGTACTCAAAATAAATAATAATATCTACATTAATGAATGAATGAATAAACAGTTTATTGCATAGAAAGTCGTAATAAAAACACAGACAACGGATGGTAAGGGCGGACTTATTCCTCAAAGAAATTCCAGTCAATTGATAGTATCTACTGAGAAAATGAAAATTTAATTAGCATATGTGTGCAAACTATTTTCTTCAAGCCTAATAGCTAAATATAATACCTATAAAATTTATTGAAAAAGGCGTTACTTTGCGGAAGTCCATCATAAATTTGTAGATATATTAATAATTTGCAATATTCCGCTAAACACTCTTACCATGCTATTCAAAATGCAGACTCAAGCACCGCCCGCCCTCCCGCATAAAACATGCACAAGCAAAGCAAGCAGTACGAGCACAAAATAAAGCAATCTTAAATAACAAGCAAGAAAACTTATCGACACGTGTTTCGCCTCTAAACGAGGCATCCTCGGGATATGTAGTCCGCCCGACCGCTCGACAGCAAATGACGAGCTGCCGCCCGGAGCTCACCTTTTATACACCGGCCTGGCTAGTTGTTTGGTGGGAATAAATGGATGACGAAAACATACGTAAAAGGGGAGTACTTATAAAATTTGTTTGTTCGTTGAGTAAATCAGAGTTATTCTTGTTTTTCAATATCTCTAACTGTTCTAGCACACACATTCTTAAACCTTTCTTACAAATATGTTTTATATCAAATGAATGATTGTTAGGCAAACTATGACCGGACTCTAAAATATGTTTCGCAAAATGTGATTTTTCGGGATGATTATTTCTATAGGCTGAGATGTGTTCTTTATACCTAGTTTCAAAGCTACGACCCGTTTGACCGATGTAAACACCGTTACATTCACTGCAGCACAATTTGTAAATACCCGACTGTTGCTTTTTATCTAACTTATCCTTTCCATTGCAAAGCCGCTTGATCTTATTATTAGTTCTGAAAGCAACGCGAACACCAGAACGCCGAAAGATCTTCGCAACCCGTTCAGAAATCGGTCCTAGGTAAGTTAAGCTGGTTTTATATTTTTGAATACTTTCAGGCTGTAAAGCGGACAAACTACTTCTGATAATACTATTTTGTTTATGGATTAATCGGTCAACCATTTTAGTACTATACCCGTTATTAAAAGCAATCTGATATATGATATTGAGCTCTTTTTTATAGTTGTCCGGACTTAAGGGCACCGTCATTAATCTGTGAACATAACAACGAAAAGCAGCAAGTTTATGTTCCCAAGGGTGACAAGATGAAGCGGGTATTACAGTATCGGTGTGTGTTGGCTTACGGTATATTTGAAATTCATGTTGATGTTGTGATCTTGTAATAGTTAAATCTAGAAAATTAAGGGAGTTTTCTTGTTCGACTTCTAATTTAAATTTTATTTTTGAGTGAATTTTGTTAAGTTTGTTGACAAATATATCTAGCTGCCTACTAGTACCCGTCCAGCAAAGAATGACGTCATCAACGAATCTATAATAATACAAAATATTAGAATTATTGACAATATGTTTGGTCTCGAAACTGTCCATGAAAATATCAGCCATCAACGGACTTAAGGGTGAACCCATTGCTAAACCTTCTTTTTGCATGTAGAAACTATTGTTGAATTTGAAATAGTTTTGTTGCATGCAAACTGATGTGAGGTTTAGGAGGTCATCAATTTCGCCAGTGTGAAGACGTTGTTTTTCTAACAAATTTCTAATTATAGTCAAACATTCGTCATAAGGAACATTGGTAAATAAGCTATCTACATCCAAAGATACTAACTTCGCATTAGAGGGTAAATGAACATTATGAATTTTCGATATTAAATCCTCTTTATTCTTAAGACAATAGATAGGCTTGAAAGAAGTTTTTTCTAACAAAATGTGATTTAACCGTTTTGACAAATCATAAGCTGGGGCACCGATGTAAGAGACAACTGGACGAACCGGAATGTTATCTTTGTGTATTTTTGGCAAACCGTACAAAGCTGGGGCCACGGGGTTCATAGGCAGTAATTTCGCTTTAGATTGAGTGTTATCTGGATTTGGCGTCGAAAGTGGTACACGAAAAATATCTCATCCAGAGGGGCAAGTTGGACAGATTAATACAGTGTAATAACCGTTTAATTAACCATCCCGTGCAAAATTCGTCAACATTTCCATTCCACCCTCGCGTAAAAAATTTAACTAACATTGATTTTCCTACTAGCGAGATGTCACTTTTGGATAAGGGCTTAAAATACAATATTCCTTCTAATTTGTCCCAAAATTCATTGCAAAATTTAGCTGTTGATGCTGAGATTACTGCTATAGTTTCTAAAAAAGATAATATTGTTAAGAGTTTAGTTACGAATGAAATACAAAAAGTTGCTGTCTCCTCAAAAGAACAAATCAACCCGGAACTAGCAACATTTAAATCGATTCAGTGTAGGGTTAATGATAACGATCTAGTAATTTCAAAAGCGGATAAAGGTAATACAGTAGTTATAATGAATCGCGAAGAATATAATAGTAAAGTGAATGACGTCATTCAGGGTGACGAGTTTGTTCCACTTAATTCGGATCCAACTAAGAAATTTCAAGCTGAGCTAAAATTGGCCGTCAATAACACATCCTTTGTTTTTCCAGATAACACTCAATCTAAAGCGAAATTACTGCCTATGAACCCCGTGGCCCCAGCTTTGTACGGTTTGCCAAAAATACACAAAGATAACATTCCGGTTCGTCCAGTTGTCTCTTACATCGGTGCCCCAGCTTATGATTTGTCAAAACGGTTAAATCACATTTTGTTAGAAAAAACTTCTTTCAAGCCTATCTATTGTCTTAAGAATAAAGAGGATTTAATATCGAAAATTCATAATGTTCATTTACCCTCTAATGCGAAGTTAGTATCTTTGGATGTAGATAGCTTATTTACCAATGTTCCTTATGACGAATGTTTGACTATAATTAGAAATTTGTTAGAAAAACAACGTCTTCACACTGGCGAAATTGATGACCTCCTAAACCTCACATCAGTTTGCATGCAACAAAACTATTTCAAATTCAACAATAGTTTCTACATGCAAAAAGAAGGTTTAGCAATGGGTTCACCCTTAAGTCCGTTGATGGCTGATATTTTCATGGACAGTTTCGAGACCAAACATATTGTCAATAATTCTAATATTTTGTATTATTATAGATTCGTTGATGACGTCATTCTTTGCTGGACGGGTACTAGTAGGCAGCTAGATATATTTGTCAACAAACTTAACAAAATTCACTCAAAAATAAAATTTAAATTAGAAGTCGAACAAGAAAACTCCCTTAATTTTCTAGATTTAACTATTACAAGATCACAACATCAACATGAATTTCAAATATACCGTAAGCCAACACACACCGATACTGTAATACCCGCTTCATCTTGTCACCCTTGGGAACATAAACTTGCTGCTTTTCGTTGTTATGTTCACAGATTAATGACGGTGCCCTTAAGTCCGGACAACTATAAAAAAGAGCTCAATATCATATATCAGATTGCTTTTAATAACGGGTATAGTACTAAAATGGTTGACCGATTAATCCATAAACAAAATAGTATTATCAGAAGTAGTTTGTCCGCTTTACAGCCTGAAAGTATTCAAAAATATAAAACCAGCTTAACTTACCTAGGACCGATTTCTGAACGGGTTGCGAAGATCTTTCGGCGTTCTGGTGTTCGCGTTGCTTTCAGAACTAATAATAAGATCAAGCGGCTTTGCAATGGAAAGGATAAGTTAGATAAAAAGCAACAGTCGGGTATTTACAAATTGTGCTGCAGTGAATGTAACGGTGTTTACATCGGTCAAACGGGTCGTAGCTTTGAAACTAGGTATAAAGAACACATCTCAGCCTATAGAAATAATCATCCCGAAAAATCACATTTTGCGAAACATATTTTAGAGTCCGGTCATAGTTTGCCTAACAATCATTCATTTGATATAAAACATATTTGTAAGAAAGGTTTAAGAATGTGTGTGCTAGAACAGTTAGAGATATTGAAAAACAAGAATAACTCTGATTTACTCAACGAACAAACAAATTTTATAAGTACTCCCCTTTTACGTATGTTTTCGTCATCCATTTATTCCCACCAAACAACTAGCCAGGCCGGTGTATAAAAGGTGAGCTCCGGGCGGCAGCTCGTCATTTGCTGTCGAGCGGTCGGGCGGACTACATATCCCGAGGATGCCTCGTTTAGAGGCGAAACACGTGTCGATAAGTTTTCTTGCTTGTTATTTAAGATTGCTTTATTTTGTGCTCGTACTGCTTGCTTTGCTTGTGCATGTTTTATGCGGGAGGGCGGGCGGTGCTTGAGTCTGCATTTTGAATAGCATGGTAAGAGTGTTTAGCGGAATATTGCAAATTATTAATATATCTACAAATTTATAATACCTATACACTAGACACTGATACACCTAACCAAAAAACCGGCCAAGTGCGAGTCAGACTCGCGTATGTACCTAGAGTTGTGGATGATAAATTTAATTTTGTCATTTTTTTTTCGTGGATTTCTCTACCGCTTTATTTTCCTGTAATCTTTACGTAAACACATATTAACATGATATTTTTCATATTTTTTGGTAAACCAGTTTTTGAGAGAAGGGGGGATATTTTTGGGGTTTTTTAAAGATTTCTCGATACCAGTGCCAGTAAATATATTAAAAGTATGTATTTTTACAATCAGCTTTTTAATACCTACAATTTGATACCTATGTTGTATTTTTATAAAATATTTTTTTCATTTATTTTACTTTTTTTTTTATCTCATTGGTGCTCATTTTTTTTAATCGCTATAGTTTTCCTGTAATTGGCAAGTTATGATCTATAATTGAAATTTTTTTCATATTTTTCGGTCTACCAGTTTCGGAGATAAGGGGGGGACATAAATATTTTTGGGGTTTTTTAAAGATTTCTCGAAACCAGTGCCAGTAAATATAAAAAAGTATATATTTTTACAATCAGCTTTTTAATATCTACAATTTGATACCCATATTGTATTTTTAGGCTAATATTTTTTATCTTTCTCACTTTTGTTTTGGAAATATTTTGGACAATTTCAAATTTTTATATTTTTTTTTACACCGTAATAATGTGGGCAAAATAACGCTATTTTTGTGCCAAATTTCATGTATTTATCTTCGGTGCTAAAGTTATGAGGCTGTGACATACGGACGGACAGACAACGGAGTCTCACCATAAGGTTCCTTTTGTACCTTTTAGGTACTACGGAACCCTAAAAAGTAGCATAGTCATTCGAGTCATTTAAAGAGATGAAAGTTAATAATTTTTCAGGTAATATCTAAAAGAGACAGAAGAAAGATTGCTTAGGGTTTGCGGAAGTTGGTTTGAAAGTAGGTTAGAGTCAGGTTTGTTTCACGCGTGCAAAAGAGACGGCATTAGTAAAGAATCATAATGTGATTCATGCAAAGTGGCCTTTTTAGAGGACTTGTAGTGTAGGTATCGCCAGATCCATCCCTATGCCAAAGTCAAAAAATGTCAAGGCCCCAAGGCTCATCCCTGTTGTCAGGGATATCCTTAAGAACTCTCTCGTTTGTACTACAAAAACTACTATGGCTGCCTATAGTATGGCATATCCCTAAAATGTGAGGCACATCCGTAATCCGTATGCAAAAGTCAAAAAATGTCAAGGCCCATTCCTAGTACCAAGGACATCCCTAAGAAAAGAACAGCTTAGCAAATGCAGTCGCTTTGTAACGAAACCCTTTCGTTTGGTAAACACTATAAGCCAGCATTTCTTAACCTTCTTTGTCCAGGGACCCCTTAGGAAATCAAGCACAATTTTAAATAAAAAAGCAGCAATAAATTTCGGACCATTTATTTTAGTTCTACAAATTACAAAAAAAAATACTTTTTCATATAAAATACGTTAGTGAGAAGGTTGTTGCTACTTTTTTGCAACTAAATTAGTGATATTTGGGTTTATATTACTACTGAGTCATAGTCTCAAATCGGATTCCACTTTTTAATCCATTTCTGTATTTGTTTTTAGTATACACAAGAGCAAAGAATGCCTTTTCACAGAGGTATGTCGTTGAGAAAAGCGGTAAATGTTTCAGTGCTTCTTCTGATATTTCTATAATCTTTTTTTTACATTCACCCAAAAACTTGATAAAGAGGATTCTTTGAAATTACGTTTCAAAGCTGAGTTGAGCTGCGGACCCCCATACATATGCTCGGGGACCCCCAAGGGTCCGCGGACCACAGGTTAAGAAACGCTGCTATAAGCCATTCAACGGCTTACCATACCAGTCCCTGCTAAAATAACATTGCGCAAAGTACCAAGTAGTGTAGGTGTGTAAACAATTTTGATAAAAAAACAAGCAACTAAACCATATGCATTTCGCATTCGTGCATATCGTGAGGGCCATGATCACGAGGACTCACACATGCACGATCCATTCGTGCATTCACGAGCATGCACGGCCGTGTTTTGCCGTGAGTCGTAATTAGAATCGTTCACGAGAGGCATCTCTGCTATAGTATATACTATACCACCACTTTGCTTACAACATCTCATGAACCAAACACTCATGAATCGTGATTGTTTCGTGAACCGGGATTTTTTCGTGAACCGTGAATTTTTAGTGAGTCGTGCATGAACCGTGATCGCATGATGAATTTCATGCACGAAGTGGCATCTCTGGCCAAAACCCATCGGACTTTAGCAGTGGCGTGGACTCTACCGTGATCTTGGAAGTTTAGAAGTCACGACCGTTGCACTGTGTAATGCTTGTGTACCTAAACCATTACAATCGTTCATCCCCATTTTATTCTGCATTCGAGCAAATTCTGTGTTCATAAAAACATCCTAAGTTTACACCGCCATAGTACAGCATGGCTCTTGCATTTCACAAGTAAGTATTCTGCTTGAATGGTAAGCCTAATCGATGTACTTTGCTGGTAAGTGCTACTAGGGAAAAGATTATTTCAAGTGACTTTGAATGATACACCTAGACACATACTGGAGACTTGGTAAGTAATTCCACAACTGTCTAAGCCGAACCCCGAGTCGATCAGCATGTGAAGCCAAAATTATTTGTTACGATTTCGTTTAAATGGCCATTGAACCGTGTCACTGAAACCTTTCTGAGTCACCAGTATGAATCCACGTCACCTTAAAAACACAATGTAATATCGCTTTATTTTTAGTTAAGCGCCTCGTACCGTGTTGCGGCGTGATCCCCCGTCGCTTCAAGGTGGACCGTTCCTTCCTGGTCGTTATACTTGTCAATGCCGTTCCCTGCTTCCTCGCCGCTGGCCGAGGTGACGATGGATCATTTCAAAGGATTGTGGTAGAATTAAGGATTGCTAGAAAACGTCCTTTGACAGTATGAAAAAATGGCTAACATTTTTAAAGATGCTAAATTAAAGGAAAAATTACATTTAAAACAGTAAATAAATAATAAAATAATGTACTGTTTCTATCCGATTATATACCTACGGTAGAAAAACATAACATAATTTTAAAATTTAACAATCTGGCTCCGTGCATTAAAATTCTCGATAAGCAGTCGTTTCGCCCCCATCCACGCAGACTATCCCTTCCTTTGTAAACAAGCAAATATCTGAATTCATCGCATCATCCGAACGACTTTCGGACGACAACACCCTTCTTAAAACATTAGATAATACAATTTCACAAACTTTTAGCTCCATATTAAATTGCTCGTTTACAGAAAAGTGTTGGGATCAAGCCACCTGCCCCCCCCCTCCCCCGTCGGCTTCGGCGGCCTAGTAATCAGTAAAATTTCAAGTGTAGCGCTCCCTGCCTTCTTATCCTCCGTCAATGGCTCCAATGCTCTCTTCGGTAATATAATAGTTGAGGCCAGAGATGCATGGACGCTAGCTTGTCCAGGCGAACCCATGCCCATTGCATTGAACTTCTAAAAACTATGGGACGAGTCGCTCTGCAGGAAACCACAACAAAACCTTTTAGAAACTGCCGTGAGTCCTGTGGAGCGCGCCCGTCTCCTTGCTGTCGGGGAGCACGAGGCCGGATACTGACTGGAAGTAATGCCATCAGCTTCTATCGGCACACTCTTAGATAATACCACTTTTTCAATTGTAACCACATCGCTGCTCATGTGGCACAAGCATTGACCATCTAGGCCATCACGGTCTATTATGTCGTCGAAGCGCCAGCCGCTTGGCCCGCCATGCGAGTATAAACGATGTCATCCGAAGGGCCCTTGCCACCGTCAACGTGCCGGCAATATCAGAGCCAAAAGGTATTTGCACGTGACGATGGCAAGAGGGCCGACGGAATGACACTCGTGCCATGGAAAAACGAGCGGTCGCTTATGTGGGATACGCTCGCACCGTCCCACCTCCCAGCAACCACAACAAAGACAGGCGCGGTGGCAGCAACGGCTGAATCAGCTAAGCGGCGCAAATATACGGCCTTGGGACCTAGATATATATATTTGTGCCGTCTAGTCGACGCCTCAGGTGACCCAAGGGCTGGCGATCCAACGAGGTAACGCTGGCAGTGTCTTGGGCGCCCTCCAAATTGGCAGAGATTTGGAAAATATTTTTGAATATTTTTATTTTAATATTTCTGTTTAGTTTGTAATTTTTTTTCTTTTGTAGATTACTTAGTTAAGGTTTTAATTTTTTATGTTATTTAAGTTTAATTTACTTATGTACCTGTTAATAAAAAGGTTTTTTTTTTATTTTATTAGTTCAATTTCATTTTAAACTAACCTACTTCTCCTATTTCTCTAACTAGCATCTAAAGAAAAGGAACAGGAAAACAAAATCTAGATGCATCTTGCAAAGTACTTATTTAAGTTTACTAAAAGTTTCACTAAATATTTCCTATTCTCATTGATTGCATTCTGAAGCGCTGCCGCTGCCGTCATCAGTGTCATCAGAGCCTATTGATAAAGAAAAATAACAACACAATGAGCATTGTAAATGTTTTTTTTTTCATTCATCATCTGACATTCGAGGCCGTATATAGGAACACACTAAGCTATTTTCATGCCTTGATTCTCCTCCGACGCTCTTCACGAAGACATACTTTATCCGACACTTGTCATACTTAGTTTCATATCGACATGTACCAGATACCATATACGTAAGATCTTCAAACCCTTTACAACAAACGTAGTTTTATTACCTACATAATTATGTGCTTTGCACAGAGTTGTTAAAACGATAAAGTGATCAATAACAATTTACCAGCCCCGCATCATGGCCACGTGTACTCAAGTAACCACGAACGCCACCAAAATCATCAGGGTCAAGAATGATTCTAAGGCAACTTTCCAAACATAGCTAAGGTTAGTGTCATAAAAAGTCATAGAAAGTTAATACACACATTTTCATTCTCGACGAGGGCCTCACGAATGGTGTCACCGAGACCAGCGACACACCCCCGACAATTCATACTTTTCGCTCAAGTTATTTACCTACACTATACACACGCGCACTAGCTTGTCCGCACACGCTTGTTTGTGTGCGGCGTGAGCTAGTCTAGGGCTGGCAGCAAGCGTATAAGCGTCGTCGATCGAGAGGGATAACATTATAAGTCAGCAACTTATGATTCTCTTCCTAAATTTTAGCGTAGTTAAGGGAATCATTGAGTTAGCGGCCGCGGCCGCGATAGATACAGATCGTTCACAGTTATTTTACCTCTAGGCTGATCGAAAATGTTTCTTAAGTATTGGACATAGAACAGCTGTCAGAGGTAAAATACCTGTGAACATTATTTCACATACCTGTATTTGAAAAAAACTATAGCCGTCTTATTCCTGCTGCGCGGCGCACTTGCAAGCGAGTCGCCCCGCGCGCTTCCCGCAACCTTATTCTGTGAGGCGTCCGTATTCTGGTAATGTAAAGAGGTGCGATTGTGTAAGGTTGGTCATAGATGATAAATATATACCATTGTCAAGGATCGTGTAGGGCAAATTCGAATTGTGTAAAACTGTCCATAAAATGAAGACCGAAAAGTAACCGAAGGTTTAAAAATGACCGATGGTTTAAAAAATGCGAAATGAAATTGCGTTTTATTGTGTACTACCTACGTAAAATGAAATTTGATAATTTATTTACTTTAAAATTATGTCAAACACAAAAATAATAGATCTTTTTGATTACATTTTTTAAATCCACCACAAAAATTAATTTTTATAATTTAAAACATAGAATTCAATCGAAACTTATCTACATGCAACTCGTATAACCAAACGCAACAATTGAAGGAAAACCGAGTTTCAACTGCTCGACCCCAGGTGGTGGCATAAGTTTACTACTACTCAACAGTATATGTAGTTGAAGAGCTTGACACGGGATTACTTTTTTTACTAGATGTGATGTCTGAAAGAGACAGCGCTATATCTTATCGTATTATTTGTCTTCGTCCGAGTTTTGTAGTTATAATAACGCGTCATAGTTTCGAATCAATTCAAGTGTCAAGTCAACTGCAACTGCAAAATATTTTTGAATCGGTCGGTGTTTTATTTTATAGTATGTTTCTTTATAATATTAGTATGACGAAATAGCAACCGAACCAAAATACAAAAACCAGCCAAGTGCGAGTCGGACTCGCGCACGAAGGGTTCCGTACCATTATATATAAAAACAGCGAAAAAACATGTCTGTTGTATGGGAGCCCCCTTAAATATTTATTTTATTCTGTTTTTTAGTATTTGTTGTTATAGCGGCAACAGAAATACATCATCTGTGAAAATTTCAACTGTCTTACTATCACGGTTCATGAGATACAGCCTGTTGACAGACGGACAGACAGACGGACAGCGGAGTCTAAGTAATAGGGTCCCGTTGGTTACCCTTTGGGTATGGAACCCTAAAAAGTAAGAAAAAATATTTTAATCTGTGGCCGAACTGCCCTAAACCTTTTCATAATATCTTTCCTACAAAAATATAACCCCAAACTGTGTTCATATAAAAAACAATTCTTATTTCTGTGCCAAAGCCAAGGGTTTTGACTAAAAAGCTCCACAATTTTAATTAATTGAACATCATTTATTGATTTTAATGGTAGAATAAAAATTGTTTTACCTAATATTATTCCAAAATAATCAAAAACACTTACCGTTAAACGACTGTCATAGACAACAAGTCGCCGCAATCATTTGACATTAGCGATGAACTAAAAAAATCTTAGACAATTCGAATTATCTGTCAATCTTAACAAATCATTCACTCATTGTCTAAAATAACAATACAAATCGTAAAGCATCTATGAATACCATAGACAATTCGAATTGGCCGTTTGACAAGTGAAATGATTAGTTTTAAGCTATCAAATGAATACGATTTCATGACTATTTTCTTACACAATCGCACCTCTGATTTTCATGTTTAGTTTATGAGTTTAGCGAAAGAATCATTAATTAGAGTAAAATAATAACACATGTTATATACGTAAATCAATCCAAAATTTGGGTTGATTGGTTGTTTAGTAAGACTAATTGAACGGGCAAAGTTAGGCAGATATTTAAATTTATTTGTAGCTTATTTGGATATTTATTTGTAGCTCTTCTGGAAGGATGGGTTTTTTGTGCGAAACGTCCTGACAAAATCAATATGTTGTCCTGCTTGCAGTACGTATTTTGTATGAAAATTTGACTTGTCCTTCTGGCAGTACAATGACCTTGACCCTGAACGGCACAACGTTATCTTGTCCACTCAGTATGACATTTATGTTTTCTTTGTCAGGATGGTCGTTACTGACACTCAATTTTCTTTAAAAGCTAAAAAACAAACAAATTATTCTAAATAATCATTAAAGCCTCTAACGTTTCAATAGTTCTGTTATCAAGCATTGATTTATATTTTACTGAATGAAGATTCAGCAGCTAGATACTTAGGTACTCCCTCATTACCATTTCTTGATTTAAATTATCTTGTCCTCTCAGTAGGACATATATATTTTCTTTGTCAGAATGGTAATTCATTACTGACACCTAAATTTCTATGAAAGATATAATATTTTAATAATATACATATAAAATATTAACTTAACAATTTGTATTTCTTTTACCTAGAATTCATATACTATTTTATCATTGATTTGTAATTATACATATATTACTTTAAATATAATTAATAAATAAAATAATTTTTTTTAGCTTGAAATATATTTCGGCCCTTAGTGGGCCGTCATCAGTCAAGTATTAAAAAAGAAAAATATACCATAGTAATAAAAACAGGAAAAGAAATAATGAAAAAAAAAGACAATATTTTTCTTAACTAACCTAACCTGTTTGTATTGGTCCACAAATTTTTTATCAAATAATAAAATTATAAAATTTAAAAAATTTTGTGGACAAGTACAAGCCCTTCAAGTGCCAACAATCACCACCATAAATTTTTCTCATGCCATCCCAATTCTGGTATATGTGTTCCCTGAAAGGGACAGAGAGTTTTCTGTGGTTGGTGGGGTATTCAGGGTATGTGTGGAAGAGCGTGATGGAAGTGATGAGAGGGTGGTTTAGTTTGTCTGTCAGTTAGTGTTTTCTCAGTCAGTTAGTGTTTGTTCAGTCCATGGTTGTAGTGGGCACCAAGTGACCAGATGTAGGACGACTCTTATGGTAGATTAATGTTGTTTTGTTTGTAATATTTTTGTAGATTTTTTAGTTTTATTTGTGATTTGATTTGCTCCTGAGAGATATTTCTCGTAGCTTTTGAGAGGAGCGTTTGTATTTTTAAAAACAGATGAGGAAAGGCGATAAGGCTGACTTTTAAAAGTGCATCTAGCTTATTTTTCTGATCTGTGCAGTGGTGTATATATTGTATGTAGAGCATGTGTGTAGAGTGTAAGGCGTTCATGTAGTTAACCATAATCATGTTGCTTCTGATTATTGGTGGTATTGCACTGAGGGCAATTTTTGGTATCAGCCCTTTCGGTGCTGCACCAATTTCCAAACATTTTCCTAAAAATTGTAAATGGGTATAATATTGGGAATGTTTGGCTGTTATATTTTTTATTTTATTTACGATTTCCTTCATTTTTGTTAAAATTTAAGTAAGAAGGTTCTAATTTGATTAACTGGCACGTTGCGAGTATCTATGTTCATCAAAATTATACTGACTTTGACAGAAGGCTGTAACAGATGATCAAGATTTTGGTATTTGTCAAAAATGCACAAAGGAGCATATAACAATAATTAAAGATGTTTTTGAAACGTGGATACGCTGAATTGAGACGGCAGTAAGAAGAACACAGTGTAACCTATATAGCACAAGATTAGAGTCCATCAAACGAGCAGCAATAATTGTGTGGGTTCTGTTCCATATGCCTGCTTCAAGCAGTCCTCATCGAGTTACGTATTGATATTGGAGACCGTCAATAGCCCTCTGAAGAATGGAGAGAAATCCTTTGAGTCTCTGGCTGCCTTCAAATGTCTTGCGCACACAATGCACTGTATGAAATCAACTGCAGCTCTTGGGACAAATGCACGTGTGGTTGCGTCTCTGCAGTTTTTCAATTATGCACCTCGACGTGATTCTTCAATCCTTGTTGCATAAAATCTTTTTATTGTTGTTGCACTCTGTCGTATACTCGTATTTATGGTAAATTGTCAGTTTGATTAGATGTCACTCATTGTCATTACATTACTAGGATTTTAGCACAATAAAGCCTACATAATTCAGGTTGTAATATTACTCATTCTCCACAATTTATTGTGCTAAAATGGACAAATACCTTCGTCCTCAAATATTCGACGAAGACCCGTCATCAAATATTGATCATACCCCGGAGTGGAAACATTGGAAAAAGACATTTGAAAATTTTCTGAAAGTTGTCTCCTCGGAAGGCAAACCACTATCGGAGGAAACGAAATATCAATTATTGGTAAACCACTTATCACCAACAGTGTATACTCACATCGAAAGCTGTAAGGATTATCAAAAATCTCTAAATAAGCTAGAAGGGTTATATGTAAAGCAACCAAATGAAATCTTCTCTAGACATAAACTAACAAAAAGAACCCAGCAACCTGGTGAGTCAATTGACCAGTACCTACAAGCGCTCAAGCTCCTTGCTAAAAACTGCAACTTTAAGGAAGTCTCTGCCGAACAACATGAAAACGAATTTGTACGTGATGTATTCATCACCGGGATTTACTCCCCCTCTGTGCGCGAGCGGCTTCTCGAACACTCCTCTCTTACCCTAGATGATGCTCAAAACAAAGCACGTTCTCTGGAAGAAGCGCACTTTAATAATGAAGAATACCAACAATCAGGCAGTAGCAACACTACCACACCAATAAATGCGGTTTCTACAAGTCAAAGGCGAAATTATATAAATAAGAAGAATGCAAATGAGCTATGTTATTATTGCGGCAATAAAAAACACCTACGCATGAACTGTCCTGCCGGTAGCGCTACCTGTCTATCCTGCGGCAAAAGAGGACACTTCGCTAAGGTATGCAGAGCAAAACAATACAATGCTTTCCTTGACGTCGATGAAAATAATGATATTAAAGAAGCAGAAATTCAAAAATCGTCTTGCGTAACCGCTGCCACTGCGGACCTCAGTAAAGCTACGATCACGATAACTATTAACGGGAAATTGACAGCAAAAGCACTTGTTGATACCGGAAGTACTGCTAGCTTCATAAATAGCAGTCTTGTAAACCAATATAACATTGAAAAACAACCATGTAGACAAGAAGTCACTATGGCAGCATCAAATCTCTCATCAAAAGTAAATGGATTTTGCCATTTGGACATCAGTGTACAAGGACAAAAATTCAAAGCTAATTTATTAGTTCTAGATGGGCTATGTACAGATGTTATATTGGGCCACGATATCTTAAAAAAGCATGAAACTCTTGAAATGTACTTCGGTGGGCCTCGAGAACCATTGAAGCTATGTACTTTAACTCAAGCTTCCATAGAGCCAGTGAGTCTCTTTTCAAATATGCTTCCTGGAAGACCGGTTACTACAAAATCACGGAAGTTTTCAAGTGATGATATAGAGTTTATAAGAAGCGAAATAAAAAATCTCCTCTCCGATGAAATAATTGAACCCAGCTCATCTCCATGGCGAGCACAAGTTCTGGTTGTCTCGAACGATAATCATAAGAAAAGAATGTGCATCGATTACTCTCAAACCATCAACCGCTTCACTCAACTTGATGCGTATCCCCTACCGAGCATTGAAGACATTGTAACAAAGGTTGCCAAATATTGCGTTTTCAGTAAGATTGATTTGAAGAGCGCCTATCATCAAATTGCTATTAAAGACTCAGAAAAAACTTATACAGCCTTTGAAGCAGACGGCAACTTATACCAATTTAGAAGAATACCATTTGGAGTAACAAATGGCGTCGCAGCCTTTCAACGCGCTATCAATGAGATAATCAAGAAAGAGAATTTACAAGGAGTGTATGCATATCTAGATGATATTACACTGTGCGCCATAGACAAGACAGATCATGACAAAAAATTGCAATTATTTCTTGAAATTGCTTCTCGCTACAACTTAACTTTAAACCTAGACAAGAGTGAGTTCTGCAAAACTGAGATAAACATACTAGGCTATAACATAAGCCAAGGCATAATTAAGCCAGATCCTGAACGCCTTAGGCCACTCTCGGAATTGCCATTACCGACAGATTCTGCTTCACTTCACCGAGCTCTTGGGTTTTTTGCTCATTATTCAAAATTCATTCCAAGGTTTTCTGATAAATTGCAACCGCTAGTCAAAACTGAGTCATTCCCCTTGACAGAAAATGCGATAAACGCATTTAATAACCTTAAAGAAGAAATAGCAAAATCATTAATTCACGCCATTGATGATAAAATTCAATTTACTGTTGAAACTGATGCCTCAGACCATTCTATAGCTGGAATTTTGTCACAAGAAGGCCGACCTGTTGCATTCTTCTCAAGAACTTTGACAAACACCGAACGTAACCATTCTGCTATCGAAAAAGAAGCCTGTGCAATTGTTGAAAGCCTTAGAAAATGGCGTCAATTTCTAATCGGCAGGCCTTTTCAATTGATTACAGATCAAAAATCTGTATCATTTATGTTTGATCAAACTCACTCCAGTAAAATCAAGAACGACGCGTCATCCGTTCTCTCTTGTGTACCGCAACCAACTGTACACCACATGAGAGAATGTTTACACATCCACGCAGATCATCCAACGGACAATCGATGCCGACATGGTTAACAGGTCCAAAAAGAGCGCTGATGCGCAACCACACTCGGACAAGTAAATACGACCCAATCGTAGAGGAAGTGGATCTGATAGAGACGAACCCGTTTCATTCCCTAGTACGAACATCAAATGGACGAGAAGTTGTTGTATCAAACCGACATTTAGCACCCACTGGTGAATATGGAGTGAACGACACTGAAGAAGAACTGACTTATTCTGGACATGACAATGTTATCGCAGAGCCACTGCCTGGCACTAATACCGTGGAGCCACTGCCAAGCACTAGTACCACAGAACCTGAATCAGATCCAGAGACGCGTCGTTCCGGAAGGCAGTGCCGTCCACCCCAGCGCATGTTAGACTATGTGCTAGATAAATAAAAACATTAAATTAAATGTGCTCATTTTAGATACTCCGGGAGAATGTCGTATACTCGTATTTATGGTAAATTGTCAGTTTGATTAGATGTCACTCATTGTCATTACATTACTAGGATTTTAGCACAATAAAGCCTACATAATTCAGGTTGTAATATTACTCATTCTCCACACACTCGAAAAGAGTTATTCGTTCATAAGTTTATAATATAATCACATGTGCGAGTAATACTTTAATAAATATATAATATTGCCTCTATTGGCCTTTTATTTGTTTTTTATTTTGATTTATTTTATTTTTGACGTGCCTATTTGAGACCGAGGAGTCGTCGACCTTTATTTTGGTAAACTCGCTTGGCTTTACCAGAACCGTAGTACTTTATTATTCTTTTATTACCCATTATTTACCATTTATTATTGTCTTCTACAATGTTAATTTATTTAATAAATGATACAGCATACTAACCTAACCTATACATTACACTTACACTTATTGCACAAAAACAAAACAAAAGGGAATATTTACATTACTATACACCACACACCACTAGTTCACAATATCCATTATACAAAATCGGAATCGTCAAATGCACTACACTACCACAAAAACACCTGATATTAGCCAACATTTTTTTTCCACTTTCTATGTGTTTTTCATTGCCCGAAATAAAGACATTTTATTTTTTTATTTTTGCGTGACGGGAGCGTGTCGTTTGACTCTAAGTGCCTGATTAAATTTAAAAGCAATAATCAAAATCGTTAGATCTTGTTTTGGTATTTTTTTTTTCAGGCGCTATTAAATATTTTCAAGCTTTTTCCTTCTAAAACAAATTGAATAAAAAAAGAATCTCATAGGAATCTTTACTTCTTTGAACCATACCTGAATATGTGATGTCTTCTGCATTTTAGCCCGTATTTGATGAGAAACTGATGATAAACAGTTTCTTATTTTTATGACTTTGTAGTAACGCGTGAAGCTTATTATAGCTTTAAATGATAAATTATGTAAAAACGAATTCCAAGGGGTCTTAGAATAAGGATCAACGTATGTTTATGCAGAGCTGCAATTTTCTAAAGCGACAGGATGCAGCGTCTTCGAAATTCTAAAATGTCGAATTTCACATTTTGTCCGGGATAATCGCCTTAATCCCTAGGTCCTAGTTCTGGTTCCCCATGGATTCATTTGTATTAAATATATATATATATATCGTCACGATCTGAATGCTCGAGGGGGTGTCAGAGGTGTTTCGAGTGTGAACCTTGAAATGCAAGTCACTTTCCACACTCGGTACATCCACGTTTCACCTACAAATATTACGTCCCAACGTGATGGGTGGTGAGCGCTATCGCCGTACTTCGGGCACAAATACATGCTTTTTAGGACATGCAGGTTTCCTCCTGATGTTTTCCTTCACCGTTCAGTAAGTGGTAAGTACCTACCTATTAGCAAATACTATGCACATTATGTAAATTCCGAAAAACTCATTGGTGCATGCCCGACCGGGGATTGAAACTGGATCTCAAGATTGAAAGGCCAGCGTTCTACCCCTGAGTTACGACGCCGCTTTTTCATTACTTTAAAAGTAAATTAGACGAATTCTTCAAACGACTTCCCGTCTGTCCAAATGGGATCAATGGCCCTTCCCTTTATGATGCCGCAACGGCGCGGCGGCGATCGTTCGACATTGCTCTGGTGCAACTTTGTAAGTAACGGTGGCACGCGCGAATTTGTAAAATTTAAACATCGTCATGCCACGACACGAATCCTTTCAGAGTCAGAGGTGCTTTTTAGTATGGACTGTGAAGTGCAGCTTATAGTCAATACTCTTACACCCACGCTTCACCGATGATTTTCAACACGCTTTTATTAGCTTCACTTGTATATAACAAACAATATAACTAACCAAGCAAAATAATTTGTCCCTAAATCGGATTTTGCCGGTAACATAATGTACGAGCAAAAACTTAACTTACAAAATTACATAATTGCCAAAAATCAGTATCGTAATAAAATAAAACAAAACAAAATACGCGCGCAACGAACGAGTGGTACTCGAGCTCTACCGGGAGGTGAGTGTCGCTTCTTTATGTAGTAATACTTTATATTCTCTGCCAGCGATGTCCAACGTCGATGGTCCTGGCTCAAAGGAAGACGCTCAGGCCAGGTGAAGATGCTAGAGGAGCTTGACTCTGACCGTCATCAGATGCTATCATTGTCTATCATACCTAAAATGTAAACATTTTGATTGTAATAAGGACAAGCTTTTTTGGGGGTTTGTTCCTGCGAAACTTTATAACACACGAAGATTTATAAAAGTCTTTAGCAGGTCACAGCCATACGTCAGATTTCATATCGCCTGTTTCATCTGAAAACCAAAAATTACTAGGTCAGGGTTTATAGGAGTCTTTTCCCGCGCAACCTTATACCATAGAAGGCTTTATAATCGTAGATTATGCACCAAGGGGATAAAGCAGTGTCCTACGTCACAGGCGGCATATTGAACACTGAGCGTAACGAGTTCGCTCGGGAGTTATGTAGAGTCCTGAGTGAAGCGAGGGGTTCAAGCTGCCCAAGACGAAGACAAGCTTTATCCCAGAGGAGCATACTCTACTTTTCACACCATCTGCGAGACAATCAATTAAATGTTTATTTTGTAATTAATATAAATCAAAAGTTTATATTGATGTTGGACACATTATTAGTCCAGTTATGGAAGGATAGGGTAACATTTTTGTTCGGTACATTTATGGAAGTTGTGGTGGAGTTTATTTCAGTACCCAGAGGTGTAGAAATTTGTGTCGGACAAGTTTTCTGACGCGACGTTTTTTGATGTCGATGGCTGTGGGGGCAAAGGTGTCCAAGGATCCACAATATTCGACGATGTTTTTTTTATGAATGTTTTCGTTAATACGGCAACTTATTTTATTCTTATTCTGCATTGAATTTTCAATGTAGCCCTCCGCTACTGCATCGGATTTCCAGCTACCTTAGGAAGATAAGAGATGTATCCTCTAAGCCAGCCACCGTGTTGTTTAATCTGGGTTATATGCGCTCCTGAATCTGCCAAAAAAGTAGCCAATGTTCTTCTAAAACAAAGGCCTGTGTAGATTTCGGCATTTTGCTATTTTAGATATTGAGCAATTTCCTTTGGAATAACAAAATTTTATTTTTTCCGATGACTTGTCTGTTGCATTTGCCAAGATTTGCCATTATTATAATACAAGAAAAATGTGTTAGTGTTGATGTTAGAAGGGCGTAGAGATTGGTACTGTTGGACAATTCTGGCTTGCTCTCCACGGATCACGAATGACCGTTCTCTCTTCGTTTTGGTATCTGACAAGCTTACCAACAATAACTCATCTGAATGCTTTTCGATATCGTCGACTTTTGAGAAGCTCATTTCCACGACAAGTGCCATTCACTCCAAAAATCAAGGCCACCTATAACAAAACAACAGTAATTAGATTATATCGTGCTAATATGATAAAAGCGAAAGTTTGTGAGAATGGATGGATTCTGTTGCTCCTCCACGCAAAAACAGCTGGACGGATTTTATAAAACTTTACAAATGTTATTAGCTTTACATCAGAATAGCACAACTGCTAAAATATATAAAGATATTGTGAAATCTAGGCAGACGAAGTCACGCAAAAACTAGTGAAAAATATAGATAGATAGTTAAATACATAATATGTTGTAAACCTTTAATAATACCTAATAATATGTAGGTACTTACTTTCATAGCTTTAAGAAAGCTGTAATCTGGTGCTTCATTTAAAAAAGTTTTCACTAGTATTGTGTTGTGAATATTTTTGGCGAAAGCCCGATGACCTTCTGATTTCCTCTTTTAAAAAGCCAACAATCTGCTGCATCCATTGATTTGAATATTATGTTTGATGCTTATTGTAGATCTGAGCATTGAATAAATGCACCATATGCTGCTTGACTATCGAGTTTCTGCTAAATGTTGAAAATAAACTAAGAGGACTGATTCCGACGCAGTCTTGACTCCTACTTTTGTTGTTCTCCATTGCATAGATTTAGAATGTACAAGATAAACAAAGTAGTAGAGAAAATGATACCAAAAAATTACTATGACATTACTATTAGATTTACTTTTACTTAATATTTTGGACAATCCTGCATATAACTACTAAATACAACAAAGGAAATCAATACGTTACTGTATAAACTTTTTTTGGGCCGATTTATACGAGAAATTGGGCAAAATGTGGTTCAAAACATTCTAATGGCAAAATCATATTTATCTGTGAAATGTGTAATTATTTGGGTTATTTCTCCTTGTCACATCACAATTACTCACTGCACAATATAAACCATTCACTACTTATCAATTTAGTTCTGTTCTTTGTTGTGCATCTCTTTCTCTCTTGCAAGGTGTTCATAAAGGTTACATCTCTGTTACACGCTATGTACGTCTTTTAAGCACAGCGAATCCTAAGTCTATGCTCCATTGAAGAAATTCGTCATAGGCTTTTTCGTATCTGTGTTTTGATTTTTCCGTTAATGATTATTAATAATCTCTAAAGCGTCTGTTTTAATTAACTCTGGAGTAAAATCACTGTCGCTCGACATTTTTTGTCAACATGGATATTGCAATAAAATTCACTGAAATCATAGCACCAAGCCACCAAACAACGTCTTTTGTTTCACATTCCTTGAAATCGCGCCTTTTTTTGGTGGCTAGCTCGATTTTCTAACAAACCTCTTTACAATGCCTTATGGGCATTATTTTACTTATTTTTCGCGATTTTCCACACGAATTTAACGTTCCAAATTCAAATCACTTTACTTCCTTGGGAGTTTCATACAACTATACCTCCTTTAAGAGGTAATGCTTTACTTTCCGTTGAGATTGCATGTCGAGCAGGTGGTGTGAAAAAGTTTCTTGCGAGTCACCTCCGTACTTCAGGGTTTATATCAGCCTTGCACTTGCGAGCGAAGCGCAACCTCGTCGCGTAAGCGTCTTCACTCGCCTAGAAGAAGGCAGTCTGAATCTGCTGAAACTGGTCGGCTATCCCAATCAAAAATAGTAATTGAGGTGAGGCGTTCTGCAATAATCATGGAATAATAATAATGCACTTTAAACAATTATAAGGGCGCTATAAGTCTACCACTCTTATAAAGTGCGCATTTTGAGACTGTTTTGGTAGTTGGGGAAACTTTACCTTAATAAGTTATTAAATAACTGTAAAAAAAAAGCTTTTTCGTTCCCTTTAAAATCTAGTTTTGTTTCTTTACAGTCGATATTATAAAATTGTGGTATAGAAACGCTAAAGAAAGCATATTTGGATATAAGGAACTTTCTTTTAGTTAATTAGGTACTTAAAAAGAATAATGAAATGTACTTTTGATTTCAATTAGCAATAATCATGTACCACAAGAACACATAATCATTTAATGAAGTCGTATCAAACGGCTAATCCGTGACCGTTTTCCTTGAAAACTACATTAATAAATACAGAAAATAATATACACCTACGGCTACGGCTGTACATACTCTAGAAATCTCAGTAAGAAAATTTCTCTGAAGCAGTGCACCCGTTTCTAGAAAAATGTTTTGATACGAATAGTTCATTCAACTTCTATGGTATGGTTAGATATATTTCTGAGTGAGAAGTAATTTGTAATTTCAAGGCATGTCGCCTGATAGTTTTAATGTTTTAGTGATTGTGATCGTGTTTTTGATACAACCTCACCGTCTCGAAGCTAACTTACCGATAACCAGTTTCGTGTTTAACCCTCGGAGACATTATCGGAGTATGTACAATCAATATCAACCGCATCTCTATGGCTTTACTCATCAAAAGCTTGGAAGTACCACTCAAATTGTTACTCATCCGATGAAATCAATACTACTGAAGAATAATGCTAGACAAACTGTTTACGTAGACCGTAGAATATCAAACAACAAGAGAATATTTTTAAATGTTGTTCCTCAAACAGTAAATGCTCCGGTTTCAAATATACTTCCACAGGGGAATCTTCGTTATCAAACAGTCCCAAAATATTTTAATTCTAAGATCAATATTGAAAACCTTAATCCTCAAGGCTCATCAAATAGTAGCTACTTTATGAGTAAAAATGCCGCCGCAGCAGAAGACGTCTACAAAACTATTATCCCAAATGTTACTATAAAACCAGTGAAAACTACAACAGAAAATCGTGGAAAATTAGCAGAAACAATTGATTTTAACAGAGATGAAAATTTAAATCTCCATGATATTAGTCAGACGAAAAAAAATACTACCTCTGACATTGGACTTAACAACTCGCTAGTAGTGCAAAATAGAACGTTATTAAATACCTTTTTCGTCGACACAGATGATATTGTAAACATTACACATTCAAGAAATGTTTTCGAAAAATATATATCTTCGTTAAACCAGTTGGAGAGAAAATTCTATTTGGCGAGTATTCTACCATTATTATTAAAAGTGGAATCACTGCCGGATTGTGAAAAGTCCGCCTTTTTCCAATTAATCGAAACAGAACACTTAAATTCAAAATTCACTCAATAGTTATTCAACAAAACCTATACCTATGTATTGTGTATGTTGCCGTCGCAATGTTTCCATTGTTTTCTGTAAGTAAATAAGAACTTCAAAAAGATTAAGTCTAAAAAATTTTGAAATTCTAATTAACAGAAACCAATGGAAATTTTGCGAATGCATTATACACAATACATAGGTAATAAGTTTTTGTTGAATAACTATTGAGTGAATTTTGAATTCAAGTGTTCTGTTTCGATTAACGGGTCACCTGACGCTAGAATATCAACAACACCAGGTTTTCAAGGGTGCATTGGAAAAAACTAGGTCTCTCCTCATATTAAAGAAAATATATTTGATTTATCGATCTTTTATCTAGGGATTCCACCTATAAACAATGTTTTAAGATTTATACTTTTGTCAAAAAAAAAATGTTTTCCACCCTTTTTTTTTTTTTGTTTTCAAACGTTCGTTTCAAAGACGCGGTTAAGAGATCAACTTGATTTGTTTTTATAAAATAGGCAATAGAAATATGAAGGGATGTTACCTAAATCCAATATTTTTTCCCTACAAAATATTTCAGTATTAGCTATAAACACACCAATTTGTTGTTTCGCTGCGTGATCACTAGTATTACGCGTCCAAGAACTAGAGGCCAAAGAGCCAACATATAATCGCCTCTATGAAAAGCAAATGAGGTCTTTGCCATTAGACTTATTGTGCTGGACGGGTAATAAAAAAATCTGCTAGGGTATGCCATCCTCTTAATTAGAAAAAGGCGGGTTTTTCACAATCCGACTGCGATACCGCTCTTAACAGAGATCAACCAAATCTCGGTTATCGATGTTATCAGCTTGACCTATTTTAATGTGCAAGTTTAATCTAATTGTGTTTGTAATTGTAGCTCTAATTTCAGTCCACGTTTACCAAGCTAACAGATGGCGGCCCCTCAGATCGACATGAAAATGGCATTAGCTTCGTACAATCGGGACTTTTCTTACACTTAGCCCTTACAGCGATCTCCACAACCGTAGATGAAAGTGCTCGACAAGAAATAGAAGCTTGCAGCAATTTTTCAGCGACTCAAGAGGTTTTTCCCTTCAGAAATATTTTTAACTCGGGTTGTTTAACAGCTTATGGGCCCACTCCAAAAATTGGCAATTCTGTTTCGTGAACTAGTATTCAAATAATTATATATTTCTAAATACTTACATTTAAGCATCTCGTCTACACAGCCGTTTTAATAATTTTTAGGCTTTCCAAATTAAAAATATTTCTTACTTCAGTTCAGAATACTTTCAGTTGGTTTAGGAACTTAAAATTCCGTTTACAAGTAGGTCTTACATATACATACATACATAGCACACTAAAAGTAAAAAAACTGAAAATTGAATTTTATTATTCCAGAAGTAATAAATGACTTAATTAGTCCCTATAGACCTTAAGTGTCAAGATAAGTTGGACGCCATAACTGCACCCTCACCCTCAGGGCACGAATCCTATTCGCACTTGACCGGTTTTTAGGGTTCCGTAGACAACAAGGAACCCTTATAGTTTCGCCATGTCCGTCCGTCCGTCCGTCTGTCTGTCTGTCCGCGGCTTTGCTCAGACTCCTAGTACTAGAAAGCTGTAATTTGGCATGGATAATACATATTAATCACGCCGACAAAGTGGTGAAATAAAATAATGAAAAAAATATTGTAATCGTCTATCCCATGGTGTGGAGCGTCGTTGGATAGGTCTTTCAAAAATATTGTGGCTATGTCAAAGCCATTTTTAGATTCAGGGATCCGTTTGCGAAATATTAAGCTTAAAAGTGCTAATTTTTGTTATAGTCAAGTGCCTGCCAGAGAACCGTTGTTTTTAGATTATGTGTTATAACGAAAGCTTTATAAGTTAACGAGTAAATTTTATGTTTAGGTTATGAAATGTGACGGGCATCTACGGAACACTGCGCGTGGCCCGACACGCACTTGACCGGTTTTTATATTTGGATATGCTACACAGTTTTATTTCTCTACGGGTATTTCAGGAAAAGATTGAAGCTATAAATCAAACAGTGTCATGGCTGCCACATTCCAACAGTGAGCTGAAGTTCCGATGGTCAACCCGCCTGATCCTGGCCCCTGGCATTAACGTCAGCGAAGAGTTTAAGCGAGGGACAGCTAAGGAACTGAAACTTAACATTGACCACTTAAATGGGACTGATGATTCTGTACTTTTAGCTAAGATTCTGAACCAAAAGGTAAGTTGCCTGGTATGTTGGTGTCTTTTAAGAATTCCGTGGAGGGTAAAAAAGAACCAATAATGGTTGACCACTTAAATAGAACTGATGATTCTGTATTTTTAGCTAAATTTCTGAACCAAATGGTATCTTGCCTGGGGTGTTGGTGTCTTTTCAAGAATTCCGTGGAGGGTAAAAGAGAACCAATAGTGGTTGACCACTTAAATGGAACTGATGATTCTGTACTTTTAGCTAATATTCTGAACCAAACGATAAGTTGCCTAGTATGTTGGTGACTTTTTAAGAATTCCATGGAGGCTAAAATGTTTTTTATTATATTAAAATCGACCTGTAATAAGTGTACATAAATATATTTATTTCATTTCAAAGACCCCTCAAAAACTAAAGCGTTGTTGCTGCCCCTCTATTGTGTATCTTCAGTTGCCAACTGGACTGGATGCCTATCATCAAAAACATAGATAAAAACTGAGCTTTCAACATTGCCTCTAGTGGGTATTGAACTATTTACGAACTGTGTTGTCACTTCAAGTGCGAACATATTCTTAGACAATAGGAAATCGATAGTATATCTGTTTTTGATGATATGCACCCAATCCAGATGGGAACTAACGATACATAATGGACGGAAGTTTGGCTTGATACCGGGCCTTAATGTTTGCAGGTTGAAAACGATTCGGGAGGCTCTATGCACAACACATTCGATGAAGACGAGTTGTCTAACGGCGTCAGCAGCATCCTGCTGTCAACCCTGTACCTGCGCAGCCAATGGCGGTCCGCTCCGACGCTACTCAACAACACGCGACGCTTCTACGACACGCCCGATGACCTTGACCTCAAAACCACTCGCATGGTCCGGATCAACGACCTCGTTGGATACGCTGATCTCACTGACTGGGGGGCTGAGGTTGGTCTTCCTATTACGTTATCCACTTATTAGGGTTCCGTGCCGCACAGGACCCTATTGCGGAGCTGTCTGTTCTAAATCCGTGGAGCTGTCTGTCAGTTTGTCTGTACGACTGTCACAGGGGTCTACACCTTCAGTCGTTACTGGTAGTCAGTTGAGATTTTAACAGAATATGTTTTATATTTACTTATGGCAAATAACAAAATTAGAAAAAAATTAAATCCTATGGAGTCCAAAAAAAACTTGAAAACGTAGAATTTTTTGACGTTAACTTGTCGTCCTCCCTAGTCTCCGAAACAAGGTGACCGAAAATTTTGAAAAAAATCATGGTGATTACTTAATTACGTAAAGATTACAGGAAAAATATATCGGTTATGATGTTGGGGTTCCGTACTCAGCGGGAGCCGCGAATTGTTTGCTAGCCGTTACCATTTTCACGACTTGTTTTTGTAGCATTTATGTTGCTATGGTATCTATATTGTTGTTATTAACCCTTTTACCCTTTCTGCGTAAGTCCAATTCCCACTTGCCCAAATTGTTGCTTTTTAGGGTTCCGTACCCAAAGGGTAACCAACGAGACCCTATTACTAAGACACCGTTTTCCGTCTGTCTGCCCGTCTGTCTGTCCGTCTGTCCGTCTGTCACCAGGCTGTATCACATGAACCGTGATAGTTAGACAGTTGAAATTTTCACAGATGATGTATTTCTGTAGCCGCTTATAATAAAAACCTCTTAACACTTGCACACAATTATTTTATTCTTGTGGCTTATACAATAAATAACTTTACACCTCTTTAAAACTTTATTCGATTAAATCTCTGTAAAATACAACGGTCAGTTTCCACCACTGCCGACAACCGACTGCCTCTTTTTCGAAAAACTCCTTCCTGAGCTTGTCTATCCCCACTCGACCCGGCAGCCCGTGGCGGGCAAGCGCACGTGCTGCCACAAAGTCGAACGACCAATAGCAGCTCGAGACAAACCAAATCAGATTCCTATTATGTTATTATTCGATTTGACTATGTAATTATTACCTTAAAACATTATACAATTATCTTAATTATTTTATAAAGCATAATTCGGAATTGATTCATATGTTAAACAGTTCTTTAACAAATAAGGATCGAAACAAACTGACCTCTACCTATGGTGAGGACGAGTACTGAATCATACAAGTACTAATTATTTTTAAATTCACTTATGATAATTATTACTACATACAATTATTCTCTAAAATCAAACGCTATTTTTAACAAATCACAACATTCGGCCGTCCGACGGCGGGCTAACTCCGAAGCACGCAATCACAACATTCGACATTAGATTATAGCCAAATTAATTCATATGAATTGTAGAGACGTAATTATAAAATTGATTTCTATTCGTATCATACAAACAATATTATACTTATATGTATTTTTAAGTACATTCAATTCAGCAGCATATCTGGACTAATTTTACGTTTGCTTATATGGTAAATCAGAAATATTTAGTTAAGAATCTATAGATATAATAACAAATAAAAACTTAGAACTAACTTAACTATTGTCCTAACTGAATTTTACATCTGTTCGTCATCTGAACTACTCGAACTACCAGAGTCCGAGGTAAGTGATTGAAGACGAGAGGATCGGTTAACGTCTAAAGCTTGAACGTTAATCCATGGTCGCATTCTATCTGCCGCTACCACAGTTTGATACTTTTTTGTGTTAAACCCGGGTATGTTCGAAATCTCGTAACGATCATTACCTAAACATTTTGTCACCTTGAATGGGCCGATGAACTTAGGCAATAACTTTTTGCTTTTTCCATCATTTTTGAAGCTGGTTTTTGTTATTTTTACTAGATCACCTAAAGAATACACAACCGCCGGCAATCGTTTTAAATCATATGCCTCTTTCTGACGTTCCTGGCTACGCTTTATATTTTCAGATGCCTTTTTTCTGATTGTCTCTATCTCTGATTGGACATGATGACTAACATTTGTCGCGATTAGTACCGGTTGTGTGTCTAAGGACTTGTTTGAGTTGACTTGCGTCATTTGCTCGGAAAATGCGCTATCTTCAATGACTGTCTCATTATCAACAGACAAAGCAATAGGACCTACCAGAGTTTGATCAGGCAAAGACAAAGCAGCGGAGTCGCTGTTTGAAAGATCGCTAGTGGGGACAGTGTTATCTGCAAGAACTTGGTCAGGTGAGGGCACATCAACGGAATCGTGTGAAAGATCTTCAGTGAATAGCATGTTATCTAAAGGGCCATTTAGTTTTACCCCAAAGAGAAGTTCCGCGGGGCTTTTCTTGGTCGAAGCGTTGATGGTGTTGTTTATACCCCACTGTACTTTACCTAGTTGCTCATCCCAGATGCGTTCGTCTTTGCCATGATTTTGAGCTGATAAAGCGGTAAGAATGGTCTGATTAAACCTCTCAGCCTGTCCGTTTGCTCTGGGACAGGCAACTGCGTTTAGCACATGTTTGATACCTTTGCTGGTACAAAAATCTTTGAATTGGGATGATGTAAAAGCTGTACCCCGATCGGTAATGATTCTGCGCGGCACCCCGAAATCATTGAATAAATGATCCAGTGCCTTTATGACGTTTTTGGTTTTGGTATCGCGAACCGGTCTAGCAAAGAGGTATTTTGTAAATCCATCGACTATTGTCAGAATGTAGTTATTTTGCGATTTACTTTTTATAAAAGGCCCCAAGTGATCTAGGTGCAGAGTATTGAAAGGTTCTTCTGTTTTCTCTATTGGGTGTAGCAAACCAGTGCGCGTCCGAGCTGCACTATCCTTGTTATAGGCGCAGTCGATGCACGCAGCAACGTACTTTTTGACAAATCGCCTTAACTTTGGGAACCAGTAACGGGTCTGGATTCGCTCTAAGGTTTTAGCAAAGCCAAAGTGGCCCACTTCGTCATGGTTGGCCTTGCAAATCTGCCACCTTGCGTCTTTGGGGATCACCAACCGTAAATCATCACCAACGCGCCTATGTAAAGTGTGGTTCTTTATGGCATAGTTTTTCTTTATGTCCAACACTTCTTCATCGAGGGTAGGTTTCAAGATTTTCGTGATGCGTTGAAGTTCGGGATCAGCCATTTGAAGTGTCAGTATCCAATTTTCGCTGCTAATGTTCAGTGTGCTTACAACTTGTGACTGGACTACTTCATATGGCGGATTCCGACTCAAGGCGTCTACATGACTCATGCGGCAACCTGGTCGATACTCGATGGTGAAATCGTATTCGCTGATAAGCAGCCACCACCGAGCTATACGAGGAATTAAATCCCTCTTGGTCAAGGTTGTTCGGAGTGCATTGCAGTCTGTAAACACTGAAAACTTGAGGCCCAAAAGATAGGGTCGAAATTTCTTCAGCGAGCAAACCACAGCCAACGTTTCCAACTCATATGAATGTAAATGGCGTTCTTCTGGTGTGGTTTGTCTACTGAAGTAGGCTACAGGTTTTAACACTCTGGGGCTTGGTTGCCACTGCATTAAAATTCCGCCCAACCCCAGTGAGCTGGCATCAGTATGCACTTCTGTCTCTAGCTCGGGGTTGTATAATGCCAAAAGCGGTCGCTGGATAAGGTGGTCTTTCAGAGATGTGAAAGACTTAACCTGCTCAGAACTCCACTGCCATTGGGTGTCCTTCTTTAGAAGCGCAGTTAAAGGTCTGGCAATTTCTCCAAAGCCTCTTACAAACCGGCGAAAATAGCTTGCCAGACCCAAAAACTGTCGCACCTCGTGAACGTTGCGTGGTTCTGGAAAATCCCTCACAGCCAAGATCTTTCTTTCGCTGGGCCTGATACTTTTGGGGGAAATTTCATATCCCAGATATTCGATTTTGGTATCGAAAAAACTGCACTTCGTCAGTTTCAAAGTCAATCCAGCCTCTTGAATAACCTTTAAGACATCTTCTAGCCTTTCAAACCCCTCATCAATAGTAGCAGATGGTATAAGGAGGTCATCCATGTACACTAGGGCAGAGTTAAATCGCCGGGCTCCTAAAATGTGGTTCATGGTTTTTTGAAATACCGATGGCGCATTTGCTAACCCGAACGGCATACGTAAAAACTCGTAATGTCCGTCCGGGGTCACAAATGCGGTTAAGTGACGGCTTTTTTCTGCCATTGGTATTTGGTAATAGCCGGAGGCTAAATCAAGCGTTATAAAATACTTGTTACCACTCAAGTTGGAAAGCTGGTCGTCAATAAGGGGTAAAGGGTATTTATCTTTGACAGTTTTGTTGTTCAAGGCGCGATAATCAATGCAGAGGCGTGATTCTCCATTCTTTTTTCGTACCAGTAGTATGGGGCTGGCATAATTTGAGTCTGATTCTTGTATAATTTCGTTTTGGACAAGTTCATCAACCATTTCCCTAACTTTTTGGCGTTCGTGATGCGAGAGACGGTAAGGCCTGTAAACAACGGGAGTATTGTCATGCAGGTCTATGCTCATTGCCGTTCCCTTTGCGCAACCTAGTTCGCCAAGATTTGTCGCAAAACAGTTACGATATTTCTGCAATAGCTCGTATAGTTTGTCTTGCACATTCTCCCCAACGTTGTCTGCTACTTTAACATCGGACTTATTTTAAGGCGGGAGATCGCTACATTTCCTATCTGTTTGGACGATAAATGTCTTAGTCTCCCCGATCGGACGAACTCGGGCTATCAATCGGTCAGCTTTGAAAACGATTGGGGCATTTGTCAGCGCGGAAACAAACAATACTGCCTTTCCTTCATCAACTCTATAACAACCTTGATGCAATTGATATTCCTGAGTTGGGGTAAGTCTGGTGCTCCCGTCAGTGTAGATATCACCCGACAAAGGTTCTTTCGAATAAACTTCCACTAACCCACCTTTGTTAATTGTCGCATCCCTGATGACATAGAGATCAATGGTTCCTTCTGCTCTGTCAGGAACACCAGACGGGGTGTGATAAAATGTAAGTCTTTCAGCGTCTTTCAAGACAGTCACTGATTCAAGTTCAGTGAAGTTTTGCCCTATTAGCAATGGGGTACCTAAAAATGTATCATCAACAACCAAGACATCTAACTCCGCGTCGATTTCATCTATCCTAACGCTTACAGTGGACTTAAATCTTGGAGTGACTGTGGAGTTTCCAAAACCTTTTATTGTTGGTACAACAGTTTCCTTTTTTGAAAGCCTGAGAGCCTTTGCGTCTGATAATCTTATGAGACTGCACTCACTTCCGAAGTCCACGTACGCATCCACCAAAGTACCATTCGCGCAGATAGTTTTATAAAATTTCTCATTAGAGCTATTTGGGGTTGTGATGGTAACAGACTGAGAACGGGTTGCTTCTGTAAATCTCATGTCCTTTGGTTCTTTAGCAAGATCAAGGGATATGTTAATCATCTCCGGCGCCCTACAAGACTCTACTCGTAAAACTTTTTTTTCGGTTGAATTATTTTGGCCACCGGCGCCACTAACTGTTGATTGTTGCAAGGGTTTTCTCACGCAATTCTCAGAGTTATGGCCTACTCTTCCACACTTAACGCATTTCGTAAGGGGCTTGCTACAGGTATGGAAAGTATGACCCCGTTCGTTGCAATTGAAGCAGACTACCTCTCTCCCTCTGTTGTTAAAAGATCGAAACTGATTGTTGCCTACCGGACGGGCATCCCAGCGTTTAGAAGTATTAGGAACAAATGCACCTCGTGGATTTTCTTTTGGCTGCTGCGACGCAAGAAAACTTAAAAGATCCTCTGGTTCTTCACACTTAAGGGCTTGTGCCCCGCTCCTAACTGAACTATCTGATAAGCCGTATATTATACAATCAACCGCCTTGCGACCGACAATCTCGCACCTGCTTAAAAGCGACAGTTTATCATAGAAATAATCTTTAAGAGTTTCGTCTGTGCGAGATTTTCGGTTCAGCATCTCTTCCAGCTTTTTGCCAAAATTCATATCATTCGGAAAAGCCTTTTTAAATTTAGACTGCCACTCGGTCCAAGAATGATCAATCGAGGAAAGAGACTCGTACCATTTCTTTGCTAAGCCACTCAATTTTTGAAGAGCGTAATGTATTGTTTGCTTATCGTCCCATTTGTAAATAGCAGCACACTCGTTGACCTTTCTAAGCCAACGCTCGACATCCTGGGCTTTATTGCTGGGGTCGAATTCGGGGACTACGTTAGTAGTTGAATTTATTTTACTTGGTACGTTTTGAAGTGCAGTAATAATCTTCATTAAGTCCTCCGCCGACATCCCTGATCTAGACTTTTTGCTGCTGGGTTCTTCGTCATCGTCACTTGAAGACTTGCGGCGACGCCGCCTCCGAGGACGAGGAGGCGTGGCGCTCTCATTGGTTTCATCATCACCTGAAAGTTTCGGCACTTACTGTTCTTTCCTTATAATCAAGACAATTCATAGGTAAGCCTATCTAATTACTCCATAATGAAAGCACTAAATGAATTGAATAATATTTCATGTATTCGTAAATTGGAAATTTGGAAAGCATACGTGCAAAACTAGGGGCAAGCATTATGCGTAATGTAAACTTATATTTGTACTCGAATCGTGGGTTCATGCACCCAAAGAAGAGCGTCCTAGTTTTGGACTAGTCTATTGGTGTGACAAATCACAGATATTTATTATCAAATTATAAAGAGTCGAACGGAAAACTCTCTGCTGGAACGATGATGATCGTGTGAACGTCATTGCAGCAATTGTATGCATTTAATAATTACTTGTAACGTACATGTATGTTTTTTGAATAACGACTGTATTATATATACTTTATTATTATCACCTTCACGGCCGCAGAATCTTATTACAGCACACCTACATGGCCGCATAATCATTATTATAACAGCACACATACATGGCTGTGTCTATCAAACGGCTCACCTACATGGCCGCACCATCATTACTATAACAGCACACATACATGGCTGTGTCTATCAAATGGCTCACCTACATGGCCACATCATTATTATAACAGCACACATACATGGCTGTGTCTATCAAACGGCTCACCTACATGGCCGCATAATCATTATTATAACAGCACACATACATGGCTGTGTCTATCAAATGGCTCACCTACATGGCCACATCATTATTATAACAGCACACATACATGGCTGTGTCTATCAAATGGCTCACCTACATGGCCACATCATTACTATAACAGCACACATACATGGCTGTGTCTATCAAATGGCTCACCTACATGGCCACATCATTACTATAACAGCACACATACATGGCTGTGTCTATCAAATGGCTCACCTACATGGCCACATCATTATTATAACAGCACACATACATGGCTGTGTCTATCAAATGGCTCACCTACATGGCCATATCATTACTATAACAGCACACATACATGGCTGTACTTTAATGCTAGGTACTGGGGAACTCTCATAAATCGCAACTGGTAGTGCAGGTAAATCAAAAATAATTAATCTCAAAATTAATTATAACTTCAGCCCACCTACCTAGCACATAATGATAAATTTATGCTGTGACATCTTTAAAGTAAGTGGTCTGGATAATGTCATAAGTAAATTAAGGTTTATTCAATAAATTTACGTCCCATACGCTAAACATAAAGCCTCGTAGATAATGTTTCAATTACTGTTACCTACATTACGATATACAGTAAAATAAACGGAGAGTAGCCCCGATCATATTATACTGCATACATTAATTAAAGAATTAGTTTAATGAACGATAACTTTATCGGGGTGTAGCCCCGACCGAAAGTATCGCACGCATTTTACCAATCATTCTAAACTAAAGTATAGAAGTTTCATACAGTAAATTTGCCGGAGAGTAGCCCTGGCCTAATTGTACTGTATGATGCTGTTGAATTAGCCCAATGCGATGGTAACTTTATCGGGGTGTAGCCCCGACCAAAAGTACCGTGTACATTTTGCTAATACATATTTTTTTTTTTTTTTTTTTTGGCACTTAATTCGAAATATTACGTTAATCCCTTGCAGTAGCCGATTCATTAACAGTCTAGCTCTACTACTGACACGGGCCCAACTTTTCTAGCGCTTGGGAGAAAACTCACTAAACAAAAAATAAAGGAAAAATAATAATTCAAATAGATTAAATTGATACCAGACCACTTGCTATTCCATACATAAGGGTTTACACATTGATAAATTGAGATTTACTTACGGTTTTTATCCGACATAGCTCGCAGGTTACTATCGCACTTCTGACTTATAATAAAAACCTCTTAACACTTGCACACAATTATTTTATTCTTGTGGCTTATACAATAAATAACTTTACACCTCTTTAAAACTTTATTCGATTAAATCTCTGTAAAATACAACGGTCAGTTTCCACCACTGCCGACAACCGACTGCCTCTTTTTCGAAAAACTCCTTCCTGAGCTTGTCTATCCCCACTCGACCCGGCAGCCCGTGGCGGGCAAGCGCACGTGCTGCCACAAAGTCGAACGACCAATAGCAGCTCGAGACAAACCAAATCAGATTCCTATTATGTTATTATTCGATTTGACTATGTAATTATTACCTTAAAACATTATACAATTATCTTAATTATTTTATAAAGCATAATTCGGAATTGATTCATATGTTAAACAGTTCTTTAACAAATAAGGATCGAAACAAACTGACCTCTACCTATGGTGAGGACGAGTACTGAATCATACAAGTACTAATTATTTTTAAATTCACTTATGATAATTATTACTACATACAATTATTCTCTAAAATCAAACGCTATTTTTAACAAATCACAACACGCTATAACAACAAATAGTAAAAAACAGAATAAAATTAATATTTAAGGGGGCTCCCATACAACAAACATGTTTTTTTGACGTAGTTTTTTTTAGATAATGGTACGGAACCCTTCGTGCGCGAGTCCGACTCGCACTTGGCCCAAGGGCGTAGCCAGGATTTTGTACAGGGGGGGGCAGGTTGAGAAAATCATAGAGAAACTGAATTTATGTTTTCATACATTAGGTATAAAGGTGAAAGTTTGTGAGTGTGTGTGGACGGATGCATGTTTGTTACCTCTTTCAAGCAAAAGCTACTGAACACATTACGATGAAATTTGGTATGTAGGTAGCTGAAGACTCAGAATAACACATACATAGATAGGGGTAGGGTAGGTGTAGGGTAGGTTTAGTTTAGTTAGGGTAGGTGTAAGATTGATTACTGGGCAGGACGACGTCCGCCGGGTCAGCAAGTGTAACAATAAAAAAACGAATTTTAACCAGAAACAGAATAGTTTTAATTACTTAAACAGTAACTTGCGTGGTTGTTCACAAAATCTATTTAAAACTTTTTCAATAACTTCGCCTTTCTTTCCTTCTACCATTTTCCTATGTACGCTTAACATACATAGGCCGTTCAGACGATTTTCTGACATTGTAGACCGCAACCACGTTTTTACTCGCCGTAAGGTGGAAAAAGACCGTTCTATATTGGCCGTGGTGCATGGTTGCGCCAGTAAAATAAGTATGGCCCTCTTTGTGGCGGGGAAGAAAGTATTTGCCTCTTTAAGCGTGTCGGTAAAATCCATTTTCTCTAACTCTTCATTTGGAATCCCCTTGTCTTTCCACAATTTATACCACAATTCTGCTTCAGGCTCGATAGTAGCGAGCTCGTAAAAATTGGTGAATGCTTTGCAATTCTCTTGGAAATCACTGAGGGTCATTGATAACATTGTGTTTGGGTGCAATGACATTAGGCTGAAGGCTGGCAGATGCTCATTCGAAAAGCGTTGATCGAGTGCGGAAATTAAGGAATCTAAATAGGGTATTATAATGGATCTTTTCCAATAGTCTGAAGAGCTCTGTGCCGGGTGATTGGACCGATGTTGTTGCCGAGACGCAATGCGTGGGACTTGTAAGTCGGTACCAAGGGCAGATGCAGTTCCTTGAGAAGTTTCAATTATATTTTCACTTTCTGTGTCTACGTTTTGACGGTGATCTTTTACTAGAGAAATAATTCTCTTAATATGGTTCGTACATGTATGCATATCAATAGATTTCGACTGAAGTGCGTTAGCAACAGGTTCCAGTATTGCAGAATATTTGGCTATCAGTGTCACACATATGATGAATACTGATTTCGTTGCAGCACAATGTAATTGATAAGCATTTTTTCTGGCTGCAGCATTTCCGTCTTTAGATATGTTCTCGAGTCCATGAATGATCTCCTCAAAATGCTTGTAAAACATGGCCACACTTTTATATTTGTGAGACCAGCGGGTCTCGCATAACGCCGGAATATTAGGTACGTATTTTCTACGTAAAGCAGATTCTCGAAAAAAATTTATTATGTCTTTGATTGTTCCGATGGTGTTACGAATTTCTGGAACTTGGTTCAAGTCATTTATTACCAAATTAAGCCTATGGCTAGCGCAATGAAAGTATAAGGCGTTTTTATATTTATCTCTAATTTTTTTTTGTACGCCGCTAATACTCCCCGCCATAGTCGAACAGCCATCGTAGCCTTGGCCTACGCACTTATTGGATTCTAGTCCGGCGCTTTCTAAGAATTTATCAATTTCTGTCGCAATTGTATTAGCATCCATGGCCTCTAATTCTACAAATCCTAGAAATTCTTCACGTATTATATTTTGATCTTCGTCAAAAAAACGGATTCCGATAGATAGTTGTTCTTTACCCGCTATATCACATGACTCATCTGCCATGACACTATACGCATAAGCTTTCTTTGCTTCCTGTATAATTTCATTCTTTACGACCAAACCGCACAATTCAATAATTTCGTTTTGTATCTGTGGGGAAGTATACATAGCATTTTTTTTGCCATGTTCTAAATGCTGCTTTAAATCTTGATCACCAGATTCAATTTTTAGATTTAGAAGGTCTTCAAGAATGCCTTCATGATTCTGTTTACCCCTCAAAGGTAAATCGTGAGTGCCACAAAAAATTACTGAAGAAATTATAGATGCCAGTATCTTTTTATTTGTCTCAATTTCTTTCTGATGAGCAGTATTCATCATTATATCCACAGGCATTTTCTCCGACAAATGTTTTGCATCGGTAACTGCTGATTTATGATATTGTGATGAGACATGCTTAACGCAGTATTCATGAATATATTTGAAACGGCAAAAAGGTCGAATTACGAATGAGCCCAAAACTCCAACAACTGTCTTTGGAGGGAATAGTACGCAATATAAACACAGCGCACCTTTAAGATGTTTCGAATAAACAAGCCAGGGCGAATAAGTTTGCAACCAACTATGATTGAATTTTCGCTGCAGATCAGCAGCTTTGGCATCCTTAGAAAAGTCATAATTTTCAGGGGGCACCCAACAACGTTTAAGCATATCCAATTTTTGACTTGTGGTCATCAAAGAAGTTCGCCCTACCCATTTGCCTAAATCGTTATCACAAACGAATTCATCTGCAGCCACTTCAGGTGTATTTTGAACTCTAAAAGATCCAGCTTGAGCCAGCGCCAGCGAACTTTCTTCCTTTTTCTCGTCATCACTACTTTCACTACTAGTTTCTGCTTTTTTTCTTTTTAAAGTCCCTTAACCTTCAAGCGGGCGCGCGTAGTCGAATCGACCGCGCTTAGTACATTTTCGTTCATATTATTATTATTACCCATCACATGTATTTCTCATTTCTAGTAACCTGTCGCTATGTCATTGGGAGTAAAATAAAGAATATACCGTCGCTCGGGGCGCTCCCCCCACTCCACAGATCGCAATTGATTTAATCCCGGTGCAGTCGTCGAAAAGACTACACGCGCCTGTTGTCGAAAAGGTTACGCGCGACGCTCAACGCGACATACCCTCATTCACGCTCGTAGTAGTTCTTCGGCAATCATTCAATACTATCAAATTCAGCTTGGGTTTTTTTATATCAAATGAGTCGTGGACGGTTATCACAAAGTGCAGTACTCGAGGAATTACCAAGAGAAGACGAAGAAGAGAGTGAATCAGAGCTCAGTAACCAAGGCTCTGAACCTTGCAACCACATCGTTGCAAAACTGATTCTGATGAAACCTAAACCAAAGTTAATTAATTTTTATTCTTATTTTGTAATTTTTACTATTAGACTAGATATATAAATTAGTCTGAGATATGTAAAAGGGTTTTGTGTTCCTAATTTTTGTTTTGATCCAAAGAATATTTGAGTTACGTCATTTAATTTAATAATTGTTTCTTTTTCATAATTTTTGTTACTTTTTAAACAAATTAGACTTTTAAGACAATGATAATATATATGAGTACAAATAAATAAATAATTATTAAATAATTAGTGCTTTATTTCTCTTATTCATCCCATAGGTCTTTTCGGTTACGCGCGCCCGCTACCGTTACAAATGACCGCGCGCCCGCTTGAAGGTTAAACAAAAATTCACGCGTTTTTAAATAAATATAAATATCATATCGTTATTAATCTAAAATTAACTGTGATAATAAAAAATACCTTACCTTTGAAAAACTTTCTTATATCCATTTTTTAAAACAAACACCAGTCGTCCAACACACCCACCCAAACACCAGCGAAGCGACAGCGAAAAAACAAATTAAATTACAACAAAAATCTCGATTCACGACTTCGAATTGCACGATAATTACGAACAGACGTTATAAGAGGACCACCGAGACAAGATTGAATACAAAATCTGTGTACAAAATATTGTTTGTTGTTACGCGCACGCGCGCTGTGCATCAGCTGCCTCCCCTCTCACCCCGTACCCGCAACCCGCTCCGGCTCGACGGCGCGGCGCGTGCGGCCGGCGATGGCGCGGCGCGGCAGGAACGAACGTCTGTCTACCGAGCTACTAAACTCAACTAAACTATAGAATAACACTAAACTGTGCTAGCGAGGCGAAAGATAACAATATTACCATAATTATGAGTATGACATAGCTTAGCTCAGTAAATTTCTATAAAGAGGTGAAATAAAATTCGCTCAGTTCGCCAGCCCGCCCGCCTGCTAGAGGGGGGCAGCTGCCCCCCCCTGCCTCCCCCTCGCTACGCCCATGACTTGGCCGGTTTTTTCGTATTGCCTACTCCACTTTTCCGTCTAAAAACCGTAACCTTTATTATTTTGTCCATACTGGTGACGACGGGACGTGAGCAACATGGTGACATAACTGCAGACTAATAGATTACGGGCGCATTGTAGGTAACCCTAAGTATCGAGTAACAAGATGTGACCAATTCGGAAATGTTTAGAAAAAAAACTCCATCAAAATAAACAGTGTTAGCCGTGGAAGAGGCGAAAGAGGTGTGTCAGGATCGTAGCATATAGAAATCTGTAGTATCTGCCTACCCCTCTGGAAGACAGGCGTGAGTATATGTATGTATGTATGTATGTATGTTGTTTCTTGTAGTGTTCAGTACGAACTTGACTTAAATAAGTCACGATCAGCTGACTGCAATTTTAGACTTGCATTTTTTACGCTGCGTCACTCTGCAGTTATATACTAGGAGCGTACAGTCGGTAACCCTATGTATCGAGTAACAAGATGGTACCAATTTGTAGTTGTGTAGAAAAAAATCTATAATATGCTGGGCGCAATCTGTAGCATTTTGTACAGTCAGCAAACAAAAAAATATTTTTGTGATGAAAAGAATCACGTCTATAAGTATCAAGTAAGGCCCTACTACGTTAGATAGAGCGTATCAAAAGGTGCTTAAAAAAATATGGATACGCATCCACGTCGGTACAAACGTGAGTCAGCCTGATTTTATCGAAAATCTGTTTATTTGAAATAATCGATTCAGCATCGTTTTCAGCAAGATGTGACCAATTCGTAGTTGTGTAGAAATAATAAGTACATCAAAATTAATAGGGTTGGCTGGGCGCAACCTGGATCATTTTGTTTTTGCTGACTGTACAAATTGCGCCATTTTGCGCCCAGCATATTATAGATTTTTTCTACACAACTACAAATTGTCCCATCTTGTTACTCGATACATAGGGTTACCAACTGTACGCTCCTAGTCTATAATTGTAGAGTAACGCGGCGTAAAAAATGCAAGTCTAAAATTGCAGTCAGCTGATCGTGAATTTATTTAGGTATGTGAAGTTCGTACTAAACACTACAAGAAACAACATACGTACATACATACATACATATATTTACGCCTGTCTTCTAGAGGGGTAGGCAGAGACTACAGATATCCATCTGTAACGATCCTGATACACCTAGTCATACAAGCTCTTCTATTCCGCGTACTTTTGACATTGCCCTTCTTAAATATCTCGCCAATTTGGTCAGCATACGTCCTTCTAGGGTGGCCTGTTCGAGCTCTTCCTTCGACTTGCGCACCATAAATTTTTTTCGTCACTATACCTTCATTCATCCTCTCTACACCGAAGCGTTCCTTTTTCTATTCCAGTCACTATACCTTCTTTCAGGCCGCAACGATCCCGTATGTCGATATTTTTCACTCTGTCATTCAAAGTTAAACCACACGGAACGCATTTACATATACATTAGCATTACCTATGTATTGTGTATGTTGCCATCGCAAAGATTCCATTGGTTTCTGTAAATTGGAATTTTAAAATACTGAAATAAAAAAAAAAAAACGAATGTACAGAAACCAATGGAAGCTTTGTGATGACAGCATACACAATACATAGGTAATAAGGTTTTGTTGAATAACTTTTGAGTGAATTTTGAATTTAAGTGTTCAGTTTTGATTAATTAGAAAAAGGCGGGTTTTTCCCAATCCGGCTGCGAAATTGGCAAACAATTCGCGGCTCCCACTGAGTACGGAGCTCTAATATCGCTATATTTTTCTTGTAATGTTTACGTAATCACCTTTTTTCATTTATTTTTTTCGATCCACATGTTTCGGAGATCAGGGGGAGACATGATAACATTAAAAAATGCTGCTTTTTCGAGGTTTTTTGTGTGGAGACCCTCCTTGGAATTTATTTTTTTATTATTTGTCTGGATAGAGGTATTCTGTGAAAATTTCAACTGGCTTCCTATAACGGCTGAAGCTGTAGACCCCTGTGACAGAGGGGCAGACAGACGGCGGAGGCTTAGTAATGGGATCCCGTTAGGCACCCTTCGGGTACGGAACCCTAAAAATTATAAATAAAAGACTTGATCTTGCTAAGTTTTTTGCCCTTTTCTTAGCAAGACTAATCGAATGGGCGGAGTTAGGCATATATTTATTTATAGCTTATTTATCTTTCAACTTTGTTGTATTTATTGAATAGTGTATATTGGGTGTTAATATGATATTGCGGAAGCTGGAAACTGGCAATAGCACTCGTCCATACAAACAACTTTTACTATAGAACCAATTCTCAGATCGCAAAAAAGTATATCAGCTGATTCATAGAAAAGTTACCATACCCACTCGACCAGAATGTATGAAACAACAGCTTTTTTTCACGATTTCTTGTTTTCGTATGTACCAGTACTATCACCAGTTTCCGGCTTCCGCAACAACATCTTAACATACCTGTATATTACCAATTTTTTTACTTACAAATGCAAGTGTATCATTTTATTAAATTTAAATAAGCCTAATTATAATAATGTTAATGTATTTCACCGTATTAGATTAATTTGTTACCATATTCAAATTGTTTTATTAAAATTAAATATAACATGTAAAAAGTGTATTTCATGTACCTGTTTTAAAAATAAACTATTTGAATTTGAATAATATTATTTTAGAAAAAAAAAACAACTATAATGTTACGATACACAATCTACGCAAGAATTATCACTTATAAATGTTATGGCCTTAAAATAGGTATTGCACTTTTTTATGAAATAGCTAGTTTTGACACGATTTCAGAGTTGGTTCCATAGTAAAAGGTGTTCTATACTATTGCCTGGTATGATATCTCTTCAAATATGATACTTTCTGTTATTGTTGTAGGTACTTTATTCTGTTTTTGAAAATTATATAAATATTGCTCTTGTACCGTATATTTTATTACAGTGATATAATTGGTGAAGGAAAAATACATCCGCAATATCTGGATATAATATTCAAGCCAAATCACGAGTCGGTCAGAAGGAAAATCAAAATATAACTATTCGAATAAAAAGATCCGAATTTTCAAAAATTTGTCAGCCCTGTTTCTGTTTCTCATGACCGAATCATAGAAGCAATAAGTATAAGTTTGAAAATACAAGTCGATTTTTATAATATACCTAATTAAATATTTAGGTAATTAGGAATTTCGAATAAAAACAGCGATCATAAACATTTACTGTTGTATTATAATTAGTAAGACCCAACTTGGTATTAAGCGAATTTAATACAAAGTTTAAATAGGTACTTGATTTTAGGCAAGATGAATTCAATAAAGACGGATGCTCATTTAATTATTACCGTATGGGATGTAACAAAATATCAAAATGAGATAAACTAAAACTGCGACAATGAACACGCAACTGTTCAGCAAATTGGCGAACTGTATCCACTCGGAGGCGGCGCTGGCTCGCTCCTCGCTGCCGACGGTGCCGGTGACGTCATCCAGAACCTTCCTGTCGCTGACGTCGTTCGGATCGAAGTCGGTGAAGACGACATACCGCGCCGCACCGCGCGTCGCCAGCCGCGTCGCCGCGACCACCCACGCTGGGGGCGGCACCACGCGACGTCGCAGCGACATCAACAGCAGCGTTACTAAAATCGCCGCCAGTGTCACTATCATTGAATCCTTTACAAACAGCAGCAGAATGGGCGTGTCCGAGCTGTGCTTCGGAATGTTGTATCCTATTTCGGACAGAAACGTGAAGTGTCCGAAAAGACTGAAGCATACCAGCATGAGTCTGGTGTTGTCTTTCACATCGAGCAGAAGAGAAGTTAGCGTTAAGAATACGATGACAACAGAAGGCACCACGACTAATGCGGCCGGTCCTGCGGCCTCTCTCTGTAGCATGAATGTGTACTTCAACATAGGGTACGTGCTGTTATTGTACTTGCCTGGAAGACGCTTGTTCACTACGTTCTGCAGCTTCCACCCTGGACCGTTCTGGTAGTCATCCAGGATCACCGGTTGTTTCTGATAGAACGTGAAGTTCACTTGTTCTCCCGTGTGCATCCACGCTCCGAAGAACAGCGTACAGTTTTGCGTATCGTACGGCCAGCGACTGAGAGACGAGCGGCACACAGCATAATGCGCCATGTGCGGCACGCAAGTCACAGTCCCGTCGTGCGATACCAAGCATGTGATGTAGAATGTATCGGTATTGAACTGTGTAGCGTCAGCGTTAAAAAGAGCCAATCTTGGAGTCCAAATCTCGTGACTTTCCAGCTGAGTTTCCATAATGCCGCCGTACTGCGCAGGGTCCCATGGTAAAAACTCGTCCTTCCATCTCAGCGCTACCCAGCTGTGAACCGTGAAAGTCTCTTCCACTGTATCGAAAGTGATGTATTTTAGAGCGAGACGCACCTTTACGTTGACTTCAGTCTTGTGGTCCTTCACGGGACGATAGTCGGTATTGTAGTCGCAAAGTAAATCCTTGTGTAGCTTAGATTCGTGAGTGAGGGTCTGTTCCCTGTCTGCTGGACACTCGTCAGCAAGAGCTACCCCTAAGATAGTAGCCGTGAGGACCACCGCGAGTGTTACGTGCAGCACCATGGTCGATGTAATAGTGATTGCCGCAGACCGAACTTTTACAAAATCGTCAGACACAGTAATTTGAAGCTGCAACGCCCCCAGAGATAAAACGCCAAACGATTGATGCCTACCATTGTAATATGATATTCGTAACGTCTGCCAAAGAATTAAAAGTAGACTGAAATTTAACAAGTGCACAATAGTTACCTATTGACAGATATAACGTTACAATAATAGATTATCGTCCCCAAAAGATTAGTTACGAAGATAATTTGTTTTGATTTGCAGGCGGTGGAGATTTCGTACGCGACGCCAGGGCTGTCTCTCCTGCTGATTGTGCCGCGAGGTCACTCGTTACGTCCGCTGACGCAGAAGCTCGGCGCGGAGGCAGCGCTGCGTGAAGTCACACAGCGGATGACCATTCGGCGGGTGGCGGTCACCATGCCGCTCTACACGCTGCGGATGACGCTGCTCTTGCCGAATAAACTTAGAGATGTAAGTCGATGTTTGTTTACTATAGAAACATTGCTTTCTGTTTAGTAGACGTCTAAGATACTAGAACAAACGGGACCCCTAAGCCTTTGCTGTCTGTCTGTCTGTCACAGGGGTCTACAGCTTCAGCCGTAATAGGTAGCCAGTTGAAATTTTCACAGTACGTGTTACTATGGCCTCTAGCACGGAAAATAATAAAAATAAATTTAAACCCCGGGGTGGTCCCCATACAAAAAACCCTGAAAAACCATTTATAGGCACATAAGTGAATTTCTTTTTATTTATTTTTTACATAGTCCCCTCGGAGTTGATTCAGCGTTTTTAAAACTTCATTATCCCTTCTTGAAAATTACTTTCTTCGAGGGCCTCAAAATAGTACCTTACAGTTGTAATCAGCTACGTATCTGAATTGAAATTTCTGTCTAGTTAGTTTTTTTTTAAATCGGTTAAAAGATAATAGTCGGACGGCCCTAAATCCAGTAAATAAGGTGGATGTTGAAGGATTTCAAATCCCAACCCCTTCAATTTTTGGTGAACAACCCGACTTGAATGTGCTGGCGCATTGTCATGGAAGAACAGCACCTTGTTTTTGTCAACCCAGGCCTCTTTTCTACTATATCTTCATTCAGCTTTGTTTAAAGCCCTGATTAGTATTCTTCATCAATATTTTTACCCTTGTCGAGGGATTCAATCGATATTCCCTTTGCATTCCAAAATACCTTTCCGGCTGACGGTACGCACTTTGCTTCTTTCGGAGCTGGTTCACCTGCCTTAGACCACTGTTTTGAATGATTTTTCGTTTCGGGTGATCAATGTTGAACCCAAGTTTCATCCATGGTCACAAAAATCCGAAGAGTTCTTATGAAAAATCTCAAAACAGTCGATAGAAACAGTTCGTGTGTGGATTCTCATTTGCTCTGGAGTCAACGGACGCGGCACCCACTCGCACAAAGCTTTTTCATGTGCAACACGTCATGGAAAAAATAAAATGGATTCACCCCGTTGATATGCCTACGGAATCTGCTAGTTCACGGACTTTCAGTCGTCTGTCTGCCAAAACCATGTCATGGACTTCATCAACAACTTCTGATGTGACCACTGTTTTCGGAGCTCCTGCACGTGGTGCGTCTACGACGCTTGTTCTGCCGCATTTAAAGTAATTAAACCAAAAGTCGAATAGTTTCATAGGAAGGACATGAGTCACACAATGTTGGCTTGAATCTCATCAGCCGTTTTCGCTTCTAAAAAAAGAATTAAATCACGCCGCTAATAGAAATTTTCTCCATTTTCAAATTTGGCGACAGTTTTTTTTTTAGTCAAGTTTCAAATTTGGTCAAATTGTAGTTCATACTCTAAAGTAAATCAACAAATAATGAAAATTAGCGTTCCTCACTCAGAGGGTGCCGAATTTTTTGTCAGGCGCTTCCATTTTAGCAGCTTGTTTTTTGTCGCCTTGTGTGGTGGTACGGAACCGTGTGGTTCCGATTTGCACTTGGCCAAATTATTTAGACTAAAGAGGCGGCTTTACCCTCGGGCGGGGCGCCGAGCGCACTTGCGACACCTGCAAAGAGCATGCGTCGCCCGCGGCGCTGGCGCTCTCACCTGCGCCCTTGTTATGGCCGACGCCGGGCGCGGTAGCAAAGCAAGGCGCCGCACGAGCGGCTCCTTTAGTCTAAAGCTCAGTCGGTAAGATGAACTAGGATGCTTTCAGTTTTGGGACGCCAGTTCGAATTATGCACCAATAAGTTCATCGGAATTGATGTTTAGGAACGAGTTACTAAACGGTGAAGGAAAGTAAGTACCTATTATGATAAAACCTACATGACCTAAAAACCATTTTATTTTTGTACCCGCCGCCGTACGGCGATAGGCAGGCTCATCCATTATCACATTTATAACATACGAAATAAAGATGTCGGTAAAACGAAGGTCGAGTGAGTGTTGACTGATAGTCTAGACCACTTATGTATACCTACCCTGAGTTTTGACATCGATACATGTTAGAGACTGCGTAAAATATTTTTTAAAAGAGCACCCCTTGCGGCTTACGAGAGGAACCAGAATTCCTAATACAATATAATTCCGCAATCGCTAATGTGTGTCGAGCCCAAATTCATGCTAGGCCTAGGCTACTGACACTTTCTCGGGTATATGTCATGCGTGGTGATATGACAGATAGATCTGCTCCTACGAATCCGTCCTGCGGGTCTAGAAGCACAACCGTTCGAGGCTCACCCGTCTCGTCTTCGTCAAACGATGAAATGGACAAATGTATACGAGTAAGCGAGGCATCATATTTATACTGCTCACTTGCGTAGGTTTGTCGTTTGTCGAAGTCGTGACGACTTAGCCCCGAACGGCTTTGCTCCTAGACCCGCTGCACGTTTATCTCTTGGTCATATTTGTTACATAAAATATGACAAAGACCTAAACTACAAATTACGATTCCGTATACCCGAAGGGTGCCAAACGGGACCCTATTACTAAGCCTCCGCTCTCTTTCCATCCATCCGTCTGTCACAGGGTCTACAGCTTCAGCCGTTATAGGCAACCAGTTGAAATTTTCACAGAATATTTGTTATTTTGGCTTCTATTTGCATCATGTTCCTCCTTAAATGTTTTATGCTTTTATTTCGATAAGGATACTACAAATAATAATAAATAATAGTAATATTGAAGATTTATTTATATTGCAATCACAATTTTCTTTACACATGCCAAACACGAGTAAGCTTGTCGAATTCGAACAACCGTAATGCAACCGTAACAAATTACAGATGGGCGTCATCAGGCTTGTATCCGAGCCACCAGCACCGGTGTACCACAATGGAACAAAGGCAGATCAAACGTTGAGGATCACCCATGCCGTGCAACGCATCATGTTCTGGGCGGAAGCTGGACGAAATGCTTACAAAGAAGATGGTTAGCGTATATTCTCTTATTTTTAACTGGTGGTCGCACCGCAGCATTGCCAGCGTGAGACCCGTCGGGTTCTTCCGATCCATAAAAATAAAATCTCCAAACTTAGAAATAACGTACTTCTATCGGGTTCAACTGAACATAACACCAATTTTTATACAACTTCACATTTCTACGCTGAAAAGTTTTAAGAAAGGGGCTGGTACCGAGTGGTAGTGAATGGCCTAGGGAGGCTAAGATGGCTAGTCCATCTCTGAACACCAGTACTCTCCGACCGAGCTGTTGTAGGGACCACGTCAAGTTATACCCTTGCAGTACTACATTAGACCATATCGTGAAGGATATAGGTACAAAGTCCAATGGGTATAGCTTGATGTGATCTTGGCTGTACCCGAGGCAATCCCATAACTACCTGGATTAAACTAATGCTGATTGATAGTGCTCTTCAAAGGTATTCCCATAAACTTATTCTCAAAATAATTGAGTAGTCCGGTCTTATAGAAAACTGGCTTCAGTATTTTGGAATAGTTTTATATGTTGCTTATCTGGGATTCACCGAGTCTAGTTTCTGATTACTTGCCAAGTCTCCAGTATGAATTCGGATGTATTGGTACAGACAAAGTTACCCGTGTATCAGTGAAGTGATACAAACCGGAACCACATGTTCGAATGATCATGCAGAACAAATTTGCTTTATGATTTTAAATTACGTGCAAGGAAATTTTATATGCCCTTCAAAAAATAATATACCAGCTTACACTATTTATGGAAAATACTTGCCTTATGTAGTAAAATTTCAAGAAGAGTTTTGTCTTGTAAATGGAACGTTTTGGTAGCATTATCTCATATTTTTCAGGTATTGAGTGGGACTATCCTCCAGAGATGGAGCTGCTAATAGACCGACCCTACGTGTTCTTTGTGCGCTGGCGCAACGTCACACTCATGAATGGACACTTTGTGCTTTGATAGTACCCTTCACAATAAAGTCTAGTTAATTACTTACTTTATTTTTCTTTGGTTCGTGAAGAACCATTTTAGTTTCCATGGTTACTAGCGCCCTCTGTATGTATTTTTAAGGATTAGAGTTTTAAATATCTTCACATAGCTTACTATACTCGCTCATAAAGCCTTATCCTCTGTAAAACCGTTACCAAGACAATTAGGCCAATAGGCGACGAGCTCCAACTTCCCTTCGCTGGACCAGTTTATGTATGTGTCAGAATGCTAAAGGAGCTGTCCTGCCTGGGCTGACTGACCGGGGGGAAGTGCACAATATTCACGATTGCGGAGAATCAGTGCAGGCCCCCGCTACAAATATAGAATTTACGCAATTTACGCCAATGAGCCAAGCAATAATCTCCTCTATCAAAAACCAAGAAAGTCTTTGCCAGTGGCCTAATTGTGTTGTACGGGTAGTATGAAAATATTATCTGTGTCCCTCAGTCTACACGCACATGGTGTCGATTCGGTGTAGCACGACTTGACTTATTTGATAGAACTAACCTTATTTTAAGCGTCCAGTCTTCGTCTTTTCGATACAGAAAGAAAAAGACAGAACACTTAAAATAAGTTTAGTACTGTCAAATAAGATATATCGTGTTACACCGAATCGACACAATTGGTATGTTTACAGTGTGCTAACCGGATAATAGATTTTTCTATTGGAATCTATATTAACTAGCTGCACCCTCGGCTCTGCCTGCGTTGAAAATATTATAATTATTTTTTAAAAAAACTTGAATCATAGAGAGATGTTTGTGAGTGACGTTCGATGTAAGAGATAATTTCTGGAATTAATTAATATATTATTAATTCTTTGGAAAAATTATTTGATGTTCAATTTACGTTTAAAGTTGCGTTGTATGATGTGACGTTTTTGCAAAACCCAAAATAGTATGAACAGCCGTTTAGACATGCCATACAGATGGCAGATTTCTGAAACGCGGAACATTTTGATTTCATAATTTCATTATTTAATTATTAAGCGATCACGTATCCAAACCCATATTGTTCATACCGTTCACCATTGTCACAATCCGAGGAATCGAATTGCATTTTTTTTTTTTGCGATTTTGGCGTTCGTGTGAGTACGCGCACACATTGGTGTGTAGAGCGCCATCTCACTCTTTCCCGTGAATTTCTGTCCCTCGTTAGCATAGACTAATAAATACAATTGTATTTATTAGTCTATGCTCGTTAGCTTTTCGATTTTATATAATAGATATTGCCTAAGTATTTGTGCCTGAAATATATCAAAAAGGTTCACGCTCTATCACAATGGGATGCAAGATCGTTAGTGAAAATTGTATTTAGTGCAATTGTGACATAATGAGAGCCATTTGTGTCGATTCGACGTAACACGACTTAACTTATTTGACAGGACTAACCTTATTTTAAGCGTCCTGTCTTTGACTTTCTTTATCGAAAAGACAAGGACAGAACGCTTAAATTAAGTTTAGTCCTGTCAAACAAGTTAAGATGTACTACACCGAATCCACTTAAAATGTTGCTTGTTTACGAAACGAAAGATAAAATGTGACAGTGATACCCTTCGCTTTAGTACATATTTAATTTTAGTTAATTAAAATAAATTGAGCCCAAGAATTTAAGAGTCGTTTCTCCGGATTTGTAACAGAATAATTAAGAAATAATTATACGGGCAAGATACAACCTTTAGCAAAGACAACTTTTAACAATAGTTTGCTATATGTATAAAGATATTTTTAATGAATTACAATAGGTAGATTAGGTAGAAAACAATTGGCTTTTCCCTCAGAATAAGGAATACAAATAGAAGCCTGACTAAAATAAGAACTGGGCATTAGCCATTGTACTCATCTAACGTAAATTACTCCTGTGTACGAGTGAATGAAACGACGAACCGCACTTACTTTATATTTTTTCCTGGTGTGTCACTAGATTGAACCAAACAAATGTCAGATGGATGTAATTTGGATGTATTTTAAAAATTATAATACCATCAAATTAAATATGTCTCATCATTGTATCGTTGTGTTGTAATATCGTACGTTGCGTGCATCACATCTTAATTTGGTGGCATCGAAATGTCTATTGCATTTTGCGAAAGTTTACAGCTTCACAGAGAGAAATTAAATATTTTGGTGCGCTTCCTCTCAAAATTCGTGAAAGTGTGATTTATTATTGTTTGTGTTGATTGTTTTTTTAACATTGTAATAAAATGTCTTGTGCGATTGAAGGCTGTAAATCGCATACAGGAAGAAAAGAAAACAACAATGAAGCAATATCATTTCATCGGTGAGTTCTGATAGTTTTTATGTTAATAAGTTGCAGGATCATACCTAAAACTCAGTAACAATAATAGTAGTTCTTGTAAATCATACTCGTGTTCAATTCTACACCGATATTTGCCTGTTTTATATAGATTTTCTGCCGACTACGAGAGGTTATGTTTTTTCGTATAGTGATGTACTAAAGTCCGTGTTGCAAACTATCGAACATTGGTTCCCGCGGCAGCCGTGCATATAAAAGAAAAATAATGCCGAATAAATATCGCTATATTTTTTGTTACAGATTTCCAAAAAGGGAAGAATTAAAAAGTGAATGGCTTAGACGAAGAATTTGACCAAATTGGGCAATTAAAAAAAGCGGTCATATTTGTTCGAAACACTTTACGTCGGATTCTTTTAGACCAAACGAAAATTTAAAATGGAGACTTTTAAAAGCAGATGCCTTGCCAACGTTATACCTATTTACCAGATACAGACACATTGGTAACCTTTAAATAATTATGTATAATTGCATTATCAATCTTGTTTGTAGGTACGTGCTTGTACTATACTATAGTATTTTAACTCGATAATTTTTCAATTTTAGGCAACAGAACCAGTACCTACGGATGTCTGTGGTTTAGAAAAGTGCATACTTCTATGTTCGCAAATCGTTCTGAAAGGCCTGTTCGTTCACGTTACTGCCGTGATCGACTTCACGAAGAAATTCCGCAGATCAAGACATTTTCGTACTTAGTGGTTGACAATAAAAGTGGTTGACAAATACTTTGACAGGGTAGTTCTATCGTGAAATGAATTTTGGGAATGCTTATTGACTTGAACTGCGCATAATTTGATTTCTTATTACAGGTTATTAGGTATTTTAATCGTTCATTATTTGTTATTAGTTTTTATTCAAGATAAGTTGATGTTTATTTGATAGAGATAAAAAAAAATGAAATTACCTCTGTAGTAATTGCGCTGTCATCGCTCATCATTGACATAATATTATTATTACGAATCCTATAAGTCTATGATTATTATGATTTCTATTGTTGCGATTAATTCCTTCTTCCTTGATTGAACAAAGACGCGACATCAACGAACATCTATTTGATTGAGTTAAGAGGCGACTTAAAAAGTATCCACTTAAACAGTTTACGGTTGTATCTCTGATACAAGCTACAGCATTTTTTTGTACTAGAAACAAGCACAATTTTGGACTTAACTAATGTACCTACCTGCCTACGATATAGTAATTTGTACTTAATAAAAAATATTATGCTAAACGAAAGATATTCTTTTATTAATTCCTTATTTACACAATATAACATGTGTCCCACTGGGGTAGACAGAGACCACTTTGCTATTAATTCTCTTGGCCTCCTTCCAAAGCAAGAGGATGTCACCAGAAAGGTCGGTGCCTCCTGCATTCTCTTTTTTTTCACACTTTGATACGATATGATGTGTGGTAAGGAGATTGGTCGCGGTTCATTTCGATTTGGTTTATTTATCGTAGTCAAAAATCGACATTGTTACATCACTAGCAAAGCAACGAACTAGTGACAACCTACCTAATTAAGAAAAAACTAATACATATCCATCTCTCTCTAACGCACTAAAATGTCGTAAGAAAATCAAGGATAGGTGTCTTTCTCCGCGTATTATTTTAGCCAGGTTTCTATTTGTATTCCTTATTCTGAGGCTTTTCCATAATCGTGATACCAGCCGTAAATTCTTAAAATAATCTAATATCACGCTTATGAAAAATCCAATTATTTTGAAGCTGTCTTATATTGTTAAAAGTTGTCTCAGCTAGAAGTTGTATTTGGGCCGTTATAATTTTATTATTTCTTAGTATTTTCTTACATAACCGGAGAATCGACTCTAAGTACAAGAATTTAAATAAAAAACTGTAAATTACAATCCCACCAAATACATAAATGTGAAAAAGGGCCGAGTCCAGTACAAAGGAGTGTCGCCGAAAAAAGAATTGAGATCTAATTGGGTGTCGAGGTTTATGGAGGTTCTTTCTATCAGTCATATCTTTACTGCAATAATGTACAACGTTTTTCACTTGTTTTAAAAGAAAGTTTGTACGGGTCCTCGCTACTGAATGTATACAACTTGACAAGTATTCACAGCTCAAATTTAAACCATACAAGGAAATAATTGACTATGGAAACTCGCCAAGTTGTACCTATTCAGTAGCAAAAGGACACTAACAAACTTTCTTTAAATAATATCCATAAATAAGGTGACATTAATTTATAGGTACAGCCAAATTCATACAGTATCACGGATCCTTAACACTTTTTACTAATTTCGCAAAATAAAATGTTTACCACCCCTAATAATTTAATCAGGGGTAGGCTAGTATTTGTAAAGAACACGATTTTATTTTTTTTATTACACAAGTGCCATCGAACTTTGATACTGATTACTTACGGAGTCTTGAGTATGAATTTGACGGCATAAATAAATGTCATTTCATATATAGGTACTTATAAACTTTCAAACTCTGATTTTTCATTCCGTAGAATTATGACAGTTGAAGGAAAGGGATGGCACTGTGCAATTAAGCGAGATGAACTGTATCGTTTGGCCTTTACTAGCACAGCGCCATCCCTTTCCCTGAAATGTCAGAATTCGACGGAATGAAAAATCAGAGTTTAAAATAATCTAGCCGTAAAGTTGTACTGGCTTCGAGGGCTGTTTTGTTGACAGAGCATGCCGCTGACTTTGGAGAGAACAATGCCATTTTCATGAAGTATGGTGTTCAGTTCCACAGCGGTAGGCCAAGCGTCCTCGGCTGTCTCGTTGGGGCGGGCGAAGGCAGCTGATACGGAGCCGAAACACTGCCTCATCAGGAGGACTTCTTTACCAGGAGTATCGAATTTAGTCCATTGGTCGGAAGTCTTTAATAGCTTGAATTTGCCTGCAAAAGTTATACACACATTGGATACTACAGCAACGAGAAGCCTTGGCTCACTTGGCTGACTATGTTTGTCAAGGAAAGTTGTACTATCACCAGTTTCCGGCTTTCGCAACATCATCTTAACACCCAGTACATGTGACTGTTATCTAAAATCTATCTCTTAGGTATGCAAGGGGGAGGGGTGGAGAATACGAACGTTAAAAAAATACGTTGTATACAGCGTACGGATTCCGGCAACGTAATAACGACCTGAATTCTCGAGAGGGTGTCAGGGAACTACGGCAGGGTGTTTCCGAGCATGGATAGTCCATGGGACAATAATATTATAATATCTATGAGTGCAAATGACAATCCACACACGTTTCACCAACGATTAATCGAACCATGTCAGAGAGCATGGTCATCAGATCACAATAAACTACTATTTTCCACTATAAACACCCACGATTCGGTCATGACCCTCGACAAACGTCAAAAATCGTGGGCGAAAAGTGGCTGTCAAACGTGATTGTGCAGCTAACTTCAGGCCACTATACACCACCATAATATGTAGTTATACATCCGGAACTCAGTATTATTAACATAAAGGTTTAGTTCTCTTAGAGAGACTTTAGGTTAATAAACAGAATTTATATATGATCTAAACATCCCTTATTACTTGTAAAGATTCTCAGGAATAGATGACGCAAAGTCTCCCATGGATTGCGTTATCTACGAGACGAGACTATAAAATAGATCGTAAGTTTAGTTTTAATCTCAAATGTTCTTTGTCTCTGGTTGAATAAAGTTCTCAAGTAATTGTGTTCTTTTTAAAAAGCCATCATATGTGTTCTATGGCCATCATCCACAAACCGCGATTTGACTATGTACTGTGGTGGTTGATTTATTCTGATTATTTACATAACCGACTCACCCACGATAGCTGTGTTTATTTTTTACCCAGAATCTAACTTGACACTGACAAAAAGTGGCGCTTAAAATAGCAGCCGTCGCCAAGACACAAAAAAAAATCTATTGTCCCAGTTTTATTTATTACATTAGGTACTTACATTATTTTGGCTCATATGCTTATTGGCTACTAATTACTTCGCGTTCGCCTGAAGAATATTTTGCAGATAATTCGTACTTCTATCGAAAACTAATGCTTATATAAAGAAAGTGCTCGAGTATGCATTTAATACAATGGTAAACCTATATGGTTTCCGAAAAATAATCGGTAGTTGTCGCTCAAAATACTGAGATATCTGCGACGAAAGCTCATTTTCAAGGGGTAGCTTGGAATTTATTTCTAGTTATACTAAAAACTTTTACTATTTCTGTTCGATTAATCATTTAATTAGTGTCCTCAGATTTAGAATAGCATTTTTTTGAGGCTTTAAGTCTGTTTAGCACTTGACATTAAAAATGTCTAGTTCTTTTCTAATCAGGGTAACAAGCACTTCGCCTTAACATCACGAGCACCTATTTGTACTGTCTGGAACTGTATCTCCTATTACTGATTTTATTTTTGAGTTTTTTTTTTAATAAGCATCGAATATATGACACCCCTTTGACGGTTGTTGCGGACCAAAGCAACATCCTGTGTTGACTGACCCACGAGGAAGTACGCGGACCGGACAAAAAAGTGGTCCAACGGGATTTGACCCCGTTAGTGGACCCGAGTTAGGGGTCCAGATGTTCGAATCACTATATAACAGAGGCGGTCTGTCTGTTCTAACCTGTTTAAATCAATACGAGTTTTCAAACAGAGTCGTTTCGAAAGTTTTCTAATCTGGGGTCACGCCCAGGGCTGCCACCTTCCAAAAAGTGTACGCCCGGAGATTTTTGAAAAGTCGCTATTTTATTAAATAAATATAATTAATTACTGTACAATTTAAGTAAAATAGCGTTGCTCGGATTTTTTCAGCAATCTCCGATCTTTTCTTGCTCTGGTTTCTACAAGAACATTAAAAAGTTCTTGGAAGTTATAAAATGTATCTTTACTATTAACTCCAGCTTCACCATATCGACTGATACTAACGGCCGGCTCTCACTCTCACCGACGAGATAAGCGGCGTCAACCCGTAGCCCGGACAAGCACCACTCAAACCCGTAGACTCCGAGTCAAACCCGGAGGATTGGTAGCCCTAAGTCACGCCACCCCGCGCCGTCACAAACCGTTTCAGCACGTACATAAATGCTACATTACAGCTCAAACGACCTTATCCTAGGGAACGGTGAGACAGACAGACACCGAAGCTATTAGTAGGTATAATACTTAATAGGCTTTCTCTTTTCTAAACATGAAAGACGGTATCGACCTGCTGAAGTTATGGTAATGATAATATTCTCTAGCAGTCCAGAGTCATCTCCGTCGCCCTGGATGAAGTGTCTGAGACCCGGATAGGATTGCACCTCCACAAGACACTTGTTCCAATCGACAGCACCCTTGAAGTCTCCGTATTTAATCATGTGCAGGTCTCTGTCCTGTTCAAGAAAATGTAATGTAGAAACGGAGTGCTCGTGCCACCAAAGAAGTCCCAGAGTGATAACATTTTGTTCCAAGACTTTGTCGGGGGCTTTTTTAGTGGCGCGAGCTGGTGTGAACAATCTTTCACTGTTCACAGAAACTATTAGTCAATAAAGCATTTAATTTTAGTTTTAGTAATTTAGCTCCTGTAGGTACACTTAAGGACTATTTTGCATTGAAGAAAATTAAGTTTTGACGGCGCGTTAAACTAAAATTAAAATTAAGCCTACACTGGAGCGGTTACAGCCTACGACTTTGGGGGGGGGGGGGGGTCATCTTGATTCAAGTAACTTTTCGACTATTTTTGATTTCAATGTTTAGACTTTAGCAGTCAATTCAAAATTATAGAATTAAATGAGACTTGAGGATAATTCATGATTTATATAAAAACGGCTCACCTCAATACGTGTTATGATCGGGAAAGCCGACCAGTTTCAGCAGATTTAGACTGCCTTCATCTGGGCGAGTATTTCAAAATGTTCCTAAACCGTCGAATTTTAGATTTTGGTATCACCGTGGATGACTTTGGGGAGCTCATGACCCCTATGACCCACCTCCCCTTTTGGTTCAGTACCTCGCTTGATATTTATCATAGTTTAGATCAGGGGTCGGCAACGCTGCCGCTGTGACCACGGGTGCACGTGCGCCCGCGAGGGCTTTTTGATGAGCCCTCTATGACAATGTGAGCCATGAGATCATACATGTAACATGAGAGACGAAAACTCTTGGAATGTCGTTGATGAAAATAAATATCCCATTTTAAGAGCATTATTTCTTCAAATACACAGTAGTGCATAAACTTACGCATGCGAATCCATATTCTCAACAATGAAGAACTTATCAAAATATAGAAGCAGGCAGAATTATAAATATAAATTTGGACCATTGTATGAGAACAGGTACTTTAATGAGCCAGTTTTCATCAAGTTGTCGGAGGAATTCAAGGCCAAGGATCTCACTAATTGTTGTAATAACTAATGACTTATTTTAGTCAAATATATACGAGTAATAAACATCTTGTTTTGTCTTTGTTAACGTTTTATTTGTGTCGTACTAAGATTGTAACTGTTCATGCACCTTTCAGGAGTAAATAACTTTAGAATGAGCCCTTAGGCTGGATAAGGTTGCCGACCCCTGGTTTAGATATTATACTTACTTACCAGCGCTGTAGTAAGGTTTAGTTGCAATGTAAAGCAGTCGATAGACGACGGCTGAGTATAGACGGTCTTCCAGGTCCCAGCGATTTCAGTCACATTTAGTGCTGGGCCCGGCCGGTACCCGGGGCAAAACGGGATATCCGTCGAAAGCGTATACCCGATTATAGAAATGGGCAAACTTATTTGAAACAGTACATCAGCTGACATTGCAATTATTGAATTATTAGATTAGTAACTGAATAACGATCGGATGTAATGGGTTCTTGAATGAGAATGCCATTGTTTCTGGTTATGTCACGAATAAGACGAACCTCAATCAACATCTTCTCAAAAGCATAACAAGTATATCATATGACAAAAGAGGCGGTTTAAGTAAATATAGGTAGATAGCTCTGTCTGCGTCTTGCTTAAACACTAACCGTGTTACCACAAAACAGTGTTTAACTTTAGACAGTGTTTAAATCTGTTGTTGTCGCCTTTTCTTTCATATTGTAAAGAGTGACAGCAACAGATTTAAACGCTGTCTAAAGTTAAACACCGTTTTGTAGTAAGACCGTAACTGTCCACCGACATGCAAATACTTTTCAAATTAATTTCATAGTGTATTCACTTCATTAATAAATTATATGACTTATTATTACAGGCATGACCTAATAAAGTTTTTTTTTATTGTATGTCCTTAACAGTATCGGAACAATAAAAACCAATAAAAACTAAAGAAAATATATTTTAGAAGGTTTAAAAGTGACCTTGGGACAGCCACTGATAATATAAATAGTTACGTGTACAAAAATACAATGAATACAATACATACATTCACTTTAGAAAACTAAAATATGTAATACTAGAAATATTAGGCTTACATTTTTAACTGTGCATGTTGATGGTATCTATGAAGTCAGTGTCTTATTTCACTTATAAATTAAGGTAGACTAGAAGTCATTACTTCATGTGTATTTTGGAATACTGCTTCCTGTAAATAAGAAAAATAAAAGAAATTATAACAACAAGCACAACTAAAAACAATAACTTAAACAAAACAACTTTTTGATCTGCCAAGGAATAAGACTAACTTCAAAGGGTATGTTTTCTGAATAAGAGATATTTTAGTATGCATTTATTTATTCGATTTAAAAATGAAGTGTAAATTACATTTAATATTCTCAATCAATTGGAATCATTGTTGTAAATACTCGATGACTAGTGCCATAACATTCATATAATAACAAGGCTACGCTCGCAACACAAACCTAGCTAAGTCCAAGCTTAAATAAACATTTAGGAGGTATTTCTGAGGGTGTAGGTAATTTGTGTGATTACATATTTATACCATAATTCAAGTGTATACCAGGACAATAGTATTAATACAATTTAAAGGGGAATACACATCATCTATTTAAAAATTTAATTATCAGCATATTGTTATTTGAAAGCTCAATTAATAACTTTAGTATAATAACATTTCAGAACTGGTACTTAAATGCATTTACATACATTTCTTACATATTACACTTGTATGTATATATTTTATAGTCTATTTCATTACAACAATTAACAATTTAATCATTATGGTGTTCATTATATCCTAGAGCATCATCCTCGCCTTGTTATTACGAGTGTATCATAATGTGCAATATTAATTAAATTACACATAACATTAGGTAACTATTCTGCATTTAAGTCAAAAAATTTTGCTAAATAGACCGAAAGAACTGCTAGCAATCTAAAACCACGTCTTTTAATAATAATTTTATCTTTCTAGTCCTATTATAAATTACCTCATAAGTTTTTTTATTGGTCAACATCTAGCAATTTCATTATGTTGATAGAAAACTAATTCATACTAAAGGGCAATCGCTTAAGTACTACTTAAATTAGTCAAAATTTGTATTTAAGGTGGTTCGTCATGGTCGCGTTCCCTAACTTACAGCTTATTATTGTTCTGCTTATTTTTTATAAAAAAGTATAAATGTGATTTATGGCATTTACCGACCATTGTACTTTTTTTGCAAAGTTGTGTTGCAAATGCTTGAAAGTTGTTTTGTGCAGGCAGCAAAGGAGATAAGTAACCAGGCCCAGCCCGAACACTTTGATCCCAATAGCTAAAGATGAGCGATAGATAACATGTGAAATACTTGGTCAGTACATACACACATGCACTTTTTATTAAGTATTTTTTATATCAAAAATCACTCACCTTGGGTTTTGCGCGGGGCCTGGTTACTTATCTCCTTTGCTGGCTGTACATCAATTTACAAAGTAATGCATAGAATAACACAACTTTGCTAGAAAACCCTAATTTTTATTAATCTATGGTCGGTAAATGCCATAAATAGCGTTTATACTTTTTATTAAAAAATAAGAAAAGCAATCATAAGTTGTACGTTTAGGAACGAGACCGTAGTGACGAACCACCTTAACGTAACTATCATCGTCAATTACATTAGCTGGATGGAAGGAAATTCTTTGATTTCGATCTTTAGAACTACCTAGTGAAACTTAATAGAAATTATTAATTCTAAATAAAGTGTCGTGACCGAAACACGACACTCATTCCTTAATGGAATGCACAAAAGTAACAGAGCTAATGTCAGCCTGTCTTCTGAATACTTGTTATTATACAGTTTATTAAAACATCGCTACATCGCTAATACATAACCCATGCGAGGGTAAGTAAGTATAGATAAAAGAGAGGTAATGTATAATAATTGAAAGAACTCCTAGCAAATAAAATACTCATTCTTTCTATGACATCCTTAAATAAATTCACAACTAAATCCTTTAATTAACAAGTCGTCTTTTTACTTAGTGTAAGTATTTTACCAAACTACAGTGTAAAAGTTTCGCGTAGACTTCTCCCCAACGGACACACCGCACGCACGGGGACTGGCAACGACGGCCGGCGGTTCCCTGACCTAAATTAGCGACCCGACGTGTGTCAGCACAAATATCGACGAAAACATCATTGAAATAATGTCCATATCAGCGCGCATTGCAAAGTGGCTGTTACGACGATGGCTGCGTCTCCGGATAGCGCAAAATAGGAGAAATTAATACCTTTCAAATGTTTTTTTTTTTATTTTCTTTTTGTGTAATATTTTAGTTACAAAAATATTTAGCCATTAGTGTACTGCTCGAAAATAAATAACGTCAATTTGAGGAGAAGATGCACGAAATCAGTAATTATTTCTAGATTCAGTCATTCTTTTGAGAGCGCATATCTTAAGGTACTTGTAAGATAAAAAAGTAATTTGTGTAACTTTATGGCGAGATATTGAAGATAAGCGCTGCATTGTTTATTTATTTTTATTTATATCCACTAGCGAGTTAAAAGAACGTAAGAAACGGCTTCGCACGGTATTTTGGTGAGTCAACCTCAACGCGGAACATTTCAAAAATAAAGATGTTTTGTTGAGACTTTCTGTATAACATAACGGAAAAAATTATTTGGATTTTATCCTAAACCTTATTTGGATTTTCAGTGTAGCGCACAGTCGAACGGTCTGATAACATTCAGACTTAATTAAATTTTCGGCCTCGATCATTTTTTTTAAACTGATATTTATCGTCGGTTCTGCTATACAAACACTTTCCTCAGTAGCATTTTCTCCAAAATATTTCAATAAAATTTTTACTACTCAGCTTTGTCCATGCAAATAAAATAAAATCTGGAAATATTTCTTGGATATGTATGATGATGATTGTCATTTCAATTAATTTATTTTTTATGGTCAACTTAACCGCTCATACAAAGTACAGTCAGTTAAAAAGGATTGAAACAAACAATTTATATTTAATTTATGATATTTTTTTTTTCGTTTTATTTAAGTCGTGATTTGACCTAATAATTTTAAGTTCATTATTTTTTTTAAATACTTTTTATTGACTGTACCTAACTACCTAAATTTTTTTTCTATCAGTCAACATGACCACAAAAAAAATAGTAAGAACATATCAGAGAAAAGGACGGGAAACTACCAACAATGGGCAAACGGGCACCAGAAACGCTTTAGCAAACAGTCATTTTAAAATTGGACTTTAGGGCACAGACATTAAAGCGTACAAGAATTTATCCTTGATTTACCGTCATAGGAATATTTAAAAATTCGTATTAGTTTATATGGTAAATTACTAGACAGCGCTGGTGAGTTGCAAATTAGCGTTCCGAACTATGGCCAAAATTGAGACCTAATTTTGTAAGAAATCTATCCACAATCCGAGGTCCATACAAAGCAACTAAAACACGTTCGTTGCTTGCCGTGCGTGCGGTAGGTACGTTCGTTACCGATTAACATTACTGTTTTCGTCAAACTATACCATTATAATATATACTATACATACTATCGGGAAAAGAAGCTTAATGCCCTTGATACATACAATTGCAACAAGGGTTAAAAGTGGGTGACCGGAAACCTTTTCCTGATGGTAGGTACATGTAACACAACTACTAAACAACTCCTTGTTTAATAAAAGGGCTAATAATATATTACATATATAAGAAGTCCGTGGACGTGGCTCATCATTTTAATATAGTTGTTAAAAATACCGTCACAAATTTTGAGACTTCAATACTGACATAAATAAAGCTTAAAAAATGGCGTGCAACTGACTCATTTCCAACCAGGGTGAATTGAATAAGTACCTATCTGCAGAGAGGCGACTTTTTATTTTTAAATAGACAAGAGTGTCGAAAGTTAAGATGGGGCATAAAATAAAGAGCATCAGAATAGTGATGAAAGACTTTTGTTGTGAATATTGCCGTTTTTCTCGATGACAGTACAATTTTTCCAAAATTTGTGAATGCAGAAATAAAATACTCCAAAAGTTAGTCTCCTAAGTATGTTTTCTTGTATAATGTTTCTGGTAGCTACCCTTATGCCGCACCTTAACTTTCCATTCTGTATATATAAGATATATGATAATGGATGATGGTGATGGAAACAGTCCTTAAATCATTTATTTATCAATCCACTATCAAATACATTCTTGTTATTAATTAGTAAACTAATAGCAAATGAGGGTGACATTATACAAATAACCAATATAAAGAAATTGGCTAGGTTAGTTATCAATTCAACATCATGAAATTTTCTTATCACCATGATTGATATTTTATAAATTTACAGTGTTTTAGCTTACTTAGTATAAATGATCAAGACAAGAATTACAAAGAGGTATACAAGGAACTATTGGAGGTTACATGCAGAATGCCATTCCCAATCCCGTTTTTTAATTGGAAGAAAGTGATTTATGATGAGTCCAGTCAAGCTAAAGTTGCTTGAAGCTAGATGAGAATACTGAAACTTTTTTGAAGTAGGAACAAGTCTACTGTCAAGCAAGACCAACATGCAATTAGCAGAAATATGGTTAAACATATTGCTCTGTCAGTGATATTTGAGCAGTTACAAAACTCAACTAAAGATTGCTTGACAAATATTAGTGGATGTCTAGTTCCAACACAAATTTATTTAGACAATAATTATAAAGTCCGTCTGAGGATCTGGAACGTGGACTAAAGATTGTTCATGTTTTAATCATCACCTTCTTTCTGTCTTAATGCACATTGGAGTATTTTTTGTTTTGTTATGGATACATACAAACTACAGTTTTTAATGTTTTCCTTCAGTCAAATAAATAGTAAGTAGGATTTAGCCCTGTTTCATTAGAGACTAATTCCCAAATTTCTCAGTTACCAAACTCTGCACATGAGAAATGAGTCAAGATGTTTTTAATGTTTTCCTTCAGTCAAATAAATAGTAAGTAGGATTTAGCCCTGTTTCATTAGAGACTAATTCCTAAATTTCTCAGTTACCAAACTCTGCACATGAGAAATGAGTCAAAACTTAATTTAATGATCTCTAACAAAATTTTAGGCATGATGTTTCACAGTTAAGGCAGATTAAGTGGGACAACTAGACATATCCTGTTAAATCAATCTAAGCTGCTATGAAATGAGTCTATTGGTGGCCTCTTTGCTCTTATCTTATCATAAAAGATGAATCACTTGAAAAAATCACCAAACATAATATGGCAATGCTTTTAGCTATTTGTTTTATGTTGTTTAATCCAGCCACAGATAAGAAACTGCTATCTAGCAATTTGTCCAGTTTTGTGTGATAATTGAAAAAACCTACCCTAAAAGATTACTTTTTGTCTGATCTAAAATAAAAATGTGTTCAAGTGAAAACTCTTTCTTTATGTTGCTTTCGATCAAAATAAATCCTCAGATAGATGACATATTAAAGAACTGAGTAAATTTTATTACTCACAGCACTTTGATCCACAGCTGTTGTAGAATGTTTTTGATGCTTTCAGAATAAATATTGAAAACTATATAAGTGCTAGACCTGCATTCTATTTGCATATCGATAGTTTTTTGAGACTTAAATGTTTTCAACAATGTACAACTTGTTTTCTTTTCAGTATACTTTCTATTGACATCAAAGTTATCATAAGTGAATGAGAGTGAATATTTTACATATTTATAATTTAGAGCCGTTAACATTAGGGAAAATGTAGCTACTATAAAGTGAATTATACCCAAACTGGAATTGAGAAAAGTGGGACAGAATATTCTCATGTCCTGCTGTTTATCTTCATATCTTGTCTGCTGATAAAATGTGATAGTATAGATCAAAAATTATATGCAGTAAAAGGAATATTATATGTGGAATATCATTAAGTTAATTTACATACAAGTAAAACAACAGTTAAATATTTAAGTACCACAGACCACTAAGCCATTATATGTTCTGAAGGCAAACCGTTTTCAGCAACACATCAGTGCAATTTCACTACTATACAAATGTCATTCCATACTATCCCATCTCTATTTCCTTACTTAGTACCCTCCCCGCAATACCCCTGAACACCCCGGTAGTGGTGGAAAAAATTATTTCTTGTCACATTGTTGATAAGATGTCTAATGGCTAACTGGTCCTCTAAAAAGGCCGCTTTGGATGAATCATGCTATGATTCTGTTCTAATGCTGTCTCTTTTGCACGCATGAAAAAACTCCGACTCTATCCTACTTTCAAATCATTTTATGATTCACCCAAGTCGGCCTTTTTAGATCCCCTGGTCTGAGATAGGTACAATGTTTAAACATGGTGAGAAGTAGCTGCAATTTAACATGCCAACATTGAAAAGGCAATGTAGATGTCCAAAACACTTTCACTAAACACTGAGGCAGCAATAAAAGTTGTAATATTGAAGCATTTCAATATTTAAAATCTCCTCCCATGTGTTATTACGACACTTTACACTTTGCATATAATGAATAATTCATATTTTATAAATTATTTCTATTGACAAGAATGAGCAATCCTACAATGTAAACGTTTTCCGATATTAATCTGAAATACAGAAACAGTGTGATGTTAAACAGAGTTCTTTTTACGAGAAATTATCAAAGAAAGTGATAGAAAATAACAATAGGTGCATGTATGATCAAGAAAAGCAGTTTATGATGTTAATATAGTAGTAGTGTTTCCCACGCCCATTTTAAAAGAATACAGGTGACCATGTGCTGTCTATGAAATTAATAATCATTACGTGTAAATTTTTTTTTTTAATATACATAATGTTATCAGAAATAATTATGTAATTATATAGTTCTCCACACCCAAATACCTACCAAATAGAACATATTTATAGACAAACATTTATAATTTCAATTACATGGTATAAGTAGAGAGTGTAACTTACTTAGCAGTGTTAATTTGAAATTCCATAATTGACCCCACCTGTGTTGAGGCCCGTGTTCTCCGAGGCTCCGGAGGGCGGTGGCGGGGCAGGCATGGCGATGGGCGGCGCCTGCTCGCCACCAGGCCGGCCCTCGGGTGCCGGCTGGTTGGTCACGGTGCGCTGTACGCCATCAGAGTCGTCACGCTCCAACGTGTGGTAGTCGCCGGTCTCCTCGGGCCGCGGCTTACACTTGCCGCAGCAGCAGTTACAGCAGCAGCATAGGCAGCAGCAGAAGTAGCAGCCCGTCAGAATACCACAGACGATACAGAGCGCTTTGCACCAAGTGCTCGTCACTACGAAATAGGCGTTGACGTTTTCCTCTCCGAACTGTTCGGCTATGTACAATCCGAGGGAGCCGTAGTTGTCGTAAATATTACGCTTCGTTGTGTCACTGAGGATTGTGTGAGCTCGATTCACTTCTTTAAATTTGTCTGAGGCTTCCGGGTTGTTTGGATTTTTATCAGGATGGTATTTTAACGCCAATTTTCGGTAGCTTTTCTTGACATCGTCTGGAGTAGCAGTTTTGGGAACTTGCAGAATTTGGTAGAGGCTGTCTCCAGCAGTGGATAATTTTCTTTTATCCATTTCGTTTAATCTGAACTACTAATAAAATAAATCTGATCACAATAATGTAGAGAGAGAGCCCGTCGTATTTCGGAAAAACGACATGACATGACAAGGGCAAAGAGGGGGGTGGAAGAGAAGAGGGGACGCGGGTTCATGTTGGATAGGCGAACATGTTGTGTTCAAGTTTAAAGGTGAATGTAGAAAAAACAACCAAATGATACAACATTATACAATTTTATTATTTTACATTCATTTTCTAATATTGTCTATAGTACCCCAGTGTAAAAATCATACAGTGATCCAATGCCTTTGATGTCTGCAACTGCGCCGACAGCTTCTAAAGGCAATGGTCATATTATTGCTTGGGTCATCACAGTTCATAACAATGAAGATAAAATCTAATCGTAGGTATATTTTATTAAACTTACATACATATTTTGTAAAATATACAAAGTACTTACATAACAAATATATAATATTTCCAACGAACGAAAACGTATACAGGCTGGTTGGTAATTTGACCTATTCCTTTAAAAGGGTTATACTAGGGATCATTTCCAACAAATAATGTCTATCAACTAGGCGTCGAAAATGATATATTTTTTTTTTAAGTAAAACACGTCTATATTTCAAAAATTACAAAATAAAAAAGGGTTTTCTTCCCACTTTAACCTTTTAATTCTGAGATTATGGGAATTCAGGGCACGTATTTTTTTTATAAATGATCACCCATCTATAATTGATCAGAAATATAATAAATAAGTGCTGAGAGAGGAATAGTTATTTTTAAATTATTTATTTTTGGTAATTAGTCTGAAAGTTTGAAAAATAATATAAAACCTTCTTAACTCGGAGACCATTCATTTTCGACACCTATTTGATAGGACTTAATTCGTTGAAAATGATCTCCAGTATAACACCTTCATAATATTTATAATTTTATAATTTTAATAACCCCTTTCAAGGAATAGGTCGAATTACCAAGCACTCTGTATAACAAAGATAAAATATATGTGACCGAAAACGGCCGAGAATAATTGATTGATAATATATCTATAGAAAAGAAATACCCCTGATTCACTCACTCATTACGAAATCTCTGGCCGGGACTCACGGCCGTAGCCAGGGGGGGGCATTGTGGGGCAATGCCCAACCTTGAAATCACAATGCCCTATCTTAAAAATACATATTTTGTGAAATAAACGATTTAAAACTAATACGTTTTCATAACAAAACAACAATCTTCAATTTATCTTCAGGTTACTTTTGTGCTGCAATAATTTTCCTGTGTATATTTCCATAGAAAACCAGCTAATTTCTACGTCGATTTCACACACCCAAAAGGCCTATGTTCAGATATAAATGTGTGAGTGTAAAAACCACAAAGCCACTTAACACTTTCTGGCGCGGTACCTTATTTGCTCGACTACGTAGAAAAACAGTAAAAATCTCCATACAAATTTATATCACTGTAATAGCTGTACTGCCACATTACAACACAAAAAGATATTTGCGATTTTACAGTGCGGTTACAGCCGCAACACGCCGCACAAAAACCCATACAAACATACCGGTTATTGCCGTACTGTTAGTGAGTGAATACCAGTATGCATGTGTGCACTGGTCAATAAAAAACGCGGCACAGCGGGTTGCAGATTGACAGTACACCGTTGATGTGTTCCTGTAGAATGCCAGTGTTTTGTATGAGACCATCGAAGAAATTTCACGGAGGTACTGGCATTTAGAAATGATTAAAAATTTACGGGCATGGCCGTACTGTCAACCCGCAAGAGGTAAGAAAAACGGCATACGGCGTTACCGCGCCGGAACGTGTTAAGCCACAAAGTGTTTGTAAAATATGTTCATTTAGTACGTCGGGTGACAAAAATTACGCCAGTTTCGAGGAATCTCGGAAAAATATATTTTTAAAAAGCATTTTTTTTGTGTGCGTACCCTTGGGGCTATTTGTCTACTATTTCACGTTTCGGAACGTACCGAAACGTAAAAGACCGTAAAAGACGTCTGGCAACGCTGATCCTGATCCCTCTATATTTTGTGATTGAGGTTGTGCGTGCCGCGGTTATGTATGAGTTTTGTTTAGTAATTTTCAAATAAAATGTACTCAATAATATAATAAGCTTACATATAACTACTATGTTTATAATCAATATTAGTGCTTTCTTTTCATAGATCCTCGGAAAACATAATGAATGTAGCAGTTATGGGGCTACGCAGGGTTTTCAAAGTTTATCAAAATGCTCTGCACCGGCGACCTTACCTTATCCAAGCGATCCAGACGGGAACACTGATGGGAGCTGGTGATATTATTTCACAAACAATAATTGAGCAGAAATCCTTCAAACATATTGATTACAAAAGAACTATGCAGTTCTCTTCCATTGGATTCTTTGTGGGAGTGAGTTCTTTTTCTTGCTATCTCCAAAGAGCAAAATCTAAAAACCATTAATGTATTGTAGCATGGTTTTGAATTGGGTCAGAGTGTCGATAAAGGGACCATCCAGGACTTTCTTGCATGTCATTTTTCCCGTAGTATCGCTTTATATACCATCGCTTAAGTACCTACCACACCGCATACCTATCACAGTTTTGATCATTCTCTATCCCCTAACTTTAAAATTCTGAATAAAATGGATAATGCTCAATATTATGACTTACGCGGTCCTGGGGATCTAAAAACGAATGAACCATCACTTACATTGTATAAGTCAAAATAGTGTTTTCCTTTTTATTCAGAAATTTAAAGTTAGGGGGTAGAGAATGATCAAAACTGAGATATGGGGTGTTAGAACATTAGCGATGATATAGCAGATACCCCAACGCCGAGTTGTCCAAGCTTGTTATTTTTTTTTAAATTTCTGATGGTAATTGACACATGATATATTTTCTTTACTTTTAGGGACCAGCATTACGCGTTTGGTATGGGCTACTAAACAAATATATAGGTTCAACGGGAAAAACAGTAGCGTTGAAAAAAGTGTTTGTTGATCAAGTGATATTTGCACCAACATTTTTATTTTTTCTTCTTGGAGCGGTGGGCTTAATGCAGGGCAAAAATTGGACTGCTATAAAATCTGATTTGGATGCCAATTATACGGATGTTTTAAAAACTAATTATTACATCTGGCCATGGGTTCAGATAGTAAACTTTTATTATGTACCCTTGCAATACCAAGTGTTACTTGTGCAATCTGTAGCCTTGTTTTGGAATACTTATCTTTCTTGGAAAGCAAACAGAAAACGATTACCTTTGGAAAATTTTAAGTAAATATTATTTGGGTGCATTACAAATTAGAAAAGATCAACTAGAAACAAATCTCGAGTATACAAAGTAATTAATGCAATCATGAGCATTCAGTATGTGCATTACAGGCTGGTGGTATATCAAGTAGTTCCAAAAATTCAGTGTACATGTATGGTGGAAAAATTCGTCAGTCCCGATAAGAGCCTCAGTGGCGCCTTTGGTATGTAAGCAGAATCTGCAGGTTTGAATCCTGGCCTAAAGAATTATTTTTCAAATATTTGTATACTTGTTTGTTTCTAGTTGATCTTTTCTCATTTGTGATGCACTCTAATAATACTTAGAGTATCCGAAGCAATGGATGCCTCTCAGTGGCGTGCATAGAACTTTTTGCTGGAAAAGGGATGGGAATGTCAAGTTTGACCATAAAAAAATGTAAACACCACTTTGAAAAAAAAAGTTTGTAGGTTTAACAATTTTATTTTCACTCTAGGGTAGGTAATGTCATAGAAATAATTATTTTTCAAAGTGATATGAATTTTTTAATTTTTTTTTTTTTTATTGTCTTACTTGACCTTCTCATCACTTTTCCAGCAAAAAGTTCTGTGCACTCTATAAAAACATGAGGGCTAAAAGGAAGAATCAGATTGACAAAGCTTTAATAACATACATATAATACACAGGATGTAATCGTTAAGTGTGACCAGGCGATTATTCCGTAACTATTACAGCTATAAAAAAAAATTAAACTGATATCGAAAGTACGTTACCTAATCAGTAAAATGACATCAATAACTTTTTGAAAATCAAACGAGAAGTGTCCAAAATTTTGACATCAAACATTCCCATACATTGTATCGCACAACAAGGACATCACTTCGAACATCTGCTTTGAATACAAAATGTTGTACTAACCAAGAAATAAATATTATTCAATTCTATGACATTGTTGATTCAATTAAAAGATAGTTTTATTACTTTGTTAGGTTAATAAACAGTTTTCTTTAATATCAGTACTAACTAAGCTAAAATAACCTTTTAAAATAAGGAAACTAAAACCTGTCTACTAATCTCATACTTAATGTATGGGAATGTTTAATGTCAACATTTTGGATACTTCTCGTTTGATTTTCAAAAAGTTATTGATGTCATTTTACTGATTAGGTAACGTACTTTCGATATCAGGTTAAAATTTTTTGATATCTGTAATAGTTACGGAATAATCGCCTGGTCACACTTAACGATTACACCCTGTATAGATTATATATTATACTGTATAGAATATATTCTATATTGTAAAGTTTTGTCAATGTGACTTAGCTGATTCTTCCCTTTGGCCCTTCATATAAAATTAGATGTACTAGATATTTTGCTGTAATCTCTCTAGACTTAATTTATGTATTATTTGTTTAACTTCGATCCCACATGACAAGTATTAGATTTCTTATATAAAAATGTAAAAATGGCTCGATATTTCACAATCTGGATGTGATATAAGTTACCAAGTGTTGCTGTTTAATGGTTAATGTGACGTTTTTACATATAAATAACACACAAAAGTTGTTACAATTTTATTTTATTAAGCTTTTTTGGAGGTAATTTATTATAATCACCAGCCTGTTTCCCGCGGCTCCGCCCACGTTTGTTCAACTCTATTCCGCTTTTGGCTTGGGCGTCATTTTATCAACACCCCTTTATAACAAGTCTATATGTTGACCAGGGTACGATGATAATAAAGAAAACCGCATCCAAATCTGTTGGTTTTGAAGATGTGCGCGAACAGAGAGACAGAAAAGAATTCTAAAAATTGCTGATTTGTGTTCTATTACTCTGCCTTGGTCTCTCCCTTTCTATTTTTATAACTTTTTTATATACCTACTAAAATTATGTAAGTAGTTCCGTAGTCAAAAAACCGGTCAAGTGCGAGTCAGACTCGCGTACCTAGGGTTTCGTATCGTGGATGAAAAATTTAATTTTGTCATTTTAGTATAGTGAATTTCTCGACCGCTATATTTTTCCTGTAATCTTTACGTTAGCACAATTAAAGCCGACTCTGAATGTTTTAATTTTAGTTTTAGTGCTGTCAAAACTAAATTTTCTTGATTTCAAAATGGTCTCGTAAGTTTTAGGAATAGAAGCTAAATTAATTTGGGAAATTTTAAATTTTGACAGCACTAAAACTAAAATTAAAGCCTTCAAAATCGGCTTCATTACCATGATTTTTTTCTTATTTTTAGGTCTACCAGTTTTGGAGATACATTTTTTGTGGTTTTTCGAGGATTTCTCGAAATATCTCTGAAACTAGTGGACGGAAACATATGAAAAAAATGTCGGTTATAGCCATAGAAATCTATAGCGATTTAAAAAATGTTGAACACAAATGAGAAATATTAAAAAGTAAAACAAATAAAAATACAATATGGGTATTAAATTGTAGGTATTAAAGAGCTGATTGTAAAAATATATAGTAATATGTGCTTACGCAAAGATTATGGGAAAAATAAAACGGTTGAAAATTCACGAACACAAAATGATAGTTTAATTTTTCATCCACGATACGGAACCTTAGGTGCGCGAGTCTGACTCGCAATTGACCGGTTTTTTACTACCCGTCCAGCACAAAAACTCCAATGGCAAAGACTTAGATTTTGATAGAGACGATTGCATGTTGGCAACGGGCAGCGATTTAAATTACAAAGATGGGCCCTCACTCGCCACAAAACGTAGGTAACAAAGTCTGCTCTTCTTGAGTGCATTTCACGCACCGCAGGCATTTGTGCGTACACAACATTGAGCGTAGCATGGTAAATTATTCATCATCGAGAAGCCATTGCCGGGTTAATAAATAAGAATAACCTACCTATGTATATATATATTTTTTTTTAATCATATAATTTTGTTGTACAGTGGAGACCGCATCAAGTAAGACACATTGGACTTTGTACCTACCTATCTTAAATTCCTCTCTGTAGGGGCTAATGTCGTACTGCAAGTGTATAGCTTGATGTGGTCTCCACTGTATTTCACATGAAACGTGACACCTTTATCCTTACACGTGTTTGTAGTTGTATTTTTACTCTTCCTGGATACGCAAGACAGCATTTCAAAAAGGTTTCAAGTCACGCGCACCTTCCGACTGTCGGTAAGGGACTAAAACGTGATGGGCCCGTTGGCTCTTTTTAATGTTGACATGTTTTTACTCGCCTAATGTATGGGAAAGGTCCATCTCTGTAGTTTAAATCGCTTTCAACGGGTACCTAAACGAACGAACGGTTTCTTATATTCGTAGCTTATTAGAATATAATCTGTAGTATTTCAGTTTGTATTTTTTTTTTGCGTCTGTCGTGCATAGGATTGATAGATTGTCCAGTTTTACCGGACAATATGTACCTATGTACAGTTTTTTAAACTGGTGTCCGGCTAAAGATAAAGACATGAAATTTGGCACAAAAATAGCATTAATTTGCCCACATATCACGGTGTAAAAAAAACCGCCCAAGTGCGAGTCGAGACTCGCGTACATAGGGTTCCGTATTGTAGATTATAAATTTTATTTTGTCATTTTCGTGAATTTCTCTACCGCTTTATTTTTCCTGTAATCTTTACGTAAACACATATTACCATGATTTTTTTCATATTTTTTGGTCAACCAGTTTTAGAGATAGGGGGGGGGGACATTAAATTTATTATGATTTTTCAAGGATTTCTCGTAATAGATGCAATTAAATATAGCCAAACAATATATTTTTACAAACAGCTTTTTAATACCTACAATTTGATAGCTATATTGATTTATTGTACTTCTTTTTTTATATTTTTCATTTGTGTTGAATTTTTTTTTAATCGCTATTGTTTCCTGTGATTGCCAATCACAGGAAAACTATAGCGATTAAAAAATATATATTATCAAGTTATGATCTATAATCGACATTTTTTTCATATTTTTCGGACTACCAGTTTCGGAGATAAGGGTGGGGGACATACTCGTACATATTTTTGTGGTTTTTTACAGATTTCTCAAAACCAGTGCCAGTAAATATAGTAACATTATATATTTTTACAATCAACTTTTTAATATCTACAACTTGAAACCCATATTGTATTTTTAGGATAATACTCGTATTTTTTATTTTTCTCACTTGTTTTGGAAATATTTTGATCAATTTCAAATTTTTCATATTTTTTTTTTACACCGTGATATGTGGGCAAATTAATGCTAATTTTGTGCCGAATTTCATGTCTTTATCTTTAACGGTGCTAATGTTACGAGGCTGTGACATACGGACGGACAACGGAGTCTCACCACAAAGTTTCCTTTTGTACCTTTTAGGTACGGAACCCTAAAAAAACATAAATGGACGCTAGCCTGGAAACGGCTCATTTAAAAGTCAGTTGCTCTGAATTAAAAAAATGTGCAGTAATACCTAAGTATTTTTTTAGGTAAGATCTTCCAGCAAAGTTTTAGGTAATAAAGCCGATTCCGAAGGCTTTAATTTAATTTTAGTTTTGTCAAAATTAAAATTTGTTCATTAAAAAGTAAGTAGTCCCTAAATGTTAGGAATAGAAGCTTAATTATTTTGGAAAATTTTAAGTTTTGATAGCACTAAAACTAAAATTAAAGCCTTTAGGATCAGCTACATTGTTTATTAAAATGGAATTTTTATAGGAATCGAAAATCACTTATGTAATACATAAATCATGCTAAGAACTGATAATTTTAACCTCTCGAATGTTTAAATAACAGTTCAAAAAATTAGTTCCCTTAAATTATAACAGCAGAATTTCAATTTGCAACCATTTTCAATTTTAACCGACTTCAAAAAAAAGGAGAAAGAGGCTCTCGACTATATATATATTTTTTTTTGGTATGTTACTGCATAGCTCTGTCATTTCTAAATCGATTTGAATGATTCTTTTTTCGTTTGAAAGAGATTCTTGATGAAAGGAATATTCAGAGATAGCATTGACGTAGAGATAGGCATATTTTTAACAAAAAAACAGTAACCAACTTCAAAATGTAACTGCAATCATTCACTAAAAAGTTTAAAATAATTATGGTGCCGAAATAACACTTTTTCCGACTTCTTTCTTCCTGAAACATAATATACAACGTAACAGAAAGATGTAACCATATTTGAAGAGCTTATTCAGTCAATGGTATACAACAACTTTTACTATGGAACAAACACTGTACCAAAGAAAAAAAATTTAACTGTTTCATGGGAAAATGCAATGTCGCTTGGCCGAAAAAGGGCAGATTTTTTTTTCGAGATTTCAGTGTTGGTTCCATAGTAAAAGTTGTTCTATTCACTGAATAAGCTCTTCAAATATGGTTAATTGGTTACACCATTCTGTTACACATTGTGTATGTTATCTTGAAGTCTGCGTATGCCCTACGATATAAAAACGAATATGAGGGGAGCACCGATTTGAAGAGAACATATTCAGGAAGAAGGAAGTCTGAAAAAGTGTTATTTCGGTATCATCGGACAGTACCTACGTATATATAATTATTTTGAACTTTTTAGTGGTTACATTTGAAGTCGCTTATTTTTTTAAATGTTTATTTTAGGGAAGTCAAGACCATGGTACAGCAGATACTTGTAGCCTCGGACCACGAGTTTGTAGCACTCACAATGTCTGTGGTAGTAGCACCATCAATGACATTCTAGCACCAATAAATAAATACTTTATCTGTATTGTATAATTTAGTGCTCTAGTATAATCGGCCATGGTTAAAAGTCTTAGACATAGGGTGTGGTCATCAAAATAAACACAATTAGCTATAGTGGTAACTGCTAAGTCGGTTATGTAAGTTAAGCAGAATAAAACATAGTACATATTATACCATGCAACGATTTCAAAACAAAATACCAAGGTGGTTTATACTGGCCTGAAATTAGCTGTACAATCATGTTTGACAGCTAATATTTCTCCACCATTTTTGACGTTTGTCGAGGGTCATGTGGAATCGTGGGTGTTTTATAAGTACTTATGCTAATCCGATGTTATAATATTACTTTATAACACCGCGATTCTGCGCTTAGATTGGCCCAATTTATAATAAAACCGCTAGAGATCCAATCAACAACAGAAACGAGAAATAAGTCACGCCCCCTTTATCCTGATTTGCCTTCAAGGCAACATTACATAAACGAAACGACGACGTACCTACCCGAGGTTCATGAACGAATGTTCTTCTCATTAGTTGAAAATATTATAAATAAAGATGATATTTTTGATGGTCGTAGATAAAGTATTGTGTGCAACTTAACATAATAGACATTGGGACACTCGTGCAAAGCTATTACGAAACGAACGAACAAGCACTTGTGTCCCAATGTTTCAAATTCAAATTATACAGTCATAGACAGTTACAGTTGCTCTTTTGTTTTTGTCTTGGAATAGGCAAAGGACAGTAGCCCGTACAGCCAAGTCTTATTTTTTTGAAATTTTCATGTCCCGTTAAATATAAGACCACAGCCAAGTCTTAGTGAATTGTCTTCATCCTCGATCAAAGTAGTAAGGCCGAAGCCAAGTCTTGGTTTCAGTATCTTCTTAGTGTTGGTTACAGTTACACAAAATACTATTTTTCTACTACCTTTATGAAAATGAAATTAGTTTTGAAAATCGAACTTTCAGGGCCCCGTTGCGGAATGACTATCAGTACAGTTTGAAATATCGTAAAACGTAAAAACCGCGCCGCGCTTTGCAAAGTCATAAAATACATTAAATTTGAAAGGAAAAATCAAATACATAAATAGTAGTAGAAAAAGTATCGTTCGCAACGAGTAAAAAATGGGTTTTCTTACCCTTGGAATGTAAGCTTTCGACGTTCGCCTTCCGCTCACGTCGCAACTAGCTTCATTCCTCGGGTAAGAAAATCCGCCATTTTATACTCGTCACGAAATATACTATTTTAACATAGACTTAGTACATTCTATGTCTATGATTTTTAATTTAAAAGTCTACGGCTTTTTTCTACAAAAGTCTTAGTCTGGTTGCTCTAATGGTCTAAGCTAAGTCGACAAAAATTAGTAGTGGCTCAAAAAGACAATGTATCCAGAGTCGCAAAGAAATTTGCTAGAGCACATTATACTTATATAATGGTTCTTTATCTGAGCTTATATAAGACAGACAATTAAAATGATATGACATTTAAAAGAAGACTACCAAATAAGACTTGGCTGTGGCCTTATAACCCGTTTAAACCACAAAGAAGATATTGAAACCAAGACTTGCCATCGGCCTTACTACTTTGATCGATAAGTCTTGGCTATGGCCTTATATTTAATTGGACATGAAAAAATGAAATAAAATAAGACTTGGCTGTACGGGCTACTGTCCTTTGCCTATTCCAAGACGGAATAAAAATTGAAAAAAATATATATATCTATGGCCAGAGCTGGCTCACTGGCTGAGAGGGTGGATTTTGTACTATAATTATAGTATTTATACTATAGTTTCATGCATCGTACTATCTGCTATCCATATCTAGGGATAGTACAACAAAATACTATAATTTCACAACAGGGTATATTGTCCTTTAGTCGGGAATTCCCGTGAACCTTTTCTTTCGATACTCCACTTGTTCATACATTATTTTTGCAAATTGCGCTTTATTTTATAATTAATAGAGTTTATAATACTGTGACTTATTTATTATGCATTTTGTACGAGTGTGCATTGAAGTAGTGTGTGAGTGAAGTCTTTTGCTTTAGTTAGTCAAAGGTGTAAGTGCATTCATTTCATTGTCATTCGAAATTAAAAGAATACCTACCTAGTTTTTGAGTAAAATAAACCGTCTATAGTGGTCAATTGTTATGGAAAGTGGCAGTGATGGTCATGAAAATGACGAAAGACCGGGAGTATCTACGCCAAAGAAGAAACGTGTGAGTAGAGGCGATATGGTAGAGAAACAGAAACATCGTCAACAAAAGTATAGGCCGGATTGGGAAAAGGACCCCAAGTTCATTAATTGGCTCACCCACGACCATAAAAATAATCTTAAAGCGAGGATATGCTAAAGAGATTAAATTCTCAGCAGCTTGAATCTTGATGTTAATTTTAAATATTTTAACTATTGTTACATTAGTAATAAAAAGTACTATAATTTTGTACAAAATACTATCCTTTTTGTATTTTTGTGCTATCTTTTTCAACGCACCTAAATCCAACCCTGGCTGAGATTGACATTGACAGTGATTGACTTGCTTGACTGACTCAGTGACTCTCCCTTTTCTCCTCTGCTCTGCCATTAATTAAATAAATAATAATCCTTTTATAATTTGTGCCGCCGCCGTGGGAAGTTGTAGGTAGATAATTCTTTTCTGAGTTCGGTAATTCATTACTATAAAGCCAGGCTTAACATAAATAATTACCAACGTATTTTTATCTACTTACATATAATTTTTTATTGTATTAAATACTATAGGTACTAGTAAGTAGGTACTTTGTTTTCATTATCGACGTTTCATATTGATTATCATCATATCATTAATATTTCTGACTTTGACCCGTGACCCTGCAGATGACGACACTTCAATAATTAAAGAATATTGTCTTACTTCCAGACTGCCAAAATGGATCAACTAGAGCTGGTGTCATCAAACAAGATTTTCGGGGGTCTACAGAAAGTGTACTCCCATGCGTCTTCAGAACTGAAATGTAAAATGAACTTCTCCATTTATCTCCCGCCCCAAGCAGAGAGTGGAGATGTGAAGTTGCCCGTCATCTTCTACCTTTCTGGCCTCACTTGTACGGAACAGAACTTCATTTCCAAGTCTGGTTTCCAAAGGTAAGTCTGTGAAAAGTTGTTGATTTTAAACAGTGAAGAGTGAAAAAGGTTATCATGCATGCCTCAGACCAAATAAAAATTGGCCTTAACCAATCAAATACCTAATGTTGGTATCTCCATTTTATCTAGAATGTTTTATCATTTACCCACGTGGTCCTACTGGCCGCAGATAAAACCATCTCTAAAAATCACATCATTGACTAGTATAGTACAATTTTGATATAAATAATAGAAATCATTAAATCAACATAATAAGATTACAAAAAAAATTAATTACTAAAAAGTTAATTACTAAAAAGTCAATTATATAGCTGCTGAATCAATATTATATAGCTGCCTTACCAATGCAAAAATCTAAATTTGTTACTGATAATCTTAATTTTGGTACCCACGAAACAAGTTAGCTTAGTCTGGGCCATAGGTAAACTGTTTAATGTAAACATTCAAAATTACTTATTTAGGCAAATTGCTCATTTCTTGTTAGATAGATAATTTTTGGAAAGTAAAAATGATTTAATTTGATTTGAATTACACAGTTATAATGTGAATAAAATTAAAATTATAATAAAAGAAAATAATAAAAAACAAAAAAAAATGAATAACAAATAATTTAATAATATGTAGTGTTGTCCAGTGTGTTAGTTGATACGACACCCACACCTACCACCCACTGCGTTCAGGATGGTATTATGGCTGCCGCACACTCTATGCATGAGAGAAGCTACATAGAGTAATCATTACCTGTTCTGTACAACGAGCAAACCTACGGGCGAGCATATTGCTTCTGACCGCCAACACTCTATGTTCGCGCTCAATGTCCTGGTCATCTTTCAGATCTTCTGTCACAATGTGACCCAGGTACTTAAACTGTTTGACTATCTTCAATGCAGTCTACTGGGGGTACGTCTTGAGGAGAGCTGCTGCCCGCAGTGAAAACCGGGAGCTCACTCTTCTTGGTGTTGTACTTCAACCCATATAGCTAGTTTTTTTATTTTGAAATTTTAAAACCATTTGCTTAAACAATTAAGGGTTTCGTAACATTGCAACCCATGAAAGTTTTTTTGTTGTTTGAACACTGTATATTGCTAAATTCCTAATTTCCAACTAGCTTAATTTTTGGGATAGTTGGCCTTTGTAACAAAAATTGTATGAAACATTAGATAAAAACAAAATGAAGAAGAATCAGTACCCGCTTCTTATGCATGGTCCTACAAAACCAAGTCAAATGGACCTGTTTTGGCATACAGCATGCCCATTTTTTTCAGTTGATGATGTAAGAATGTATAACCCGAGTCAAAAGACCTTGGGAATAGAAATAGCGACTGGAACTATCTACCTCTTACTTACACACACTTACATCTCAAACATGGAAATACAGATAGCACTAAAAACAATAGCTCAAATCCCATACTGTGATTTAGTTAATATGTCAAGTGTGAGTTTGGTCTATGCTGACAGTACAGCCAAAGCGGACAGACATTTTGAATCAGGTTATACCATATCTTCCTCATTTTGAGACATTTGACACATTATTATGGATGGACCTTGGTCTGAGGGATGGACAGACAGCAGTGACATTAATAGGGCTCTGTTTTGCCCTTTGGGCATGGAACCCTAAAAACATGTGAAGTTATTTCAATCTATCCAAGTTCAACATTTGAATTTTCAGACAGAATTGTTTATACAAGTTTCTGATTAAATTATGTGCTTTTTATCTCAATAGGTATGCAGCTGAGCATGGAATAATTGTGGTTGGTCCCGATACATCCCCGCGAGGTGTTAAGATCGATGGAGATGATGAATCCTGGGACTTTGGAGTCTCAGCCGGCTTCTACTTGGATGCTGCTAAGGAGCCATGGGACAAACACTATAGGATGGGCAGCTATCTGAATAAGGAACTGTATGAATTAATCCAGCAAGCCTTCAGCAATGTCGTAGACCCAGACAGAGTCGGAATTATGGGACACAGGTATGAAAAATAAATGCTTTCATCTTGCTTCTTCTATGAATAACCTACATCAGATAGATAAATCAAAAGGAGTTCGAAAATTAAACATTCTTTTTTAAACCTTTTTTTTTGTGGTCACCTCTACAATGGAAATCTGAGGTAGTTATTTACAGTCAGTACAACAAGTCTTAGAAAAATTTAATGATAAACCTGTCTTGTGAAAAATCATCAGTCATCATTGTTCATCTCATCTAAATTTTCATCTTAGCTTTATGTTATAGTTTTATTGGAGCCATTGTAGTATTTGGATTCAGTGCTCTTTTAACAGACTTGTACTTTGTATGTGTGTGTGGTTGAGTAGACCATAAAAAAATATATGGTGGCGACTCGACCATTCCGGATTTTTTCCAGTTGAGATGACCACCACCTCAGTTTGTAAAAAGACTGGTGCATTAAGTGAATCTATCTACTTTATTTATTATACCATAGATAGAGCAACTGTTGTCAGATCAATCAATTGACATTCTCTCCCTGCGGTCGGAAATAGAATTACATCTCTAAAATCGATTACGAAAGTATGAAGTGAATGGCTTATGAGCCATTGTAATTCTATTTCGGAACGCAGGGTCTGAAAGTAGTTTTGATTGAATGAAAGTCTAATTGAATTGAATGCCTTCCTTCCCATTAATATTTATTACCTAATCCTACTAGCAAAATTTATCCTATCCAATAACATTAAAATATAACCATATTTTTTTTCACCTTTTTTTAATTGTAGTGTGTGTGCGTGATGAAGAAACGGCGTCTGAAAGTCTGAATAACTAACCATGTCAGAATCTAACTTGACACTGGCAAAAAGTGGCGCTTAAAAAGAAGCCGATGGCAAAAAAAAAAAAATATTTGTTTTAACTCCTAATAAATATGATCATTCAAAATATATTAGATCTGCGATGGATTTACTGACCAAATTTCAACATTCATACAAACGTTTATTAAATTTGTACTTTATTAACTTTTCAGTATGGGAGGCCATGGTGCTCTAGTCTCGACACTTAGAAACCCTGGTCTCTACAAATCAATTAGTGCGTTTGCTCCTATCTGCAACCCCACAGCCTGCCCCTGGGGGGTCAAGGCGTTCACGGGATACCTCGGACAGGACAAGAGCAAATGGAATGAATGGGATGCTACGGAGTTGGTTAAGGGTTATGATGGTCCACCACTGACCTTGTTAATTGACCAGGTAAATTTAAAAATATTTTACGTACTAGATAATTATTTAAACCATCTTAAACCAACTACTTTTCACCAGATTTGTAGCGGCCAAAATAAGACTTTTAGCTAACAAAATTTATTGTTTAAAGTTGCATAATAGTTATAATTAAAAAATTATTTATAGTTTAGTTATAAATAAAAAAATTATATGCATAATAGTATATTACGATACGAGAGCGATGAAACGTTTTCTGACGAGTGTGAGTTTGACACTCATTTTTCACATGAGTCGAGAAAAACTTTCTCGCACGAGTTCCGTATAATTTTTTATAGCACAAGTGCGGAAAATGCCGACTTTACGCACGCGCAGCGTGCGTAAAGCGGTCATTTTACGCACAGTGTGCTATAAACATATTTTTAATGATATTACAATAGCTATAAAACAATTGGCTTTTCCATAGTCGTGATACCAGCCGTAAATTCCTAAAATAGTATAATATTTTGAATTATTTTGAAACTACCATAATATCAGTAAAATATGTTTATGCATGTAGCAAACTTTTAACAATAAGTTGTCTTAGCTAAAAGTGGTATTTTGGCCGTTATAATTATATCTTAATATTTTGTTACAAATCCGGAGAATCGACCTTTGATTAAAAGCAAAAACTAGTTAATTTTTTTAAATTATACCTTGCGTGATTAACAGGGGATCTAAAAAAGCCGACTTGGGTGAATTATAAAATTATTTGAAAGTAGGATGGAGTCAGAGTTATTTCACGCGTGCAAAAGAGACGGCATTAGAACGGAATCATAACATGATTCATCCAAAGCGGCCTTTTTAGAGGACCAGGGGATGTAAAAAGGGCGACTTGGGTGAATCGTGAAATGATTTGAAAGTAGGACAAAGTCAGAGTTTCTTCATGCGTGCAAAAGAGATGGCATTAAAACAGAATCATAACATGATTCATCCAAAGCGGCCTTTTTAGAGGACCTGGTACTCTAAAACTAATTATGAAGAAGGGAAAGGTACACAACACATACCAATCTTTTTTGTTAAAGAAAACAAACAGCCTTATTTTATAAGTCTGTGCAAGCTTTTATATTGAGTGAATTTTCAGGGTGCAGCAGACAAGTTCTACATTGAGAAGCAGTTGGTGCCAGAAAACTTGGTTCAAGCTTGTCGTTTAGCTGGAGTGCCAATCATCCTGAACCTTCGTGAGGGCTATGATCATTCCTACTACTACATCTCCACATACATTGGGGAACATTTCGACTTCCATGCTAAGATCCTCAAGGCCTAATCTTTTATTTACTAAATAAGAAAAGAACAAAGTGACTTAGTCAATATGCATTTAACAAGGTTTGTATATTTTTTGTAAATAAATTGTTGCTCGTAAAGTTTCAAGTTTATGTTTTCGTTTATTTAATTCAATATCAAATACTCAAGAGAATAAGGAGCGAAAGCAATGCAATGCATGCCATGGAATGCCACTTGGAAGGGAAGTAACAAATAAAATTTCAACTAGAAAACATTTGCCTCAACTAGAAAAAAATATAACAATGTGGGTTTTACTGGTATTTTATTGCCTGTCGCTATCTACTGTCGGTTCTCCTGAAGTCGTGGTAATATTGTAGGAACTTGTCTCGGTTACCCCAGATCTGAGAGCTGCCCCATTGACACCAAGCACTGGAAAACGATCATGAATATCAGTTGAAATGTTAACTAAATAATAAGAATTCGCATTGTCTGTATGAAAAAAAAAGAAAATACACAACTTTTTCTATTGGTTTTAGTCATCGGAATAGTTTCCTAAACCTTAAGGTTAAACGTCAATCGTTCGGTACAAGTGATAGTCTGTGGCAATTCACACCAGTAGTTCAGTATAAGTTAGGTTAAAATGCTGTTTTAAGTTTGTTTCGACAAACTCATGGCTAATTGTGCATTCAATTTTAAGCTGTTCATTAATAAACCTTACTTATATTGAACTATTAGCGTGAATTGTCATAGACCAATATCTTTTTCACTTTTAACTTCTTAATAAGAAAAACAAAGTTAAGTTATGCACTTTGTACCGAGCGACTGATGTTTAACTTTAAAGCCAAAATTAAAAAACTTACATTCCAAATAATGCTCCTCCAAGATGAGCAGCATGGTCAAAGAACTTCCAGCCAAATACGACACCAGCGAAATCCACGCCCATTATTACTTTTATAGCCTGCAATATTAAAAAATAAACATTTTATGTAATTAAAAAAGTGTAAGTACTGTAGTTCAAGCTCTCTATTTGTAATAGTAGTTTATGCTACTAGGGCGAAAAGGAATAAATTACGAGGACGATTTAAAACACGAGCGTAGCGAGTGTTTTGAACGTTACCGAGTAATTTATTGCTTTTACGCCCGTGTATCATACTACGTTTTTCAATGCATAGTGTGAGGAAATGAAAACAAATATAATCTTGTGAACTTTAAATTATAATTGGCTCAAAAGGACTGTATCCAGAGCCGTTAAACAGTGGAAAAAAAGTATAACATCTATGGTACACAGGCTGCAGTTAGCCAACCATTGTAAATAAATTAAAAAAAAAAATAATAATAAAGCTCTAGGGCAAAATAACCGACTTTTTGTTCGGTTTTGATGCATAAAAAGTGGGCTTTTACGAGCACATGCATTGAAAAAAATGTAATGGCTACGACGACGAAGACGACGCGGCAATAAGAACTGTCTATAGCCTGTCATACAGGGGCTGGTTAATAAACTATTTCGAAACGGGTTCTAATGCCATCTACGTCGCACTTGTTGAAAATTGTATACGCTATCCTCTGTCAGAGTTAGAACATGACGAAATTGTTAATTTATGAACGGTTATCTAGCGTCTGAACATAATGGGCTGGCCTTATGCTAGGACTACACCTGCGTTATAGCTCGTTAAAATGACGCTTCGTAATAATTAAGAACGTGGTCGCACCCGCATATAATTTAATTGACAGTCCTACACGACACTGTAGATTTTAGCGCGATAAGACGCAGGATTACAGAGATTCCATTTGGGCTAGTATAGAAGGTCACTGTTAGGGCCAGACTGTCACCTGCGCAGCTTTCCCCGCGCACCACCTGCGCAACATTCCCCGCGCACTACCGTTTCTTCGCCAAAGCTCCGAGTAATGAGTCGTTCCATGAGCCGTAACATGTACGGTTCCGGCATTTATATCCGGAATCCTCATCTGCGCCTGAGTACACTATTTTGGTTCAGTCGGCTAGACTATGGATTTCTTTATTTCTGTTTTCTTTTAATTAAATATATCGGGCTATGTATATAAAAAAAACATGTTTAAAACTTACAGTGCCAGCTGCAAATGTGTACATGGGCAAGAAAATGATGCTAAGCTTGGTATCTGGGTACTGGACGCAGACGTATGATAAAACAGACATGATTGCTCCAGACTGAAACAAAAACAATGTAAAGTTTTGAATTCTGCAGCTTGTGACTTAGTTTCATAATAATTTTCATTAAACACTAATTAATTTCTGAGTTGTGACCAGCATGATAATAGGTTATTTTCAAAATGTAAGAAAATTGTAACAAAATCTAGCTTTTAGTCTTTGGATCCAGCTGCAATAAAGTAGAAAATTCCAGTATTACGGAATTACATTTTTATATAAATAACGGACAAAAACAAAAATTAATTAACGAAAATAATTTGCAAATGAATTCATTCTACAATAAAATCACAAAAAACAATGTACATCGCATTTATGCACAATCGGTCATAATCTTGTCCAAACAAAGTTAAAACAGCAGTTTAAGTTGGTATACAATTTCAAACTCTTGCTTTATAAACCTCTCTAATACTGAACTATTGGCGTCAAATGCCACAGACCAAAATACTTTTCAAATTTAAATTTCTAAACAAGACTGCGCTAAGCTACGTATTAAGGAAGAGTTAAACATTGAAGTATTTGAAGATTTACCTATCTATACCAAGTTTAATTCGTATCGAAACAATAAAAATAAACTTGATGAATAGAAATGATTCACTTTACTACTTATATTATAGGTGTTTTAGTAAAACTAGTCTGAAATACCCAAAATAGTACATTATGATACGAGAGAGATGAAACGTTGTCTGACGAGTGTGAGTTTGCGGCACGAGCCGAAGGCGAGTGCTGCAATCACACGAGTCGAGAAAAAGTTTCTCGCACGAGTTTCGTATAATTTTTTATAACACAAGTAAGGAAAATGCCGACCGCGTGCGTAAAGCGGTCATTTTACGCACAGTGTGCTATAAAATCCATTAATTTTAGACAACCCTAAGTCTCGGGTTTTTCACTTAAGCATTTTCATTGTAAATGTCTTCTACAATCATTACTGCTATGCGAGCACGTACGCGTCGATTAGATAAATTTGACAGATAGAATCGATAAATTCTAAACGATAACCCTTATTGCAATGAAATAAGAGTAACATTTTTATTTATCGAAGCGATGTCGAGTCGATACCAAGTTCATGCTAGTACCCCAGATGTGATAACTGTTACCATGAAAAAAGTAAAATGGTTCAAACTTACTGCACCAAGACTGAGGCCTGGCTGGTTGCTAAGCACTTTGTAGAGGAAACTAGCGAAGCTGCTCACCACGCCTGCACTCAGATACATGCCTACAAACTGTTCCTTTCCTAACGCTGCTATTGCACCTGTACACAAAACTTTAAAGTTAGAAGACATTTATTAAAATTATTGCTTTATATTACATACAATACACAGTATAGTATACAGAGTGGAAAGTTGAGATGGGGCACTAAAGGCAGCTTCCAGATACGTCATAGCTACAAGAAAATGGCTTTAGGAGACTAACCCTAACTTTTGGAGTATTTTACTTCTGTATTTACAGATTTTGGAAAGAATGTATATTCATCGAGAAAAAGGGCGATTTTCACTTTTTTTTTCATCTTATTTGATTCTCTTAGTGATAAGTACACCCCCAGAAAACTCAAAATAAGATTCCCATACGCGTCATTTTCTATGGGAATTTTCAAAAAATGAAAATTCGTGCTGTTCGATTCTCTTACTGATAACGAACATGGTCTTAAAGGGGTAACCGAGGTCAAGATATTAGAACTCCCTGAAAATGCAAAATAAAATTCACAAACATTTAGTATAGGAATTTTATTCTGCGTTTTCTGTGATAGATTGTTTTATGGGACTCATGTTCCTTATCAGAAAGAGGATAAAAAGGACGAAAAAAATAATTTAATATTCTCATAGTAAACATATGGAAAATTTAGGGAATGCAAACTCGGTATACCGAGCTGGGTCGAGAAGAAATAACTGCATTTTGTCTATGATAGTTTGTTGACATTGATAGTAAGCATGGAATCAGAAAAAGCCTTATCTCTGGCTGGGCTTGTCTTTAAAAAGCTTTGTAGGATGTAAATAGATGCTACCTTTGTACAAAACCACATACTCATACTGAACAACTATCTCAAAGAATTTTTTTTATGTTACTTTCCCTTTTGCGTAAAGTGGGGATGAATTTTTTTTCTCATCCATGTTATGGTGTGGGGTGTCGTTGGATAGATCAGTCAAAAATATAATGTTTATTTTGTAGATTGTAGATCACTAAATAATATAAGTGCCAAGAGGATGGGATAACATTGTTGCTTATCTTGAAAGGCCCAATGTGCATTGTGTTGCAAAATATTTCATATAATTTAAATAGCTTGGGCCTTACAAGGTAAACTGCATTCTATTTAACTGGCCTATGTACAAAATATAACCGTAAATGGTTACCTGGCATGAAGCTGTAGAGAACATACATATTTGCAGCCAAATGTAGGGTAGAATAGTGACTAAAGGTAGATAACACCATTGGTAAACATTTTGCCCCTGAAATAATAAATTAGGCATTTGAAACTATATTGTGACATTGAGAGGACAAAGATAAAAAATTTAATACTTACTCCCAGAAGGATTTGAGCAGAAATATTTGATCATAAATGGTTGCAAAGATCTGACTCTCCAAGCCCCAAAGACGAGAACATTGGCTGCTAAGATAGGGTAGAAAACTTTCTCACTATCTCTTAAAGAAGACCACCACTTTCTGATAGGACCTGGCTCTGATTTCTGCAATTATTTCATGAAGAATATATTTATATGAGATATAGTATAGTACATTTCAAATACCATGGCCCAATTCCACTTGAAACTTAACAATGGGGCTCATAATGTTTGCCTTTTGTTATCTAATTTGGAGCACTTCAAATTGGCACGCGTCGGTGCAATCTGTATGTAACTAAATACCACACGGCAAAAGGGTCTGGCCAGGTATCTTTTGTTATCACTAATCCTATTGTTAACACCTAATGACCGTCTTAAGTGGAATCGGGCCATGGTATTTGAAATGTACTATACTAATAAATTGAATTTTCAAATAATTCACATTAGTATTAACCAAGTCATATTTTAAATGGCCCCAATGCAATATTAACTAAGAAATGTATTTTGTGTCCAATGAATGATCTTACAAGCTGTGCCATGAATTTCTTCTGCTGAGCACTGACCCAGGAGCCTGGCTTTCGGAACATCGTGACAGCATGGTGTCGCAGTGCCTCATACTCCCACACTGCACAACTTATCACACTCGCTGTTGAAACCTGAAAATGATGATGCATTTTTGAGCAAAACTGTACTACCTGTTTCAAACTCGCAAATATTTAAATAACTTGAAATTTTATGAAACAATACCCCAATAGCGAAAAGAAATGGTTTCAAGAGCGTTTTAGAATGTAATGGTCCTGAATCAATGTGTATTTGCTCCAATGGATCAGGTTCTAGCCCTGTACGTCGTCCGCCCCTTCTAGAGTTGTGGAACGAGTTCCTGAGTTGGGCACGAGCATGACCGAAATAATTAGAACCCTGCTGCAGCAGAGGACGTTTACTGGAACAATAGAAAAATCAAATAAGAAAGATATTATTGAACAGTTAGATTGTACACATTTCTACTCACCAGTTATGAGTTAACTCAATGGCACACCAAATATTTCGACCGAGCATTTTTAATTTGGTGTTGGAGTATCTTTCATTCTTCTATTACGGATATTATAGTTACAAATCTGGGATTACTACCCAAAAAAAAAATTCTATATGAAAATTTATTACTGACTGACTGACAGATGTCTAGAGTCAGCTGGAGCAAATGTCAAATGTTTTTTTTTTTGTTGCGTTTAGAAAATTTGTAAATAAGTACTATCAAACAAAACAAAAAATAAAAAAGCATCAGGTACCTGCCTAACATTAAACGCGAATGTACAATTACACAAGCATCTCTCGCGACGAGGATGTTCAGCATAGAGTATATAATTATTATTAAATGGTAATATTATTAATGTATTTAAGTTTATGTAATATTCATATATAAGCATATAGATAATTATAATACTCTTAATATTATCAAATGGTACGTTAATTTAGCTGCAAAACAATAGAAATTCCAAGTTCCTAAAAATGGCTATTGTTTTTTATGTGTTTTAATCGTAGTTGTGTTAATTTTTGTTTATTGTTTTAAGTATCCTTATGGATGAACAGGCAGTGACAGAATAACAGCGTCCCTTTGCTTCTGGCTTAAGGGACAAAAGCTGAGTCACCGACCTTTCCAACAGAACCTGTCTAATCCTAAACACTCTTTAAGTATTATGTGTTTTGTGTTGTGTTCTGTTGAATAAAAATCTTTTTATTTATTTATTTATTTTATTTAATTAGATGTTCAGTAGAATTTATGGCTACAGTCCTAAGAACATAATTTTTTTTTTTTGTTTATGTGCGCCATCGTAATGATAATAATGATATCGCCTATAAAATTAATAAAAATGGACACTTGTTATTATTTTCATATTTATTCAAATAAAACAGGCACCAAACATGTTTCGATTATTACGGTGACTGTTATTTGAACACTTGGTGCCTACGCGAAAACTAAAAAGTTCGTAAAGTTTTAGAATATGATTTTAGTTTAGAGGATACATGTATAATCGATGCAAAATCGATTTTTTGGACCCCGATTAATCGATTTAAAATCTAATCCCTACTCTGAGGTTGCCCTCATTATTATCTCCTCTATGCCCTATTATTGCCCTTATCAAATGAATAAGTCGAGTGTAAGCAACCCCTAACCCCACTAACATTTTGTAGTATCTGCCACTTAGCAAATATGAGTGGAATAAATAAACTGTTTGAACAGAATAAAAGGACAGACAAATTTTTAGGAAATAAAGATTATTAAAGTGCAGTGATATGCAATCATTAGCTTGTAGTTAAAGGTATAACACAAGCAATTAAAATAAGCCACACTTACAATGTATTGTACCCCAAACATTTATAAGACACAAGAGACATAGAAAAGGATAGAATAAAATATGCCTATAATCTATCTTCTATCTAATCTAATAAATATATAAAAGAAGAACCTGACTGACTGACTGACTGACATATCAACGCACAGCCCAAACCGTTGGGTCTAGAGATTCCAAATTTGGCAAGTAGGTTCCTTTAAAGGTCTAGGGGTGCACTAAGAAAGGATTTTTCAAAATTCACCCCTAAGAGGGTGAAACGGGGGTCCAAAATTTGTATGGGGAAACAAGAATAGTTATACTTTTTTTTTTTAAATATATAAAAGAAGAACCTGACTGACTGACTGACTGACATATCAACGCACAGCCCAAACCGTTGGGTCTAGAGATTCCAAATTTGGCAAGTAGGTTCCTTTAAAGGTCTAGGGGTGCACTAAGAAAGGATTTTTCAAAATTCACCCCCTAAGAGGGTGAAACGGGGGTCCAAAATTTGTATGGGGAAACAAGAATAGTTATACTTTTTTATTCGAAACTTACATCCTTCACTCTTATCAATAAAATAATAAATACGTGTTTCAGGTTTTTTCAGAATTCAACCCCTAAAAAGGGGAAATGGTGTAACAAGGTCTGAAAATCAACATGGGTATCGTTTGTATGGTTTATCGAGTCGCTGATCACGAAAACGACAACGATTTTAAAATACAACGTGGTGGACGTGAAATACCATCATCCCCTGGTGAGGTGCCATGGGGTTGAATTGTTGAAATGTGTAAATATAAATATGGGTGTCGTTTTTATGGTTTTTTGGGACGTTAATTTCGAAAATGGCATCGATTTTTCAATGTAATATAGTGGACATGAAAATACTTGAAAGTATGTGTGCCAGAGCAAATCGGCTGTAACAGACGGACAGACAGACAGCCACACAAGTGATCCTATTAGGGTTCCATTTTTTCCTTTTGAGATATCTATCGATCTATATATTAACAATCTATCTATCTATATATCTGTCCATCTATCTATCTATTTATTTATATCTATCTATATCCAAGCAAAATATCTTTGGAACGATATGTAGTACATCCCTAGGGGTTGGACCACGGGATGCCAAAAAAAGTTTTTTTTTTATGTCAAAGCTTTGACGGCCTGTATCTCCCAAACGGCTGGAGAAGACCCATGTTGATGGGTATCTAGGAAAAGGTCTCGACGAGATCTGTTTGCCGAAAGTGTCAAAAATTTACAGGCCCATATCTCCTGATGCTAGACCCATGTTCATGGTACTCTAAGAAAAAGGCTCGGCGAGGTCTAGATGACGGTAAAAAAAAATGAATGTTTGTATGAAAGTTCTTTATTATAAAGTTCGTCTGTTTCGAAGTTAGAATCTTTAAGTTTTTTGTTTAGACTGACAATTGAAAATACTTTATACGTGTTTCAGCGTTTGTGATAATTCCAACCCCGAAGGGGTGAAAAGGGGGATGAAGTTATCTTTTAAAAGTCCTTCATTTTCAAAGTAAAATTACTAAATTTGTTATTTAGGCTGCCTGTCTGTCCGTCCGTATAAACGGGAGACTCAGTAAGTGGTCAAGACCAAGGTTCAATGACCCTTTTAGCGAAAAACACAAAATAAAATTTGTGCCCTATACTAAATTAAGAACAACTCTCTGACTGGGAGTATAGGATATTAGTATTAGAAAGATTAGTTTGTATTAGTATAGGAAACCTATTGTTTTTGTTTTGTTTTTTCTCAAAAAGGGTCACTGACCACTTACCGAGTCTTCAGTATGTATTTTAGGCTATATAATTAGAAGTATTAAGAGTGTGTTTACTTTCGTAAGTACTATAAAAGGAATAGAAAATGAGTGTTTTGATGTCCATACAAATTTAAGGAATGAGTTAATGTTCTTTCGTCTTGCGGATGCACTCCTCTCATGTTATGTTAGGTACATCCACATCCAACTAAATTATAAATACGAAAGTTGGGATGGATGGATGTTTATTACTCTTTCACGCCGTAACTGATGAACCGATTAGGTTGAAACTTTGCACAAATGTTGTTTTAAACCTGGAATAGGACAAAGGCTATTTTATATCCGATAAATCAGTTTCCATAGGATGGCAATGGGGTGTCAAGTTCCTATAGAAAAGTGATGTACTGTTACTCCTTCACGCCGTACCTACTGAACCGATTAGGCTAAACTTTACACAAATGTGGTTCTAGACCTGGAATAGGACATAGTAGACCAATTTTTATCCCATTAATGAGTTCAGAGGCAATTGGGTGTCAAGTTCCTATAGAAAAGTGATGCACATCTTCACGCCGTACCTACCGAACTGATAGGGCTGAAACTGCTTTAAATGTAGTTCTAGACCTGAAATAGGACATATGCTGCTTTATATGAAATTCGTAACCAAAAAAAAAAATTTCGTTTGGAAACGCTGCATGGCTTTCGGTCTCGCCAAAGACCCTTTAGAACAAAAAATGGTGTCTTTCTGAAACGCAACGAAACTTAATAAGATGATTAAAATTAATTAGAAAACAAAAGATAGTGTCGACTGGAAATGCGGCTCGGCCTTCGATTAAATCGAATAAAATTTAACTAGGGGATTAAATCAGTTGTCAAAGACAGCCAAAGACACATTAGCAGAGGATTAATTCAGAGAACAAAAAATAGTATCGATCTGCAAAACGGCTCGGGCTTCGGCCTCGGCAAAGACGGAAACGTGTCTTCCCAACAAGCAAAATATTCATATAAGATTGAGCTTATTCAGCAAATACATTTTATAGAAGTCGTTTAAACGCGAATTATACAGAACATGTCATATAAAAACATACATTCTGTGTAAAAACTATCGGGAATTGTTCAATAAAACCAAAAAAGTAATTTATTCGCCAAAATTTATTTTGTCGCCTTCGAAATAGGCCCCTTCGCTTGCAATACAGCCACGCCAGCGCTTGACCCATTCCTCCATAAATTTTTTGTAAGCTGATTGGGGGATGGTCTTCAACTCCTTCAGCGAATTTTCTTTTATAGCTTCAATCGACTCGAAACGTCTTCCTCGAAGTGGTAACTTTAGCTTTGGGAACAGGAAAAAGTCAGACGGAGCCATATGAGGTGAGTACGGCACTTGGTCGATGACATTCGTCGAGTTTTTTTGGCTAAAAACTCTTGCACGATTATGGCTTTTTGCGATGGTGCATTATCATGGTGTAAAATCCACGAATTGTCGTTCCATAAATCTGGCCGTTTTCGGCGGATATTCTCACACAAACGCCTCATGACGCCTAAATAACATTCTTTATTCACCGTTTGTCCCTCTGGAAGAAATTCATAGTGCACTACTTCCTGGCAATCGAAGAAAACTATCAGCATAACCTTGATTTTCGAGCGGCTTTGACGCGGTTTTTTGGGTTTCGGTTCATTTTCGAGGCACCATTCTGAAGACCGTTGACTTGTTTGCATACCGTACTCATAAACCCATGTCTCGTCGCCAGTTATTATGCGGTTCATGAAGGTGGAGTCCGAAAAAGATCGGGAAATCATGTCTTCAGCAACCTGCTTTCGATGCTCTTTTTGGACAAAATTGAGCTCTTTTGGAACTAATCGTGCGGCGACGCGTTTCATGTCCAAAATGTCCGTCAGAATATTATGAACGGACCTAAAAGATACTTTTACCTCTAGAGCTAACTCTCTAAGACTCATACGACGATTTTCAAGCACCAGACTCTTTATTAGATTGGTGTTTTCATCATTCGCAGCGGTTGGGGGTCGACCAGAACGAGGCAAATCAGTTATCACTTGTCGGCCTTCTTTAAATACTTTATACCATGCATAAACCCGTGTTTTTGAGGTATACAAATCACCGCAAGTCTTCTGCAACATTTTTAGTGATTCGGCACAGGAAATCTCGTTTGATACGCAAAATTTAAGGCAAACTCTTTGTTCAACAAATGCTTCCATAGCAAAATCGCAGAACACTTAAAACAACGAGATACAAAAACAGCAGCTGTAATTACACTGAGTGACATAATGCACTCAAAGTTCGCGTGGTAACTCATTACAGTCCTACCAACTTACGAAAAAAAAAGTAGGTCGATATGTTTACCGCGCGTTCTGTAATTTATCAATTCCCGATACTTTTTACACAGAGTAGTATTATTCAGCATTTTAGTTGGTCAGCATTACGGTCATATAATGATGCTGAGTAAACGTTTACTCGGCGTCCTTTTATGACTAAAGTGCTATCTAAGAACTAGCTGAACGCGAATTATACAGAACATGTCATATAAAAACATATTATTCAGCATTTTAGTTGGTCAGCATTACGGTCATATAATGATGCTGAGTAAACGTTTACTCGGCGTCCCTTTATGACTAAAGTGCTGTATAAGAATTTGCTGATTAAGTCACCTCTATGTGTTGCTTATGTGACTATTTGTTCATGTAATAGCATCTTATGTGTCTTTCTTATGACGAGTTAGATGCAGTTGAGTAAAAGCAAAATCATTGCTATTACACTGCTATTTTGTTTTATATGTTGCATTTATACGATCATTACACGCCTACAATGTCATATGATTTACCGTTTAGACATATTTTATGGATTTGTTAGTGCAATTTGAGGTTAAAGATAATGGACTGGAATAAATGGAAAAACTTGAAAAAAAGCGGTGGATACAAGAGAAAAGTTAAAAGAAAGCATCACTCGTTAATGTGTAATACAAAAGTTATTTTAGAGCAAGGAACCTCTAGTGTGTGCAGTGAAGTGGCAAACTGCATTTCGGAAAGTGGTTCCGTAGATAAAATAGTTAACTCAGAAAAGAAAAGTGACATTATAGGACCAGAAAATCAGTATTTGGAAAATCAATTAAGTGATTTGGTAGAAAATGATTACGATCACGAATTTAGAAGTAACGAAGAAGTAATACAGTCAGATGAGAGCAGTACACCAGGAGAATAAGACTGAGGGGTGTTATATGATTGTGTGAGTGAGATGTGAAAAAACACATTCATATACTCCGAACAAGCCGAACGAAACTAATTTTTGGTTTCTATTCTCGCACATCTTTTCGCGCTGAATCAGGCGAATCACCGGAAAATTTCGAAAAGTATCCGATTCCAGAAGAATTCAAATGATTTCATCTTAAGCGGCTGAAGTGTTGTTACATAGATCTGCGGAATTTTGGCGTCGTCTACGGAAATATGAATAAAAAATCTACGGATTTTTATATTTATTCTAGATTTCATTTCATCATAAGTATTATAAAATTATAACCAAAGGTCCAAAATATAGGAACAAAAATTTGGCTTAATAAAAATTATATAACCTACTAATCATATATACCTACACAGGTAGTAAGTAATCTTTTATTCTTTTCTTAAATATCCTGATTGATGGTGAGGCAGAAACAGTTTGGAGCAGTGAAATCCACAATCTTGCTACGTGAACAATTATCGATGGAATTCTGCGTAATGTTTAGCCTAGTCCTACATGGATCTGGCAGCACTATCCGAATTAGTCGATTATTTCGGCATGGATAGGTGGGAGGGTGTGTGTGTGTGAGGCCACGAAAAACTTCGTTTCGTTCGGTTCGTACAAAAGAGCGTACTCAGTGGATACATAATTGAAACATTCTTTTTTTTTCACATTTTCATTTCAACATTTTGTTTTTTCACAAAATGTACATTCATCTAATGGATAATGATCATATATAGCAAAGATTCAACAGTTTCGGTATCACATAAAATCTGTGTTATGTAGCTTTTTTATATTTATGTCTGATCATCAAAATGCATCAATTGAAATATCATAAGCCATCCAATACATGTCTAAGCTAAATAAAATGAGTTATTTACCAAGGTACATCACCATACCACGATATACTTATTTTAAAGAAAAAATTTATTTTGGCTGCAATAACCATATTTTAGGGTTATAATTCTTTCCAGAAAACTTCTTTAGAAACTCAACGGAACCCTAAAATATAACCGGCATGTTACCATTGGGCTAAATTCGCTGCATAAGAAGCTACTATACGATATATTAGCAGTAAAAACGCCATATAGATGCATTTTGAGAAATTCACAAAGAGAAATTATTTAATTATATTAAAATAAACAATAATTAAAGGGGGGCATTAAATATTTATGACAAAACCTAGTATATTTCATCAGAAAACTGACATTCGCAATACTTTGTAAACCTATGCCAAATTTTACGAAACACCATTAAGTACAAGTTATAAATTATTATCATGGCTGCTAAATAAATGTATAAAAATGTAATATATGATGCAAAAAATATTATTAACAAATTCACAAGCGACGATTAACCTTCATTTTACTTTGAAATTATTCAGTTCTTTTGTATCCTAGTATGCTTTAATATTACAAAAATGCTATATAAGAGCCATATAAGTTGCAATTATAAAACAAATTAGTCGTAAAAAGTCACGTCGGTGATAATTATGTGATCAATTAGCAACATACGTTACACGTAAACGACTTTTATATGACTGAAACGCTGTGTAAAATGGGCCCAAATCGCGTTATATAAACACTTTTATTACACTTAAATGACTAATGTCAAATGCTAAAAAAGTTACGTTGCCGCGACCATTATATGACAAACTTTTGTTACTTGGGTTGGTCTTCGGCCTCGCCAAAAACACTTTACATAGGGATCAAATTAGAGATGATGAGAACCAAAAACACTTTAAATACTCCAAATCAAAGTCAGGTCAACTACTAAAACTAAAAATATTTACAGATTCGATAAGACTATACAAAAACTTAATCAACGCGGGCGAAGCCGCGGGCAAAAGCTAATAAATCATATTGCGATTATCGCAGTGAGCTAAGTGTAGTATACTCAAAATCACACACAACCATTCGTGTCGTGGGGTTATAATCCTAGGAAATAGATGTCCATGGTATTTTAGTTCTTTGGTCAATAACGGTTAAAATCGTTAAATTGGTTAATAGTTAATTCGCATAGAACAAAATTATGTTAAGGTGTGTTAATTCGAAAACCATTTCGAGTAAGCCGTATTTTCGAACTTGTGGTCTAAAAAACCTCATGATGGTGAATATTTTGACGAAATAGCAACTTCCACTAGCCTTCGTGTGACGTCATTTGAGAAATGGCTGTTTAGAAAAGTGTCCTTTGCTATCAAGATAATTTTTTTATAATTTGCTTCCGTCCGACTGATTTGATAGGTGGATGACAAATGAGTAGACAGACAGAGACAGACCACTTTTTCACAATCGGTACATAGGTATACTGTCTAAAATACTCGAGTGACGTCATATCGGACAATTCTTTAAAACACCATAAAAAAATAATGGTTAATTTATATACCAAACTAATTTATTTATTGTTTTTTTTTGTCGTATTTATTTATTAATTAAATGTAATGATAATGAAAACTTTATCCTAAAATGGCGTATATAAGTACTCTGAAAAAAATAAATAAAAACAAAATCTTTCAGAAATGAAGCCATGGGATTTGGATAAAATTATTAATACAGGTTTAAATTTTGCAAATATGTAACTTTTAATTACAAATTTTATATAAAAATACATTTAAAATTCATTAGTTATTTATATTATTAAATATTTTATTCGTTAAATTATGTATCACTTATCACTATATAATAAAGGGGTCGTAATAAAAGCTCCGAAAACTAACATAAAAATGAGGATATTCAATTTATAAATATTACTGCTTTAAATACTAATCTACCGAAAACTTCTGTTCTGATAAATACCTATAAGAAAACTACCGAAAACTACTGTCAGCTATTTTAAAGATACATAGTAGGCCTACAGGTTTTGATATTACCTATTGATTCCCTTTTTGTAACGGCAGTCATGTTTTTAAATATTTAATTTTATTTCTTACCTTTTAGTGACAACTACTTTCCTTATTCTTGGTTTTAAGGGTTCCGTACCCAAAGGGTAACCAACGGGACCCTATTACATACTAAGACCTGCTATCCGTCTGTCCGTCTATCACCAGGCTGTATCTCATGAACTGTGATAGTTAGACAGTTAAAATTTTGACAGATGATGTATTTCTGTTGCCCCTATAACAACAAATACTAAAAAACAGATTATTAAATATTTATTCTAATATTTAAGGAGGCTCCCATACAACAAACGTGATTTTTTTGCCGTTTTTATAGATAATGGCACGGAACCCTTCGTGCGCGAGTCCGACTCGCACTTGGCCGGTTTATGTGATCCGTTGAGACGTCGATCATCAAAATCCATCAGTCGACGAGTGAGCCCTGAATGGTTGTGCTTCTAGACCTGCAGCTATGTTTATCGATAGGTAACTTGCCACTTGCCTTTGCCTACGCCACAGTATATACTGTGCCTACGCTGCCTGTGTATACAGATTTGCTCAGTCAGTGGTATACGGCGAGGGGTCCGCTTACATGTATCCTCTAAGCCAGCGTTTCTTAAGCTGTGGTCCGCGGACCCTTGGGGGTCCCCGAGCATATGTATGGGGGTCCGCAGCCTAATCTATGGATCATTTTAACAATCATAAATAAATGCCACTAAAAATCTTGTCATTAACGTATTTTATATGAAAAAGTATATTTTTTTTTATAATTTGTAGAACTAAAATAAGTGGTCCGAAATTTAGTGCTGCTTTTTTATTAATGGGGTCCTTAAAATTGTGCTTGATTTCCTAAGGGGTCCGTGGACAAAAAAGGTTAACAAACGCTGCTCTAAGCCATAAGTTAAACATACAGCTAACTTTTCAGAAGACAAAAATGACTTCTTCCTGTAAAAAAATCGGTCAATTGCGGGTCAGATTCGCGTACCTAGGGTTCCGTGTTGTGGATGATAAATTTAATTTTGTAATTTTTTTTTCGTGAATTTCTCGACCGTTTTATTTTTACTGTAATCTTTACGTAAACACATATTACCATGATTTTTTTCATATTTTTTGGTCCACCAGTTTTGGAGATAAGGGGGGACATACATATTTTTGTGGTTTTTTAAAGATTTCTCGAAACCAGTGCCAATAAGTATAGTAAAAGTATATATTTTTACAATCAGCTTTTTAATACCTACAATTTGATCTCCATATTGTATTTTATAATTTTTTTTTTAATTTATTTTACTTATTTTTTGTATTTCTCATTAGTGCTGACTTTTTTTTAATCGCTATAGTTTTCCTGTAATTGGCCAGTTATGATCTATAATTGTCATTTTTTTCATATTCTTCGGTCTACCAGTTTCGGAGATAAGGAGGGGGGGACATACATATTTTTGGGGTTTTTTAATTTCTCAAAACTGTGGTTTTTCAAAGATTTCTCGAAACCAGTGCAAGTGAATATAATTAAGACATACATATATTTTTACAATCAGCTCTTTAATATCTACAATTTAGGATAATATTTTTCTCTTGTTTTGGAAATATTTTGAACAATTTCAAACTATTGAAATTTTTTTACACCCTGTTATGTGGGCAAATTATTGCTATTTTTGTGCCAAATTTCAAGTCTTTAACGATGCTAAAGTTATGAGGCTGTGACATACGGACGGACGGACAACGGAGTCTCACCATAAAGGTTCCCTTTGTACCTTTTAGATACTACGGAACCCTAAAAACTATTCGAACCTGATGAATTTGGTGGATTTCTGTTGTAGTTTTATTTATACTTGCACTCTTGCAGTAATTTCATTGATAAATTATATTCTTTAAACGAATAGATGTAGAAGCAGTAAAACAAAATCGTTTCTACAGCTAGATTCATACCTGCAAAGTTATTTTTCACTTCTCATACTCGTAAAGTTCGTGTTTATGCTTGCTATAAGCGGACTAAAACTACGTTTTATGCTCTAGTGCATAAAAGTGTTTACTTCTTCTAAGAACGTACATACAGCCAGTACAACATCATAGACAAACTTTTTAAAACTCAATAATGGTGGAAGAAATTAAAAAAAAAAATACTTTGGCGGGAAAGAGCTGTTGTTTTTTCTCAATAGGTACATATATTAAGTTGTTTATTTAAATTTGCATTAAATATTACCTACTGAATGTTAAATATGTCATTTACTAGCAATATCACTGTTTCATTTCCTCGCAATCGATGTGAAAAGCAGAGTGTATAACTCTGCCATGAAATCCATTTTATCCTAGACTCAATATATGCCCTTGAACGTCTCGGATAAAATGGATTGTTTTATGACCTTGTACAATCTACTATTTATCTGCACTTGTAAAAATTCGTCTTTTCATTTTGAAGATTTTTGCCAAATTTTAAATAAAATGGGTTATTAGTATTGTACTGAGGAAAAACTACAATTTTCAGGTTTTCTTTTTTAACACCGTAGTGACCCTGGTCAACATACAGGCTATAAGGGGTATTGATAGAAGAACTGCCAAGCCGAAAACGCGGGCGAAAGGCTAGTTACATATAAATATATACGGACACAAAGTATTTCAAAAATTATTTATTATATTGTTTAAAAATTTATTTTACATTTACACTTAACAAAACTGTAAAAATTCAGATCTTTTCGAGATCTTTAGTTAATGTCTGATTTTTATATTCTCTTTAATTCCTCGTCTTTTACCACTTCATACTTTACCAACTTCGAGTACTTTTTCAACAAACGTTTCCAATAACATTTCACTTCTTTATCGGTCAAATTATCCCAAATATGTTGAAAACCTCTATCTGCTATTTCTTTCGCCAAATCATCGTGCTTTTTGAAGAATTCGATGATATCTTGCAGTTGATCTTTAGTAGCCGTTGGACTCACAGGAATATAATGTACCCACGGTTTTAATGAAGGGTAGAAAAATTCTAGCCATTCATCTCCAACGTGGAAGACCAAGGATTTGCACAGGAATAAAAATTTGAACCGGAAGCTGGCCGCAACACCTCGGTAGTTGAACAAGTATTTGTACTTGCAATGGTCTTCGAATGACACTTCTGATGCTGGTGGTGCGTAAAGTGTATCCTGAATAGAAAGAAACATGCCATTTATAAAATAAATCAATATTTTAAAACTTATTTGTTTTTCATTAGATCTTATTATACAAGGTGTAACAGAAAGGTGTAACCATATTTGAAGAGCTTATTCAGTCAATGGTATAGAATATGTTTTTGAGAGATATATAGATGAGCTTTAAAAATAATGGTTCCCACTTTAAGAGGCGTAGCTTTATAATTAATACTTTACACAATTTTTTATTTTATTTTATTAATACATACTTACATATATTAATACAGGTATACAACGTGTAACAGAAAGGTGTAACCATATTTGAAGAGCTTATTCAGTGAATGGTATAGAACAACTTTTACTATGGAACAAACCCTGAAATCTCAAAAAAAAATCTGCCCTTCCATACATTTCAGCCGAGCGGCATGAATTTTTCTATGAAAAAGTTATTTTTTTTTCGAGATACAGGGTTTGTTCCATAGTAAAAGTTGTTCTATACCATTGACTGAATAAGCTCTTCAAATATGGTTACACGTTGTATATGAAAACACTTAAACATTATTTTCCAAATACATTTCGACTTTATTTAAGTCTGCATCAGTGGAATAGTTATAAAATATTATTACATAAAGAAATAATTGACATTTAAATACTAGGTTCATGTCGCAACGTAAAACTGTATTTTGTGCAACTGTAACATAATGTGAGACATTGAGACACGAGATTACCTATCAAACTGCCGAAATTTTGTTACAGACTCATAAGTCATAATTTCTGTAATTCAATAGCTATTTCTATTGTTTGCTTTTTGTTTGAAATTTAATTTCAAGGTTTTACATCTACGTATTAAATTTAATATCTATCGTCAATTTAATAACTAAAATTTCATTTTCAAAAACAGTTCGTCCTAAATGCCATCCGTTTCCATGATAAGATTCATAATCATTTTTTACAGCACACATTTTACATAGATTAAATTAATGTTCCTGTTAGCTTAATGTTGTCTCATTTATACACAAAATAAATAACAGAATTTGGATTTGTCATTCCTAAAAATAAAATGCTGTTTTAAAAATTGAGTTTCGCACGAGTGTCTCAATGTCTAATTATGTTCTTTTGCACAAAATACTTTATCTACGACCATTAAAAACATCTTTATTTATAATATTTTCAACTAACAATTTCAAGAAAAATGAGGTGAAAACACTCGTTGATAAACCCCGGGTGCGTGGCTTAAGAAATAAGGTCGGTACTTATTTCTCGTCTATGTTGATTGGCTCTCTAGCGGTGTTATAATAAATTGGGCCAATCGCAGCACAGAATCGCGGTATTATGATGTAATATTATAACATCGGATAAACAATGTAGGTACTTGTAAAACTACTTTTGACGTTGCAACTACCTTATCGCAGTACGGGAGTAGATAAAATAATTGTGAGGTAACTGTTGTGACATTAATTACATTGTTCCGCTTTATATCTTCATTTAGGTAACAATCTTAGTAAAGTTTCACAGCTTTAGATGTTATTTTTCTGTGATTCGTTTCGATGTAAAAGGTTAAACAATATTAGTTGGCGAAACTCAAAACATAGGTAGTACTAGTCTATATGAACAACTGTTGGTATGGGAGCTAAGCGAAATTCGTAACTTTTTTTCTCTTCCTCCCATACAAATTGCCCCGATCAGCTGACTGGTCCAGTACGGAAAGGTGAAAACAAATTTTAAGAATTTTGCACAATCCTCATAGCAAAAGTTGTTGATATGGACATGTTCTACATATATTTCAAACGCCAATTAATTTAATTTAACCTTATACCTATGTATATTGCACAAGATGTGATAGACTGAATGTATCGAAACTCACAAACCTTATCTGACCTCCAAGCTTGATTTTTTGTATACTGTGCATCCACAAGGTCAGGATTAGACCTTGATAATAAAATCAGAGCATCTCTTTCTTCACTAGTTCTTGAACCTCTGAAAAATGCTATAACTTTCTTCTTCTCCCATGGCCATCTAGGAAAAAAATAGATCAATTGAAATAAGTTACTTTTTTTCATTGTGTTATACAACGTGTAACAGAAAGGTGTAACCATATTTAAAGAGCTTATTCAGTCGATGATATAGAACAACTTTTACTATGGAGCCAACCCTGAAATTTTAAAAAAAAATCTAACCTTCCATACATTTCGGCCGAGCAGCATTGCATTTTTCTATGAAACAGTAAATTTTTTTTTTCGAGATACAGGGTTTGTTCCATAGTAAAAGTTGTTCTATATCATTGACTAAACAAACTCTTCAAATATGGTTACACCTTTCTGTTACACTCTGTATAACCAACTGTGTTTTAATATTGCCCAATGATAATTTATGATAATAAATTAAGTCCATAATGTTAAAATATAAATACTGGTTACTTTTCAAATAAAAATAAAAATGTTACTTATAGCAAGAAGCCTCGTCATGGGGAATGAAATTCATGTTACGGCCAATTATACCAAGAAGAATGTAGCTCGTATTTATTTAACGATAATTTAATTAAATTCAATGTATAGTTTAAGTTTATGTTAAAAAAAAAGACATGATCTTGCCAAGCTTCTTGCCCGTTCTTCTTAGCAAGACTAATCGAATGGGCGGAGGTAGGCATGTATTTATATATGTAACCTATTACTATGTAGTATATAGGATGGGATTTGGTCGGCCGCCTGGATTCGTGCTGGGGGCTCGGTTGGTGATCATTGAACCTTGTTCCTGGTCCCTGGCCGGGTCTCCGGTATGGGTTCGGGCGGTTGATTGGATTTCACCTTGTACAATAATATTTTACCTATAATTTTAATCGTATATATATTGCTACATAAATTAAATAAACATTTAATCTAAGTAGTTCATGTACATTTATTATTTTATTACATATATTTTTATAAGATTAAAATTTGACTTGTGAAACGTGTATTATATATACCTACTTTGCAAAATAAACTTTTTGAATTTTGAATTTTAAACAATATTACATATAAAGGTCCTACAATAATAAGTGAAAATAATTGTAGGGTAGATTATGTATCGTTGACTGAGCACATTGTAGAAGAAATAAAACGTTTTGATTGAATTTATTTTTCAGTTTCCAGTACAAAGTGGTTCAGTCAGTTGATTCGACTTCTATAGAAAAGTGAAAAAAAGTACGCGAAAATAAAATAATTTTCTTTGGTATGATTTCACCATAGAAAAAATTAATATTCGATTATAATTAATCTTAGATATAATTATTACTGGTTTGTTGTAATTAAAGATAATGTAGGTGCCTTTAAATATATATATATATATATGCTATTGTAAATAGCCGAAATCAGTTAGAATCCGTTTTTACTAGTAAATACGCGAAGTATCTAAGAGCATCGGAAACAATGCGTGTTTACTAGTAAGAACCCGTTCTTACTAAAGAAGTTAGGTAAATGCCGAAATAAATGATTGCATCGGCCTTTTACTGCCCTTTTCAGTTAAAACCCCTTCTTATATCAGTAATTATCCGAACTGAAAAGAGGCTTCGTATTGTATAAGGTCTTTCAATTTAAATTGAAAGTAATTTAGGAGGTGATTCAGTATCGTTAATACATCACATTCCACTGCAAAGTACTTTTTTTTGCGCGAACTTTTTCTTCACTTGTCCATACAAACTGAGTCAGCTGATCGGACCACTTTGTACTGAGAAGTGAAAAAAGTTCGCTCAAAAAAAATATTAACGATACTGAATCTCCTCCTAAATTACTTTCAATTTAAATTGAAAGACAGGTTCTACGCGAGGTTTCTCAAAATGTAATTGCATGCTCGGGCTGGGGCATATACAGGGTTCGGCGTTCTCACTTTTTATGGTAGCAAATGTTACAATTTCTGAACAAAATAAATAACACTTGCTATTCGATAAGATGCAGTAAGTGTTGATGAGAAAACTGCAGTAAAATTTTATAGTTCAGAAAAAAAAAGCAATTCTCTCACCTTGACAGCTCGCGGGCGACTGAGGGCCGCGACCGTGAATATAAGAGCGTTTTTCTTGAAATTACAGCTTTTTTCTGAACATTTACTACCTTCAAAAGTGAGAACGCTGAACGCCGGGCCGACCCTTAACAATTCTTGCAAATGCAAAAAAAAACAACATTCTATGCAAATGTGGACCTGGATATAACTATGTTTTTTTACGTTGTTTTAATTGTACCTTGCGTGATGAACAAATGGCGTCTGAAAGTCTGAAGAACTAACTATGTCAAAATCTAACTTAACACTGGCAAAAAGTGGCGGTTAAAATAGCAGCCGTCGCCAAGAAACAAAAAAAAAGTGGGTGTAACTGGTGCATATTTAGATGACTTATATTACTAGGTAAGTATTCATTTTTTAATTTAATTTATTTTATCTTTAGCAACTGTCTCCATAGTGATTTAGTTAATGATAGCTAATGTAAGTAGCTAACTGTAACTAGAAACTAAATATACGCCTTTTTAATTTTCAGCAACTGCCTCATTATATGATACATAAGATATAATTATCAATATTAAGGCATTTCTTTTAAATAATAAACATTTTTAGTTAAACATTGGATATTTACTGATATGTAAAAACCCGATATAATCATTTTATTCGGCATTTATCTAACAGTCTTAGTAAGAACGGGTTCTTGGTAGTAAATCAAATCAAAATCAAATATATTTATTTCAGACGATATTTGTCCATATTTACACAAACAACACAGTACATTAAAACAAGTACAAGACAGTAATAAAAAGATTAGTACGCATAGTGCGATCTAATGTATGGTGGTTTCAAAATGTTGGCATTGTGCTACCGATTACTTGAAAATACTGAAAGCGCGAAAGTAGGCATCGTGCTACGAAATCATTAATTATTATTGAATATAAGAATTATTTTAAATTTTAAATTGGAGCGCCTAAACCTGCAGCTCAGGACGTATGTCGGGTACACCCAATGTCCCATCAATGGACAGTCCTCTCTATTTTCGAGAGTGTTTAGGATGCTGTTAAGACTGCAACTGACCTTATTTCTTAGCGAGGCTATGCGTTTACGAACGAGAACATGAAAATCATCAGTTCTGGCCTCCGCAAACATGCCCGACGCGCTACAAAATCTAGGCAGTCTCAACATCACATTGAACGCATTATTATATTGCACACGCAGAGCGTTGAAGGCCCTCTGCGTTATTTGACCCACAGGCTGCCTGTGTAAAGTGACTGACAGTATGCTTTACACAGCGTTATTTTGACTGGTTTCGTACACCTTGCAAACCTAAGGGCCACCACCAACGCCCTGCGCTCTCTCTCTCTCTCAACGTCATCGTTGAGATCCTCGGTAACCCAGTGACCCAGGTACTTATTACTCTTTGAAGAGGAGAATCATCAAGTGTGATGGACGGAAACGTTTAATGTCAAAATTTTGGATACTTCTCGTTTGATTTTCAAAAAGTTATTGATGTCATTATACTGATTAGGTAACGTAGTTTCGATATCACTTTATTTTTTTTTATATCTGTAATAGTTACGGAATAATCGCCTGGTCACACTTAACGATTACACTCTGTATACCAGGCAAGACGGGTTATTATAAATTAATTACATTTTTTGAGACTACATACTTCTCAGCGGCAGTGGAAATTGACTTTCTGTGCTTGTCCCATCGACCAATGCCGGTGGGATATAGAGAGATGGCTGGTCCACCTTCCCAGAAGCTCCATGCAGGGAACATGATGTCATAGAAGTCTTTTGTCTATAAAGAAAACTCTTTTTCAGTCAACATAATATTTTTTTTTTACAATACTGGCTTTTGCCCGCGGCTTCGCCCGCGTTGTTTTGTGAAGACAATAGAATCTGTCAAAAAAGCCTATGTCCTATTCCAGGTTTAGAACTACATTTGTGCAAAGTTTCAGCCCAATCGGTTCAGTAGATACGGCGTGAAGGAGTAACATTTCATCACTTTTTTATAGGAACTTGACACCCCATGGGAACTGGTTTATGGGATAAAATGTAGCTTATGTCCTATTCCAAGTCTAGAACTACATTTGTGCAAAGTTTCAGCCCAATCGGTTCAGTAGTTACGGCGTAAAGGAGTAAAAACACACACGTCTATCCATCCAAACTTTCGCATTTATAATATGAGTGGGATGGGATAATAAATGAGGTTTTATATACCTACTTTTTTTATAACACAGTTTATCTCTATCTGTATGTCCAACAAAATCTACAATGACTATTGTGGTACTTTCTGAAGTCTATAAGGGGATGTAATCCCATTCCATCCCACTAATATTATAAATGCGAAAGTTTGGATGGATGTATGTTTGTTACTCCTTCACGCCGTAACTACTGAACTGATTGGGCAGAAACTTTGTACAAATGTAGTTCTAGACCTGGAATAGGACATAGGCTACTTTTTATCCCATAAATCAGTTCTCATGGGACGGCAATGGGGTGTCAAGTTTCTATAGAAAAGTGATGTTAAAAATGGGTAATAGCCGTGAGATTCGTAAGAACAGTACGGCAGCCAAAAGTTTGTTGCTCGATTAGCACCACCCGGGGGTCACGTGTAGGGCTTCTAGGGGTAAACTCCTACGGACGTGAGCAACGATCAACACCCCAAGGCAAGTGTGGCTACATGAGGCATAAGTGGGGCTGGAGTGAGACTGCTGCCTGCCCTTGTGGGTGTCCTGAACAAACAGCGAGACACATAATATCCGACTGTCCACTGTGTTCTTATAATGGCCCTATGGAGGACTTCAAAACTCTGACTCCAGCAGTGGTCGAATACCTGCAAAGACTCGACAATTCATTGATTTAAATAAATGTTTATTATGTGTAATAAAAATAAATTTTAATATCTGCCATACGATAAATAATAATAGAAGAGTGATGTGTCATTTCTTCAGACATATATAATGAACCGATTAGGCTGAAACTTTGCACAAATGCAGTCTACATAGGCAAATTTTTATCCCATAAATCAGTTCTCATGTTATAGCAATGAAATGTCAAGTTTCTATAGAAAAGTTAAGTGTTAGGTACTCCTTCACACCATATCAGTACACCTACTGAAGCGGTTGGACTGTAACTTTGCAACAGTAAAGTTCTAGACATAGGCTACTTTTTATCTTATAAATATCAGTGCCTATGGGATGGCAATGGAGTTTCAAGTTTTTTTAGAAAAGTGATGTACAAAATGTACATTTTACGTATACACAGGCTGTCAGGCACCAACAATGCGTTCCACCCGCTTTTTACACGCAAAAGATACTTTACCTTGGGAAATACATAAATATAAAATTAATGGTCCGAAAAATATTGACAGATTCTAATTTGGATTTAATAGACTGTTGTAGCTAGTATTTTCCTTATTAAATTAAACAAGTTATTAAAATGTATGACCTTACTAAAAGAGAAGACAGGAGCCCTTGGATGTTTCCAAGCTCTATTGACTTGAGGCCAGTCCCTGGTGTTCAGGATCAGCTCCAAGTCTGACGAGTCAGGAGCCAACTCTGTCAAGTAGTGTTCCACTCCTGTACATCTCGTTGGAAAGTAGCAATCTCTCTCACGGTATAGCTTGCCATCTATTATCTACAAAATTTTAATTAAATATAATATGTTGACTTAACATAGGTGGCACCGATAACCCTCTATGAAGAGGGTGACTTCTAGAGGATGAGACAGTGGAACATGTGCAGTACCAGTTTATGTATCAGAATGCTGAAGCTTTTCGGCTCTACTTTAAGGAGCTGTCCTGGCTGGGCTGACTGACCGGGGGGAAGTGGACAATATTCACGATTGCTGAGAGTTGGTGTTCCCTGGCGTGCATTTAACTTTTTTCCGGAAAAGCAACCAGAAGGTCAAGTTAGACAATTTAAAAAAATATGAAAAAAATGAAAAAATTTCATATATTTTTTATTGTCAACCTTGACCTACTGATTGCTTTGCTGGAAAAAAGTTCTATGCACTCCACTGCTGAGAATTAGTGCAGGACTCATCACCCTCGCTAATTTAGAACACATTTAATTCCGCTTATGTCATGTCATAAACCAAAGCACTGTATTGATGAAAAATAATTTCCGAGGAATTTGGTATCCTGTAAATCCTTGTGATGCATGCTATGATCTACAACAAAATAGAGAAGGTGATCATAATCAAGTCTTTCAGCAATTTTGGGGGAATATAGAAAATTTACCTGATATTTTGTACCCTTAGACCGAGCAAGGGAAAACTCATCCTTAGTTATTCCATCTTTAAAAGGCAACAAGTCCAAATCCATAACATCATTGTAGCAACTACAATTTGCTTTTTTACAAGGAATGTATTCATCTAAAGCTATGTTTATCCTCGCATTTATATCAAAAATCTGCTCATTTATTTCTGTAACCAAGTGAAGAGGTTAGGTTAACAAGACAACTTTTAAGATTACCAAAATATTTTTAATTATTAATACCTTTACTGTAACGGTTTTTATTCTTCTGGGAACAGTTTACATCAGAATTCGAGCATGAGTCTAAGGTTGCAGTTGTGTGTACAAAAATGCACAGTGTAATAAATCCTAAGCATAGGATGTTACGTTTACTTGCAGGCGACACTACCATTTTAACATCCTTGCTTTATTTTAAATCAAATTTATTTACAATTTAACCAAACACGGTGTAAAAATTAGTTAACAACAAATCATCATAGAAATACTTAACACAAACAAACAACACAACAAAAAAAAATAATCAAATTTCAAAATACCGATTTCTAATTCAAACAACACTAAACTTTATTTGGCATAAGTAAAAGGTCGAATTTTTCAAACCCAGAACCAGTGAGTGAATATAATTTAATTTGTCTTTGATTCTTGGTTGTTTGATTCTGCGACGGCGAACAAACCCTGCGGTCCGTAATAGAATTACATAGATAAAAGCTATGAATGAATTAAAGTGTGAGCGATGACTGGTCCGTAATTTGTGAGCTAGCAAACGATGTGAAAGATAGCTTATGATTCGGACCGCATTAAAAAAGATACATCTTAACCATAACCTCTTATCACAGAATACAATACGATTATTTGATTTTATTTCGTCAAAGTGCCGTGATTCGTGATGGAACAAGAAGAGTTTGTAGCACTGTTCTTTAACGTAGACTCAGATAGCGACGAAAAAATATATATACATATAAATTCTTCCTTTTCGACGAAAAGTTCCACACGACTTTTTATTTGTTTCTCTCATGGCCGAATAAAACATATACTATGGTTTGTCTGATCTGAACTGCTGAAATAATGGAGCGAAAACAATTTTTGACATTCCATTCCGTTCAACGCTCACATCGCCTCACCTCCGTCGCATGAGCCATGAAAGTCATACGAATGAATGAACGCATTTGCTTCACTCATGGATTATTAGCCATTCACCTCATTCATTCGTAATCGATTTTAGCGAAATAATTCTATTTCGGAACGCGGGGTAAATTGACAGATAGAGTGTTGCCAGATAAAGAAAAATTAAAATAGGTACCTACGTGGTTAAAATAATACTTTACTCTCGATCTGTAACACAGACATTATGGTTTCAAATTTTGAGCTACCATATTTGGTCTGCTTCCCTTTATACGTCTGTGATCTGTAGTAGTGCAAAGTGTGAACTTGCAATCGATTCGAAAATAGTTTAGTAATTCTCTAATGGTCTATGCTGCGTTCCTAAGCACCGCGCCGCCAGGGTAAATGTACAGTTTACTTCGTAAAATTTACGCGGCAAGAGATATTTTTTTGTAAATATATAATTATTTATTATTTACCGCAATAAAATGGCTTTACAGTCATTCCGATTAATTTTATAACCCAGACACCAAAAATTGGCGCGTTATGTTATGACAAATGTCAAAGTGAAAATTTTGTGAATTTTACATTTTTGACAAGAACTCTTCCCGGGCGCTTAGGAACGCAACCCTAGTTTTAAGGAATACTAAAGCCGATTCTGAAGGCTTTAATTTTAGTTTTACAGCTGTCAAAACTTAAATTTTAAAGTTATTTAGCTTCTGTTTTTAACACTTATGAACTACTTTGCAATGACAGCACTAAATCTAAAATTAAAGCCTTCAAAATCGGCTTTAGTACATATGTACCTATATAATACTTACTACTTATGTACACAGGGGCCATGCACAGGCTGAAATTTTAACTACTTAAGAACCCGCTCCGAATCGTACTTCATACATATTTAATAGTAGATTATTAACCAAGGGCTGTATGACATCAATTGCATACGAGGTTTTTGGCGCCTGAGCGAAGCGAAGGCGCTAATTAACCCGAGTATGCAATTGATGCTTACGCCCGAGATAAATACTCTGCTTTACATATCGATTGTGAGGTAAGTAAACAACAAGACAGCAGGTTTCAATGAACATTTATTAAGAAGAAAAAAATGTGTATTTAATTAAAATTAATAGTAAAATTATTACAATTTGTAAGAGATATGGTCACGTACTTTTTAGGAATATTTATAGTTTGAGTATGAGTTTGTGATGATAAGACTTGAGTTTGAGTGACTTGAGGTTCTTGCATCGTAAATGGCGGCAGTTGACTGGTACTATTTTCTTCATTAAAAAATGGCTCAGATGATGTGCTTTGACGTGGTGATTTCAAGTTTATATTTTCTGTTATTTTAGAAGTAATTTTGCTTTTGTTTGCCACCGAATCTTCGATATAACCTTCGGCCACTTTGCTGGACTTCCAGCCGCCGTGCCTTTTTAACAGAGTGAGGTCGGCTCCCGAATCAGCCAATAGAGTCGCTGATGTTCTGCGAAAGCAATGCCCGGTGTATAACTCTACGTTACTCAGTTTTAAATATGTGGCTATTTGCTTTGGCATGCCTGTAAATTTGTTTTTTCCTATTACTTGTCTGTGGCATTTTCCTTTACTGTAATTAAGAAAAAAACGATTTGTATCCACGTTTTCAGGCCGAAAAGCTTGATATTTTTCAACATAATTTGCAAATTCTTCATGCACAACAAATGACCGGTCAATTTTAGTTTTCGTGTTAGGCAGTTTTATGAGTAGTAATTTGTTATGTTTTTCTACATTTTCTATTGTCAAGTTTGTCAATTCCACGGTTCTGCAGGCTCCCGATATCCCAAAAATTAGAACAACCTGTAAAAAAGACATAAGTTGTATTAAAGGCACCAAATTCGCATAGTACTTTTGTGAAATATTTTGGTAACTTATTAAAAAGGGCAAGTAAATACGTAGGTACCTTTATTGCTAAATAAATTTCATCCGGAGCTTCATTTAAGAATTTCTGTACTTCTTCTGCAGTAAATACCTTCGATTTCTTGCTTTTAAAGCCGTCAGACTGCCTTTTCAAGAAAGCAGTAAGTTTAGAAAAATCTTTCAAATTCACGTCATGTTTTGTCATCATTGTAGATTTTAGCATGGAATAAAAGCACCATAAACTGGAAGGTTGTAGCCTCTTAGATAATTCATCAAAATATGATATAAAAACACTTTCAGAAAGAATGCCTTTACATATCTTTCTTTCGAGTTCGGCGGTAATATATTTTCGACAACTGTTTTTGCCCTTTCTTTAATAAAATCGGGCGTTAGATCTATGTCTTCGTCACTAGACATGTTTAAAACTTTTGAAAAAGAACTCAAACAAGAAAATTAATTACTTTCGCGATGCTTTCGCGCCTACTAGTAGACTGCCTTTTTTTTTCACGCACGCAAGCGCGTTAAATCTTGCTGGCCAGTTTGATTTTTAAATCGATTCCATCTAACATACGATGTGGAAACAAATAGTTCCATATTTAAAATAAAATCTTTATAAAATAAATTGTCTAGATTCCGATTCGAGTAATTAACCTCTAGTATGTGTAAACACAGATCTGTGATTCCCTCGAATATGTTTAAACACAGATCTGTGATTCATGCGAGTATGTGTAAACACAGAGCTGTGCAAAGAATATATCGCTCGACTTTATGCGATTTTAGGTTTTAATAGTATTAAAATATAGTTTAAAATGGTTTTTAAGAGTAAAGAATGATATACAAAGAGACTGAACGAACCATAAACATTCGATCAATCGACCGTTATTCGCGTCATATTCTAGTTTGAAATGACCAGTGGCCGCAAAATGTCGGATTTGTGAGTGATCATGCAATATTGAAAGTGTATTTATTCAATGTTTTTCCTTCTGTAAGTATACTTTCTTGATAAAAACAGTTAGTTTATATGCTAATTCACAGGGGATTATAATCAAACTCCATAAAATTGCCAAATTATGATCAAAATATGTACATTTCCTACACTAGGTACAAATTCAGTGAAGTGGTTTATTCAACCGTCTGTACAATATACCTTCGGTACTAAAGTATGCTCTAGTCTGCTCTACATTATTCATTAGTTATCTGGCAAACAAATTCAATCGCTAAGTATATAGTCTCCTATACAAATATATTGTTATTTTCAACAATTAGTCTAAACTTTCGCGCGCGCTCTAACCGCGCCGAACCTGTACACATATTCGTTGCGGCAAAAGCAAACCTTCCCACACGGAGCGGGGCGTCTTGCGTTCCCTGTCCACATACTAGAGGTTAATCGATACCGAGAAAAAAAATATTAACTTTTTAAAAATATTCTTCGTGCAGTATGAGTATGACAGTTCTTTTTTCAAATTCCAAAACCTATGCTGTAATGATAGTCATACACCCCGGCATTCAGGGGTGTAAGGGTGTACTTACAGAGCAAGAGATATGTAAAAACCATAATAACTCGCGAAAGTAGAACAATTCCATCAAATAAATTTTAGGCTTTCATTTAGTTAGACGGTCAATATGATCTCATTAAAAAAAAATTATGTGGTGTATGTCCCTGATTTTTTCACAAACATCGCGTTAAAGACCAGAAAAATATTTAAAATAATGGGTTTTCGCCCTAAAATCGAGTACTTTTACAAGGCTTCGTTAAGTGACTTATGAACATTTAACAAGCAAAGTAAGCATATACACTACTTGGAAATATCATCAATAATCAATATTCTAATTAAAACACAATAAAAAATAATAAGTAATCGAGGCACAATTAAGGTATTCGGAAATAATAATTTTATTATTTTAAACGCAACGGGTGAGACTCGCTCAGCACAGTTCGAACGGCGGCGTGAGGGAAAGCATGAGGCGCTTGTTTACACAAGCCAGCCAAATATGCGCTTTATTGTCGCGATACGTCTCGGTTCGCATCGGAGTAGGCGTCGTCCTGCACCCGGTTCTTAATAAAAAGGTTTGGCGCCGTCCATATATTCCGTAATTCGAAATTAGGGGGGGGGAGTCTGGTCTGCGGATGACGGTAATATCATGAGCATAGATGGCAATATATTAATTTTGTAATAAGTAGGTACAGACTAACGAAAATTACATCAGTTTTTGTGAAAGGGTGGGGTCATTGGATAATGACGATAGAATTATTGTAGGGGGGGATCGAAAATCGGCAAAAATTTATGTCGACATAGACATTTAAAGGTCTTGAAATGTCCAGAAAAAAATATCTGAATCAACAAGACAGTATAATTTGCTGAATATTAACAACAGCTTGGAACACGCTTGCTAGTTAGTTGAATAGAGTGAAATTGCCTATTTAGCTAAATTCTAAGCTCTCTAGCGAACAAATCTCTGTACGGTACACTAGTTTAAAAATAAAACTAATATTTAGAAGCAATATTTTATTATAAAAATAGGTGTTCTTAAATGGATAGGATTGAATAATTAAATTACATTCAATATCAATAATAACATCAAATTCATTGTGTGTGCACCAATTATTTTGATAAGATTTTACAAAAACAATATGGCATCATTGTCTCTATTTGTTTTGGCATTTCTTATTTGCTTATATTTTCACTTCAGTCTTCGCTTCTTATCAGTCTTAATAACACCTGTTTACATAGAGATGTACCACCAAAGAAATTAGCGCATGACAATAGCTATATTATGGTATTAATATGCTACAACAAAATCGTCATAAGGTTTTGTGCAAACAAGGGAACGAAATGTTGGGGAGATGCGAAATAATTATTTTAAAAAGGGTAGTATTCACTCACACAATAAAATACTATAAATGCTTACTGAAGTGTTCTATCAAAATTACTAACTGCACATCAAATTTGGTTCGGCGTATTTATAAGGGGGCACAATCCACAAGTTTAATCACAATGATTGTGACTGATGCCGGGCCCGAATGGCCCGAAATATATCTCACTAAAATTTTCTTTTACCTTGTTTTATGTAATTCTATTTATTTATAAAGACAAAAAAGTCAACATTTAATATTTATTTACATTTATATGATACGAGACATTTGGTGTGCAGTTAGTATTTTCGAATTGCAATAAGACATTCCCCTTTAAAAAATATTACACATTGTTGTCAGCCTATGCTAGAAATTCACGGAAAGATATCTGAACTTATATGGGTGGGCTTTTCACTGTTTTATAGCTTAGAGTCCCAGGAGTAACATGGGCATCAACTTATTATGATATTGTATCTATAACCAAAGTTATAGCTTGGTCTACATTTTCAAAGGAACCCCTTTTGTACAAAGGTCAAGATGATGTTTTTTTTTTCACTTGAGCTTAAATCGGTGTTCAACGGGGACCAAGTCGCTGGAAAAACCTAACAACCTAAACATGCATTGTGTTATAATTAATGCAAGATATGAATAGGCGTCAATTTGCCAGATGGTACATACATAGACCAAATGAAACAAAATTATACAATATGTAAACAGACAGACAATCAACCTTCATTTATCATTATCATTGTGGTGCCACTGGGAAAATAAAGATGATGCAAACTTATCTATGTGATTAATATGTAAAATGCAACAAATGAGCAACATATTTTTAGCAACATTCAAATAATAAGTATATTGCTTTGCTTAAAATGCCATTTAAATCATTAGAACCACAAAAATCTCAAAAAAAAAATGTAGAGTTAGTAAAAAAAAGGTGTTCTAAAGTAATCTTAATCAGAAAAGGAAATGAAAAAATAAGTGATAAGCGACATTGGTCACTTCAGCAATAATTACTAGAGATGCGCCGAGTACAAGTTTTACCGAGTAACCGAGTACCGAGTATTAATCGGTTTTATTTTTAACGAACCGAATACTCTGCCGAGTTACTCAGTTCAGTTTTACGCAGGTATTATCGGGCGCATGATCACGATGAACTGCAGCCAAATCCGATGAGATGTTCTCGAGTTGTAAAAAAAATAGTTTTGGCCATATAAGTAAACATAAGAACATAAAATATAACAAAGTAAAGACATTAAGTCAATTTTTTTCACGATATCGACACGGCGAAAGCACGTAAATTTTTTGATTTCTGCTAGACATTGTTTAAATTTAAAGCGAATTAGCTCAAAACATGTCCTTTTGAGAAACTTAAAATAGCCGTGACACGGCAGCTCAGTACAATACCAATAATAATAAATTCATTCCATTTAAAATTTCGCAAAATATTCAATGTACAGGCACGACCTTTTTACTACTTATTTTAATTTATTATTATACATATTATATATAGATTATTTTATGATTTTTACACAACATTTTTTTACCGAGTACCGAATACGAGTACTTAAAACATTTTCGAGTATGTCGAGTACCGAGTATAAAACGAGTACTCAGTGCATCTCTAATAATTACCGAGTATAGACCTACAAATATAATAGAAGAGTTATGGTCTCTGCATACAAAACAATGCACCAGTTAAGCCTAGTCTAACACTCTACAATTGTGGTCTTTACATAAAAGTAACTGAAAATGCACCAACCAAATTTTGTAAACCGAAGTCTGACCAGTTAGACACATCGCACTAGGCTAAAAGCCAGTGATTTCATTGGCTAAAATACAAAATTACACTTATGACTACAATTCGCACTATCACTATTGTGCTACAGTTTACTTAAGTTTGCGTTCAAGTTGTTCGGCGATGGCTTGAAGAAAGTCCTCCGTGTTTAGATACATGCCTTCCTTGGTGTTTTCCATACCGTGGATGCAGATGGCCAAGTCTTTGGTGATCTTGCCACCATTGATGCACTCAACGCAAGCCTGTAATAGAAACAATCCATTTTATTTTTCTATCACAGCATATAGCTGAGCTTATTCCTTTTCGTCGCATTCTTTTTAAAACAAATTTCTGTGTGATAGATAATAATTATGTTTGGAAGACAAATAAATAATTTCAATTTCAATTTCAATCAAGTGAACGTAGCGTAGCGCATAGTGTACGATTTTCGGCAATGACGAAGTTTTGTTATTTTTGTCTGTACGTCAGTGAAAAAAAAATCAAAAACCAAAATCATTTAATTATAACATATGTAACAGTTTTAGTTGTCGAATTTTTTTTCACATGTGGTAGGAGAAATTCGCTCTTTCATCCATAATTGTGACAGAATTATAAATAAATATTTAAACAAAGCAAGACATTAAAATGTACCATCGAAGAAAAGCCCGCCACTCATCACTCGCACTGCAATAGTAATAAGTGCGTTAAGTAGGTCAGCGGCAATCTCCACGATGGCACATTATGTGAAATAACTTGAGAACTTATTAAATAATTATGGTAAGCAACCAATCCAATTAACACGGGATAGCAAACAAAGGTGCTAATTGCTAAATGCCATTATAAATGCGACTTAAGAATAATATTAAATAGTAGACATCGATAAAAGTCTCGTGATTAGAGATGTATGGTCGTCAGTATGCTCGTAATTCAGACGTAACAACCACTGAATGTATTTAGATGCGGTTTCCGTCGTTGCGTACGTAAGTATCTTAGGAGTAACTCATGCATGATATTTGAAAGTAAATTAGCATGTATATCAGTATAGTTGGAATTTTACGAGTAAATATATTTAAGCCCCTGACGTCGTAAAAATAATCATCACTCGTTTTTCTAAAACCAAGTGTCTGTTAACTTCAAATAATAATAGTTATTTAAGATACACGTGCGGAAAGTAAGGTAAAACCTTTTACGCTCAAGTATCTTACACCATTTTTCAATGCATTTTGCGAGGAAATACAACAAAAAAATAAGTATAATAAAGAAAATTTATCATCATTCAATTATTGCAAGAGCATACTTATAAATAATTTTGGACAGCAAAACCTCCTTGCATCTTTGTAATTTTTTAAATTTTATGCACCACAGAGTCAAAAACTTAAAAAAAGTACTTTATTTCACGCGTGAAATAAAGGATTTCAGTACTGTTTTATTTCACGCGTGAAATAAAGAGTCGGTTTCCGCATAATTTTGTTACACAAAAAAGAAAACTTTACGAGCAACTGCATTGAAAATATATTTAATTAAAGTAAAACTACATTATATGCCTAACTCCTACAGAAGCCTACGGCACCAGGGTGCTGTAAAGATAAGCCTCGACGCGAAAAAGAGTTATTGCACTTTACATAACCAATTTCATACAACATTTTGACACTCGTAAGGAAATCAAATCCAGTTTACTTAGAAACTTGAAATTTCGTTTACGGGTATGTCTTATAGCACACACATGGGAAAAAATCTGATAATTACAAAGATTTAATTATTTAGGAAGTTATTATCCACCAACTTAATTAGACACTTTGGATACATAGAGTTTAATAGATCGTAAGTGTCAAGTTAAATTGGTCTTTTATAATTGCAAATGGAATTATTTACCATAATGTTTTAAGGGTTGCGTTCCCATATTGTGTGGTGGTACAGAACCCTATTGCGCGAGTTCGACTCACACTTAACCGGTTTTTATATAGAGTTAAAAAAATAAATTATTTTATTATATTAACGTATTCTGTTTGGCACCTTGTGGGTACAAAAAGTATATACTGGGTGTTAATATGAATTTGCGGAAGACGGAAACTGGCGATAGTACTTGTCCATACGAATAATTTATACTACGAAACCAACGCTCGAATGGCGAAAAAAAAAATTTGCTGTTCCATAGAAAAGTTACATAGCTACCCGACCAAAATGTATGAAACAACAGACTTTTTCTCAATTTCACGATTTTTACTCACGGAAAGTTGTCCGTATCGCCAGTTTTCAAAGGATACATAAACCGCATGCTATTGTTCATTCTTTGGGAACCCGAGACGTATTTGCAAGAACATGTGACATGAATACAGCGTGTCTACCCATCGTACACACAAGTGTAGACAGACACCGATATTATAATTTCGTGTCACGTGTCCTCAATACGTCCTCTGGCGTACTGGCATTGTTTTGAAATTCAGACTTGTGCCAGTATAGGTGGTCCATTTCACGAAAGCTCCCGTCGAAAACTCTACTTCAAGGTCTTATAACGGCTTGATTGGCACGCCATCGTGAAATAAACCACCAATAAATATGATAAAGCTCAGAAACAATGTTTCGAATACACAATTTTTGAAACGACCCCACGCCATCCACGGGGAGCACAGAGACATGCCGTATAAAACAACAAGCAGATTTTGTTTTTTTTTCGCAACGACACGACGACGTAAAAAGTATAGGCTGCGGTCTCTGCTATGTTAATAAAAAATAGGATTGCTTTTTTCTGTGTATTAAGTACATGTAAGTATATTAACATATTTTTCAATGCATGTGCTCGTAAAAGCCTACTTTTTATGCATCTAAACCGAACAGAAAGTCGATTATTTTGCCCTAGGGCTTTATTATTATTATTTTTTTTAATTTATTTACAATGGTTGGCTAACCTGAAGACTTTCCTGTGTACCATAGATGTTATACTTTTTTTCCACTGTTTAACGGCTCTGGATACAGTCCTTTTGAGCCAATTATAATTTAAAGTTCACAAGATTATATTTGTTTTCATTTCCTCACACTATGCATTGAAAAACGTAGTATGATACACGGGCGTAAAAGCAATAAATTACTCGGTTACGTTTAAAACACTCGCTACGCTCGTGTTTTAAACCGTCCTCGTAATTTATTCCTTTGCGCCCTTGTAGCATAAACTACTATTATTGTACACGTATGTATGTGTACTTTATATTATGACTTCTATTTATCATTCCGGTTTTGCTGGAAGAAATCTCTTTTTAGAGATAAGCTTGCCTATGTACATGATATATTTAAGTACAATGTGAAAATAATATGTTTTTTGTGTACACTAAAGAATATGAATATGAAAAACATGTTTAGATAAATTTTCCTCTGTAGAAATAATTATTGAAATGAGGTCTTCAATCACACTTTTTCTCCTCGTTTGACGAATAGGAATCGTGTACTGAACTCTATTACATGGATTTTTAAGAATGTCTAGATTTTTGATTCTGGCTATTTTGCCAGCTATAGCTGGCTTTTGCTTTAGTCTTTTGAAAAAAATGAAAATCCTACTTTTTTCTTTTTCGCCCTAAATCGTTATTTTTGCTTGAAAGGTACAGTGACAAAAATAAAATTTACATAGCCTCTTAATAATCATTTTTCTAGAATCCTTATCTGCACACACGAAAGTTGAATGCCAACAATACTCGTATGACCTTCAATGTACTCCAGACTGACATACTTTACATATGTAGATGCACTGAACAAACATGTGGCTTGGTTTTAACAATTAATTCATATTCCTAGATCAAATGTTAACCAAGTATCGTATGACACTTGTCACACTTGTGGGAACTTATTAAAGGGGGTAAAACGGAATCCCCGGGCAAAATACACATCTTAATATTGTTTTCCTTACTTTTATGAATATAGAATAGAATAGAATAGAAAGTATGCAATAAATGCGTTTAAAGCAATAAATTTGGTTTTCTCGAGAAAATTACGTTATTTTATGCAGAATGTTTACACTGTTGATTGTTGGCACTTGGTGGAACTTGGAATACATAATGAACAGAAAATCACTTGTACTATCCCACAAATTTATTTAATACTTCCTGACCGGTTTCGCCTTTATGGCATTATCAAATGAATTAATATAAGATCTTAATTACACAATAAATAGTTTACATCAGCCAGTGCGATCAATGACACTAACACATTTTTGTAGTGAGGGTAATACGAGTAGTTAACTTATCCGTTCTAGTAGATACCAATATGATATTTTATGCATTTACATTAACAAACTTAAAAGCGTGTTTATCTTTGTTACCGAATGCAAACAAAATATAATGTGAATGACGTAGTTTTACTGTCAAAACCTAATTATTACTGAGCACTTACGCAAATAACTTTTTATTAAAACATAAAGATAACAATATTGTGCACCGTGCACCGAGATTCTGTTAAACTACCTTAAAGTAATGGTACCGTATAAATAACTGAACTTGCTTTTTATTTTGTAAGATTTCCTTTTTTTTACTAAACCCTGGAAAATGCGAATTAAATGGTCCCAGTCTTACTAAACCTTAAAGAAAGCGAATAAGATGGAACTCAAGCCCCCCTAAACATTTAAAATGAGAATTAGTATTGAGTATTGAGTGTATTGTGTATTGAGTATTGAGTATTGAGTATTAAATTAAACTCAAGCCTCACTGACAATTTAAAAATGCGAATTAAATGGAACTCAAGCCTTACTAAAAATTTAAAAATGCTAATTAAATGGAACTCAAGCCTTACTAAATCCTTAAAAATGCGAATTAAAAGGAACTCATTCCTTAGTAAGCTTGGTTTAATATCTTTAAAACTAACCTCTTCCAAAGCCACAGCAAATTTCTCCAATTCTGGTGTTCCGTCCAGCTTCGCTCTATGGATCAACCCTTTCGTCCAAGCGTAGATAGAAGCCACGGGGTTGGTGGAGGTGGGCTTCCCTTGCTGGTGCATCCTGTAGTGCCGCGTGACGGTGCCGTGAGCGGCTTCAGACTCGACAGTCTTGCCGTCGGGACACATGAGGACTGACGTCATCATGCCGAGGGAGCCGTAGCCCTGGGGGTCGATGATAGTAATGTTAGAAAGATTTCAAATGTGAACATATGTAAATATACATATATTGTGCTTTTTTCAAGATTTATTTATTAAGAACCCGGTCCGCGACGATGACAGTTTTGATGCAAAGCATTTTATTAAACATTTTTCTGGCCTTTATCGCGATGTTTTTGGAAAAACCAAGGACATACACCACTTCATATTGGCCGTTTAAATGAATGCCTAAAATTATTTGCTTCAATTGTTTCTGTTTTGCAAATTATTTTGGTTCTTACGAGCACGTTCCGAATAGTTCTTCATAATGTCTAAGTACCAAAATAATTCGCAAAGGAGAAACAATTCAATCAAATACATTTTAGGACTTCATTTAGACGGCCAATATGAATTGGTGTATGTCCCTGGTTTTTACAAAAACATCGCGGTAAAGTAGAGAAAAATATTTAAAAAATACTTCGCATCAAACGGACGAAAAATACGGAGCGGGTTCTTAAGTAGATTTATTAACATTAAAAAAATAAAAAATATTAATAAATCTATTAAATAAGTTAGTAAGATTCGAAATATAAAAGAACAATTTCATTATAATTGGTTATTGGCATGTAGTTTCCTTTTTTGCATAAAGATGCTATTAAAAATAATGACCACACAACAGATACCAGTCATCGACTTCGCGATAACGAGCCATAATAAATAATAGGCTTAATTTTTAAATCAACTCCTGTCCTATTCAGTTAATCAACCAACCAATACAAGCATTGAATATATAATTTCTTGTACAGCAACGAGCTTTTCTCTAAGAGATTTTTTAGAGCAAACCAAAAGTGTATGGGAGCGCTATAAGAAATTGGAAACCATAACGTGTGCTTTTTTACATACTAAAGTACTATAAATACCCGAATTTCAACATAATGTAGATAACTTTATATATAGGTGACATATAAAATAAAACTTGTGGCTTTTGCTTTTTTACATACTAAAATACTATAAATACCCTAAATTTCTACATACATATGTAGATAACTTTATAATAGGTCTTTACATATGAAATTCCTGTAATTCAATAGCTATTTCAATTATTTGTTTTTTGTTTGAAAGTTGATTTCAAGGTTTTACTTCTACGTATAAAATTTTGTTTTTATATTCAGTTTGATTATAAAAATTAAATCTTCGAAAACCGTTCGTCCTAAATACCATCCATTTCCATGATAAGATTCGTAATAATTTTTTAAAGGTGTCACTTTTCAAAAACTAAATGAATGTTGCTGTTAGCTTAATGTTGTCTCATTCATACACAAAAGAAATTACATAATTTGGATTTGTCATTCCAAACAAAAAAGGCAAAAATGTTAGTTCTGAAAATTGAGTTTCCTTCAAATTCTCTATAGAAAACAGCAATTCATATGTAAAGACCTAATGTATACGTGAGTACATACATATAAAATAAAACATATGGCTTAATACATAAGGATACGGTAATAAATAATTATACATAAGGTAGGATAGCTTAAGGATATGTAAGCATAATACTCTTTTACTCTTTTGCGCCACTATCCCCCGGTTTCTGAAAGGCCAATCAAAGTTAACAGTAGATTACAAAAACTTTAACCGCAAATAACGGTGAAAATAAAGCATATATGAAGTCTGAATAGTGATGAATCAATAATTAACTTAGTTAATTTTTGATTTCAATGTAAAATTCCCACTTTTTCTGGCTTAATCCGCAGATAATTATTTTTTAATCTACTGTTAACATTGATTGGCCTTTCAGAAACCGGGTATGTCGTTTATAAGACGAATGTAAAATTCCCACTTTTTCTGGCTTAATCCGCAGATAATTATTTTTTAATCTACTGTTAACATTGATTGGCCTTTCAGAAACCGGGGGTATGTCGTTTATAAGACGATTATCGCGCCAGTTGGTAGACGCTTCGTACGCTTCTTGTAGGTAGTCTAGAATGAGACAGATAGATGTTACCTGAGCAACAATGTCGGACTGCACGTCGCCATCATAGTTCTTGCAGGCCCACACGAAGCCTCCTGAACTCTTGAGTGCTTGCGCCACCATGTCGTCTATGAGCCGATGTTCGTACCAGATTTTGGCCGCTTCGTATTGCTTCTTGTAGTCCCTGATAAAGTAATCATTAAAACATCCCTTCAAGCGTATGTAGCACACAATGATTTTGTGTGCTTGAAAAAACGCTACGAACTCATTGTTTTTTAGGGTTCCGTATCCAAAGGGTAACAAACGGGATCCTATTACTAAGACTCCGCTGTCCGTCTGTCACCAGGCTGTATCTCAAGAACCGTGACAGTTAGACAGTTGAGATTTTCACAGATGATGTATTTCTGTTGCCGCTATAACAACAAATACTAAAAAACTGAATAAAATAAATATTCATGGGGGCTCCCATGCAACAGACATGTTTGTTTTGCCGTTTTTATAGATAATATTTTATAGACTCGCACGTGGCCGGTTTTTTTTCCTTTCGTCTAAAGATGCTATGTAATTCTGTGCTTATATGCCCAATTTTGACTCGTGACAACATATGCAACTAAACTTTGCTAAAAGATTTCGGTTTTTTTAATAAATGAGATATTCTTTATAAAATCAGTAAAACGTTTCTTTTTCTTTAAAACTCTGCGCAGCAGGCGATAGATAATTCAACTTACTTTTGATAGATTTCTTCAAAGATGTCTTTAAAGCGACCGTCGTACTTCTTCAAAATGGTGTTCTTCGTTGACAAATAAAGAGGCCATTTCTTTGCTAATGCCACCTGTGAAAACACGGATCGATTCGTTAAATTGCAAGTGCAAAATACACTTGAAAATCTTCTATATGGACAAAAGGGGTCAAAATGTCAACGGTTAAGGGGGAGAGATTCGTGTCCGCTACGAAACGCACAAATTAAAAGATGGCTCTTCTTATTTTTTAATTAAAGATATTAAATAAATGTGTTTAATGGCATTTCGCGAACACAGTTTAATGTCAGTTAGGCTTTTCTTGCAAAATTTGGTTATTTTATGCATTAAGAAGCTTCAGTAAGCTAAATTAGCAGCTCGAAATATGTCAGTACAAATATCGACAATAACGCAATAGATATAACGTTTATTCAGAGTGCATTGCAAAGTGGCTGTTAGCCTGTTACGACGATCGCTGTGTCGCCGGGTAGCGCAAAATAGAGAAAATAATGTTTTTCACATTGTAGCATTCGCTACAAGTATTCAACCTTTTTATATATTTTTAGTCTTTCTTTATCGTTGGCTGCTTTTCTGAATTTTCGAATTCGAATATTTAGAATGATCTTGTCAGATTTTTTTTGTTATTTTTCAGATATCAAAGAAGATCGTGACAGAGGAAGGATAAATCTTTTACAAAATAACAAATTTGGTATTTGAAAAATAGAAACAGAGCGCATTTGCTCTGAGCATTGTGTAAGCCAGTTTTTCTGCATTTCCTGCGACCCTTCGGGATTTTCTAAGGGTTCTGGTTCTCCCCAGTTTGATTATTCATTTCTACTTGAATTCCATCCGCCATCTCGTACGGTTGTACCTATTGAGGCCTGATGTAAGGACCACGTCCCTGGTGAGCTAAAGCTTCCGATATTAAAATTGAAATCGCCAAGCTTCATCGACTTCTCCCGGGAACACCGGAAACACCCAAAGTCACGAAGAGACCCTTACCAGGTTTTTAGTATCTGTAGCCTAATATTCAGCATCAATTATTTTTATTCCTTAGTGTAAAGCTAGATAACGATTGCTCGTAACACCTTAATATTACGTTTTCTTTCGGATCAGGAGTTATCAAAACTTCCGTGAAATCTTAGTTTAAAGGATCCTATAAACTAGTGTCGACAACCAAATTTAAAATCCATTATTTTATGAATAAATGCGTCGTTCAAGCTAAAAGGAAATCAAAATCCTAAATAAGTGGAATTAGGCATAATAATTTTTTTTGATCTAATAAGTTCCTTTGTACCGATACTCTTCTGATATTATTGTTCTTTTGTATCATATTTTTCTTACTTCGGTTTTGTTATTTTTGTGTATTTAAAGATAAATTATACGGTTTATTCATCCAGGTTTACCTCTTTTTTTGGCTGTCACCAGGCTTGCCTGGTGGCAGTCCAAATTTAGGTCGAAATTACGTTCGTGAACATGTAGTGTTTGGTATTTTTCAAATACCAAATTTGTTATTTTGTAAAAGATTTATCCTTCCTCTGTCACGATCTTCTTTGATATCTGAAAAATAACAAAAAAAATCTGACAAGATCATTCTAAATATTCGAATTCGAAAATTCAGAAAAGCAGCCAACGATAAAGAAAGACTAAAAATATATAAAAAGGTTGAATACTTGTAGCGAATGCTACAATATGTATTAAGTTTGATATTTAAAAGTTTTAAACATCATTGTGTTAGATTTTTGTATTGCTCGTGTGTGTGTTTAAGTTTTAAACTTGTCTCTTTTGAATTTAAAAAGTTTAAACTATTTATCAGGTTTTTAAAGCACTTGAAGGTATTTATTTTCTCGTTGTAAGTTAAAGCTTTTAAGATTTTAAAACATCACAATTACGGGACATGGGTCAATATGTGTGATATATTTTTTTCAAAGTCTTGTAATTTTCATATAGAAAGTTTAAACCAATTTAAAAATTTTAAGTAAAGTACAACGTTGTAAATGTATGGGCACAAAAACTTAAAAGCGTGTTTTAAGTTTGTGTTATCTGACATTAAACTATGTTCGCGAATTGCCATAAATCACATTTATTTAATATCTGTAATTCAAAAACTAGGAAGAACCATCTTCAGTTGTGCGTTTCGTAGAGGATACGAATCGTTTCCCCTTAAGCAAACCCAAGCCCGTCGACGGTCACGAGCTTAAATGCGGAGATGACCGGAACGAAGGAAGCCTAGTCCGCGACCTGTAGACGGTTTCAATAGACGTTCTACATTAGTCTGGACGATGTACCCGGAACACATGTTGCGAATATGCAGGTTTTACGCCAGGGCCACAGCTTCAGGCTTCTGGCGGCGCTTCTTGCTGCGCTTCCAGGCGGTTTTTGTGACGGGCTTTGCCCTGCCACGACACCCGTCGGCGCCTTCCACCGCATCGGATGTATAGCGCGCTCGCTCGCTCAAAGCGCTCGACACTAGGTTCGTCCTGTGCGCTCGATCACTGTTTCAACCACCCGCCTCCCCGCACACCACCGTCCCGAGAGCGCAAATCACTCGAAGCCGGACAAGACGCACGAGCGGCGACCCATGGCCAGCTCTATACAACTTCATACATTTGTTCTCTCCGCCGGCGCTGTTGCAAGAAGAACCGCTTGGCGCGCCTCTCGAAGCCTGAAGCTGTGGCCGACCGGTTACGCTTATAATCGCCCATAGCAAAAAGAGGAGCTAACGCGGGAGGTGCGTCTTCTATGCAGACGGGATCCAAAAGCCTCTTACGACATCCACGGAAAGACATGAGAGACAATGGTGTAGATTCGGTGTAACACGACTGAACATATTTGACAGGACTAAACTTAATTTAAGCATTCTGTCTATTTCTTTCTGTATCGAAAAGACAAAGACAGTACGCTTAAAATAAAGTTAGTCCTATCAAATAAGTCGCGTTACACCGAATGGACTACACTAGTTTTTGTATGACGTTAAATAGGCTGTTTTTACTTTTAATACAACTTAGCATGGATAAAAAAGCAGGATGCTTTTTCAGTGTAGCTTTAACATGAAAAGTATTTAAGGTTAAACGTCAGTCGCTTAGCGCAAAGTGCATAACTTAAATTCGTATGTATTGTTTAGAAGTTAAAAATTGAAAAACATTTTGGTATGTGGCAGTTGACGCAACTAGTTCAGTATTAGTGAGGTTTATAAAGCATGAGTTTGATGCTCTTGTCCAAACAAAGTTAAAATAGCATTTTAAGTTGGTTTTGGGAAGATCATTGTGTATACAATTTCAAACTCCTGCTTTATAAACCTCACTAATACTATTGGCGTCAAATGCCACATACCCACATACCAAAATGCTTTTAAATTTAAAATTTATAAACAAGGAAAACAAAGTTAAGTTGCACTTTGCGCTAAGTACTGACGTTTAACCTTAAGTCCATGTCCTATGCATGGACGACTATACGACCTCGGCATTCGCCTTCCATACCTAATACCATCACAACTAGCTTCCAAATTAACTTACGTTTGTTTTTTACTGACCTGGAAACTGGAATGTGCGAAGGCGGTAATAGATTCATCAGTATTGTACATGCCCTGGGCAATACCCGGAGTTCTGAAGTTGTAGAGAAGACGGTTTTCAACCGTTCCATCATCAGCCGTGTATATTAGTTCTACCTGTTTGAAAGGAATTTTATAATGTCAAGAATATTCATGAGCCTAAATATAGATCTTGGCTAACTAGTTTGGTGCATTGAAAAGTGTTTGATTACGTAAGGTTATTTAATTCTCCAAAAATAAACAAATCAATTTTATAAATAAATAGTCATATTTTATTTGCTTTCATGTACTTAACAGTTCGCTGTACTTTAATAAAGTTTCCAGTCTGATTATGGAAATTCACAAAAAAGCAATCTCATTGAAAATTAGTTTACTTTTCTCAGCCTTTCTTTCCCTATTTTTTATAGATTATGTCTTACAACACTTTCCTTCATAGATTAAAGGTAGCTACTGCGGTTATATGAAACGACATTGTCTAACTTCAATATCTCGCGCTATCGCTTTCAAAGATAACGTGATTGGCTAGAATGGAAAACGATAGCGATTGATGTTGAAGTTAGGTCACTGGACATACGGTGAACGCAATGTATCAGGAATGCAACAGCTGCAAATCATAGCATAGTTTATAATACAGCACAGCGTTTCTTAACCTTTTTTGTCCACGGACCCCTTAGGAAATCAAGCATAATTTTACGGACCCCCTTAATAAAAAAGCAGCAATAAATTTCGGACCATTTATTTTAGTTCTACAAATTACAAAAAATATTTTTCATATAAAATATGTTAATGAGAAGTTTGGTGCTGCTTTTTTGCAACTAAATTAGTGATATTTGGGTTTATATTGCTACTGAGTTGTAGTCTCAAATCGTATTCCACTTTTAATATATTTCTGTATTTGTTTTTAGTATACACAAGAGCAGAGAATGCCTTTTCACAGAGGTATGTCGTTGAGAAAAGCAGTAAATGTGTCAGTCCATAGATTAGGCCGTGGACCCCCATACATATGCTCGGAGCTATATGCTCGTCCGTGGACCACAGGTTAAGAAACGCTGATATAGCACATTAGACACTAACCTTCCCAGGTTTAGAAACAAGAAAGTCCTGCGCCTTATACTGGTCCCCATGAGCATGGCGTCCGATCACGATGGTCTTCGTCCATCCCGGAATCAAGCGAGGAATGCTCTGGCACAAGATCGGCTCGCGGAACACCGTCCCGCCCAGGATGTTCCGGATGGTTCCGTTTGGACTCAGCCACATCTTCTTCAGTTTGAACTCTAAAGAAGATATCAAGCTGATTTCATATTGCTACCGAAAGGAGATGCAATACTATATTTAAATTAAATTTATGTCAAGGTTTAAACCTGAAAACCTCAACTGATTAATTTATTTGTTTTAGGTCTGAAACCCCGTCGTTTCAAATGATGCAGCGGACAAACAAAAAGACAATAAATTTATACAAAAACGCATGCCACATGAGGTCACAGGTTCAAATCCTGGCCCAAGGAAAATTTTCAAAATATATGTGCTGTTAATTTTGTTTCTGATTGATTTCTAGTTTGTAATGCACTGTAGGTAATAAAAATAAGATAAAATGTTGTGTACACCACTTTTGCACTCAGCGCCTCATATATAGATATTGTTTGAAGTTGATCATCTGTCAGCACCAAGACGAACAAGTTGATACAGGAACAGTTCCATACCCTTAACTCTCTGCTCATCAGGCGTGATGGTGGCACACTTGATGCCAACATTGTGCTTGAGGATCGCGTGCGCTGCATCGACGGTCACCTGGTCGTCTGTCGCGTCACGATGCGGCAGCCCCAGGTCGTAGTACAAACAGTCCAACTGTTGGGCAAAGACAGGCTTAGCTATCTTATCTACATATGGGTATAACCCGGAGCAATAAAGAAAGGAATCTTAGATGGCGCCCATCATCATCTCCTCTCACTCGCACAGTATATCTGTCTTCAGTCGCACACCTGCGTACTGCATGCAAAAAAAAATAGTCTGAATTTGCCGCTCAAGCTTACAAGTTTGTAATCAGGAACAAGATCCAATGACCCTTTTTTGCGAAATCACAAAAAAATCATTTTTCTTCCTATGTGAACTGGACTAGTTCAAATACAATTTCTAGTCTAGGCAGTATAGGGGCAAAAAATTTTTTTTCAAATTTCGCCGGTGGTGTCAGTAGTTCAGTACACATTGTTCCTGATCACTAACCGAGTCTGCAGTATGAATTCTGGCGGTTGATTAAATTTCACCTTGTATATTAAAATAGACCAAAAATATTATTAAAAAAATATTAAAGAAACAACTTTTTATGCTGTCTGTATCACTGAGCAATAAAATCACAGGTACATGCCGCCATTTTAGATTCCTTTCTTTAATGCTCCGGGTTATAAATATAACGTCACGACATGAATCGACGGAGTGCCAGAGGAGTTTCAAGGCGCAGTCGCAGCCTACGATTGGGGGGGGGGGTAATTTTGGTTCCACTACAGTTCCACGCATTTTTTTAAATTATTTAATTAAATCTTTTGAGTCTTTCTACTATTTTTGATGCCATTATTTACTTCGACTTCAGTTAATAAATCTATTCAAAGTGTTCCTAAGCTGTTTTAAGAGATTTTGGAATCAGGGTGGATGATTTTGAGGGGGTCATGACCCCTGTTACCTCCCGCCCCCCTCGGACCGTCACTGGGTGTTTTCGAGTGTGGACTGTGTGTGAAATGCAAGTCACAGATCAGCAGTCACGCGCTTACGTGAGCGTTCCTAGTTCCTTCCCCCTACCAACTCACGAGGTCCTTGGATCGAGGCATTGTTAAGAGTCCAGCGGAGGATGCATAGTACATACAAACGGAATACCAACATCTTTTGTAAATTATACTAATTCTCAAGGTAATGCGTTTTTTTTTTCGATTGGACTACAGAATATTTAGGTTCCCAAATTTTCATTTTATATAAACACTGATTTAAGGAGGAAATATAAAAATAACTAATTTCCATAGAAAACGATTTTTTCCTCATATTTCATGTTTAAAATATATATTTGGAAACGTAGATATCCTGTAATCCAATCGGAATAAACAAATACAACCTTAAGAATGCGTATAATTTACAAATTATATTGGTATTTCGTTTATATAAACTAATGCATCCTCCGCCGGACTCTTAAGAGTTTAGCTCAAGGAGATAAGATAATTGGCGGATTTAGACAACATGGTGAAAAACAAGACTGAGTATACTGGATATGGGCCTTATCGTTGCAGTTTTGATAGCAAAATATGGAGTAAATAAAAATGACGCACGCAGGTAAATAAGATAAAAAATATTAATTTATTTATTGTTGTGTTTTGTCGGAACAGACAATGGCCACAATACGGGCATTGTCTTGTCCGGGCAAGGGCAACTAAAATGTACTAGTCAGTTTTTAGATAATGTTTAGTCATGTAACATTTGTATCTAACTTGCCATCATCTGTGGCTATCAAACTGCTGACAGAGCCCGTGTCAGGGGCTTATAGCCAGGGCTGAAGACCTTGCCGAAAATACAAATCTTTCTGTAAATATAACATTTACAATGCATCTCCTGAAGTGAAATATCAGTATATTTTTTATGGTAACAGATTCATTAGTTATTACAAAGCACAAAAACTTATTTGAATTTTTGAAAAATTCCCATTACCGTAGTTAGCGATAGCTATGTTTATCAGTTTTAGTATGAAATCGTGTCGGATAACGTCACGATACACGTCGTTAAGGTCACTTTAATTGCCAATAAATTCGTAATTTTTTGCGATATCGAAAAAATAATTTTACTACTGTTTTTAGCTTTTTAAACGCAATTGATTTTCATAAAAATCTTCATGTAGGAGAGGGGAACAGTTTTATTTAATCGAATTTCAGCAACAAGCCCCTTCCGAGCACAAAATAGATACTACCAGAAGGCCGACTCGACGACGGAGCGAAAACAGACGCACACATGCATAGACGCATACGTATGATGATCTCGGCAGAATTTCGTATTGGCATTCACCCGAGTATCTTCGAGTTCGTCGTACGTACGCGTCTATGTGTGCGTGCGCCTGTTTTCGCTAGTTATTCGGAGTAAACATTCTGTAAGTGGTTATTTTGTGTTCCTAGCTACGTCCCTGGCCCGTGCTGAGGATATTGGCCGTAGAGACGGAAACATAACACGGAGTTATCTACTTGTAAACTAAAGTCTGAGTACTCTGGCCTATAGAGCATCTTTTAAAGAAAGAGTGATAGTTAATTCATAATACATTAGTATGTACTGGAGATCACATCAACCTATACACATTGGACTTTGTACCTATCTTATATCCTTCACTATAGCTATAGGGGCTAATGTAGTACTGCAAGTGTCTAACTTGATGTGATCCCCACTGTACAATCGGAACGAGTTTCTAAATTAAATATTTTTTATAAATATTATTAATGATACTGAAAGTGTAACAGCCAATTGTTATGAGTAATTTAATATGTCTGTGCACTCAGAGCCGGATAGCGTTCCGAGTCACACGGTGTGACGTCAACTCGCGCCACGGGATCTGCCAGTGGCGCGCCACAAGAGCATGCTACGGCTCCTGCACCCGTAGCACAGAGTTTAAGGCGATTCAAAAAAAATTGGGTTTTTTCGAATCCATTTACTCCACTATAACGTCATCTACGTATTTCATTTTTGGGTAAATGTTTATTGGGTATTTGATTAAGATTATCACTGAAGGAAAACGCGATTGGATGAAATTTTCTCGATAGAATTTAATTCCGAAAAGACCTCTAAATTGTTTTATTTTTTCATGTTATTATGAAATCCTAACTAATTTCATTGTGAAATTGCATTCAAAATTTGGATAATATGTATTTGTAAAGTCACACTGAAAATCTTTTTGACAAATTAGCTTAGTACATTTTATATTAATAAAAAACCGACTGTTTGCTACTTTTCCACGAATCCGTCCCACTCGCACTGAGGGTTTTTTCGCATATGGAGTAACAGGGACGCTAAAACTTTTACGTATTGCCTTAATACGTGCGACGCGTCTTATTTGAATCACAAGTGCGAGGAACATGACATACTGGTTTAATAGCAAAAACATCGTGTCACGCTCCTCGCACTTGTGATACACTGTACTATGGATGCTGGATCCGCTACTGCGGAATAAGTCGCGGGCATAAGCTAGTTGAGAATATAGTAAAAACTAGCGAAACAGAGCAGAAAATACCGAGATAACAAAATAATTGCTGCTACGAACAAAACATTGATAATGAAGTCACACATTCTGATAACACAATTAATTGCTTAGGTTACTGTGGCAAAGACTCACTTATATAATATCTATATAGATAGTAAGTATTCATAATAAAGTAGTAAAAATATCGTATCTATAACATGAATAGTTTTAATGAAATAGGTTATCGGCCAAAACTATAATTCTTAGAATTTGTATCTGTATGTATGTAGTTATGTTCCGTTTTAACTCGAGAACCACTCAACGGGTTTGGATTGAGTTTTTTTTGTTATTATTGTAGTGACCCTGGGCAATATACAGGGTGGAAAATTAGACAAATTTTATCCAGAACAATAATCCTACCGATTTGTCTAATAAAGTAGCGAGGGTTAATTTTTTTATGTTTTAGTTGGTTCGATTCCTGGGTGCGACAAGCGAATTTTAGAAGATTTTTGAATGCAGTTTTGTTTCTTTTAAAAAATAACAGAATGTTTCCTTTCAGTAAAATGAGCTAACTAAAGGATTTAAGGTAGCTCCCCTAAAGGGCCCTTGAATTTTTTCCACTATGTATAGGCTATAGTGGCGTGCACAGAACTTTTTGCTGGAAAAGCAAACAATTGGTCAAGAACAACAATAAAAAAAATATGAAAAAATTTAAATATCAATTTGAAAAAAAAAAATTGTATGACGCCAGGGTAGACAATGTCTACCCTAGAGTGAAAATTTCCTATACAAACTTTTTTTTTCAAAGTGATATTTAAATTTTTTCATATTTTTTTTATTGTTGTTCTTGACCAATTGTTTGCTTTTCCAGCAAAAAGTTCTGTGCACGCCACTGGAAGGGTTGTAGATAAAATAACCTCCGAGCCGAAAACGGGGCAAAGATTGAATAAATGCGGGAGGAGCTGCGAGCAAAAACTAGTGAATAATAAAATCCGCATTTTCTTCATGCATTATTATTTTATATCATCCCCTCGTAGTAAGTATTTAATCTCAGGTCGCTCTCGGCTCAGCCCCGTAGTCAAATTAGATGTGGTTCTTTCTATTGGTTCTGGAGATCTAAAAAGGTCGACTTGGGTGAATCACAAAATGATTTGAAAGTAGGATAGAGTCAGAGATTTTTCACGCGTACAAAAGAGACGGCATTAGAACAGAATCATAATGTGATTCATGCAAAGTGGCCATTTTAGAGGACCTGTAGCGAGTAACATAGATAGGGCATGCGTTTTTTGGATGAAATACATCATGAATAATCATATGATGATTATATGATTTATACTTGCGATTGTCGGCACTTGATGAAACATAGAAAGCATATAATTATGTTATGAAACAACTAGTACAAGTGTTCGTTTTCAAAATCAAGATATGATTAGTAAAATGTAGAGAAAAACTGAGAAGCCCTGTTCGTCAACGTAGACGAAGTCGCGTGAAATATTATGTATTTCACAATAATAATACCGATAACGTATGTCTATGGGGAGTTGTTATTTGTAAATATATGCAAGTGTACATGAATAACAGGTACCGATTTCCGCGCGTCGATGGCACAGCCGCATTGCACGTGCTTATTTAAGGGTCCGTATAAGGTCAATACACAACTTCAAATGATCATTTTACGTTGTATAACTTGGTCAATCGGTTTAATAAAAATCATATAGATAGTAGACTATAGGGGTGATCTAAACATCTTGGAAACAATGCAAAAGCCTCAAGTTCGCTCGATAGAAAAAAATAACGAAGTTATCTCTAAATTTCATTTAGAGTGTTAAAGGGCCTTATTTAAATAATACAGCCTTGAAATTTGTGTTAATAATAAGTGACTCTCAAGTTCGCTCGATAGAAAAAAATAACGAAGTTATCTCTAAATTTCATTTCGAGTGTTAAAGGGCCTTATTTAAATAATACAACCTTGAAATTTGTGTTAATAATAAGTGACTAATAACGACGCCTAACTATCTTAAAACATTTAAATAACTTCATTTTAAGCAGTGTTATTAGATAAAAACGCAGTTTTTCGTGAGCGCGTGTTACGTGGTGGCCGTAACAGTAACGGCTGAGGGCGCGCTATTTTAAACTAAAAGGAAACGTCATAGAGTTCAGTTCTGATTGATGCAAAATGAGGTGCTCAATCTGACCTTATATGTAGCCTTAAATATGTAGGACAGCTATTACTGAGATAAATAAATTATAGTGCCAGTAAATAATATATGTAAAGCAGCGCGATAGCTCGGTCATTAGGATGCCGTACTCTCACCTAGGTTCGAAGCCTGCTGGTCGAGATGGACTACTATTTGAATTTGAATTAAATTCGCTTAAAAGCGTGTATTTGGGGGGCCGAAAGATTACGCTAAAGTCGTCGGTGAAAAAACGGTGTTGTGTTACGGATGTTGACTGTTTAGTTACATTTTACACTTACACTCGGACTGTTTCACCTCTGAGTTCTGACATCCATTTAGGGATATATTATTAGAATGATGTTCTCACGATATGTTTTTACACGACTGCCCGCAAAAAAGGGAGTGTATTGTTTTTAGGGTTCATGTATGTATTTTTCTTTATTCCATCATATCTTCTAAACTCTTTAACCAATTTGAATGAATGAGGTGTCATTAGAATCTCTATACCATCCGGATTGGCACTAGGTATAAGCAGTGGCGTGCACAGAACTTTTTGCTGGAAAAGCAAGCAATTGGTCAAGAATAACAATAAAAAAAATATGAAAAAATTTAAAATTTTCACTCTAGGGTAGACATTGTCTACAAATTTTTTTTTTCAAAGTGATATATAATTTTTTTCATATTTTTTTTATTGTTTTTCTTGACCAATTGTTTGCTTTTCCAGCAAAAAGTTCTGTGCACGCCACTGGGTATAAGAGTGTTAAATAAAAATAAATATTAAAAAACACAGCTGCCATAATTTCAAAATGAACTTAGTAACGACACCCAGTGCAGTCGAGGGACATACAAAACAACAAGTATCCAATGTAGAGCTGTCCACTGACCGCACTGGGCGTCGTTACTAAGTTTATTTTGAAATCATGGCAGTCGTGTTTTTTTATATATTTTTTTCATTTTCTTTTTCTTTATTTTTGATTCAGTGGGCGCACTTAAACTACGAATAAAAAAATTTTGGGGACAGGCAGCTTTCAATACAAAAAGCTTGTAATATCTATATTGTGTTTATAGTGCAGTACCGCAACGATTGTAAGGGAAAGGTTTTTTTTTATATTTTATCTACCTTGACATACGGGAAAATTAGCTTCTCCTTGATCTTTTCCCAAATAATCCTGGTCATCTCATCTCCATCCATCTCCACAACTGGCTTAGCAGCAACCACACGTTTCGCTGACCCATCTGCGAAAAATAAATAAAAACCCCATACAGCCATGTCTAAATAACCTAAAGAAATAACCAGACATGCTCGTCTTTATATTTATTTTATATTATCTCTCTTTAAAGTCGCTGTATATATCCTTGAGCATCATCTGAAGCTTCGGTCCTGTCAGTCAGTTCGCGCTAATATGATAGAATCTTAGCCTACGCCAAGGCTCAAGCAGCTAAATATATCAGGCAATATGGCTCGTTTTATGCACTCGAATAACAATCTACCTATATTTAGGATACTCAAAAAAGAAAACAATTGATTGAAAGTCAACTTTATTACATTTTCAAAAGGTGAAGTATACAATAACTATCGTTTTGCGTTTATTTTCGGACAGGCCCAATTTACCAGTTTTGAGAACAGGTTTTAAAAATAATAAATGTGTTTGTTCTCTCATGACTTTCATACAGGTTATACCAGTGCAGTAAGTAAAATATTGCCTCGAATGATTTAACGGTAGTAAGGGCTCGTCTTTATATTTATTTTATATTATCTCTCTTTAAAGTCGCTGTATATATCCTTGAGCATCATCTGAAGCTTCGGTCCTGTCAGTCAGTTCGCGCTAATATGATAGAATCTTAGCCTACGCCAAGGCTCAAGCAGCTAAATATATCAGGCAATATGGCTCGTTTTATGCACTCGAATAACAATCTACCTATATTTAGGATACTCAAAAAAGAAAACAATTGATTGAAAGTCAACTTTATTACATTTTCAAAAGGTGAAGTATACAATAACTATCGTTTTGCGTTTATTTTCGGACAGGCCCAATTTACCAGTTTTGAGAACAGGTTTTAAAAATAATAAATGTGTTTGTTCTCTCATGACTTTCATACAGGTTATACCAGTGCAGTAAGTAAAATATTGCCTCGAATGATTTAACGGTAGTAAGGTCTTATTTCAATGCATAAAATGTACTTATAGAAATGTTATATAAACAATTTTTACTTTATAAAATCTTTTTCGCTGATTTAATATACCTACTTAAATAACACAATTTTATGAATTATTATTATTGAAATAAAAGAAAAGAGAAAACTTTCGATACATCGACAATTTACAAATAAGAAAACTTCAACATTATTTAAATTCTTAATTTTTGAAATTCTAATTTACAGAAACCAATGGAAAGTTTGCGATAGCAACATACACAATACATAGGTTAAGGTTTTGTTGAATAACTATTGAGTGAATTTTGAATTGAAGTGTTCTGTTTCGATTAATTAGAAAAAGGCAGGATTTTCACAATCCGGCTGCGAAACCGCTTTTACACCTTTTTTGGCCTAGGTCTCACTGCATTCAAAAATATTAAAATTCACACATTCTTCTTCTTGGTGGGCTCGGTTTCCGCACCTAGTCTCTTTTTTGGACCTTTGTGCGTGGAAAAGTGTGGGGCCGTCTATTCTAGCCAGCCCAGCTCACGCCAAAATCCCAAGAGGTCGCCACAGGACTGGCGGAGCATCCTAGGTTCACCGAGGATCTTAGCCCGTTGTGTGCTGACTCCTACGCAATCCACTGTCACGTGGGTCGGCGTTTCTTCGACCTCCATACAAGCTCTGCATAATTCACACATTATGAACATAATAAAAAACTAATTAACTTACAATTCCTGGTAGAGATTTTGGTGTGGTCCGTAACATATTTCAGAAGACGCTTTGTGTTGTTGCTAGTCATTGTAACTTATCGTGTCTGCTACCTAATAAAAACATAAACAAAAAAATTATAAATTGTTTTCATTAAGCAATTAATCTGGGTGAGTGGGGGGCGGGTTTACGAAGCATGTCAATGCACTATTAATTGGCCCAATGTCAGGTCAGGAGAGCATGCGTGCGGGCTTAAATGAGATAAACAAAACTATTATAATGTTTGATGAAAATACACATCTTAAATAACAAAATCTATGGATGTAGGAAGTGTGCTCTACAGCCACAATGCTCTTTTGACATGACAGGAGGGCGCAGCGCAGCTGTGAAACAAGGTTTGAAAGCGGCGTTAGTTCCGATTTTGGCCACAACCAATCCACGCGCCAAAAGAGCCCTATCGCACATACTTTGTTATTTATGACACTAAAAGTACTTTATATTCTCTGTCTGTGGTCTCAACATACATGAGGAACGCTCTGACTGTCCCTCCCACTCACATATATGACATATACATACTCGTATATTAACACCGTAGAAGCCCTCCCTGTCCAGCATTTGCTTGGGTCTGAGTTCTGATCTCTAACTTAACTTGGGTTTTAGGTATACTTCAGCGCCAAGGCAAGGCCATGTAAACTAATTTGAAAAGCCATAACAGAAGAGTTCATCTATGTTTTTTATACTAATAATAATATATTAGATCGGGGAAAAAGTTTTTCGCATTTTGTATGTATGAAGTTTAAGAAAATCTCTTCTTTGGTCGTATTGTTTGTATCTGGCTGGTTTTGATACCATTAAAGGTGACATTTAAAAAATAAATAAAAATAAAGCAGTTTCCATTTGTTTTCTTTATTCTAATGTTTCCAGCAACTTTTCAATAAAAAAAAAACTGAAAAAAAAAAACTTTTCAGTTGTTTTTCTGTCCACCAAATTGAGTGAATCTAAAGGAGAAAATTGATACATTTTGTCAGTAGTTTTATTACAAAAAATAACTGGTCAAGTGCGAGTCAGACTCGCGTACCTAGGGTTCCGTAATGCGACAGTTTTGGGAATGTTATCATTTTGTTTTCGTGAATTTCGCAACTGTTATATTTTTCCTGTAATCTTTACGTAAGCACACGTTACGAACATTTTTTTCATATTTTTCGGTCTACCAGTTTCGAAGATAACGGTGGGGGGGACATGCATATTTTTGTTTCTCGAAACCAGTGCTAGTAAATATAGTAAAAATATATATTTCTACAATCAGCTCTTTAATATCTACAATTTGATACCCATATTGTATTTTTAGAATACATTTTTTTAATGTATTTTTTATTTTTCTCACTTTTGTTTTGGAAATATTTTAAATATTTTGAACAATTTAAAACAATTTTTTTTTTTACACTGTGTTATGTGGGCAAATTAATTCAATTTTTGTGCCAAATTTCAAGTCTTTATCTTTAACAACGGACGGACAACGGAGTCCACCATAAAGGTTCCTTTTGTACCTTTTAGGTACTACGGAACCCTAAAAAAGGAAATATGCAACACAAGTGGCGAAAAAATTTTGTGACGTTTATGGACCTAATGCAGTGTCACAATTTTCAGTCTGGAAATTTATATGTCAAAGGTGCAGCTGACGCTGGTCGCACTGTTATGGATATAAAAAAAGTATATAAACCCACTGAAAGAAGCCTTTATGAACTGTGTACTGATTTGCGATTCTCTAATGAACCATTTTTGAAGAGATTGATCACTGGTGATGTAAAGTGGATCATGAACGACAAAAATGTGCAAAAAAGATCATGAAAGGGCAGTCAAGCTCCATAGCCTATGGCGAAACCCTTGTTGAAACATGCAATGAGGTGATGCTGTGTGTATGGTGGAATTGAAAGGGCATCATTCATTATGGGCTTTTACCACTCTGGGCAAAACCTACGATTCGGGTCTTTACTGCTAACAGCTGATAAAATTCAATAAAGAAATTTAGAAACAACGGCCGGAATTGATCAAAATGATCAACCGAAAGGGTGCAATCTTTCATCACGATAACACCAAACCACACACATCTTTGGGCACACAGAAAAAATTTAGAGAACTTGGTTGGGAAGTGTTAATGCAATGGGTAGGCAGAAACTACAGATTTCCATCTGCTACGATCCAGGCACACCTTATTCGCCTCTGCCAGATCCGATTCTGTGAATAAAATGTTGATAATAAAGCCGATTTTAAAACTAAATTTCATTCATTGCAAAATAGTCAAAACTAAATTTCATTCGTTGCAAAATAGTCCTTAAAAGTTAAGAACAGAATCTTAATTACTTTGATTTTATGTTTGACAGCACTAAAACTAAAATTAAAGCCTTCAGAATCGGCTACAATGTCACATAATATATTTACTAGGGGTATTTTGTCTCTGTATGTACTTTATTAATTTTTACAATTTTATCTCTGTATGTTTCTCTCTGAATCACATTGGGTATGATTCTGATTTAATACAGTTTAATTAAATTGTTATAATGTTTAAATATGTTTTGTGCACCCGATACCTGCGTAAAACGGAACTGAGTAACTCGGCAGAGTACTCAATTCAGTAAAAATAAAACTGAACAGTACTTACTTGGTTAAACTTGTACTCTGTGTACTCTAGTAATCTCTAATTTTTAGGTTGCGAAAACTTTGCGAGTATTTATTTCCATAGTGCTTCCCCCTTATCTACACCCCAATTGAGCAACCCAATGAAAACTTCATGAGACTGATAACATGTAAAGACCTGGAAAAACAACTTAAAACAAAAAGCAGCATAGTGGGGGAAATGCCCACTCTCTATTTGGCAGACCGAAGGGCAAAATTCGTGCGCTTGAACATAAAGTTCAAGTTTTTTGCCCAGGTCCTATAGTCACAGAATAATATAGTATAGTGCAATGAAACTTTGGAAGTTGGAGAAAATTATGTCATTAAAACTATTATCAATCACTTGGGTTTATTATTTTTGTCCATATTAAAGAATGTATGGAAGGTAATAGAAGTTTGTCAAGAACACAGTTACACAATAGGTACCTGCAAATTAAGTTTTATCAAAACTAAAATGATAAAACTATAAAAAAAAACCGCTCACCTGTCAAAGAGATGCAAAGTTTTCTTATTTCACTGGCAGCAATCGCTACGACAAATAAATACTGAATTAATAGAAAGACGAAAACAGACGTGAACAAATTATTGCAGTATTTTCTTCGTACGTTCGTCGAATAATCGTCGTCGGTTTTGGTTTTGGTTTTGGTTTGTCTGGTAATCTGCCTCACACACATAGATAACATTTGTCGCGTTTAACGCACACAATGCAACTGCAACGATGAACCCTGCAACGGGTTGCGGCGATGGATATGTGATATCGTATACAATACAAGCCACAAACTTATCTGTTCCGGTGGCGAAGACTGCCATGAAGTAAATAAAGAAGTCATTTTAGTTTGGCCCACCAGAACAGATTGTCTGTTGGTTATCTGTCATTTTAAAAGGTAAAAATATGGTCGTTTAAAGGCCGCTCCACATTCTCGCAAAATATTCACGCGAGAATCTCAGAAGATTCTCAGCGAGAACTGTAGTGAGAACTTCTTTTGGGTACACACTCACAAAGTTCTCAAATAGTTCTCACGCTCGATGACGATGGACGCTGAAGTGACCGCTGCGGCATGTTTATTGTTATGCGCATTCGCATATTATAATTATGCGTATATTAAAGAGAAATTGGTTTTTTAGTTTATTTTTGTAGTCTTTTAAATTTGTATTCCATAAAATCGGTTCCGCTTGGGAATATCTAAAAATTTCAACTCAAGTTCGTTTATCCAAGTTACGCTCATATTGATGCCCTGCGCTACACAATACAACCGTTTAAATCGGCGGCTCGCTCGTTACTGAGAAACATGCGAGTGTGGAGTCAATACACGTTCTCGCCTGTTCTCACGTTCTCGCGCTCCTTTGTCTCGGGCAAAAAAACCGACAAAAGCCGGAGAACAACGGGAGAACTTGAGAAGAATACGCGAATCGCTTCCACATTCACGTTTCTCACATGTTTCTTGCGTTCTCGCGAGAATCTCGCGAGAATGAGGAGCGGCCTTAACAGTTTTTTTACGATGCAGAGAGTATCAGAAATTATTTACCATGCTCGCTGCTTGCATTGATGCTTGTCAAAGTCATGCGAAATGGTCGTTTGTAACTCTTTGCAACCCGTTGCACACTTCATCGATGCGGCGATGCGTAGTATCCCTCTATAATTTGTGTGTTAAACGCTACAATTAGCAGAAAGCCGATAGTTTGGTTCGGCGCGGCGCGGCGCGGCCGGCGTAGGGAACAACAATAATTTTATCGAAAACGCAATAATATCGACATTTAAAAATCGATTTTATGACGATTGAATAATGTATCAATACTACGAGGTGATTGGAACGAAGTTCCTTATCACACGTTACACCCAAACACAAACACTTAGCAAATGACAGCTGGGCCGAAAAAAGAGAAAGACTTCGACCGTCACGAAACTTTTGCTTTATGTCAGTTAGATTAGCACTACCATAGATAAGTATAATGTACCGGGAAACAGGAAACGATGAGCACTACGTTGCAACCGGGTGTCCCAAGAAATCTCTCGCTTTTTTTTTAATATAAATCAAACACATTATAAATATGTTTTATTGATTTGTTCAACGATTCAAGCAACGTATCATTTGCATAACTTTCTTCGCTTTACACGCACTTGTTTTGTCTCCATCCATAAGCGAGCGAAGTTTTCCGTGTCTACTTGATCAATCAAGCGTTTGTATGTATGTATGTAATATTTATAAGCTATTTAAATTAATTTAAAAATATAATTATAAAAAACTAAAAATACAAATAATAAATCTAAATAAATAAATCTTAAAATTATTTAATTTGGACGACGGTAACTCAATTATCATTGATTGGAATGTTTTAAAATTTGATAGGCAAGTCAAAAAGAATATTTAAGTCCGAACATAAGACAAATTAAATCGGTCAAGGGATTACCGAAATATGGGGTTGGGTGGGTGTCCGCGAGTTCATAGTTCGGGGCTAACTAATAGTTTGGTATTACTATTTTACTCGCTTCACTCGCTCGTCCAATTAAACATACTAGCAAACGGTTTTATCCGCGTGAATTAAATTTTTACCATTCTCTTGGGAATTTGCTAAAATCCCTCCTTAGTCACGTCATAAAAGAAATCTAGAGTCCAAATTTCATGTTCGTAGGTCTAGCCGTTTGGTCAAGACGTGATGTATCAGCGAGTGAGTGAGTGGCATTTTGCTTTTATTTATTAGAATTCATTTGTATATTCAATTTGTTTGTTTCTTTGGATAATAATATTAAAACAACATAAAAACCAGTTTTCATTTAGGTACCATTTTACTAATCCAAATACAATTTCTCAAAATACCGATAATATCGATGCGTGAGAATTGTCGTGTTTATTGCACACGAGGCAACTGCAGCAATGAACTCTACAACGGGTGGCGGTGACGGATGTGTGAAAATGATAAACGACCATTTTTTACCTGTCGCAATGACAGATAATAAACAGAGCTACAAACTTATCTGTTCCAGTGGGCCAAACTTAAATGGCTTATATATTCACTGTGTGACATTCTTCGCCACCGGAACAGAATAAGTTTGTTGCTTGTATACGAATACGATGCAGATAGCATCGAAATGCTTGTCAAATGTTACAAAATGGTCGTTTATACTTCTTTGCAACACGTTTCAGAATTCATCGCTGCAATTGTATCGTATTTGTAAAACGCGACAATTGATATTATCGAGAATCAAATTTATGAAAATATTATAATAATATCGATATAATTATCGATATCCGGACTGATAACATTACTATGGTCGCGGCCTCGCCAGGGAATAGGGTGCCGGAACCTCAGACTAATTAGTCTGTTGCCGGACCGGAATAATTGATGTTGCCATGTCATTAATTTATATCCTACTACTAGCTGGTAGTTGGAATATAAGAGGGGATTTATTTCTTGTTGAAATGCATGTTCTTTCTATTTACAATTCGCTTAGATTGAATTATGTTAAGGTGTGTTAATTCGAAAACCATTTCGAGATTTAGGTTTAATAAGCCGTATTTTAGAACTTGTGGTCTAAAAAACCTCATGATGATGAATAATTTTACGAAAAAGCTGCAACTTCCATTCGCCTTCGTGTGACGTCACTTGAGAAATGGCTGTTTGGAAATTTTACGTGTCCTTTGCTATCAAGATAAATTTATAATAATTTACTTCCGACTGATTTGACAGCTGGATGACAGATGAGTAGACGGAGAGAGACAGACCAGTTTTTTTTTATAAACAATCACACATCACTATCAGTATAATGTCTAAAATTCTCAAGTATTCGATAGCTACCTATTTGATGATCATCCTTGTTCCGTTACATAGTTTTGGTGAGTTGAGATTTCATCGGAGATTCAATTTTCAGTGGAAGGCAGTGTAACGGCATTCCTGGTACTTGCAAAGAATTTAAAAATTAAAAAAATTCTTCAACGTTTATCATCGTGTCGATCGATTTGTATATATTATTCTCTCTTCACCGGGATTTTTTTTGATTATTAAAGTTGATATCGTTGACAATTGTATCGATTCGGCGCAACACGACTTAACTTATTTGACAGGACTAAACTTAATTTGAGCGTTCTGTCTTCTTCTTTCTGTATCGAAAAGACAAAAAGGAATGCTCAAAATAAGGTTAGTCCTATCAAATAAATTAAGTTGTGTTGCGCCGAATCGATACCATTATTATTTTTAGTTCCTAAAATTACGCTCTGAAATAGATACTCCGAATTGGTATAGTTGTGAACAATGTTTGGATTAACTTGGTCGATGAGTTCGTTTTCAGTAATAGATATGTTGCGGAATCCACTGTTGAGTTCAATGAGGCCGGTGGTCTGGTCAGTAGGATATATGTATCTTCGCATTTTTGTAAAAGTCTTTTCGGTTTGCTGTTGTTTCGTCTTTCGATACTACAACAGTCGTTTTTTGTTAATCACAGGATTTGTATATTGTAGCATTACTTTTTAAAATTACGAGTAGTTTTAGCTATTTTATAATCACGAGTGTAATTTGGTAGATTCGGCCTAAATTTGGACTGCCACCAGGCAAGCCTAGTGACTGCCAAAAAAAGAGGTTAATCAGGATAAAGAAACTGTATAATTTGTCTTTGAATGAACTTAAAAATAACAAAACTGAAATAAAAATATGGTATAAAACACAATAATATCTGCTGAGAATTGGGTACGTAGGAACTTATAAAATCAACACAAAAATTATGCCTAGTTCATCTTATTTTAGGATTTTGTTTCCTTCAGCTAAAACGACGCATTTGTTCACAATATTATGGATTTAAATTTGGATATTGAGACTAGTTTATAGGATCCCAGAAACTATTATTTCGCGGAAATTTTAATAACTTCTAATCGGGAGAAAACGTAACTTTAAGGTGTTAAGAGCAATCGTTATCTAGCTTTACACTAAGGAAGAAAAGAATTGATGCTGGATATCCAGACTACTGGATGCTAGGCTACAGATACAAAAACCTGGTAAGGGTGTCTTCGTGACTTAGGTGTTTGCAGTCTTTCTGGGAGTAGTCGATCAAGCCAAGATTGTCTGGCACCGACCTCTGTTCCAACACAAGAAGCTTACCCTATCAGGGTACGTGGTCCGTGCATCCGGCCTCAATAGGTACAACCGTACAAGATGGTGGGAGAAATTGAAGAAGAATGGGGAAGAACTGGGAAGAACCCTTAAAAAAACCTGAAAGGTCGCAGGAAATGCAGAAAAAAAACTGGCTTTCACTATCTTTAGAGCAAATGTGCTCTGTTTCGTGTATAATATCGTGTATATTTGATATTTTGAATTTACTGTCGCAAATTTCCTTTTTCTTGTACCACGATACTCTTTTCTATCAGAAAAATAACAAAAAAATGTGACAAGATATTTAAAATTTTCGAATTTGAAAATTCAGTAAAGCAATCAACGATAAAGAAAGACTAAAAATATATGAAAAAAATATTTTTTTAAACATGCATTGATTTCATCTGCTCGTGGTTACTCGGGGATAACTGGAAGTGTTCGTCAAAAATACCTGACAGTATGAGTAGAGCTCCTCTCATCAATTCAGAGTTTCGTCGCAAGTTTTGTAATGGTCTGTCCATGGCTTCAAGTGATTTTTAAATTACAAATTAAGTAAAATTTTAGCTTGTTTTAGAAGTTCACCCCGTCCGGACGCTCTTAAGATTTTACATACCAGGAATTGTTCTTCGGCTATATTCAACGGCAGTAGTAAGGTAAAATGGGCAGTTTTTCCTCCTTCCATAAGTGTGGCGGCAATGCCGGATGATGCCAGTGGAAGTGAGATGTGTTATTTAGGACGTACCTATTTCTGCCAGCAATAGATTTATTAGAAACGTTTTCCTTTGTAATTTCGGTGTTTAGCACAATGGAAACATCTTGTCGTGGTGCTGGCATCCCAAGTTATACTAAGGTCTCATTTTTTATTGCTAAATATTTGTCTTCTAGGCGAATTAGTGTTTCATTGAAGATGTCGTCGTTGAATTCGATGGCTATGAACACGAAAAACGAGCCGAGCTAAAAGGGCGCAAGCGTTCGATTGTACCTTTTTTACTAATATGACCACACGTTTGGCACACTTAATTATGTAAACTTATGACAACTTGCTAAACAAGGACACAGGGGAGGCAAATTGTTCTCTCGCTTGGCTCGTTTTTCGCTTGAATATGCTATCATAACAATAACAACCTTATTTGTATGCCAATAAAATCTAATTTAGTTATATAAATATTGTACAGTGCACACCCAACTAACAAATTAGTGAAAATTGCAGCTATCTTTATTGTATATACTTTATCTTGGAGGATTCTATATAGGTGTAATATGGGTGGAAAAAAAATTGTCCTTCCGTGTTTGTAAATATTTTGTTATTTTTATACGACGCAACAACATAGCTTGTACTAATAATTTTCAATAACTATGTGACCTATGTTTGACAAATAAAGATAATATTTTATATTTTGATTGGTCGTGTCCAAAATCGGAACTAACTCCGCTACCAAACACCTTGTATTACAGCTGCACCCCCCTGTCACTGTCATTTACGCGCCATCCAGATCCTCGTTACCTTTCCTTGATTCGTCACTTCAGATGTCAAATCGTTGATGCAGTGGATAAGAACATTGAGAAACCATTTTAGGTAGTTGGACACTGATTGAAAGATACACAATAGCACCGCAGGTTTTAGGGTTTTAATCGACTTCAGAAATTTTTCTTTTTTTGATTTCTTTTTCATGGATGTTAGGAAATTTACGAAAGTCTTTCAATAGGTACAACGACGAGCGAAGCGAGAAGAAGCGTGTTAGGTTTACATGTAAATAAATTTGGAGAGCCGAGCGGAGCGGAGTGGAGTGAGACGACGACGCCCGTAGTTTTTAACTAAATTATGATAAACGCAAAAAATATCACTGCGAGCACATTGCAAGGGCACCGATAAATGGCCAAACGTATTAAACGGTGCGCACCGCCTTATAGATATAAATACTATTCGTCTGGAAACTTCCTATTTCATTTGAGTCCAGATATAGAGTGTGTCCCTCGTAAAAGTGCACATATGATTTCAGAAGGAAGGATACGCCCATCTAAACATTTTTATAGACCACTTCGTACAAGTGTGTATGATACAGCATATATGATGAGCTTGTGAGTCGTGTGTTTGATTTGATGACCTAATTACGTGCTTTTTAAGTATTTCACTATGTTTTATTGATTAAATTTACCGTGAAGACACTTGTAATCATATTTATGCTGAAATTTCCATTTTTACAAACGTTTTAAGTTGATTTCCGTCCAGTTTGTAGTGAAAGTACTTTCTCCATGACTAGTCCCCTATCAAATGTACATCCGTGTGCTCCTTGGTGATGCAAGCGTGGAAGTAGTCTCAATCTCTTCGTTTGACCTTAGAGAATCATAATTTCGATGGTGTCACTCTTGAAAATGTTGCATTTGGGTGCTGCGCGCAAAAAACAAAATGGCCGCCATCGCAAACACGTTTTCCTATTTATTTCAGTAACCGTTGGGATGACGAAAAAAAATTTTGCGCAAAAAATGTAGCTACGTAGATTTTGCACACAAAAGGTTATTACAACTTTTTATGTAGGATCAACCGTTTTCTCATAAAATTAATTCAATTTTTTTTCTAAAATAAAAATTAATGTCACAGTATGAGCCTTTTGCAAGCGCAAATTTACATGCATGACATTATTTACAGGGCCAGTAGATAATCCTCATTATAATTAAATAAAAAATAATAATAATAATGATAATGTGACGACCCCATCGCCAGAGTGGAGATGCAAGAGCGGAACCTATGCTCCAGGTTGTAAATGTAAAATGTTATAACGCCGGGGGCACTTGACAACCTTAGCTGCTTACATAGTGTTGCCCCCTGGCCGCCTCATGGTGCCTAGATAAGGGGCCCACAACGGCTATCTTGCTGGATAGTTATCAAGAGGCAAGTCACCATCTGCTTTACTTAAATTTGTGAGAGATTTTCGAGGCAGATGTCCGTTATCTCACTCCATAGCCTTGTTATTCAGCCCATTTGGCATCCAATCCTCATAGCCCACTCCAAGTCGCTTCCTCCCTGGCAATAGTTTGGCAACTGTGGGGGAATGTCCCTTAGTGTATCTCAATGATACATTGAGGGAGAGGCCTCTATGGATGCAGCCATCTCACATTTAGATTAAATGGTACCAAAGGCCTCTTCAATGTTGGCTTCGGCCCCATGAATGCCTTTCAAATGACCGGGTTCTTATGGGCCCGTGACTGAAAAGTGTACCAACATAATAATAACAATTAAATACGAATACATTAAAAAACATCCCCTTTCCCTTATGCTGTGCCGTAGGAAATTGAAAGATAAAAAGTAACACTATGGTTTAAACTTAAATGAAAATAGTGTGGAAGAATTATAATGTTAACAGATTTTTGTAGACATAGTGGAGACAATAATACATGTCACACATGCAATTTCACATTTCTGATTACAATCATCGTCACTTTCAATGCAAATCTTACTTAGACCTAAATATTCATCATCGTCTAGCTCGCACTCTCCCATATTGTCACAACGGCCGGGATTACGTTAGTACTTGCACATTTCAGTACACCGGAGTCCATTTGACTGACATGTACATGAACAAGAGCAATGCCTTTTGGAATAAGCTCTGGTGCACAAGGATTGGTACAAGCAACAGGCTCGTATGCACCTCCTACTTTGTTCCATCCAAAATCTGAGGGTGGTGGGTTATTGGGATGCTGAATTAGGCCCTGATTACACTCAAAACACTGAAGGTGAGCCCTTAGCAACTCCGGATCCAGTGCAGATCTTGTTGGAGGAAGGTTCTCATCTTGACATTGTTTCTTTGTTAACAACAACCATCGCACAGCTCATATGTCGGTCAGTGTTGTCTTGGGGATAAAGCTGACAAATGAACGCATCCAAGTTAGTCCTGACATCTTTAGTGAGTGACAGTGTAGGCCATAATTTAGCCAAAACTTTTAGCAGCGTATTATTTGCGAAATTAAAAGCTTTTTACCACTTTATTTTACCTTTGCCAGCAAATGATCCTGTTGTTTGATCCATGGTCTGAAGCTTACACCGAGGTCACTACATGTCTTCACTGTGTGCCATGCCATCTACTATCCTGCTTTTCCCTGTAGCTCTTTATTTTCGCCTAAAATATCACGTATGGTAGAAGCATGATCATCTTCGTTTTCTTTGGCAGGTATCTCTTGAATTGATTCAAGAGCATCCGTAAGTTTGTATTTAGCTAGGACAATGGTGCATACTCTCGTCAACTGCAAAGAAGGCCTTCGGTAGTGCTGAAAACTCGTAGTTGCTTAAATTGTGCTTCAAATCTTTATCAGGTCTGCTTCTGGAAGCTATCAACAATCTTGGAATAAGAGATAAGTCTGTCTTTATGGCAAAGGTTTTGTCTTTGATTGTAATTTTAACCTTATTTGCGGCCGTTTTACACGTTCTAAGCAATAATTTTAAACAAAGAAATATATAATACAGTGAATTTGGCGTATAAATTAATCACAGGTCTTTACATATTTTAAGACCTGTTAATAATTTATTATTGCAAGTGCATATTTACATGCTCGAAATTATTTATTATAATATTTTATTCATTTAAATTATTTATTATAATATTTTAATAATAATTATTATTTATTTCAATTATTAAATAATGTCAAGCATGTAAAAATTCACTTGCCATACCCTCATTCTGAGACATATTCATATTATTTTTTTTAAATATAAAAGTACTTTTTATGAGAAAACGGTTGATCCTTCATACAAAGTTGTAATAACCTTTTGTGTGTAAAATCTGCGTAGCTACATGTTTCACATCAAACTTTTTTCCGTAATCACAACCGTTACTGATATAAATAGGAAAACGTGTTTGCGATAGCGGCCATTTTGTTTTTTGCACGCAGCACCCAAACGCAACATTTTCAAGAGTGACACCATCGAAATTATGTTTCTTAAAGGTCAAACGAAGAGATTGAGACTACTTCCACACTTGCATCATCAAGGAGCACACGGGAACCTATTTTTGTACATTTGACAGGGGACTAGACATTAAAACATGGATAAACAAAAACAGATTTGGTCCATGTAGGTACCTGAAAACAATAATTCATAAAGGAAAAATCTTTCAACATCACACTGTGTACAGCAGGAGGTGGATTTTAGTTCGAAGCTTTGTGTACTTACTCATAACATAACTTTAACGTTTAGGAACGCAACCTAAATATATACATGTTTGTAGAGAAATTACCAGTCAAGATGGTTGGGTTCAAAGTAATGCGGTAAGACGATTTACTAATAATTCTACCAAAATAAAGGAATCTCAAAAAGTGGTTACACTAAATGCTCGAAATCTGTCAATTCATTGAACTTCTTTGTCGATAACTCGAAACTCGAAGTTTCTGTTTCACTCATTTTCGTATAGAAGAAAAAGTTAAAGTTTCTTATTTTTTCAACTATTACGATATTACGAATACTTTTGTTGTTGAATCGAGATATCTGGCTTGTGCGGATAGAAAAGCGCGCGCGCGATTCGCGAGTCTGTTTGTGTGCGTTTTCTTTCGTTCGTTTCGCAACAAGTTTCGCTCGCACGCACGCAGCCGGCCGGCCGGCAAGCGAAATAAATACGAATTTTTGAGGCGTGTTATTTTTTGTTTGTAACCGGATTTTTCTCTTTTATGTATGTATGTCCATATTTTTAAAATTTTGTCCTTTAATTCTTCATCGTCAGCTGCTAACTGTTAAGGTGTGGGGTGGATTCTGTGGATTATATTTGAAAGTGCATGTACATATATCAGTTTATTGACCTAAATTTAACGAGTTTCTTTTGTTTTTATTACACGACACGTAGGTAATGTTTTGAGCTCGATGAGAATTAAATATTGACCACGTCATCATCCATATATGAGGCTTTTTAAATGCCACGTGAAAACACGTGAACTTTGTTGGGGGCAGGGGTCCTGAGGAGAAAAGGCATTTATTGGAAGTACTCTGGCAGGCCAACCCAACAATGTGCACAGCTTTAAGAAAACCCGGCCGACAAGGGGGCGCGCTTTTTCTGTCTCTTCTGCACTGGGACCTTATCCTTGTTTCTTCCCAACAGATCTGCAATAGAGATATGCATCACTGACCATCCTCTTTACTGTAAACCTTTTTTTGCCAGGTAACACCAATAAACCAAGATGTGCGGCTGCACCAGAATCCTGCAAGCCTACAAGCCGCTCCGACGTTCATGGCATTGCAGGTTCTCCACTACATCATCAGCCCCACCCAGTGTTCCCGGTATACCATACTCCAAGCTCACTATAGGAGTACCAAAAGAAATATGGCAGGATGAAAGAAGGTAATAATAATGATGTTGTCACTAACGAAATGTCAGTAAATCTTAACAGTCAAGATCATACAAGAAACGATGATGCTGATGTCACCAATTCGCTGAAATGAAATCAAAATATTGCAAAAGTCATCGGGAAATTTGTTTAAAACTAGTTGCAAAATTTGTATGGAACAGACAAGAAAGCAAGTTAATAAAAACATGGTAAAATTAAAGTCAAATTTAATGTTTTACCTACAAAGGTAAAAACCGGTCAAGTGCGAGTCAGACTCGCATATCTAGGGTTTGGTATTGTGGATGATAAATTTAATTTTGTCATTTTCTTTTGTGAATTTCTCAACCGCTTTATTTTTCCTGTAATCTTTACGTAAACACATATAACCATAATTTGTTTTAAATTTTTTTGTCCACCAGTTTTAGAGATAAGGGGGGGACATACAAATTTTTATGGTTTTTCAAGCATTTCTCGAAATAGATGCAACTAAATATAGTCAAACTATATATTTTTACAATCAGCTTTTTAATACCTACAATATAGTACTTTTGAAAATATTTTTCATTTATTTTACTTCCTCTTTTATATTTCTCATTTTTGCTCAGTTTATTTTTAATCACTATAGTTTTCCTGGAATCGGCCAGTTATGATCTATAGTCGTCATTTTTTTTCATTTTTCGGTCTACCGATTTCGGAGATAAGGGGGGAGGGGACACATATTTTTGTGGTTTTTTAAATATTTCTCGATACCAGTACCAGTAAATATAGTAAGAGTACATATTTTTACTATTAAATTTTTAATATCTACAATTTGATACCCATATTGTATTTTTAGGATAATATTTTTTATTTTCCTTACTTTTGCTTTAGAAATATTTTAAAAATGTAAAATTTTTCATATATTTTTTTACACCGTGATATGTGGGCAAATTAATGCTATTTTTGTGCCAATTATCTTTAACGGTGCTGAAGTTCTGAGACTGTGACATACGGACGGACGGATTACGGAATTTGAGTTCATGAATACTTACAGGTAGAAAGTAATGTCTTTTGTAAAAAAGATGATTATGATCTCTTTTTGCAGCAAAATATACTTTTTGTCAGTCTTTTGTAAAAAAGATGATTATGATCTCTTTTTGCAGCAAAATATACTTTTTGTCAGTGATCGTTCCGCGCGCACTGTATTCAGAGAATGACGCGGAACGCGCGGTAACTATGTATATAAATGACCAGTGGACTTATACAACCTGCGGGTCTACCGCGTAATTCTCATTTTCATCAACATCAACTTGAGATTGAAATTTGTCGTGCGTGCGACGACGCCCGCCTAACATGCCATCTCTTTTGCACGCGTTGAATTTCGCATGCATTTGCTTGAAGTTGATACAAATGAGAATTACGCGGTAGAGCCCCTGGTACCTTGGCAGAGGGGTGTGCTGTTCGTTCGGTGTCCGGTTGGTTTTAGTTTGAGTTTATATAGAAAGAACAATTTATAAATTACTTTATAAATATAAACATTCGTGATAATTGTTCATTTTTGTTTTTTTTCTATCGTGTTTCTAAAGAAATATTTTGTTGTATTTTATTCAAATATAAAAAAATCTCAATTGTTTTAATAGCTCCTAGCAGATACCGAGATGTTAGTGATCCGTGCGACAGAGACGACGCTCTATGAAGCCGAAACTAGCCGATGTGTCTCCCTCTTTAGCTCGATTTGCATTATTAACGGCCCCGATCTGTATGTAATTCAGCAAGGTCGTAGCCAAGAGGGGTGGGGTGGTTTGGGGGTTCGTCTTCGTACCCCCTTGAAAAGTCTGCTTTGACGTTTTGCGATCAAATGCCACTTCCGCTAGTAGTTGCTGTAGAGAATCAAGTATCAACAAAACCTTCCGATTTTAGGGTTCCGTAGTCAAGGAACTACAAGGAACCCTTATAGTTTCGCCATGTCCTTCTGTCTGTCTGTCTGTCTGTCTGTCCGCGGCTTAGCTTAGAGACTATTAGTACTAGAAAGCTATAATTTGGCATGGGCATACATATTTATCACGCCGATAAAGTGGTACAGTAAAATTTTGAAGAAGATTTTTAAGGTACCTCCCCTACACGTAAAGTGGGGATGATTTTTTTTTCTCGTCTAGCCCCTGGTGTGGGGTGTCGTTGGTTAGGTAATTTAAAAATATTGGGAGTGTGAGAAAACCATTATTCGATCCAGGGTTCCGTTTGCGAAATATTAAGCTTAAAAGTGTTAATTTTTGTTAGAGTCAAGGGGGGGCTGACAGCGAAACGGTTGTATTTGGAGACGTGAAAAAAATCTCGGCAGTAGTATACATAACGAAATTAAAAGGAAAACTATCACAGCCAAGTAGGCTTTACAAGTTAACGAGTACAGATCGCGCCAAACTTTTAGTCCCCTCTAAACACGGGGCGATGCACTTTTTTGTCGTTATATTTTTTTAATACAGTTAAATTGGAGAAAAACCAATAAATTATTTTGATGCTGTTTGACCTTTATCCGACTGACAGATGTTTTGGATAAGTTTGTTTTGACAAAATATTCATATCTTAACAATATCTTATCAGCATGTTATTTTAAGCACTCTTTTGTGACTTCATCAACATTTCCATGCCAAATATGTTTAACTTATTATACATATAACTTTTGTCTGGATTTGTTTAGTTTTTGTGTAGTCCTATCAAATCTGTTAATATTTTCAGACTAATAACTGTAATACGACCTGATTGGCTTGTACATAGAGGTTGGTCCTTTATGGGCTTGGAGTATTTTTGGTTTTCATAACATTTATTTGGTCTGTTACTGGGTGTTAAGATGAAGTTGCGGAAGCCGAAAACTAGTGATACGAACAACTTTTACATAAACTTTTGTATATATATATATTTACAAGTATTTATATATTTTATTTGATATGTATTACAGTTAATTTATGTAGACTAGTATTTAATTGTTATTATTTTTTTTTACTCATGGGTTTTAAACAGTTTTTGGTCTTTGTGTGCACTTATGAAATACTCACTTTTTGTTTAATCGATTCTATCACCAAGGGTTTGCTGGTAGAAATCATTTTCAGAAATAAGCTCGCCTTTTGCTTAAACTGTAATATTACTGTTACTCGTTAATACGTTTTATTCTTGTGTGCAATAAAGGATTTTGAATTAAATTGAGTTGAACTTTTACTATGGAGTTGACCCTCGAATCGCGAAAAAAAAATCATCTGTTCCATAGAAAAGTTACCTAGCTATCCGACCAAAATGTATGAAACAACTGTTTTTTTTCTTCAATTTCTCGATTTTTTTAATGAAAATTTTTAGTATAGAGGGTTTCTATCGCCAGTTTCTGGCTTCCGTCTGTATAGTACCAGTGGCGGATGTAGAAAGAAAATAAAAAGGTGGTTTCTGATATCTTGAGCTATTTGGGCGTGTAAATAAAATACCAGCAATGTAGTTAACTTTTTATTTTAAAATGTCCTATTTTATGTATTATATACATCAGAATGTTTCAGTACATTTCACATTATTATTTATATATACCATCAATTCTAATTAGATTTTTTTAATTTAAAATGTTATAAAAAAATCAGAGACTTATCTCTATTATCATCGTCGTGGAATTAACCTAAGGGGCTGCACAATGCTTTTGTTTTTAACTGTCTATCCTGCGGGTCTACCACGTAATACTGATTTTCATCAACATCAACTTGAGATTGAAATTTGACGTGCGTGCGACGACGCCCGCCTAACATGCCATCTCTTTTGCACGCACGTCAAATTTCAATCTCAAGTTGATGTTGATGAAAATCAGAATGACGCGGTAGATCTAATCCAATGCCGCGCACGCGAAACTTCAGTTATTTAAAAATCGCAGCTACACACATTAGGACATAAACTATAATTTCTTTTTGTAATGAAGATGGCTTTTTCTAGTAACTATCTGCGTGTGTTGGTTTCGTTTCAATCGGTTTAGAAAAATATGGAAACTGAACCGCTTTTTTCGTGAAATTCATGCTTTTTTTCAAGTATTATAATTATAAGAAGATTGAAAGTATATTTATTTATAAAGTGTAATTAATAATTGTCTTGAGTCAAATAACACGCCATATTTGCCGTTGACGGAACTGAATACAAGACTGATGTTTAGCATTGTGGAGCCCCTTAATTCATCGTCTAAGTCGCGCCAACCATTTGTATCTGTCGCAGTACTCGCAGGAAAATAGTAAAATTCGGCATTTTACAAACGCGTCTTCAGTTTGTAATCGCTCGCTATTTTGCTATTTGACAATTCTTCGTCATAAAGTAGAACTAGCTGTATTTTGCTATTCGACTATTCTTCGTCGTATAGTAGTACTAGCTGTTGCCCGCGACTTCGTCCATGTGGAAGAAGAAAATGCGGCCACAGTGTAATCCCTTGGAAATCCCGCAATAAAAAGTATTTTAAACATTTTAACCAGTGATATCTCTTCCTTCTTTTTTTGTAATCCATGACTTACTGCTGAGAATCGTATAGTGGTAACCGCATCACAAACCGTATTTGCGTGATGCATGGAATACCGACAAAAATTCCGACTTTTTTTTTTGTATCTGTATCTTACATACCTAATAATGAACAGCGCCACCTGTTGATTTTTTGTATCAAAATTTTATACGCTACATATGTATATAAATTTAAATCGTTCGTGACGTCTATATCTCTTCATCGCCAGGAATTATTACTTGCTATGTAACTTCTGACTCCTTAGAGTAAAAGTAAATAGCTATATTTTATAATGACGAGAACTTTTTTCCGACTAACGAAACAAAGCCTTTATTCTAATCCAAATTAAAGCTCTGACCACCTGTGAAAACTACATGAAAATCCGTATAGTAGTTTCGGATATGTGCGCGAACAAACAAGCAAACAGACAGACAGAAAATAATTCTAATAATCGCTGATTTGTGTTCTCTTCTTTAGTCACCCCCTTTCTATTTTTATTACTTTTCTTCAATGTACAGACCAAAGATTTCAAAAGTAAAGATAAGCCCTTACTATAAGTACTATGACTTACAAATAGAGAGCGTTTATAAACTGATTATAAAATGCCGAATTTCACTATTTGCCTGCCACATATTCACCACTGTGTACAGTATACAGACAACCTTGGTACTACCGACTTGTACATAGGGTTACCAGAACCAATAACGTGAATTCCTGACCAAATCTCTGATTTCCTGTAATTTTTCGGAAAGGTTTTATGTTAATGCGGAGACAGCGAGTTTTTCAAGAGTTTTCGCTACAAACATTTATTCATTATCTTAATACTCTACAAATCCTTTTTTCCCTGATTTCCTGAAGAGGGCACAAATTCCTGACATATCAGGAAAATTCCTGTCATCTGGTAACCCTATTTGTACATAGTAACTCTACCCTTGTGCTATTTATTTCTCACAAAAAGTCGACACACAATAAGATAGCTCTAGTACTTCCTCGAATTAAATGAACTGTACAGTATAAACAACTAGGTTAGGTCTTCTAATTTAGATCTGGCACATTTCCCAGTGGTCTGTTCAAATTTGTTGCATACTTACGGCATGCATTTTTTTAAAATGCGTTTATTAATTTGCATTCTTGTCTGGATGCCTTTGTTGGAATAGGCCGTTGCCTTGTTAGAACAACATTATATTAAGGTTAAACGTCAGTCGTTCGGTACAAAGTGCACAACTTAACTTTGTTTTTCTTACTTATAACTTTGTCTAAGTCTTCCTCTTCCTTTTTTTCCCTCCACTTTTTCTTCTATGATATTTTTCAAGAATTTTCCTCTACTATTCTCAGTACTTCCTCATTGGTCTTCTTTTCCGTCCATTCTCTCCATCAGAATCAGAATCAGAACATTTATTTGTACTTAAACCAGTTTGGTACACAAATCAGTAGTATTCTAATAATAAATAACGAAGAAGTAGTACTAAAAAGAATAATAAAATTGACAAAATAAATAAAATTAAATCCTAGGTAAATAAAAAGTATATAATCTTCTTTCTCTAGCCCTCTTCCCAGTTCAGCTAGGGTCGGGCCTCCTCGTATGTCGGCGCCAGGATATTCTATCCCGGGTTGTTATTGTGGGCAGGTTCTGGTCTTTAATTTCCCTCTCGATATTGGACCACCAGGTTGATGGTGGTCGTCCTCTCCCTCTTGGTTTGTATATAATATTGTTATTAATTTAGTAATCAACGACATAGATCGAAGGGTGGGGTACCTCACGTGGTCAACAGACCGTACGAGTGTTCTTACTGTTTACTTGTTTGACTGTTGCAGTGACAGTAACGCTCGAAAGCACTTCAAACACCCCCGTAAATATTGTCGTGACGATACGGTTTTTAATGTTTATTTTATACAGCTTTTATCCCTATCTCTATTTTATCCTAAGTCCAATGGGGATCCACATTGCCAAATTATCCCTGTAGATGGTGCATCGTCGATCCGGCCATGAAAATCTGTCATTTCAGTACATTGTTATAGTTTTTGCGTTGTTATTTGTGATTTTCTATTAATTTATTGGAATTATGCCTTTGTGTGCCGTACCAGATTGCTCTAATAATAGTATTAATTTATTCTCGAAAAACCCTATATTAAAAATTGATAACATAATAACCATATCAAATACATAACATATTGGAATACAGGTAATGAGAGGAAGTAAAAAAACTGCGAGATATTAGAGAAAAACAGTAGGAAAACCGGAACGTACACAACAATAAAGTTTGACATAGCCGGACCGTAATATTTATTGCCCGGACCTATGCTGGCGCCATCTGTAATTACCTTTGCCTGTGGATCTCCATTAAACAGATAAAGTTTATTCTCAGGGTTGCCGTAGTACCGGCCGTAGTTAGCAAATTGGTGAAGAAAGGATTCAGCGTGAATGTGGAGGACAATGCAGGAGCCCTGGCTAACTTTCCTAATAAGGTGTACGAGGAATCTGGAGCCAGGGTCGTTAACCTCAAGGAGACATTCCAGTCAGGTAAGGAAACTTATTTTGGGCTTTCATCTAAGAAGCGTCATCACGCGCAAACCTCCGTACAAACGGTGTCACCAAATTGAGGGGTGTCTATGGAATGTTATTATAGTATTTTAGGCTTAGGCCATTAACATTATATAGATCTATGTTTAAGTCGAACTAAAATCGTGAAATTGAATAATATCTTAACAAAAAGCCCGTAAAATAAGTAAACTTAACGCCTTTTTACCAAAAGTGTTGCCGCATATGCTTTTATTGTCTTAGATAAAATCAAAAATTTAATTCGGGTTAAACGTCGAAAATGTTAACTAGATTAATAATAAACAAAAATAATATTTGAAAACGTCCACAGTTTTGCAAAAATCATGTTTCTCCTGAAACGAGTTTTAAATTTTGCGCCCGCGACGAAATCGGCACGATTGTATTGTCCTCGCAAGTTTCATAGACCATAGCGAAATTAACCAGCATGACATTTGGTTACGCCCACAATTGAGTTGGTCGCGTCATGACGTCTGGTCTTAAGTACGGAAACTACTCGTACATATAGAAGTTGATCCGGGAGCAAAATTTAATTTTCATTTATTTAACAGACTCTTTTTAGACATACGATTATGTACATACTACATTCATACATATGCTCACGCCTGTCGCTCAGGGTAAGCAGAGGCATCTGTTAGGATCTTGACACACAGAGGTCGTCCTTTAATCACGTCAGGTTTTGACAGTGCGAGGGAGGTTACAATAACATCACAATGGGGGAGGGCATGTTGTGACAATCATATTGTGTATAGGGGATGTTGTGACAATCATATTTTCGTGCGACTACGTGAAATCCCGAATTGGCTAAAACGGAGCGCTCCGCTGTGGCCTATAAAATTCAGAATATGATTTTATGATAATTTTTCATTTAAACGTATTCTGAGGGAGGGTGTGTGTGTGTTTGTGTTGAGGGCGAGTAAGAAGGTGTGAGGTTTTGTGTATATGCGTGAAGAGAATGATTTTGGTATTCCGTTTGTATGAACTATGCATCCTCCGCCGGACTGTTAATACTTCGGGAAGTATTTCCACTGCACTCTACTATGGTGCGTGCGAATCGTGCCTTTGCACAATTTGGCTGCCCATAAAGAGGTTCAGGACTGCGTTCACTTTATTTCCGCATTCATTATTCTTTCAATGCATCGTCACACCATACTTTCTGTCGCGCGTTTATTATTTTTTTTACATATTTATGGCTCAATATAATGTTCTATACCAAGGCAGCCGTTGTTTCGCCCACACGAAAATTTATCTAATAAAAATCGAAGGTCCACAGATAATATAGGTATAGTTATATGGTGCATACCTTTTTTATGAATTGTTTTGCGAAGTACATTTCGTAGCTGTTTAACTGTCTGTCCTATCTCTTTTTTTGCGCGATTTGAGTTAGAATCAAATAATACAAATAACTAAGTAAATATAACGTGTGAAATTAAAGTATAAACGATACTCAATTTAGGACCAATGAATGTAAATAAGTAAGTAAACATAACGTGTGAAATTAAAGTATAAACGATACTCTATTTAGGACCAATGAGTGTAAATAACTAAGTAAATATAACGTGTGAAATTAAAGTATAAACGATACTCTATTTAAGACCAACGAATGTAAATAACTAAGTAAATATAACGTGTGAAATTAAAGTATAAACAATACTCTATTTAGGATCAATGAATGTAAATAACTAAGTAAATATAACGTGTGAAATTAAAGTATAAACAATACTCTATTTAGGATCAATGAATGTAAATAACTAAGTAAATATAACGTGTGAAATTAAAGTATAAACGATACTCTATTTAGGACCAATGAGTGTAAATAACTAAGTAAATATAACGTGTGAAATTAAAGTATAAACGATACTCTATTTAAGACCAACGAATGTAAATAACTAAGTAAATATAACGTGTGAAATTAAAGTATAAACAATACTCTATTTAGGATAAATGAATGTAAATAACCAAGTAAATATAACGTGTGAAATTAAAGTATAAACAATACTCTATTTAGGATCAATGAATGTAAATAACTAAGTAAATATAACGTGTGAAATTAAAGTATAAACGATACTCTATATAGGACCAATTAATGTAAATAACTAAGCAAATATAACGTGTGAAATTAAAGTATTAACGATACTCTATTTAGGAAAAATTAATGCAAATAACTAAGTAAATATAACGTGTGAAATTAAAGTATAAACGATACTCTATTTAGGACCAATGAATGTAAAAACCTAAGTAAATATAACATGTAAACTTGAAGTATTTAACTATGGAAACAAACGCTTGTTCTGAAAAATTCACTTTTGATATGTTAGTTAGTTAAAACAGCGACGATTTGGTAGACCCTGGTCAGGCTTTTACATCATCATACTATACTATCGGCATCGCAGGCATCGGAAAATAATGACATGCTCCAAAAGTAAATTAAAATATCTTTTATCAACAAATTGTTGATTTAGTTGGTGTTAATACCTATATAAGGTGAAATTTAATCAACCGTCCGAATTCATACTGGAGACTCGGTTAGTGATCAGGAACAATATATAGTGATCCTTCAGGTGAAAATCGAAAAGAAATTTGTTTTACTGCCTGTACTAGAAATTGTATTTGAACTAATGCAGTTCGAATGGGAACATTTTTGTTTATATTTTCGTAGAAAACGGTCATAGAACTTTGTTCCTGATCACTAAGCGAGTCTCCATTATGAATTTAGGTGATTGATTAAATTTCACCCTATACAAGGTGTAACAGAAAGGTGTAACCATATTTGAAGAGCTTATTCAGTCAATGTTATAGAACAACTTTTACTATGGAGCCAACCCTGAAATCTCAAAAAATAAATCTGTCCTTCCATACATTTCGGCCGAGCGGCATTGCATTTTTCTATGAAACAGTAACATTTTTTTTTTCGATATACAGGTTTTGCTTCATAGTAAAAGTTGTTCTATACCATTGACTGAATAAGCTCTTCAAATTATGGTTACACCTTTCTGTTACACGTTGTATAGGACGTACAGGTACACAGGTCTGTGTGTAATTCATTCTGAGAAATTGCTCTATATAACATTAGCAATTCTATTCTTTAGTACTTGGATCTTTTTCCCATACTTTCTTGATTTTTTGTGCTCACAATGTAGATTTATTTATGTTTTGTATTTGCGCAGGTAGGAAAACAAATTGTTATTTGTTGTTCATGCATATGTGTATTGTGTACACCGTGTTAGCATGTGACACCCATGCAGTACATATGTATTATACTTTGGTCACACCACCATTGTTTATCGAAATAATGAACTTGCACCCAACAACACAATCATTGTCTCAAATAACAATGTTTACGAGTTAACATATGACCAGCATTGCGACAATGAAGCTACTACTAATAGGTAAGACCGTATCCCATCGCATTAAAAGCTACTTTTCTTTATCAAAATTGTTGCAGACATAATACTTAAAGTCCGTCCACTCTTGAACAAGGAAGTACAAAACGTGAGAGATGAGGGTACATTGATATCCTTCCTGTATCCAGCACAGAACCAGGAATTGATCAAACAACTGGCAGCTAAAAAGGTCAATGCTTTTGGTAAGAATAAAAACTGAGTTATTAAGTTATAAGAACTATTATAAAGTATCTTTCTTTCCTCATCCGCACAGTATTGTATCTCAAACTCTTCTTCTAAACATCCTTGTATGGAAGAGCAAAACCACATTGCCCGATTAGTAAAGGGTGATAATAATAAATGTAAGGTAAGGTAATAAAATACAACTTTGCTAGAATAACCAAATAACATTATGCTATGGTCGTCTAGTATCAGAAATCACATTTATGTAATACCTTATTCAGAAATAATCCGTAAAACGATAATGCTGCCTGGTTGTGGTACAGTACACAGACAGAGATGATAAAGGGATCAGTTGAATTTAACCATAGACGTTATGCCCCCATGGCAAACTTGTTGTGTGACAATGTTTTTGCTGTGAGATGGGGCGGTATTTCCCAACATTACGGCCATGGGATAGATTCGGCGTTGAAGAGGGATCTTATAAGGGCAAGTTGACTAGGTGCAGTGGTATTATTTTGTACAGTACACAGACAGAGATGATAAAGGGATCAGTTGAATTTCACCATAGACACTATGCCACCATAGCAAACTTGTTGTGTGACAATGTTTCTGCTGTGAGATGGGACGGCATTTCGCAATATTACGGCCATGGGATAGATTCGGCGTCGAAGGGCGATCTTATAAGGGGAAGTTGACTAGGTGCAGTGGTATAATTTTTGGGGTTACAAGCTAGTTAGAAAAAAAAAATTACTCAGTCTCGTCATCCGAGAGCCACACTATGCGTAAGCAAGCTGATGATTCCTATTGAGTTAATTGACCGCGTTTATTGCAGCCATGGACTGTGTACCTCGCATCAGCCGCGCGCAAGCGTTCGACGCGCTCAGCTCTATGGCGAATGTGGCTGGCTACAGAGCAGTCATCGAGGCCGCCGCTCATTTCCCTAGGTTTTTCTCAGGTTCGTAATATTCATGAAAGCGTTTTTTCCAAAGGTAGTTGTTTAATAAACAAAACTGCACCAACACAAAAAAGAAACAGTTTTCCAACAGCTTTTTATGGTCAATGTAGAGGTACTTACGCTTGGCCACTACGATGAATTGGATGAAACGTTCTCATCTAGTAAGTGAGGAACTTCCGCAAAATCAACGGAAGTCGGTAATGAGATTTCGATAGAAAACGAAGGATGATTATTATACAGGGGAACTCGTCCATACGAACTACATTTCGTGAAAAAAAATCATTTTAGTCGGATAGCTATGTAATGTTTTTATGGAACAGCTGATTTTGTTTTCGCGATTCGAGGGTTGGCTTTATAGTAAAAGTTGTTCGTATGGACCAGTACTATCACCAGTTTCGGGCTTCCGCAACTTCATCTTAACAGCCAGTATGTCCTTTTCTATATAAAGACGTATACTCTTACCCAAGTTTACCGGCCAAACCCGATTTTAGGATAAAACTAGTTTTGGGTTGTCATAAAAAAATAACCACGAGGCCTAGGCCAAACTAGTTTATCCTAAAATCGGGCCGACCTAATTTTATCACTTCAGGGTGACTCTCCTTATGAGCAATGGGCGTTTGGTGGTTGCAAGTCTGGGAAACAGGGCTTGAAGAAGTAGAAAAAAATACGATCTAAGTATTTGCCAAGTTTCGTACCAAATCATATTAGCATAAATTCTTCAAAGCAGACGGCAAAAAAACACAGTTTCGTAACTTTTCCTCGTCAGGTCAAATGACAGCCGCTGGGCGAGTGCCACCTTGCCGAGTGCTCGTCATAGGTGGCGGAGTTGCTGGTCTCGCGGCCGCCGCACAAGCCAGATGTATGGGTGCTGCCGTCCGAGCCTTCGACACTAGGCCTGCTGTCAGAGAGCAGATCGAGAGCTTGGGCGCTCAATTCATCACTATGGAGATGAAGGTAGGTTGTCACTATCTCAGACACAACCTAAATGTATGAATACTTTGGCACTCGATCCGCTGTCAGAGAGCAGATCGAGAGCTCGGGCGCTCGGTTCATCACTATCTGGATGAAGGTAGGTTGTCACTATCTCAGACACAACCTAAATGTATGAATACTTCGACACTAGATCGGCTGTCACAGAGCAGATCGAGAGTTCGAGCGCTTAGTTCATCACTATCTAGATGAAGGTAGGTTGTCACTATCTCAGACACAACCTAAATGTATGAATACTTCGACACTAGATCCGCTGTCACAGAGCAGATCGAGAGCTCAGGCGCTCAGTTCATCACTATTTGGATGAAGGTAGGTTGTCACTATCTCAGATACAACCTAAATGTTTGAATACTTCGACACTAGATCCGCTATCGGAGAGCAGATCGAGAGCTAGGGCGGTCAGTTCATTTCTATGGAGATGAAGGTTGAAGATGTTACTGTCTCGGACACAACCTAAATGTATGAATACTTTGGCACTCGATCCGCTGTCAGAGAGCAGATCGAGAGCTCGGGCGCTAAGTTCATCACTATCTAGATGAAGGTAGGTTGTCACTATCTCAGACACAACCTAAATGTATGAATACTTCGACACTAGATCGGCTGTCACAGAGCAGATCGAGAGTTCGAGCGCTTAGTTCATCACTATCTAGATGAAGGTAGGTTGTCACTATCTCAGACACAACCTAAATGTATGAATACTTCGACACTAGATCCGCTGTCACAGAGCAGATCGAGAGCTCAGGCGCTCAGTTCATCACTATTTGGATGAAGGTAGGTTGTCACTATCTCAGATACAACCTAAATGTTTGAATACTTCGACACTAGATCCGCTATCGGAGAGCAGATCGAGAGCTAGGGCGGTCAGTTCATTTCTATGGAGATGAAGGTTGAAGATGTTACTGTCTCGGACACAACCTAAATGTATGAATACTTTGGCACTAAATCCGCTGTCACAGAGCAGATTGATAGCTCGGGCGCTCAGTTCATCACTACGGAGATGTAGATGGGTTGTCACTATCTCAGACACGTGAAAAAGTAGTTAAAATGACTCATTAATCGTCCACGCCATAAAAAAGGCAGTAACTTGTCATAAGGTCGATGAGATCGCGACTATTATAGTGTAAGGTCATTGATTCTTGCTACCAAAGACGAGACAGAGGTTAAGTCTGCACTTGCATGATTGATGTAGTTCTTCTATAAATCGCCTGAGGTCAAATTGATAACAATTAAAAGATGTCACGTGCAGAGATTTTTTTTTGTTTACGATTCGTATTTATCAAGAATAAGACCGACAAATATAAGTAGAACACGCGCCTTAAGAGGCCTGTGGAGCAAGCCTAGTTCATAAAAACGAAATACCATAACCATTTGTAAATCAAAGATATTCTTAGGATAGTGTGTGTTTAGGTATATTCCGATTGGATTACAGAATATCTAGGCTATATATTTTCAAAGGACACTGATTTAAAGACGACATTATAAGCAATTTAAAATTTCCATAGAAAGCTTATTTTTCTCATATTTCATGTTTAAATCAGTGTTCTTATTTAATATATATATATATTTGGGAACCTAGATATTCTGTAATGCAATCGGAGTATATACACACTACCTTAAGAATATAAATGATTTACAAATGGTTTTGGTATTTCGCTTGTATGAACTAGGCTTGCTCCGCTGGCTTCTTAAAGGCTATGCGAATTTTATTTTTGTTACTGTCACTCCAAGCGAAAACACGCTCAGTGCGAGAGGGGCGGATTCAGGGCGAAAACGAAAAATTTTAGTTTTATAATTTTTATAAAAAAACTAAAATACTCGTAGCTAGCAAAATTTCAAATATCAAATCTCTAGATATTGTTAAAACACACCTAATAAAATATGTTTGAGTTCTGTATATGGTTCCTATTCGTCAAACGAGGAGAAAAAGTGTGTTTGAAGACCTTATTTTAACAATTATTTCTATCGAGGAAAATTTATCCAAACATGTTTTCCAATTTCAAAACCCTAGCTTACATAGTCAAAATGCATATACCAGAAATTTACTACAATTTTCTATGTACTTCATGAAATACCTAAAGAAAGAAGCACCTATATTTTTTTACATATCGCCTCAACATAAAGGGTTTCGTACCGTTATCTATGAAATCATTTGGCTAGACGTGTTTTGTGATAAAATATCTGGAACGCATTTTAGCCTTAATCTAAATAAGGAAGAGATTAGATAAGAAACTGCATGAAACATTATTATGTCACGTATCTATTGATAAATTTTATTTGAACTTGTATTTACTTTAACTTTATGTATGGATATATCTCTTAATTTAAAAAAAAGTAAGAAACCTTTACTTTTTTTTTAAATATAAGAGATAAATAATGAATAATGGTCGGTCGCTATGCAGTTTATCATGTTACGTGACGTTTAATGCGCATTATGCATTCTTAAATACACGTTATCACTTGATTAAACAAAAACCTTATCTGAATTATCAAATTGTTTGTAATGGCATAAATTTTTGTAGTCTGTTTCACGACATTTCACTTACACATTTTAAAAAATAAATATATTTACTCGTATATCGTCACGACATGAATTCCCGTGGAGGTGTCAGAGGTGTTTCCGAGTGTGGACTGTGAATTGCAAGTCAAAATCCACACTCGGTACACCCGCGTTTCACCGACGATTATTACGTACTAGTGTGAAGGGTTGGTGAGCCCTATCGCCGTTCTTCAGGCACAAATACAGGTGCATGCAGGTTTCCTTATTGCTATACATTATATTACCTATATACCTATATACCTTATTATATATGTACTATGCACATAAATTCCGAAAAACGAATTGGTACATGCCCGACCGGGGTTCGAACCTGGTCTCAAGATTGAGCGGCCAGCGTTCTACCGCCTGAGCGACCGCCTCTTTTTAACCGACTTCTAAAATGGAGGATGTTCTCAATTCGACTGTTAAACTTTTTAGTGAATGACTGCAGTTACATTTGAAGTCGTTTACAATATTTTTGTTAAAAGTTTATTTAAATTACATTTTATTATATGTATCGCCACGACATGAATCCCCGAGGGGGTGTCAGAGGTGTTCCGATTGTCAATTATGAAATGCAATAATAATAGGGACTAAATCCATATAGAGATCGTCTAAGCCCAAATGACTCGCCCCTCTTCTTAATTAGTTGATTTAGATGTGCAAGTGCAAATATTAATAACGACACTTCATCGGTGTGGGAGCATCGACTGTTTCGTAAACTATGATCTATATGCGTACATCTCAGTGAACTAGTCGCTTGATAAATCCGACAACGCTAACTGTATAGAGCAGCGTGTGCGCATTGTATGAAACAAGACATCTGCTCTCTCGCGCGTTTCGATCAATTATGACTAGTTCGACAACAAATCCGAATACAACCGCTTCTTAGCAAGTATAGTGTACAAAAAAAAGATAATTTTTGGAATAACTGAATGACCAATTACAATGGCATTTTTTTGTGTATTGCGTCCATATTTAAGATTTGTTAGTGTGCGTAAACGTGGTAGTGGGGCGAGTCATTTGAGCTTAGATGATCTCTACCATTCTATGTCCTTGTAATAAATAGCATACTCCTTTCGTGTTCTATGATTTACAAACCTATCTAGAATATAGAGCAAGCTCTAAAAGCAAAGATAAACAAATACATGCGATAACGCGATTTACATATGTTAGCTTTACTTATCAACCTTGCTTTGTTCTAAGGTTTTTGTCGTGTGCAAAAATAGTTTTCTATTTACTCTGTTTGGTGTAATGATTGTATTACATTGACCTGGTGATATGATTAAAGAAAACACATTTTTAGAACAATTAACAATCTTGTTATTAGTTCATGATTTTTTCTGTCCAATAAGTTTATACCAGTGAACGAAAAAAATATGAAAGTCTGATTAGAGCTGAAAAAACCGTCCAAGTGCGAGTCGGGCCTCGCTCTTTTAGGGTTCCGTACATATGACCAATTATTTCAAACTAGATATTTATTTAATTTTAGGTAATGCTCTAATTCTGTCAGACATTAAAACTGCAAAATTAAGTTGGTTGAGTATACGGGGACGTAACCCTAAAACTACATTATAAATCGGCGTTTTTAGTATTTGTTGTTTAAATACAGTATATGGTACATAATGTATAGAAATTTCAAATTCCTAACTGCTTTGGTCTTTGAGGTAGACCCCGTGACAAAAATGTTCTAAAAATGGCAACTTTGATAGCCCCCATTTCTTTATTTTTTTCGGCTCCATTTTCATGCATACGTCAGGCCTCCCTTGAAAAATAATTTAATTCTATTTTAAATTCAAAGTTCGGTCTTGGGACAACATTTTACACAACATATAAAAATTTCCGGTTTCTGGGTACGGAACCTTAATGACTCCATGATGAAGTGTGTTGAACATAATTTTGTATGGCGACGGCTCCAATAGCATTCACTGTGTCTTTGAGTCGGCCAATCGCGGCTGGCCTAGTGTCACATGACAACAGTACAAACCAATCTTTTGCCTTTTGCCTTTTTCAGTCTCATTTTCGAATTACACTTTGTTAGAAATTCGTCTTCCATGTTTTTTCCATTCGCCGGTTTATACACGGTATTCACATGAAATGGGCAGTATGCACATAATCTGAATTCATAAGAAATAGGGCAATAGGGTCAAAATACTCTCGATTTTAGAGGATATTAGGGATCAAGTCTCGCAAAGGAAAATTATGCCGAAATGCCCTATTTTTGTAAATCTGTCAGCTGGAAAATGTAGACTTGTCTAGCTATTGTAGTAGCTATTTGTTATATTATGTCTCTGATTCCTAGATCTGGATTTGGATGTTAAATTGTTCAGACAACAGCATCTGCCGGGATGTGTTTGTTTGTCAATAAACTTCGCGGTTTGACAAGGCATCTTGGATGACATTGACAAGGGGGCGCAAGGGTGACGTTTTATTATGATAGCGGCGTTAGTTCCAATTTTGGCCACGACCAATCCATGCGCGAAAAGAGCCTGGTCTGACTTAGTCCACGTGTCCACGTCATCGTCAACGTGTATGTTGCGTACGTCCAGCCACGAACAGATAAAAAGATCCGATGAACTTTAAACTCGTCCATGATTAGAAGGTCAAATCAGATTTGGTTCAAGGACCTTATCATTACCAATTTTTCTAGTAAGCGTGTATAGACATAAAAAGCAGTTCGAAAATTCAAGAAACATTCCAGGCAAGATTAATAGGGCATACACTGATTGGTTTAACGTCTCTAAGAGGAGTTAGACAAGGATGTGTAGCGTTACCGTGGCTTTTCAATATATTTATGGACAGCTGTTTAAAAGGTGGCAGAGCTGATTAGATGCCGGGCTCGACTGTGGAGGTACCACCATCTTACTTGGAGACCCCCTCGAAGTAATTCGGGGGAGAGTAAGAGGACAGCTCATAGGCAAAAAACCAGGAGGCCCACCATGTCTGGGACCGATGGATGGCGGTATATCCATCCCTAATAATCGGGCCTTATATGGAACAGACTGGTGACGGGCAGCGGCGTCACAGGTGCGAGGGTTCCGGCACTGCGCTCACCAGTCGAGCCCGGCATCAGCTCTACCACCTACGTTAACATACTGACTGATTATTTTTTATTGTAATTTGTCGTTTTTTTACCGTCTGCGCAGCGCCGCGCCGCGCCCTTTGCGCGGCCAGGGGATTCTCGCTCTTTTTCCTCTGTTTTAAGAGCTTTCGTTTCGAAGTCATTGGCGATATTTCCAGCCCTTAAGTTCTTTATCATTTGGTTGACCAACAGGAAGACGGCGCTGGCGAGGGCGGTTACGCGAGGGAGATGAGCCAAGAGTTCCTGGACGCTGAGCGAGCGCTACTCGGCAGAGAAGTGCGAACCTCCGATGTCGTCATCAGCACAGCGCTTATACCTGGAAAACCGGCACCGCTGCTGGTTTTGGAGGTAAAAATGATTTGTGTGACCCATACCTACTGGAGGCTTAGACTATTTAACACAGGACGTGGAAAAGCGCGACTATTACTAAATTTATTCTGTTTTCCGCCGGAGGCAAAGTAAACACGCACAGCACTAAAAATGCGTGAGATTTTTCTTTGTTAAGGAGAACAATCAGCCTTAGTTAATACACAATAAAAATACAAAAATATCTCATTATGTAACCGTATTATTACATATCAAATCAACAAAATATCGTGTTAAAATACGTGTTAAAACAATAAAAATAAAACTTGTCAAGATGAGGGTAGCTGTCACACTAAATCAAAAGCAAAACACAAAACGAGCACACAAGCAAACTGACACGAACAGATTGTTCATGTACTTCGGAAGAGGGGAATGCGTGCGCTTTCCGAGTCCCGTGTTATATGGTCCAAGACCAGTGTTGCCACCGACGGCCAAGCGCTTGTAGCTCAAAAAGTAGCCAGATTGTTTGATTTTACCACCAAAAGTAGCTAAATGTATGTGATTTCAGTCCTCAAAAAGTAGCCAAATGTATGAAACTTTCAACAATTTTAGTAGCTTAATGACCCTAAAAGTTGCTAAATCTAGCTACAGAGTAGCTAAAATGGCAACACTGTCCAAGACTAGAGGTGAACGTTCTCGGAATTCCATCCTTTTGTCGTAAAAAAGTTTGATGCACACATCGACAGGCGGTTCCTGTGTATGCGGGCCGAGAATAAGAATGACACTAGGTTCTAGCCCTTTCGATGTCCTGTCTTCCTTCCCTAGCCCGACCAGAGGACAGAATATAGGACTATTTGTTGCAATGTACTTACCTATATTTTGTACACTATCAAATGTTATCGCGACATCTAAACTACCCACCAGTGGGTTAATTGATCATGGATTATAATTTACGTATTTATTAATCTATGATCAATCAATCAGTGGTGGTTATACTATTGTCAGGTATACACAGTTCAGCTGTCGCGATAACATTTGATAGTGTACAAAATATAGATATGTACATTGCATGTTATATCAACATAATCGTGGGCATTCATCAATCGCATTTCTAGTTTTATCTGCATTAATAGGTCAAGAGTTCCCTAAGGTTTACAATTTGAATCACCGCTAATGATTTATTGAGACATTACTCATTCATTAGTTTGATTTGAGATGATAAATATATTTTAAAGTCAAACGCCAGTCGCTTAGCGCAAAGTGCATAACTTAACTTTGTTTTTATTAAAAATAAAAAACATTTTGCCCTGTGGCAATTGACGCCAATAATTCAGTATTAGTGAAGTTTATAAAGCATGAATTTGAAATTTATTGCAAAATTATTCATGATCTAATTGTGTATACAAGTTCAAACTCATGCTTTATAAACCTCACTAATACTGAACTATTGGCTTCAATTGCTACAGACCAAAACGTTTTTCAATGTTTGACTTCTAAACAAAAAAAACAAAGTTAAGTTATGCACTTTGCGCTAAGCGACTGACGTTTAACCTTAAGAGAGGTATATCAATAATTATAATAAAAGAGTATAACATATTATATTATATATATAATATATTATATAAATAATATAATATATTATATAAATAATATAATAGTACATTGAAGAAAAGTAATAAAAATAGAAAGGGGGTTACTAAAAAAGAGTAATAGAACACAAATCAACGTTTCTGTCTGTCTGTCGATCTGTTTGTACGCGCACATCTCCGAAACCACTGAAACAGATTTTTATGTAGTTTTCACACGTGGACAGAGCTAAATTTGAATTAGAATATAGACTTTGTTTCATTAAAATCGGGTGTCGTAAAAAAGTTATCGTCATTTAGAGATTTTTGAAATTTACTTTTCTCCTGTTAGAAGTTACATAGCAAATATAATTCCTGGCGATGAAGGCACATAGACTTCACGATCGATTGTTTAAAAGACAAAAAAAAGTTTGGTTAGAATTGTGTAGCACATAAAATTTTAGTACACAAAAAATCAACAGCGCGTTGTTCATTATTAGAACTAAATAAATATTTTATTATACAGTGTGTCCCTTCTAAGAGTGCACATCCGAATGGGAGTGGAACTAGACACTATCTTATAGACGAAAAAATGGATTATTTTTTTCGAAAAAATTTTTTAATTTACGTTTTAAAATTTTTGATGCCTACCAAGGACACTATGTATAAAATATATCGTAACTTTTGATATACCGTGAGTAATGCAATAAAATAAAACTGTTATGATTCTATTCTTAAGAATTTGTCGATATATTTAGATCTAGTTTTACCACCTTTCGAATGTGCACTCTTACGAGGGACACACTGTATTTCTTCATCTATATAGATAGCGTCATCTATTTTGGTAAATAAAAAGTTTTAATGCGAATTTAGTTGCAGCAATTGTATAACCCTTTTGTAATATATTTATAATATTCCCTTTTGTAATATAGGCTAAGGCGGAAGATCGACGGTTTTTTGTTTTTAACAAACAGCCATAATAAGTCGAGCCTTAGACCGATTTGTCATGTGTGTTTTGTGTATTTCGTTTTTATAATATTTTATTCATTTGTGACAAATAAACGGCTTCTATTCTATTCTATTCTATTCTATTCTAACTAATACAAATATCATTACAGGATGCAGTCCGCGATATGGCTCCCGGAAGCGTCATAGTCGACCTCGCATCTGAAATGGGTGGAAACGTACAAACCACGAAGAAAGGAGAGATAACTAAAGTCCATGGAGTAGTTCACATAGGTCTTACCGACATGCCAAGTCGGATGCCGGCGCATGCCTCCACTATGTATGCGAATAACATCTCTGGACTGCTTCTTAGTATAGGTGAGTCCATTAGCGGCATTAAATAAAATATAACCATTAGCGTTGAAAAAGTTGTTGAATTGTTAATTTTTATTCTTAAAAATATATTATATTTTACTTTTATGAGCTTTTGATTATTTATTAGTGTCAAAACAATTAAAAAAAAATTATAACTCGATATATTTCGGCCCTCGGTATGGGGCCGTCATCAGTCGAATGTAAAAAAATAGTGACATATAAATTTAGGTATGATAATAAAAAAGTAAAAGTGACACTTGTAAACAATTTTAGTTTTAAACTATTTTCTAAAAAATAAAAAAGTATAAAATAAAAGTTAAAATAAAAAAAAAAAATTAAATAAAAAAAATATTTTTATCCTGTGTTCTAGATTTATACAAAATACTGCAAAATTAAACTAGGAAGTTATAAATGCAAAAGTTCAAAATCACTGTTAATTTTCAGCTATAAAATTAAACGGTAGAGTCAGAATAAGCAAATATGTGGACTTGAATTTATATGCTGGTGCAAATTCGATAAGAAATCTTTTGATGCATCGTGATGGTTTTAACAATGAGTTCATTGCTCCCATCTGCTATTGTATTTAAATATTTTTGGTCGTTATTGCTGTCTTTCATCGGATTTAGATGATTTATTTTTAGCCGCCGCTTCTCTTTTTCAAGCTACTAATACTAATGCAGTTCACACAAACGTGGCTCTGAGCCTAATTATAGTGGTGTTACCCACATTTATCCTTTTGAGGTTCTTGATATAAATTTTTCATAAAAGAATGTTAAAAAGATAAAAGTGAGTTATACGACTTTAGTGCTCAGAATCAAGGCACTAAGCGCAATGGTGGAATAACCAAAATTTTGCTTTCTGAGGTTCTATACATCAATTTATCAAAAAGTCTCAAACATTTGCATACCACTTTTGCGCTCAGCGCCTCAAATCATCTTTGACGGGTATGTACCAACAGGTGTCTGGCGTTAAAGTTCCGTATTTGTAAACGATTGGACGCCGCAATATGAATACATCTCATGCTGGCGTCCCTACCTATATTCATGTGGATTTTGAATCTATCGCTCCCAGGAACCCAAGACCACTTCCACATCGACCTGAAAGACGAGGTGACCCGCGGCTCCATCGTCCTGAAAGCCGGCGAGTTGCTGTGGCCGCCACCGCCGCCGCCCAGCATGGCTGCCCAGAAGACTGCCGCCCCCACCAGTACAGCCGTCACCGTCGAACCGCCCAACCCCTTCACTGATACCTTGCGGGACACATTCTTGTATTCAACAGGTATGATTCGGTGTGAAATTGTAAAAAGTCTTGGCGGGTGCATGTCGTACGCAATGCAATCTAAAAATCTATTCTCGTTTCAATTTTAGAAGCTTTTAAAACGATTGATATTTTCTTAGTTTAAAAGTTTTTTTTGCCTTCACAAATATTTGTTAATTTTTGACTCCCTAGATATTTTCAACTAGCCTTTCCCCTGCGGCTCCGATCGCGTTTATTCACTCTTATGAAAATGCTTTGGAGGCTTACTTTTTATTAATCTTGTAAAATGTAAAATATTTCTGTTTTCACAGGTTTTGCTTCCTTGATAGGATTGGGTATAGCGTCTCCAAACGCGGCATTTACAACGATGACAACGACTTTAGCTCTTTCAGGTAAGAAAACATGCCGTTTTATTTCTTTAGTTACTCCGAGCTAGAGATAGATTTTAACTGCGAAAAACCGCTGTAGAATTAACGGGTCTACTAAGTAACTAAACGAGAGGTTGTTTGAGCAAACAAAGACTATTATAGGTAAAGATGTGCAAACACTTATAGGATAATCTTACATTATGGCCGTCCGTTGGTTTAGAAAAGATCGTGACTAATTGTGTATACAATTTCAAACTCTTGCTTTATTAACCTCACTAATACTGAACTACGTCAAATAGCATAGATCAAAATGCTTTTCAATTTTAAATTTTTAAACAAGGAAAACGAAGCTAATTAAGTTATGCACTTTGCTCTTAGCTACTGATTTAACCCTGAATAAAGCCACATCAATCGAAAATCACATCGGGTAACTTGGAACACAGATTTGCCTTAATATTATTACTCTATTTGTTCGTGTTCAGATGTTCACGTCTCACACTTATTTCACCGACATGAACACAATACTCATATTTTTTACGCACGCTAATAGTACACATACTTGTATTTATATATGTAACCTATCAGTATGTAGTATATAGTGTGGGATTTCTTCGGCCGCCTGGATTCGTGCTGGGGGCTCGGTTGGTGATCATTGAACCTTTTTCCTGGTCCCTGGCCAAGTCTCCGGTATGGGTTCAGGCGGTTGATTGGATTTCATCTTGTATGATTATAGATTTTACCTATCATTTTAATCGTAGTATATTGCTACATAATTTAATTTAGTTCATGTACATTAATTATTTTATTACATATATTTTTATAAGATTAAATTTGACTCGTAAAAAGTGTATTATGTATACCTACTTTACAAAATAAACTATTTGAATTTTGAATTTGAATTTTACTAAAAGGGGGCGGCTCATCAACATGTAGTCACGGTCAACACAAAATATCACATCTATTGACATTGTGTCTCGCACGAGGCTTATTTTTGGGCTCATGCATTCACAAGCACCAGGCCCTTTATCATATCTCCTCATATCTGTGACTTGAAATGCACAAATGTGAAATCGCGGCTTAGAGTAAAGAAGCGATTTGTGACCAGTGCTTACAAAAAATGTATACTATGTTGTTATAACTTACAAACGCAATATTTGTACTATTAATATTATTTCAGCATGTTCTATTGCAAATTTTGTATTTGATATCTATTGTTAATTTTTTATTGTTTAGGCAAATTTTCATTAATATGTTTTATTTCATTTTATTGAGGGGGGAGTATTATGGCGGCACGTCTACACGTTTACCGCATTCCTTTGAGATATGAATAATCACGTATAAATAAGGATTCATCTTTCGTCAAAGATATTACATACTTAACCATCAATCATGCAGTAACTATTTATTTTATACCGCCCCCAAATAAACTAGTCTAATTCAAAGTTTCATGTTTCAGGCGTGGTCGGCTACCACACAGTGTGGGGCGTGGTGCCCGCTCTGCACTCGCCGCTCATGTCAGTGACGAACGCCGTCTCCGGTATCACGGCCGTCGGCGGACTGCTTCTGATGGGCGGCGGATATGTGCCTGAAACACCTGTGCAGGTAAAAAGTCGTCCTCCTCCGGTACCAAATAGCTCACGACCCCTTCCCCACATTTTAAGGGTCCGTTTCGCCAAACATGCTCTCGCGTTTGGACAATTTAGCATATTAAAACAAAATATTTTTAACAAATAAAATTTGTGTAGATAGTTAAAGGGTTGAACTACATTATAATTTTTCAGATTTGACACAAGCATCACAATCATTGAGAAAAAAAATCAGAAAGATCAGTATAATCACGTCAGTCTAGTGATCTAAATACAAACTAAAATATTTTTTATAGAGCAAAGAAATGAAAGTAGCATTTACAGATTTTTTTATTTCCTTTCGTTATTTTAAAATGATAATAAATACTTTTGCTTTAAAAGCTTTTTTAACCGTTTTATTATATATATATACAGATTCTTACGAATATTAAAGTAGAAATTGAATAAAAAAGAAAATTTTCGATATATATTTCGACCCACTTGGGATCGTCGTCAGTCGAATATTTAATTTTATTTAATAAGTTATTTTAAAATAAATACTCAAACATTCTACATTTTTCCTGTACAGAAAAATTACGAAAAAAGAATTTGGAAGTTTGTGTATTTCTTTTTAAATAACGAAAGGAAAAAAATATTAATATTTTATTTGAATAAGGTACTTTAAACTCTTTACGTAAAAAAAATATATTTCAATTTGGAACAAAAAAAAAAAATTTTTTTTTCTGTTTGCAACGCTAAATTACATTTTTCGTGATTTTAGTGATATTTCCGATTTTTTTTCCCAATGCTTGTAATACTTGTGTGAAATCTGAAAAATAATAATGTAGTTCAACTCCTTAACTACCTACACAAATTTTATTTGTTAAAAATATTTTGTTTTAATATGCTAAATTGTCCAAACGCGAGAGCATGTTTGGCGGAACGGACCCTTAAGATGGGCCAGCGCTTGTTTTTTGGCTATGTAGAATTTTTGTCGCCTAAGGTAATCGGGCTCGTATACTGCTTAGAAAGCGGAGATGGGTCATAAACATAAATATCATAATAATCTATCCCACTAATATTATAAATGTGAAACTTTTTGTGCGAGTTAGTATGTTTGTTACTTCTTCACGCTCAAACAGCTGTTCGGATTTGGATGAAATTTGGGGTGGAGATAGATTATACCCTGAATTAAGGCAAAGGTCACATTTTATCCCGGAAAACAAGAACGCCGTTTCCGTAGGAAAGAGGATGATGTAAAACCGAATATCACGAGGGCGGAGCCGCAGGCAAAAGCTAGTATTATTCTAATGTCACAAAGCGCAGCTACCAGAATCGTTATAACTACAAGTTAACTTAGGACTTTTGGAGTATTAAACTTCCGCGTTCACAGATTAAAAAAAAATATCATCGAAAAAACGGAAATTTACCTCTTATTGATAAGGAACCATAACTATATAGCATATATAAGGTCTTTCAATTTAAATGGAAAGTATTTTAGGAGGTGATTCAGTATCGTTAATACATCACATTCCACTGCAAAGTACTTTTTTTTGCGCGAATTTTTTCTTCACTTGTCCATACAAACTGAGTCAGCTGATCGGACCACTCTGTACTGAGAAGTGAAAAAAAAGTTCGCGCAAAAAAAAGTGCTTTTCAGTGAAATGTGATCTAGTAACGATACTGAATCACCTCCTAAATTACTTTCCATTTAAATTGAAAGACCTTATATATATACCATAATAATAGGTTCAACCGAGATCAAGGAATTAGAATTCTCAGGAAACGAAAAATAAAATAACTCGCTTTATCTGTAGTCCTCGCTAGATTACCGACAAAATCAGGAGGTTTGCCTCATTTCTCATTACTCTTCTCTGTTCGTGTTCAGATGTCTCCATGTTTCCTCCGACTTATTTCACCGACATAAACACAACAACTATAGTACGGCACATATACTCATATTTCTCACGGACACTAATAGTACACATGTCAAAAGGGGGCGGCGGCGGCGCATCAACCTGTAGCCACGGACAACACAACATAACACATCTCAATTGACATTGGCTCGTATGAGGCCTATTTTTCATGCGTTCGCAAGCGCCACGCCCCCTTACCATATCGCCAGATATATTTGGTATGTATGATCAGAAAGATGAGTAATTCATACAAAAACTGTTTACATTTTCAGTGGCTGGCGAGCACGGCGGCGCTGATATCGTTCGTGAACGTATTCGGTGGTTTCTTAGTCACTCAGCGGATGCTTGACATGTTCAAGAGGTATGGATTAAGTAAACATATAGTTATATATGTTATCCTAGATTGGGTCTCATTGGTGTTCCGAGTGTTAAATGAATACGTAGTCAAAATATATTCGTAATATCTTTAGATACTACCTTTATCGACAGTTTTAACGTTTTAACGTTTAGACTTCACATATTTATAGAACACTTCAATAAAGCATAGTTATATATAGACTGAACCTGAATCTCTGTTTATGGTGAGTTAGAGACTAAACCTGACTAAACTTATCTAAATTTTGACACATAAGGAGATTCCGCAATACAAAATGAGTTTCTCTATCATTCTTTCATATTGCCTTGTTTTTTAATGATACCTACATATGTTTGATCTGACGCATAATATCTAGAATTTCCTGTTGTTCTATTTTGACACAATGTTTTAGGAAAAATTACACAGATCAGAAAACTCGTTCCAACTGACTATAACACGCTATTTTAAATTTTACTTTCCAGTGATAAAGTCTATTCTAGTCATAAATCTAACAACAGGCAATTCTCGTTAACATTGTCTAGTTTATGATAAAAGCCATAAAATTTCCAAATACAACGATATCATTGAATAGGAACGGAAGTACTAACTTATGGGTATTTATGGCAAAAACTACAACTTCTCTTTCGCTCCAAGGCAGGGTATGTTGCTCTGAGCGAGACAACTAATTTCCACGCCTCTTTCAGCGCGGAGTTCATCCGTTGATTCGATTAAAACAGTTTCAACGCGCCTGATTTTGCTAGAATATAAATGCCTATTATTAACTTCCCAGGCCAGGCGACCCGCCAGAATATGGCTACCTATACGCGATTCCTGCCGCGGCTTTGCTCGGAGGCTACTTGACTACAGCCATGCAGGTAAAGTTCTAATTATGAGTAAAATAACTACCCTTTACTATACAAGGTGACTTTTCCCATCATCGTCCAAATTTATACTGGAGGCTTGGTAAGTGATCAGCATCATGAATCGATAACAATTTCTGTGAAATTTCATTTTATGAATTTTACAAAAATCGTTATTGGTTCATGATGCTGATCACTTACCAAGGCTCAAGTATGAATTTGGACGATGTTCACAAATTCACCTTGTATAACTGGACAACTTTCAGTACATACAGAATGCAGTTTTAATAAATTTTGCAGTTTATTTACAACCAGTTTCACACACAATATTAACTTTTCATTCTACGATCGTGTTCCTTTTGACCTTATTGGTCTTTGAAGTCCAATTGGCCTCTTTTTTTTTTCGTAAATTTTTACGATTCGAAAACTGTTTTGAGGAATAGCTTTCCTTAACCGTTTCTGGTATAAATATATTAAAATAAGCATCCATAAATTAAAAAAAGTGATGTCTTTGATTTGACCTTCAGTGACGTCATCATCACACATTTCAATACGAAAAATTATATTTCTTGAACGCATCTTTAAGTCTGACAAGGATTTGACCTTTCAACCTAATATGATTACGTCACTTTCTGTAAATACAAAAATACTTATAAAATCGGTTTAAAAGTACGAAAATATGTGTTATTGAAATTACATATCTAAATTGATCTATTTATTCCAAAAAGCAGACACAAATTGCACATTGAAGTTAAAAAATGTACCGAATTCTTTGAATTTTACATGTATCTAATTTTGTTCCTCAGGGATATCCCGAAGTCCACCAGATGGCATACCTTGCGTCGTCCTTATGCTGCGTTGGAGCTCTAGCCGGGCTTAGCTCACAGAAAACTGCACGCAAAGGAAACTACCTCGGAATAGTAAATATACTCACAGTTTATACAGGGTGTTAAGAAGATGCGGACTCCGGAAACTGGCAATGATTTTAGTCCATACGAACAAAATAACGCGAAAAAAAAATCGAGACGTCGTGAAAAAAAAAACGGTTTTTATTCGTCCGGCTTCCGCAACATCATCTCAACACCCAGCATAATTGGACGTTTCACACCATATTCATTATAATAGTTATTTGACAAGTACTACACGCCCAAAATCTGTGAGCAACGAGGGGAAACGCAGTCGTACACAACGATGATAGTTTTACCCGACTATGTTGTCATAAAAATATTCCGGGAGGATCAACAGCAACCGATGATTAGAAAAGGCATTCATAATCAATTCCGCCATCAGTATAGCTAGCATAGACTCAAACCCAAGGACGCCCGCTCATTGTAATCTTGATGTCTTTAGCTTCAATCTGGAGACCATTGTAAAGGCAGTGAGACAGAAAAGACATTTCGACGCATTGACCAGATATTACGCCTGTTTTTAAGACTAAATAGGTGAGCTACGGTTACTGTACATTCAAATCATAAAGCATGGAACCTTTTTACACTGGTAGCGTTGTAAAACGCTCGTATAGGAAGGTTCCATACTCTGTGATTGTTAACGTGGCTACTTGGGTTCCGCTGCTTACTGTTTGTCGGATATTTGATGTATTCTTTAGTAATATGAGGTTGCTTGCTTAGTGGCATCCTTTTTAAAAGAAATCATCCTTTGTATACTAACAAGTTTTGTATTCTTTCTTCCAAGATCGGCGTGACTGGAGGCATAGCGGCTACTCTAGGACTGCTAACACCGAGTGCGGAAGTGCTGGCGCAAATGATAGGTGTGGCTGGTATCGGCGGATTGATCGGAGGAACTATTGCCAAGAAGATAGAGATCACAGATCTACCTCAACTCGTGGCTGGGTTTCACAGGTATATTATTTTGTGAAAGGTTAGCTGATCAGGTCCTTTAAAAAGGCCGCTTTGGATGAATCATATTATGATTCCGTTCTAATGTGCACGCGTGAAAAAACTATCCTACTTTCAAATCATTTTATGATTCACCCAAGTCGGCCTTTTTAGATCCCCAGGTCTCCTGAATTTAAAAACTTTAAAATGTATTTTCTATAGAATATTTTTTTCATATTACAAATGAAATGAAAACCTGAATTTTTTGACTTTTTGTTGTCTGTCTGTCTGTCTGTCTGTCTGTATGTTCATTTTAACTCCATAATCACAACGAATTTGAATGCGGTTTTCTTTATTATCATCGTAGTGACCCTAGTTAACATATATACTACAAGGGGTGTAGAGAAATAAAGCTTTCAATTCTACTCCGCGGGCAAAAGCTAGTTTTTAAATAAGATGTTTCGTTTATCCGTCCGTTGTAGCATAACTCGAACATTTTTGGGGTTGATTTTGCTAAGATTTGGTATGTAGCTGTAGAATAATTCTTCAATACGCAATTGTTACGTAGGGATTCCGGGAAAATAAAGAAAATCTTTGGTGACCCCCTTTTTTGTAATTATTGTATAAATTCAGCCCATTACATTGTAGCGTTAAACACGCACGCATCGCCGCATTGATGAAGTGTGCAACGGGTTGTAAAGAGTTATAAACGACCATTTCGCATGAGTTTGACAAGCATCAATGCAAGTATCGAGCATCGCAAATAATTTCCGATGCTCTCTGCATCGTATTCGTATAAGCCAGAAACTTATCTGTTCCGTTGGCGAAGACTGTCATCCAGTGAATATAGAAACCATTTTAGTTTGGCCCACTGGAACAGATAAGTTTGTGGCTCTGTTGATCTGTCATTTTGACAGGTAAAAAAAATGGTCGTTTATCACACATCCATCGCCGCAACCCGTTGCAGAGTTCATCGCTACAGTTGCATCGTGTGCGTTAAATGCGACAATTGTGTACTTAAAATTTGACAGACTTTGGTGTTATTTCTAGTCTAGTGGGTATGGCGGCTGTACTGACTTGCCTCGCCACCTACATGAACGACTTCCCAGCGATGGCAATGGACCCAACCGCTGCTACTCTAAAGACTTCACTGTTCCTTGGAACTTACATCGGTGGTATTACATTCACGTAAGTATTACAAAAAAACACTTGATTATTTTCATGCAGGAGAAAGGTCTATCTTGACATGTGTTCAATGTGCAGCCTTATCTAAGTGATAGATGTTTGTGTAAAATTGATGCCGCGGGCATGTCCTTTTTCTCTCGATATTGGTGTCGATTCGGCGCAACACAACTTGTAGTGCGCGCCAATCTTTTAGTCGCCTCTGATTGAGTTACGAGTGCAAGCTTGCGCAGGTACAGTCAAGGAAACAATAATATGAACGGTTGGTTATTAAATGTTTACTATAAGTGGGAAGGTGTACTTGTTGTACCTACCTATTTGATATATATTTATTATTTTATTGCAATCTTAACTGTTTAAATAAAACAAATTAATATAAACACCATTTTTCTACATTGTCGCCTTAAAACGCTATAACGACCGCGAGGCATAACAACAACAATAAACTTTAACAAACTAAACCAACAAAACAACAAATAAAGGCAACACAAACAGATTCAACGATTAACTTAAGGAATCATAGAATTTTTTCCACGAACGTACTTTTCATGTAACGCGCGCGTGTGTAGTGTACGGACGTAGCACTAACACTAACGCATAGTGTTGACACCTGCTTAATGGCGAGCGGGGGGTGTGGTGCGGCACGCAGGTGGGTGTGCTCCGCGCCCTCGCTCCTGTAACGTCCCCCTGACACCGTAAAACGGCTATTGCGTCGCTTCTTGCGTCTATCTTCAGAGGCGACTAAAAAATTGGCGCGCACTGTAACTAATTTGACAGGACTAACCTTATTTTGAGGTAGAGGTGTGAGCTGTTTAATTAATATTTAATAATAATTACATACATACATATACTCACGCCTGTCTGCCAGAGGGGTAGGCAGACAGATTTCCATCTGCTACGATCCTAACACATCTTTTTCGCTTCTTCCACATCCATCTAGTCATATAACCTCTTCTATTCCGGGTACTTTTGACATTGCCCTTCTTCAGCATACGTTCTTCTAGGGCGGCCTGGTCGAGCTCTACCTTCGACCTGCGCACCAAAAATTTCTTTCGTTACTCTCTTTCATTCATCCTCTCTACATGTCCAAAGCACCAAAGCATTCCTTTTTCTAGTCACTACATCTCCTTTCACGCCGCAACGACCCCGTATGTCGATATTTTTCACTCCATCATTCAATAATAATAATAATTTATATAATAATACAATTATTAATATATTAATAACAATAATAATTAATTTATCTTAATTTTAGTTTATTAGCTTCCCTTTCCCACCGCACACCTCTTGCGCCTCTGCTAAGATCTTTCTCGCATACTTCTCGTAACCGTGTGAAAGAACTCGATGGCGAATGCTACCCCGACACGAGCATCGCTCTTAAATCTATAACAACCACCACACCACAGCTGAAAGATACCTTATTACCTTTCAGCGGGTCTCTGGTAGCGTACGGAAAACTGCAAGGAGCGCTATCCTCCGCCCCGCTCCTGCTACCAGGGCGACATGTCATCAACGCAAGTTTACTCGCCGGCTCTTTGGGATGCGGCGGCGCATTGTTAGCCTTCCCCGAGGCTCCCGGTCTACCGCTGCTGGGGGCCGCGGCCGTGCTCAGTGGGATACAAGGCTTGACCCTGACTGCTGCTATTGGGGGTACGTAAATGTGGTATTCAATCTATCCATCCATCCAACAGCTAGAATCTTATTGTCTAACTTCCAGATCAAAGGTACGCGTGATTGGCTAGGAATTATGTGTCACGTCATTTCTAGCCAATCACGTTACCTTTGAAAGCGATAGCAATAGATGTTGAAGTTAGACAATAAAGTCCCTGGTTCGTCCACTGCTGGACATCGGCCTTATTGTGGCATGTAATATAATGTGGTATAGTTATTTTTTTAATAAATCATCAAGATATGAATTCTGGGGTATCAGCAGTGTTTCCGAGTATGATGTGTAGTTAACAGTTCACGCTTGGGCACCCACGTTTCACCGACGATTATTAAGTCCCAACGTGGAGTGTGGTGAGCCCGTACTTCGGGCACAAATATGGACAGGACATGTAACACTAATGTGACCAAGGATTTAAAACCCTGACCACTGGATTACTCATAAAGTCGTTTGAGGGTCAATAAACTTTTTTACCCACACTACCTTTTGAGTCTTTGCCAGGGGATCTAAAAAGGCCGACTTGGGTGAATCATAAAATTATTTGAAAGTAGGATAGAGTCAGAGCTTTTTCACGCGTGCAAAAGAGACGGCATTAGAACAGAATCATAATGTGATTCATGCAAAATGGCCTTTTTAGAGGACCAGTATTCAACTACAGAATTTACAATTTAGCTCTTTTCTTTCCAAAAATGGTTTTATCTTTATTTCTATTTATTTTATTTATTAGGCATGCACAACAGATAACAATCAAAGAAATTTCTTTGAATATAAATAAGAGTTTCGAGCTAGATTGCCATCCAAAGGCGCGCACGCACATATGCTGACCAAATTGGCGACATATTGAAGAAGGGCCATGTCAAAAACGCACATATGCTGACCAAATTGGCGACATACTGAAGAAGGGCCATGTCAAAAGTGTCCGGAAAAAGTAGCCTGTATGACTAGATTTATGGATATGGAAGAGATGTGTCTGGATCGTAGATAGAAGACGTAAATATCGTAAATAGATCTGTGGGTCTACCGCGTAATTCTCATTTTCATCAACATTAACTTGAGATTGAAATTTGACGTGCGTGCGACGACGCCCGCCTAACATGCCATCTCTTTTGCACGCGTTGAATTTCGCATGCATTTGCTTGAAGTTGATACAAATGAGAATTACGCGGTAGAGCCCCGGGTCCTCTAAAAAGGCCGCTTTGGATGAATCATATTATGATTCCGTTCTAATTGCACGCGTGAATTAACTCTGACTCCATCCTACTTTCAAATCATTTTATGATTCACCCAAGTTGGTCTTTTAGATCCCCTGGATAGGAATCTGTAGTCTCTGCCTACAGCAGTGGCGTGCAGTCCATACAGACAAAAAGACACTGTCTACCCTGACAAATACACATCATTTACGCATTTTTACGCATATCGTAAAAAAAAGTGTAGCCACACCGACCGCCATCTATTGTCATTAGCGGGAACTGCGAGTCTCAGTTCACAGCTGCGATTCGCTCGCTCACTCCAGCCATAGATAAAGTATCTATGCTCGGGCATTCCGAAATAGAATTACATCGCTAAAATCGATTACGAAAGACTATGAAGTGAATGGCTTACGATTCGTTGTAATTCAATATCGGACCAGCCATCGCGGAATGGTGGCTACCGGCCAGTACCGGCTTTTATGTGTGGGTCATTATTCCAACAGTATCTTTGTTGTGTGCGTTACTGTAAGTACATGGCACACAAATGCAAAAGCTTTTGCTTGTTTGCGTGCGACATGTATGCGAAAACTGCTTTTAGTTTTACGACATTCACCGAAAATTACCGAAGTCTTACGAAGCCGCCTTAGCAGCTGAGCCGGCGCCATCCATTATTGTTTTGCGTTCGTTCGTTACGCAAATTGATGACAAGCAGTATAAATAAAATAAAATTGGGTCTAAAAATTGCAAAAAATGGCTAGTGGTGGTAGTAACTACTGTGAAAGTTGTGCTGGGAATGTGTGTGTGCAAAAATTAAGAAATGGTACGTTTTCAAAACTGTGTTATGCTGAAAAAAAAGAAGTAATCGAGAAAAGCCGCTTCGTACCGGATTCAAATAAAAGGTAAAGCAACTAGAAAATTCAATCCAAAACAATATGAAACATTTAACTGGCTGACAGGTTGTAAACATACTAATCGACTGTTTCTCCTGCTTGTTATGTTCAAATAACCAAACTGTTTGGAACGATGCCGCTTAGCTATATTTACTTGCCTCTATTTTGGGAAATCCTCGAAAAACTACAAAAAAAAATTGATGTCCCTCAACTTATCTCTAAAATTGGTTGATCGAAAAATAAAAAAAAATCATGGTAATATGTGCTTACGTAAAGATTACAGGAATAATATAGCAGTTTAGAAATTCACGAAAACAAAATTACATTTTTCATCCACGATACGGAACCTTAGGTACGCGAGTCTGACTCGCACTTGACCGGTTTTTATGTCTACCCTGTGTAAAAACTCTGTGCACGCCACTGGCCTACAGTTCTGGGAGACAGACGTGAGTACATGTATGTATGTATATGTATGTAAAATATTCCTTCAAGAGCATAATATACAATTTTCAATGCAAGTGCTCGTAAAGGCCCACTTTTATGCATCAAAACCGAACAGAAAGTCGATTATTTTACCCTAGGGGCTTATTATTATTATTATTTTTTAATTTATTTACGAGAAGTTGGCTAACCTGCAACGTTTCCTGTGTACCATAAATGTTATACTTTTTTTTTCCACTGTATAACGGCTCTGGATACAGTCCTTTTGAGCCAATCACAATTTAAAGTTCACAAGATTATATTTGTTTTATTTCCTCACACTATGCATTGAAAAACGTAGTATGATACCCCGGCGTAAGAGCAATAAATTACTCGGTTCCGTTTAAAACACTCGCTACGCTCGTGTTATAAATCGTCCTCGTAGTTTATTCTTTTTCACCCTAGTAGCATAAACTACTATTTTGTATCAGGTGCGGACATGCCGGTAGTGATAACGGTACTGAACAGTTACTCCGGGTGGGCGTTGTGCGCTGAAGGGTTCATGTTGAACAACTCTCTGATGACGATCGTGGGAGCGCTCATCGGCAGCTCCGGAGCCATCCTGTCTTACATCATGTGCAAGGTACTATATTTTTATATACAACTAGCTTTTGCCCGCGGCTTCGCCCGCGCTGGTTTTGTTTTGCATTTTTCCGGGATAAAAGTAGCCTATGTCACTCTCCGGCCCATAAACTGTCTCTATGCAAAAAATTACGTCGATCCGTTGCTGCGTGAAAGAAGGACAAACCAACAAACACACTTTTGCATTTATAATAGTTAATTTTGTAATATGTATATTTATGTTACTATATATGTAATACCACAGAAGAAATAGTAGTATTACGTACAGAAGATCCACTGTTCAAAGAAACTTAAATAAAAAGCTATTCTCGTTCCGCGGCAATAAAGTACAATTCAGCTCGCACAGCGCTACGTGGCTACCCTTTAAGGGGCCTCTCTGCGCCTCTCTTCATTGCGTAACTCTATCCCTTCTTCACCCACTGAATGGTTCGCGCCAGGGCGGACCGCCGATGTTCTTAGCCTTGGCGTAGTTGAACAGGCCTGTGACCTACATATCTACCACAGATATAATGCACATAGAAATCTATAACCGACCGACCGGGCGTGCACTATCTGTCATAGATTCTATAGAAAGCGTAAGGAAACATGCTACGTCCATATTTACCTTGTTGTCCTATTTTTTATTTCGAATGAAGTAAATGCCCCGTTTGCCCAAAACGACACAATATTCCTAGTTTATCTTGTTTTACTACGTAATTGAGAAGCCGCCACGCTTTTTGCTTTTCGTCAGTTTACTAATAATTAAGTGAATAGTTCGTTTTTAAAAAGTAAATCATAATCGCTCGAGCGATCGATTTTAAAATTTTGCATACGAAATCCGTTTTTTTTGTTATGGATCTCATCCCAAAATCGCTCGTTCGTTAAGCAGTTTGTTTTCAAGGAGTAATAATACTATATTCGTTTTCAGGCAATGAACCGGTCCCTACCTAACGTAATCCTGGGCGGTTACGGAGTCACAAGCTCAGGTTCGACTCTACCCATCGCCGGTGCCACACACACGGAACTCAACGCGGACTGTGTAGCTGATCTCATCCACCGCGCTTCCAACATTATCATTACTCCTGGTGAGTCACAGATTGTTTCTAGTCTATGAACCGGTCCCTAGCTAACGCAATCCTCTACCCGTCGCCCGCGTCACACACGGGACTCAAGGTAGCTGATCTGATTACTCCTGGTCAGTCACAGATTGTTTCTAGTCTATGAACCGGTCCCTAGCTAACGCAATCCTCTACCCGTCGCCCGCGTCACACGGGACTCAAGGTAGCTGATCTGATTACTCCTGGTCAGTCACAGATTGTTTCTAGTCTATGAACCGGTCCCTAGCTAACGCAATCCTCTACCCGTCGCCCGCGTCACACGGGACTCAAGGTAGCTGATCTGATTACTCCTGGTCAGTCACAGATTGTTTCTAGTCTATGAACCGGTCTCTAGCTAACGCAATCCTCTACCCGTCGCCCGCGTCACACACGGGACTCAAGGTAGCTGATCTCATTACTCCTGGTCAGTCACAGATTGTTTCTAGTCTATGAACCGGTCTCTAGCTAACGCAATCCTCTACCCGTCGCCCGCGTCACACACGGGACTCAAGGTAGCTGATCTCATTACTCCTGGTCAGTCACAGATTGTTTCTAGTCTATGAACCAACTAGCTAATACCATGCACGACATCTAAAAGACCAATAGATTTACTACAAATCCATGCTGTAATAATCCGGCGCTTCTGCGATTTGGATGGCTGTCGTGTTTATTGAAAACTGATTGCAAGTTTTGTTCCAGGTTACGGTCTCTGCGTCGCGAAGGCTCAATATCCGATCGCGGAGTTGGTGGACGTGCTCAAAGGAATGGGGAAGAAGGTGCGCTTCGCCATCCACCCTGTCGCGGGTAAGATTTATATAAACTATTCTTGTAAACAACATTCTCACCTTATTAAACAAGGGTAGCGGCTGTAGCTCAGGGGTAGAACGCTAGCCTCTCAATCTTGAGATCCAGGTTCGATCCCAGTCGGGCACGAACCAATGATTTTTTTCGGAATTTATGTGCACAGTATTCCACTTGTTGAACGGTGAAGGAAAACACCGTAGAGAAACCTGCATGCCCTAAAAAGCGTGTATTTGTGCCCGAAGTACGGCGATAGGGCTCACCACCCATCACGTTGCGACGTAATTATCGTTGGTGAAACGCGGGTGTACCGAGTATGGACTGTGACTTGCATTTCACCGTTCACACTTGTAAGACCTCTGACATCCCCTCGGGGATTCATGTCGTGACGATATATCAATATACATAATAATAAAAGAGTAGAACCCGGTGTGTCTGTACATTGAAGAAAAGTAATAAAAATAGAAAGGGGGTGACTAAAGAAGAGTAATAGAACACAAATCAGTGATTTTTAGAATTCTTTTCTGTCTGCCTGTCTGTTCACGTATATCTCTGATACTACTGAACGGATATGGATGCGTTTTTTTTATTATCATCGTAGTGACCCTGTTCAACATATAGGCTAAAAGGGGTGTTAATAAAATAACGCTCAAGCCGAAAACGAGACAGAGTTGAATAAACGCGGGTGAGGTCGCGGGCAAGGCAACTACCATCCATAATACTTTACACACTAACATCTGAATCTATATTTTTCAGTGAGTAATTGTGCGATTTTAGTTTATAAAGTTCTTCGCAGCGTCGCGATACCGGGAGTATCTAGCGAGGCCGAAAAACAAGAATGCCATGCTTTCGGCCTCGCGGGCGCGTTTGTAGTTCGAACATGCAAGTTTTTCGGCCTCGCTAGCTTTGTTTGTGATATTAATGTTTGTTTCTGAAAAAAATAAATATGTCATTTGTTTTCTGTTGGCCACGCGAGTGAAGCCGCGGGCAGAAGCTAGTTTATTTATATTGTACAAGGGCACAACTTATTTTTGTCACATTTAGCTAAAAATTGTGAAAATTCGGTCCATGACATTTTAAAAGTGAATTATAATTTTAATACAAATTATATTATCAGGACGTATGCCGGGACAGTTGAACGTATTATTGGCGGAGGCCGGCGTCCCATACGACGATGTGTTCGAGATGGAGGAAATCAACGACGACTTCCCGGAAACAGATTTGGTACTGGTCATTGGTAAGTTCAGATCCAAACAATAAGAGCTAAGTTTTAAATTATTTTTCAATGCATGTGCTCGTAAAGGCCCACTTTTTATGCATCAAAACCGAACAGGAAGTCGATTATTTTGCCCTAGGGCTTTATCATTATTTTTTTTTTAATTAATTTGCAATGGTTGGCTAACCTGCAGCCTTTCCTGGGTACCATAGATGTTATACTTTTTTTTCCACTGTTTAACGGCTCTGGATACAATCCTTTTGAGCCAATCATAATTTAAAGTTCACAAGATTGTATTTGTTTTCATTTCCGCACACTATGCATTGAAAAACGTAGTATGATACAAGGGCGTAAAAGCAATAAATTACTCGGTTACGTTTCGTCCTCAATATAATCGTCCTCGTAATTTATTCCTTTTCGCCCTAGTAGCATAAACTACTATTTGTTTGTTAGTTAGGTTTTGTAAAAAGCCCTAGAAAATTACAGCGAAACCGGTCGAGCATAATAAAGTTTATTGTATACGTGGTTAAGTAAAAGTGTTTTTTTAAAACAATGTTTTATAAACTTCACCAAATGCCAACAATCACTATCATCTACTATAATAAGAGCTAAGTTCGAATGGCAGGAACGCTTATCATAAAGTATCATAAAGTGTACTTTTTTTGTTGTATGTTCTCAGGTGCTAATGATACAGTGAACAGTGCAGCTGAAGATGACCCCAACTCGCCTATCGCTGGAATGCCTGTTTTGAAAGTGTGGAAGGCACACCAGGTAAGTTGTCAAATCTACTCTTCTTATCTTTGTATGTATTCATCTATTATCTACTAGCACAGTGGTCTGCAACCTTGTTCTTATTAGGAAACAGAGCCAAAAGCTTAAACTATATTGATAAGTAACATACACTATACAAGGTGAATTTGTGAACATCACCCAAATTCATACTTGAGCTTTGGTAAGTGATCAGCATCATGAACCAATAACGATTTTTGTAAAATTCATAAAATGAAATTTCGACTCCCCATAGTGATTCACTCAGGACTGGGAGTGAATTACTATGGGAAGTCGAAATTTCATTTTAAGAATTTCACAAAAATTGTTATCGATTCATGATGCTGATTACTTACCAAGCCCCCAGTATTAATTTGGACGATGATAAAAAGTCATCTTGTATATTGATAATAATTAACTAAATAAACTTTGGTAAAAGTTTGACGTTCTAATTAAACTATTTATATTGGGTGCTAAGATGAAGTTGCGGAACCCGGAAACTGGCGATAGTACTCGTCCATACGAACAACATTTCGTGGTAAAAAATTGAGAAATCGAGAAATGAAATCTATCTAAGCTATGTAACTTTTTTCTATGGAACAGTTGATTTTTTTTCGCGTTTCGAGGGTTGGCTCCTTAGTAAAAGTTGTTCGTATGGACGAGTACCATCGCCAGTTTCCGGCTTCCGCAACTTCATCTTAACACCCAGTATAAACTGAATAAAACTTGATATCATATAATGATCTTATTTAATAATGAAAATAATGGTTTCGCCCCCGTCCCACGTCTTCTGACCGACCGACATTCCCGTGCGTGCACTCTATTTGTGGCAGAGCCGCACTCAAGGGGTCAAAGAGCCTCATGTGGCTCGCGAGCCGCGGGTTGCCGACCACTGTACTAGCATCTTCGTGGCTTTAGAAAACAGCGGGTCTACCGCGTAATTCTGATTTTCATCACCATCAACTTGAGATTGAAATTTGACGTGCGTGCGTAAGAGATGGCATATTAGGCGGGCGTCGTCGCACGCACGTAAAATTTCAATCTCAAGTTGATGTTGATGAAAATCAAAATTACGCGGTAGACCCGCTGTTTGATTTTTGTAAGCTAAAATAAATAGTTGTGTTTACTAACATAGGTAGGTACTTGGTTTCCATATTCAGTTATTTATGATGATTTGATTTTTTGGTGATTACGTTTGTCTAGGGGAAGATGTAATTAATGAGCGAGACGTGAAATCACATAACGCCCTCGTGAGCGTTCAGTATGTGCATGTGGGAAAATTCGTCGTTCCAGATACGCCCCTTAGTAGGGCAGTCGGTAGCGCACCTGCCATGTAAGCAGGAGGTCGCAGGTTAAAATCCTGGCCCGAGAAATTTTTTCAAAATATTTGTTTCTTATTGATTTCAAGTTTGTAATGCACTCTGATAATAACCAAGATGTACGGTACTCTCAAAGTATTAGTGCGCATACAAACCTATAGCCGAGCAACCGGACGTACTACGTGACCTTATTGATTGTATAGAAAATGCAAGGAAATACGAACTTTGCCGAACAGTGGCGAAGATTCGTATGCGCAGTATTACTTTAAGAGTTCTTTAATGAATTTACTAATTCCTAACTATTATTCCAGGTGGTAGTAATGAAACGTTCGATGGGCGTCGGGTACGCAGCGGTCGACAACCCGATATTCTACAACCCAAACACGGCCATGTTACTTGGAGATGCCAAGAAAACTTGCGACGCACTGCTGGAAAAAGTCAAACATTTAACCGCTTGAAATGCGGCTCCTAACTAGGTGCGCAAAACTGGGTATTGCATCTATAGCTGAACTAACCAGAGACTACGAAAATGACGTGATATGGAACCAAATCGTCAACATACCACAGTTTGTCTAATTTTTACACTGAACCAAGACAGACAGCTTCAGTTTGTTTGGCTTTAATGAGGTGAAGTTTTAATGTTGCAAGTAAAGTTTTAGATAGATCAATGGAAAACAAAGACAAAACTTTCCCCATTGCATTGGTTGAGTCAGAAGTCAGTTGATTGGGACAACAAAATTAAAGCTTAAATTCGCGTGAAATATCTTCTCGTTTCACCTTTGTATGTTACAAAAGCTTCTTCAAAAATATTTGGTTCATTGCTGAAATTTCACTTGTCTTCTGAGCTAGCCAGAAGTTCGTTCATTAAAGAACCCTAGGTGAGGTAGGAACAATTGGGTGGGCAACGCTGAGTTTTTGAATGGTTCCATGCCATTTTATCTGGCTTCCGATATTGTGACTCCGCACATTAGTTCCGCCAATGTAGAGTTATAACTTTATAAGTAAAAAGACGCACAGTGACTTGATATGTAACTATTACAACTAAACGAAAATTTAACGACCGTGTGTAGCGACACTAAACGTCATTTGACATTTTTATGTTAGATTTAGTATGATTATTTATCTGTCATTTTGACGTGCATATACGAGCCTTGTGAACCCATCTCAGGGCTGATATTAAACAAAGTCGATACCAGTGTAGCGACACTGCCGTTTTTGAATGGGCGGTTTTGCGACGCGCGGGTTAATTTTTGAACGGCTTAGTGTTGCCACCCGTTTTGGGAACCCAACTCAACCCAGTGTGAGTTTATGTTCGGCTATCAGAGTGGAAACTGGTAGTTTATAGTCAAACATCAGGATTAATTATCAGATAAGTTACTTCATGAATAGATCAATTGTTTGTACAATAATAAATGAAATTGTAGCTCAATTCGTTTGTAATGTATTTCACTTAATTATTAGAATTATTCTAAGTATAATTAAAGTCGATTCTAATTTTAAATTAATTATTTAATAATGTTCGTTTGAAGTTAATTATTTGTCGCCCAGTGTTCTTTTATTGACTATGTAAAGTTACATAGTTCATTGATACACTAATAGTTATTGCTGTGAATTTCCTATGCATAACTAACACATTGTAATATGGATATATTCAACCTCCAATTTAATACTTGCTAAGCCCATTAATTTAATCTAAGTGTAACGAACGACATCAACTTTTACATTCATTTTAAAATGTTTAAAATATGCTTTCGTAAAAATCTGTAATAATGTCTGTGTTTGAAAGCGACACAGAAATATTACTGTTTTACATTGACTTACCTTTTGGCTTTAAATAATATTGACCAAAAATCTATGAATAAATAGTTCATGTACCAAATTTTAAAATTTATTTACTAAGAAGAATGAAAACCGTGAATAATTTGTGTGTAATAAATAAGTATATTACTAATGGATTATCAAGTACATGGATGTACTGGTTATTAGGACTGAAAATATTCTAAACTAGATAAAGGTACATGAGAAAATTGTCTGCCAATTTGTGCCAGTATCAGATCTCCTTTGACTGAATTTACTAGTCTGAAATATACACTTATAGGTGGTGTTTCAATACGCATGGGTTTAAAAGTTTACATCGTAAAAGTGAAAGAGATAAGACTGAGAAGGAATCTATTTACTAATCGTTTTGGAACGGCTTCTTTGTAAAGGCGGTTTATGTACGTGACAAAGGATATTTTTTGTTTTTTAAACCAAAAAAAAGGGGCGTGGTATAGTGACAGATGTTAAAGTGAAAATTTACCCCTGAATTTACGGGGCCTAAAATTTAACTGTCACAGTGAATTTTACATTTAAGACAAGGTTTATGAACGACTTCGAGAATAGTTCGGAGCTGTTCGTTTTCACTCCGATGGTTGTGGGACGGGTGACAGTTAATTTTGGATGTTATTGAAATGGTTAGCATAGTAATGGTATTTTTGTGAGCAGAAAATTATAATCTGTGAGCAGAAATAGCTAATTGATCTGCAACTCATGGCCAGCAAACATTTCAAAATCAATCAGCAATTTATGTCATTCTGGATGGCTGTAATTATTTTTGTACAGCATATTAATTATATAAGCTGCAATGAGCTGCTCCTGTGTAATAACATTTTGGTAAGCACTCAGAGGGTAAGAAAAAAAAATCATTTTTCATTTTGCAATTGCCTCGGCGTTGCGGAAAGTGCAGCCCCTTTCGCCTTTGCCTTTTACAAAGCACAGTCACCCATGCTGCCCTTCCTCCACGCCTACGGCTTTTTATATACACTCTCTTTTTATATAGACTGTAGTATGTATAGAGTCAGGGTGCTCTGATTCGGTTTTGGAACATATTCAACCAATTTTTTGCATACACCTGTTTTCTCTGCTGATCAATCATGAAATCTTGCTGATCAAGTAGTTATTTTGCGGACTGAATGTTTATTATGCAAACTCATGTTATTGTAAGCTGCCTATTTATGATTTAATTTTTGACGATTATCAAAATTATTTGCGGAACAAAGATTGATGCCTGATTTTTTTATTGCAAACAAAATCTTTGTATGCTGACCAAATTATTTAAATGCTGTTTTTTGTGGCGCACCATATTTAATAATTGCTTAACTATTTATTTACTTCTGTTAATTTTTACCTTTACCCTGGCGTTCAGAAACGCTACCATAGATTGTAATATTTCAATGGTATCATATTTTATATAAACCATTTATTAAACTATCGTGATTATTTTAGGAATTCACGGGTTCTTACGGAGGATGAGAAAGAAGTTTGTGCGTTTAACTCGATCTCTCTCAATTTTGCTTAGAAGAATAAAAACTACTTTCATTGTGGGCTCCAATTGCGCCGCAATATTTAGAACCCAAAATTAATAAAAAAAAACGTGGTAAGAACCTGTTAATTCTTGAAAAATATTGTATTAGAATAAATAATATAAATTAACAAATGAATTTATAACTGAGATTTTATGAATTTGATATTACATATATTTTACATTCAGATTTGAAACGAGAGCTTTATAGCTATAGGCCAATAATATTTTACAATAATAATGATATGGAATTATTAATACGGAAATTATTTTCTTTGTCCAATTTTACCATGTATGTTATTAAAATTAGTACCTAAATACTTAAATATAATTGTGGCACTAAGATAGTTTTGTAGGCTCTTACAATAATTAATTGTAAGAGAAAAAATTACTAAGAATTTATTTTCTTAGTAATTACAGTAGCTAAATATGGTGACTTGCTTATTACGCTTTCCGTATGAGAATTTCATTCGAATGCGTGAATAAGGTTTTATAACTTTTTTATATTATATCATTGGGCAGGGCCCTCAATATAATTGAGTTATGATCTTATTGTCCTGTGACGTTTACGGCACGAACTATAACAAAAGGGTACAATGGTGTCGATTCGGTTTAACACGACTTAATTTATTTGACACGACTAACCTTATTTCAAGCGTCCTGTCTTTGTCTTTTCGATACAGAAAGGAAAAGACAACGCTTAAATTAATTTTAGTCCTGTCAAATAAGTTAAAACATGTTCCACCGAATCGACACAAATATGTATCACTTGATCGCGATGATTAAAAGACTAAAATGACTTTTAATTTGATGATTAAAAGTTAGAACAGCGCCGTCTAAATTTTGGAAGTATTTCGTAGTTCATCCGCAATTAAACGTCAAAGGACCAATAAGCTCGTGGCCCACGTATTTTTCATCATATGTTAGGTACCTTCCTACCTATAATTTAGTGTAATCAAAGCAGTTTTAACACAAAATTAGCATTTCCACCGTGATGGACTTTTTAACGGTCGAAGAGACGGTAGTTTGGAGGCCGGTTAACGAGAAAATAATTTGCGGCATCATCTATGGGCACCATACTTTTTCACTTTTCCAAGCTAGGTGGTGCATGTTTTTAACGCCGCGATTGATTACCTTCCGCATTCCATTATTTAAATATTTATGATAATAACAAAAATCGTAACTTTTCTATCATCACATTAATATTACCTCTACACATCAACTTATCTAGAATGTAATACAATTAACTTTTAACAATAAGTTCCCAAAATATATTTGAAATTGCTAAGATAAGATATCAATGACTTTCCTATAAACCTTCCCACATTCCAAATTATTTAAATTTACGTTTACGTGATGGTTTTATTTTCCTTATAAATACGCTAGATGTCTCTCATAATTAGATTAGTGCACGACATGCATTGTTTGCAATGGGTATTTTCCCAGGATCGTAATCTACTTCTGCAACTACCCAGTCTGTTAATTCTTTTAAGGTTTCCTATTATTGACAGAACCATGAAAAAGTAATTTCTGTTATGCATGTTATATAAGTTTAATCATTAAGATATTTGTAAGTCTACGTGCACTGAATAAATAAGTTAAAAAACCGTCTATCTTTCCTTTGAAATATTATAATATCAATGTGCCCGTCTATTACATGAAGATTTTTCTGAAAATCAATTTCGTTTAAAAGGCTTAAGCAGTAGTAAAATTATTTTTTCGATATCTTGAAAAATTACGAAGTTATTGGCAATCAAAGTAAGCTTAACGGCATGTATCGTGACGTCATCTGACACGCTTTCATACCAAAAGCACTGAATCTGTATTATCTGATAATAATATATAATACTAGTATTAAAAGTAATGAATATCGCTAACGCTAACTTCGGTAATAATAGGAATTATTCAAAAATTCCATTTACGATGATTACAAGTTGGTCGAAATATATTTCGAAAATAATCATTACTATTTTACTTGTATATATATTGTCATTTCTATATGAATCCCCGAGGGGTGTCAGAAGTGTTCCCGAGTGTGAACTGTGAAATACAAGTCACAGTCCACTTTCGATACACACGCGTTTCACTGACGATTATTACGTCCCAACGTAATGGGTGGTGAGTGGTGGTGAGGAGAGAAGCGCCGAGTACTCGTTTTATACTCGGTACTCTGCATATTCGGAAATATTTTTAGTACTTTTATTCGGCCGATTAACTCTGCTGAAGTGACGAGGTACTCGGTAAAAAAATGTTATGTAAAACTTATAAAATAAACTTTAAATAATATATATATATATGTATATAATTTAAAGTTTATTTTATAAGTTTTACATATATATATATATATATAAGTATACAGATTCTTACGAATATTATAGTAGAAATTAAATAAAAAAGAAAATTTTCGATATATATTTTCTTTTTTATTTAATTTCTACTATAATATTCGTAAGAATCTGTATATATATATATATATATACATCCAGGAACACTTTTGGCATCCTGCATGTTGTGCATCGTTACGACGTCTCCCTGTCCTGCTTATATTTTTTATGATCTCCCTGTGAATATTGCTTAATTTTTTGTTTTCTGACTCAGTGGGGTATTTCACTTTTCTGTAACTTTATTTTTCACAATATTCATCTTGCAGTTGTGCCCAAGTATTTATGAACTCCAAACCATGGTGATGTGGTTTTGGTTTCCTGCGTATATCGTTCATGATTTACCTGAAGAATCGACTTCTTGACGTCCTGTGGTTTGGTGTGCATAAATGCGACGTTGCCAGCATTACTTGATTTATATCCGTCTCTTTCTATCGTTGCTTAGGTATCAATCGTACTATTGTCAATGCAAATAAATAATTTAAGCGAAAGATAGTTATTTTTAATAAATTATCATTTGACCGCTATACTTGAGCGTTACGATGCAATCTACATTATAACATGTTTATCTAGAAAAATCTTAAATGCTTTTATTATGTCGGTTTACGGATGTCCTAAAACAAATGACGATGGTGCGGTATTATTCGGAGTTTTAACTGTGAATTTTGTGACTGACATCTAGCAAATAGGCGCGTAGCAGTACGATTCGTACTAATGATATTATTAAAATTGTTTATCTTTGCAAAAACTTAGAAAATTCAGGATGTTGCTGTAGGTACTATTTAGGAAATTGCAATTATTTAATTTAAAATGGTCATCACAAACTTAGAATTAAAAGTTTAGATTTTATCTGACATAAAATAGGTATGCGTATTTTGTTGTTATTTATTTATTAGAAAGATTGCTTACATGGAAATTAGGAAAACTGAAAATTGTGAAATACTCTTTTAATATAATATTAGAGGGACTTAAGTATGTTTACATCATATGGTATTATTTATTTTGACCTAAAATAGAAAGTTTAGAAATTTAATTAAGTTTCTTTTCATATTATGAGAAATACAAAATTAGAATTCAAAAGTTGGTAGCTACCTTATCATAATTACATACCCGATCAACATTCAAAAGATTAGAAAAATTCGTACCCGTAATTTTAAGAAAACATAATTTCTATGATCATAGCATACAAACAAAGGCGCGGGGTGAAGCGCGGGGCCGGGGCGGACGCCAGGCCACGTTCCAATCGTCGAGACGCTGCCACACTTTGATTTTAGCGTGTCGGCGTCGTCGTACAAAGAGCCGCGCGGGGCGAAGTGACGGGGTGAGGGGCGTTCACACAGCGGCGAGGCGGCGCGGCGTATGAGTAGATGGCGATCCGTCAAGATGAATGAAAAGTGCGTTATTTGTGGGAATCATTCATCATCTAAATATTTCTTTCGCCCAAAAAAATTATTTTTGCTGCAAAAGAAATATTTAATAGGATATTCAATAGGTAAGGAATGAAAGTACATGATCAGATTTACACCGTCCTGTTTTAAGGCGGCCAAACTTTGGTAATTAAAAAAGCGGCTCTAAAATGCCTTTGAAAATTTCACCTTAAAAAAAAGAAATAAGGTACCCACTAAGAAATCCTTAAGCTAAAAATTTATTAGATTTTGCCTTATTTCGGCTAAGGGCCGACATTGTATTGTTACTTTTAACAAAAAAATAGTAACCGACTTCAATAGTAACAGCAGTCATTCACTAAAAAGTTAATAATAATTCTATTAATTAATGACCGATGGTACCGAAGTAACACTTTTGCCGACTTCTTTCTTCCTGAAACATTATGTTATCTAGAAGTCGGCGCTCTTATATTGGTTTTTATGTTGCTATATCGTAGGAAATACGCCAACTTCTAGATTACTTATTGTTTCAGGAAGAAAGAAGTCAGCAATCCCCTTACATTATATATTAAAAGCATTTACTTCTTAATTCACCTATACATATAAGATCTTTCTCTTAAGTCCGATTTTTTTTTTAGGCATTGTCAATTGTCTTTTTAACATTCATTTGCGATAGGATATTTGTCTTTTGGTAAAAATTTATTTGGGTTTATTGTACTATTTGTCTGAGACAATGATACCGAACAACTATTTCAAAGAAACATATCCTCTAAAATGCTTAGTTTCTGAGATATCTAATACAGTAGAAAAAGTGCCCACGCAGACAAGTCCAGATGCACGCGCTACTAGTACAACCCGAACGCGAAAATACTGCCGATGACGATGGCGTAGCGCGCCATACATTTCATCGGCAATATGTTCGTGGTCGGGTTATACCTACTGATCCCATGCATCTTACGCTCAAAGAAAATGGAAACTTATTACAGCGCAATAAGAGTCTACCAGGCTACTTCGGTTATCGTACAATAAATAAAGATCGAATAAACATAATAAAGACACCTAGTTATGTTTTCAAGATACTCTTACTTACTTAATTTCGTGCCCGATTCTTAAATACACGGAAAACTATGCACACAATCAGTTTTGCAATAAGCACCACCTAATTACCTATCAGTTCGCGAGCACCCGATGCTCTAATTTGACGACACTACGTGTTTTAATTAATAAAACGGAAAATTAATAATAATAAAACAAACAAGTCCCTTTTTACACAAGAAACAAAAAATTATTGCTTATCACAAAAATCACAAACCAATTGCAACGAATAATCAAGGCATCGACCTAATATGTATATCGATGGGTCAACCTGCGAGTTGAACGACCGACACAAACCGAGCCGCAGGTGTTGCTCGCACTGCTGTTGAATTTTGAATTAAAATGGTGCTTACGCGCAGGTAATAGGGTGTCAATTAATTTGATGTTTGCGTCAGGATGTCTGATGGTACGTTCACACGCACGCGTTTAACTCGACATTCAACGTGCACATTCACATTCACGAGCGTGTAAACGGTACGCCCGAGCCCGTGAACGCGCCTGTGAACGTGAATGCCGCGAATCGGGCGAGTGTCGGTTTTTTGGCAAAGTTCAAAGGATGAATGTGCGGGCGCCCGGTGACTGTTTAAACGCGCGCGGGCAGTCAGTCTCTCCCGCCCGCGCTTTCGCGAAGAGTGGATCTTCAACGTTGCTAAGAAAGTCGCTACGATCGGAGATTACAACATGGCGGAATGGTCAAACGAGACAATTTTGACGTTCCTGGAATATTACCAGGAAGAAGAAATATTATGGAACCCCGAACATAAATTCCATAAACATAATTTCTGTGAACTTTTATCATCCACCACCTTCTTTGCAGTCTTTTGCTCCGTCGTTCATCATTTTGTTTCTTTTTCCAATAAAAATAAGTTAAGCCAAAGGATATGGCAGCAACAACACCGAGATCCTCGCTGCCCGCCATGCTGGCACTGACTGACACGACGGCGTGCGTGTGAACAGCTTGAATTTCCGCCGGCCCGGGACGGGCTGCATGCCGTGCAGCCCGCCAGGCAGCCCGCCGGGCTGCACGGCGCGCGTGTGAACGTAGCATGAGAGCGTGTGATTGAACTGTGCGCCGCGCGTCAACCTACCGCCACAAAATAACCATATTTTGTGCTACCGCTCTATAACTAAACTTGTATTATTATTACTACATGTAGGTGCGTATTACCATTGGTATTAGTTCGGTGTTGGTTAAACTTACTCGAAATTAATACCTTTAGGTATTGATTATCTCAGAAATCTATCTATCTCTTTCGCTGAGATTCACACATAGGTTGCGAACGTTATAATAATAATGCACATCGGCTATATCGTCGTCTGTTTTCATCAGACTGTTAGTGCTTTGTGCGACAATGATGACGTGACGCCACGATACGATGTGCATTATATATAAACGGCTGGGAACTGTACATGATGGCATTATGTATCAAATTTATTAGTACTTAAGTGTGAGAGGGTGTGTATGTGCTTGTACACATCGCTCCAAACTTCTAGTCCACTCTGAACACGAGGTGATAGGTACAGTGAACGCATCGAGCTATACACATTGGACTTTGTACCTTTTGGACTTTGTACCTTTCTTAGATTCTTTCCTGTAGGGACTTATATCGTACAGTAAATGCTTAGCTTGATGTGGTCTCCACTGGACATAAAAAGTAATTAAACAATTTTAAACAACTTAAAAAAAAAATTACTCTGTCTCATGAAATAATATTTTTACATAAAGGTATACACCATCTTATCAGTTTGAAATTCTGTCTTGCGCCTCGGAAACAATAAGTAACGAGAGGTTTTACAAAGTCAACGAGACGAATTACGAGAATCTTATTACCTTGTGATAGTGTCGCTTCTTGAGAAGTCCGTTGAAAATTGTCTTTGTACGAGAGGCTCTTTATTTCGGAGCTTCGAAAGTGAAGAAGATATTTGTTGCATTGGGTAGAGTAAGATGACATGCGTTACCGGAGCGAACGACTCGATCCGACCGAATGGCAACGAAGCGCTGCCGCCGGTTGCCTCTGCGCGGGGCAGCTGGCTTCAAATTTCAATCATATCAAACAGTCGGTCGGTCGGTCGATCAAACAAAAACAACAAATTATTCGAGTCTGTGACACGGGTTACACTTGATGCGTTAGCGTTCTTAGGTCAGTTAGTTTCGCTCGCGGCAGATCGTGCGTAATTTGCGTTATGTATCCAAAATTTGATATTGTGGCTTTGTTACTAATAACTCCTTTTGTATTGCGTAATGAAGCTGAAAAATCAAATATAATTAAAACGTGTTTTCGTCCTTGTCCTGAGTTAAATGATTTATATAAAAATAAAAAAAGCAAAATCGTAGAAAAACGTTTGTCCGCTCATTTCAAAGCTCGTGGTACGATCGCTACAAATGGCTTTGCGGAAGTTTGTTTGTACTTGCAAAAACTGTATTGTTGGCCGTGGCCGTGCGTTCTTTTGAGCCGTAATAAATCCACCTTTTCATTTAATGGCTCTTTCTGTTACACGTTGTATACACCAGCTAAGTTCATAGTCTATACTAAATTACCAAGTTTATTTACAAGTAACTTGCAAGTAGACAAGAAAAGAACAAAAAAAGGAAGGTACTTGAATATATATAAATTTCTAAAGTATGGGACCATAAGACCGCGAGTCCGTTTCGCACTTGGCCTAATTTTCCTTTTGGCGCCTCAGTCAGTTTTGAGGGCCAAAGCCGCCACTGGGCTATGGTACGTTCATTTATTGTTATTTTTAAAAACAGAATTAAAAAACACTTAAATAATTATATTATTTGTAACTTGTAAAAGTAGTGGAAAGTTTTTGTTATTATAATGGAATTTTCTAGGCAAACATTTGAAAATCTAGATCGCATCATTATTGCTCAAGTACCATGTCAATCAATAACATTTGCTCAATGTTTTACATAAAAAAAATTTTTTTGCGCATATCAATTTGTACAGCTGAAGTTTTTCGATACTTTTTTCAGACTACTTCTTACTCACCCTTTGGGCCGCACTGATATTTTAAATTCAAAAACTTTACCGCTCATTGGAAATCGACCCTGCAAACAAATTGAGCTAGCTGGCAACGTTGCAATTTGCGGAAGCCAAATACGCGATTCCGTCGTCAAACAATAATCAAAGTATACGACTGTAGATATACGTGCTACAACAGCGCCACACCACCACTGCGGATTCTTCCGGAAGTTTTAATTATACAATTCCAGCCAATTGATCAACATTTTGGCTTCCATCGATTTTTATTCTACAGCTGGCTAGGACCAATAGGACACCAGTACAAGTGTTGAAAAAAGTGGCGTCCATTATGCGGACGTCCAATGCCGGTAGACGCCACTTTGAATGCATTTTTTCCTTCAGAGGGTGCCAGATTGCTTACGGGATAAATATATATATATATATATAATAAAACGGTTAAAAAAAGCTTTTAAAGTAAAAATATTTATTATCATATATACAAGGTGACTTTTTGATCATCGTCCAAATTCATACTGGTGGCTTGGTAAGTGATCAGTATCTTGGATCAATAACAATTTTTGCGAAATTCGTAAAATGAAATTTCGACTTCCCATAGTGATTTACTCGTAACTGGAAGTGAATTCAAGTGATCCAAGGTACTGATCACATATCAAGCCTCCAGTATTAATTTGGACGATGATCAAAAAGTCACCTTGTATATAAGGTCTTTCATTTTAAATGGAAAGTAATTGAGGAGGTGATTCAGTATCGTTAATACATCACATTCCACTGAAAAGTACTTTTTTTTGCTCGAACTCTTTCTTCACTGATCCATACAAACTGAGTCAGCTGATCGGATAACTTTGTACTGAGAAGTGAAAAAAAAGTTCGCGCAATAAAAAGTGCTTTGCAGTGGAATGTGATGTATTAACGATACTGGATCACCTCCTAAATTACTTTCCATTTAAAGTGAAAGACCTTATATATAATAATAAATTAAAATAAGTAGTAAAATGATCGTATATTGAGTATTTTTGCGAAATTTTAAATGAAATGGGTTATTAGTATTGTACTGAGCTGCCGGCAATTTGAAGTAACTTTAAACGTCATGTTTTGGGCTAATTTGAGCATTGAAAATTGAAACAATGTCTAGGAAAAATCACGAAATTTACGTGGTTTCGCTGCATTAATTTCGTGAAAAAAAAAAGGAAATAACATCTTTTACTTGTTTATCTTTACTTATACGGCCAAATCTATTTTTTTGTTATAATATTTTCTACAGATTGTCAACAAAGTCTAGAAATAAATATGGGCGCCCGCCACTTTCTTTACCAAAACAGAATTAATATGGCAACACCTGAGATCTTTTGTATGGGGAAATCAGGTGCTACCAGTAAAAACAATTTTAGTTCCATTTCATGACTTTTTAGACAAGCTGTGTGTTCCGTTTTAACTCGAGAACAACTCGATTGGATTTGGCTAAGGTTGACGATTTATCGTGATCATGTTTTAAAGTGTTTTCAAGCCTGCTGTGGAGGTACCACCATCTTACTCGCAACCAGCGGGCCTGTTATGTATCTCTAGTTGCCTTCTGGACTGGGTGCCTATCATCAAAAACATGGATATACTATCAAATTCCGATTTCCTAAGAATATGTTCGCACTTGAAGTGACGTAACAGATTGTTAATAGTTCAATGCCCACTAAAGGAAATTTTAGTTTTTATCTATGTTTTTGATGATAGGCACCCAGTTCAGTTGCCAACCAAAGATACAGAATAGGGGGGCAGGTGGCCCAATCATGCTTGGAACCTATTGATGGCGGTATATCCATCCCCAATTGCCGGGCTTTTTATAAAACAGACTGATGACGGGCAGTGGCGTCACTGGTGCGAAGGTTCCGCCACCGTGCTCACCAACGCGCTTGCCCAGCATTTGTGACTATGGGTAAACTTCCAGGAAGACCGCCAACAGTGGCGAGATCTTTGACAGGGTGGACGAAGGCAGGCAGATAGATGGATGGAATAAATAATAAAAATAAATATAAATCTTTATTCAGATTCCGATAGATCCACTATAAAACTACGTAAAAACACTAAAAACATCATCGAAATCCGTGTTCAATGTTTTTTTTTGTATTTAATGTTGAGTTGCATGATTGTACGGAGAAAAAGCAAATAAAATATTTCTTGGTAAAATACTCGTAAACATATTCATTACTGTCAGTCAACGTCAAAGTTTTAAATCGTTTTCTGTCTCCTATTGCAAAAAATCTAGTGTAATTTATTTTTCTGAAATAGGTATTTCCCCAGTTTTCTGGCACACTAATATGACCTAATTTTTATTTGGTAATATTGGTTAAAAATATTCTGTTTAAGTAGGTATATTGGACCACATACAATGTGATTCATATCACAACACAAGGATTTCAATGTCAAGAAAATAAATTCATATTCGGTTGGTTAGTAGCATAGCATCACATCACCATCGTTGTATTTTTAGTTGTTGTTAGTGTTCCATACGCACCGCACCACAGCTCAGTATGGTACGTTTGTGATGTCCAAAGTGTTTTTTCGTTATTATGCTTACTTAGTTTATCTTGATTGATTTTCCTGGTGTTTCTATAAATATCTGTGACTCAGTACATTATCCTCCTTGTAGATCATATTCCCATGTTTTGAGCATATAGGTCATAAACTGGCATATCATATTTTCAAGTTTGTTTACCGGTTTTATTTAATTGCTTTATGAATCATTGTTTTATTAAGTGGCTTTATCACAAGAGGGCAAGGTTTTCTCTTATTGGTGTTTATGTCACTTTTATGATGATTTTACAGGCAACAAATAGTGATAAAGATAAGATGGCTGCGCCAAGTAAACAGGCGGTGGCAGAGGATGACAGCTTCAGCATTGTTACCACAATCTACAGGTTTTTCAAAAAGGTAAAAACCTTATTTATCAAACCAGTATTTTAAAGTAGATAAATATTCTTTTAGTACAGCAATTTTGTAGAAATACATTTTTAAATTTACTTTAAAGAAAATGTTCATCCAAGACTAATAAAAGCATACATAAATATGAGGTATTTTGAATGGTGTATGCAAATCAGATCAGTTGTGATGACATCATGAGTCATTGACCTTGTAGCAGGTTCCAGCTCCAGTGGCCATTGATTCACGAGATACTTGTCTGACCTTGAATAGCTTGATATAAACAAACTTATGTATTCATTAAATTCTTTACAACATTTAATTGTTTAATACCTGCATGGTACTTAATATTTCCTAACAGAGATTTATTTCTAAAACTGAATATATGCTGAATATATAAATTTTAAACAAAATATGACATTTCGTATTATAATAAATCTAATACATTTCATGATATCATATTAAACTTTAGGATTGCTGTGACACTTTGCTAACATATATCCATAAAACATGCCATATCTAAATTGGAAAAGGTCTATACTTTTCTTATCAGTTTTGTAGCAACTTGGCAAGACATTACCCTTTGTTTAGAAAGACCTGCTAACCTACCTAGCATAGGTAATGTAATGACTTTACTTGCATGTTTGTCCAATGATATCATCACTGGGATAAATATGGTAATGAAACAGGAAATATGCCACTGATATAAAGTTCATTTTAGGTGCTTTGTTTAACAGACAATAATAATAATTGTATTTTTGTAAAGCAAGAATAAAATGCACATCTTTTTATTATTTTAACTTGATCTTTGCATTTCTTCTGGGTTGAATGTTTTATGGGTCCCTCAACAGTCCAATGCAAATTCTCAGCTGACTATTAAGACCTATTAAAGTAGCTATGATATTATATAACATCATTATAACAAGTAACAAGATAATGAAGACCTTGCACAGAAGATGTTGTTGTTTAGCTCATGACCACTCAAAGGCTGTATGAAAATTTTGATGGTCGGCCCACCCGGCCAGCCCAGCGGGCCTATTATGAATCTCTAGTTGCCAACTGGACTGGGTTCCTATCATCAAAAACATAGATATACTATCGAATTCCGATTGTCTAAGGATATGTTCGCACTTGAATGACGTCACAGTTCGTAAATAGTTCAATACCCAGTAAAGGCAATTTTGAAAGTTCAGTTTCTATCTATGTTTGTGATGATAGGCATCCTGTCCAGTTGGCAACCAAAGATACAGAATAGGGGGGCAGTTCCTGGAAAGGGGTATACTACAGCTAATTTGCAATGATTTTGACCCCATAAACTGGTGGTCTAAAATCAGTGGTTCTCAAGTTGTTTAAATATTTAGTTTTTTTTTGGAAATTTTCTGACTTTCTACTAAAAACTGCTAATTGTTATAAAACTTCTCAACTCTGGGAACTTCACTGATATTTTTCCAATGACTGTTTAGTAAGTGTCTGTTGTAAAATTAAATGCATGCCCAAAATTCTCATAAACTCGGAAATAAAAGATACTAAATTATAACTCTTGATTTTTTTATGAAAATATCGTTTAAGTTTTTGAGGATTACTCAGAAAAAAATTTAGAATATGTAGCATACAAATTATAAAGATAACTTTCTTGTTTTATTAGCTTCCTAAGAAAATTCAAAAATTTCACACTGCTTTGGACAAAAATGATTACAAAAGTGCAGAATAAAGCTGCATAATTAAATAAGTAAAGCAATAGAGTCCATCTCCTTTACTCATATAGCTTGGTCCCCTTCATAACGATTTCGTGGACCTATTGTGTAGGTACCCACAGGGGCCTTAAGGCCTTGCCTATGATAGTTCAAGTGTTTTTACTTGAGATGCTAAGTCAACTACTTACCTGATCAATGTAAAACTCCCAGACATGTTTTTTCAGACCTTAATCTTTGTTTTGTAAAGATTTCTATCGATAGATTTTATTTTAGAAAATGACGCCTTTTTAGGTGATAAATACGTTTTTTTATCTAAGCGGCTTGAGTTTTATGTCCGAAATAACTGTTGTACCAAGAAGACATAGTTTATTTTCCGATGTAAAGCCAAACAATACTTACATTCACCGATTATGCGTGCCGGCAGCGCACGAGACGATCGAGCTTTTCTTCAAAATCACTCAATTTCACAAACGAAATTTCACAATTTTTTAAGAAAGCGACAAAGCTATACTGTAAAGTGACACGTCAAAGTCAAATTAAATTCAAGGGCAGAAAACCGAAAATGCTTTTTGTAGTCGCTAGAAAAGGAAAGTTAGAGCTTTATACTAAAAAGATGACAAAACAGCCCTACAGTTAAATACCGACTGTCCCAAAAGAAAGTGTATATTTGTTTAGCTTCCTGTGTGATCGCAAAGAATCCGAAGGGCACGGGGGGTATATCAATCGGTAGCCTGGCTTCTGGGAATTTGAACACTATGGAGGTTTTCTCGGGGGTGGACCGTACGTTCTGTGTGTTAACATTTTACAAATACCCTAAAAACAGTGATTCAGCAAAAAAGCACGGAGGAAATTTTGCAGTCATTATGGTTTAATTAAGTTAAACGATGCGCCAAGTGTTCTCCTCATTCGAAAATGGACTAAAAAAATTAAAAAGACCGCTTTAGCACTTTTTAATCCATTTTCGAATGAGGAGAACACTTTGCGCATCATTTATTTATTTATTTAGGAACACCAACAAGAAATACAATAAACTTACTTAAATGGAATAATCTTAAAATATATACAGCTATTTGTTTTCTTAATTAAAGGCATCCACATCATGCACCAGTTAAGACAATTATGAAAAATTCTTATACTAATAGGAGCATTTACTACTCGTATATTCTATAAAATATGAAACTAAAACTAGGTTAACAAATTTTGTGCGAAGATTTTTTAAAATAACAGGGTAGGTACCTACTTATTTTATGCTTTGTGTTTATTTGTGCGTGTAGTTTTTTCATAATTTAAGTTACGCAAACCACAATGACTTCAAAATTTTCTCCGTTATTTTTCGATGAATCACCGTTTTTCGGGTACTTGTAAAATCCTAGCACACAGAACACGCGGTCCAACCCTGTTTTCACTTTGTGCAACTGTCAGGTAATAGCTCGTTTACCCTCGGATTCACTCGTGCTGATTTTTGAACGCTGTAAGTGTAAAATTGGCATCACTCTGAGTGATAATCGCTCGTTTTGAAACGGAATCTAGGATTGTTGTTTCCCGTGGACCAGGCCTTAACGTACGTCTGCGTGAAGTATAATTTTAGCATTTGCGTAGCACACAAATGTTAAAGCTCAACAATTTTGATTACTTGACCTACTTGCCTATTGTAGCCGGTATTTCGAAGTAGTTGGTTAACATTATAATATCGAGACTTCAAATCGATCAATATTAGTTTACACATCAACAAACCTGTTAATTTTAAGACTAAAGCCGTTGGTAACGGATAAAATATGGTTTCATCTAGGTGCTGCATTAGTATGAGATCCAACAAAAGTTTAAAAGCCATACCTAAGCGTTGTTTAATCTAAGATTGATGATTGATTTTCAACATTTCATATTTTTTCCAAACTGAGGATCATGTTGTCGGCCAAGGCCGCCATTCTAGCATTATATCGCACTCGACCCGCACCGACATATCATTCTTATAACTTCCGTTTGTTGCGTGATAATTAACAATCGGTGACTAAAGCTCGCCAAATATCGACCACGAAATGTAAGGAATTCGCGCCATAGGTTTTTAGTTATAAATGTCTACAGTAACGAATTTTAGGGTTTCGTACCCGAAGGGTGCCAAACGGGACTCTATTACTAAGCCTCCGCTGTCTGTCCGTCCGTCTGTCACAGTGGTCTACAGCTTCAGCTGTTATAGGTAGCCAGTTGAAACTTTCACATAATACGTATAACAATGGCCTACACCAGGCCAAAAAAAAAATTGAAAAAATTCAAACTCAAGGGGGGTCTCCCATACAAGAAACCTCGAAAAAATAGCATTTTTTAAATTTTATCATGCCCCCCTGATCTCGGAAACAAGAGAAACGAAAAATATGAAAAAAGAAATATGGTAATTGGTGATTGCGTATAAAGTAGCCGTCAATAGAAATTGTGGACTATGTAAACAAAGCGCCATGTTGTCTTTGTCTATGAATAGGTGAACTATCTAGAGATGGGTAAGTATGTGATTAAAATATGTTAGGTGCTTAATTAATTTTCTTTATTTGATTTATCGCTAAAATATTCTGATGAATCGCTGGTCAAATCGATCACAAAGCTCTCGATAGAATCAAACACACGTTTATGTCAAAGATTATGAAGTAACGCTGTCAAAAAAAAATGACGGAATAAAATAGCATCACGAATAAAATAGATTTATATTCAAATATATTCGTACATCACTAATTTTCAATGACAATACAGATTCGATGAGAAAAAAATATGACAGCAATCTCGACGCAGTACAGAATTGACTATCGATTCTATGATTTTCCGTAATTAACTGGTGATTATTGAATATTTCAAGATGAAATACAGTGAATGTCTGGTAAGACTTGATGCTTCGTGATTTGGAATAATGTTCAGTGAGACTCCGTGACAGAACCTTGAGAAAAATTGAGAAAACGGTTTGTTTACATAGTCCACAATTTCTATTGACGGCGACTTTAGATTACAGTAAAAAAAATGCGCCTTAATGTTTCTAAAATCAATATTGTTGTAATTTACCATGTTTTTAGGGTTCCGAACCCGTATTATGTGGTAGTATGGAACCCTTTGTGCGCGAATCCGACTCGCACTTAGCCAAATTAATTCATTTCGTTTTTTTCGTTTAGGTGTCCGTGGTAGGAGCGGTGTACTTAGTGGGCTACATGCAATGGAGCGTCGCTTGGCTCATCACCCCTGTCATCCTGTCAGTACTGAGGGACCAATGGCGCAAGGAGTCGGAGTACAGACGAGGGCTGGCGAAATTAGCCGCTACGTCCTCTGAAAAGGACATCGTGCTGGCTAGGATCGACGATCTGCCGGCTTGGGTAAGTTATTTAATGGGCTGCATGAAAGTCTTTATCTTGTTTATACGTAATATAAGTACGTAACTCATAAGAAGGACTTGGGAAGAGTTTTCATCCTCGGCGTAGTGTAATTTGCCTATCATAAGTTGTTGGAAATGGAAATGTACACTCTTTGACCCAGACACGACATCCAACACACGAGAGAACATTCCCTTGGAAATTAGGCAAAAAAATTTAAGAAAAACGAAGGTTACGAAGAGTGTTGCAAACAAGCCGGCACTCCCACGACAAAACAGCATTTAATGAATTTGATGACCATGAGAATAAAACTTTTAAGGAGCATCTGGAATCACTATCACCGACCACTACTGGTAAACATTTTCTCTGGAAAGCAACAAAAATCTTTAAAATACCTCAATGGACTTTTCCCCATATAAGAACAAATAATAACGGGTGGGCTCGAACAGATGATGAAAATGTTAGAATGTTTGCTGACCACTTTGCTAAGACCTTCCCACCCAATCCGGGAGACCCAAAAGATGAAGAAGAAATAGACCAAATACTTAACTATGACTTACAATTTGATGTCCCAACACAACCCACAACACCAGGTGAGATCAAGACAACCATTAAAAAGACTGGAAACAAAAAAGGCACCAGGATTTGTTCTAGGATTTGATAACTCCGAAGGTATCGTTGAGTATTCAAAGAACTTCCAAGAAAAGCTATTGTACTTATCACTTCTATTTTCAATGCCACATTTAAATCTTATTTCCCGGACCTATTGAAAATCTCACAAATAAACTTGGTACATAAATCGGGAAAACCAAGCGATAATGTTACGTGTTACTGACGTAATTAGTCTATTACCTGTCTTACTTCGGGAAAAGATCTTACTCAAAAGACTTAACACAGCGATGAAAGAAGTCAATATGCAGATTAAGTTAAATCTACTTCACTCGTTCTTTCATATTACCAAATCTTACTTAACAAATAGATTATTTCAAGTAAAGCAAAGGGAAGCCAGGTCAGTGCTTCATGAATGCTTGGCTGGTGTACCACAGGGATCAATCCTTGGACCACTATTGTACAACATATTCACTTCAGGTTTGCCTCAACTGTCATCATCTATAACTGCTACATTTGCTGATGATACTGCTGTTCTGTCATGTAGTCAACCTGGAAAATGCCTCAAAAATTTTGCAGACTCATTAAAAAAATACTAAAAAAGTAGAGAATCAAAACAAGCTCATCCAAATCCACCCATATTAATATCTCACTGAGAAGAGGTAACTGTCCCCAAGTTAAACTCGGAAACGATGTTCTGCCACAATAGGACTGCGTCAAATACTTGGGCTTTCACCTAGATCGATGCCTTACCTGAAAAGAGCATATCAAGGCTGAAGCAAAGGCACTAGAGACTGTAGTCACTGTAGGCACTGTAGTTCGCTACAGAGGACTTGATTGGCTCCTACGCCGCCGTGGCTCACCCTTGACAGTCAACAACAAACTGTTAATCTACAACTCCATCATCAAACCTGTTTGGACATAATGGTGGTTAAATCTGGGGTAGCACAACAAGCAAGTCAAATCTGCAAGTTATCCAAAGAGCGCAAAATAAAATTCTACCAACTATATCAAATGCACCATTGTACTCTCAAAACAGTGAGATTCACGAATATTTAAAAGCTCCCACAGTAGTCGAAGAGTAAAGAAGCGTGGGAAAGACTATAGAAAGCGACTGACGCGGCACTCTAACTCGCTGGCTGCTGCACTGGTGGACACATCAAAAGATATCAGACGGCTAAAACGAGCACATGTCATCAGTAATTGAAGAAGGGATGCCTGATTTTGTGGATCAACAGGCCCAAATAAGAAACTCGCAGACCACATCTGATTATAGTCTAAGACCGATTGTAGATTACAAAGGATAAAAAAAACGTTGTTGACAGGTTTGCTAAGATAAAAGAACAAAGGTTTTGCTACACAGAAAATGACGGTTTACAAAAACTGATTCCTCGTTTCATTTGAAGATATCATGCTTTAAAGTTATTTATTTGAATATAATATATTATTGCTTTGTCGTAAGTTTTATCTTCGATGTGAATACTTGTAGATTGTTCTCTTCCTGGAAACAATAATTTAAGGTTAAACGTCAGTAGCTTAGCGCAAAGTGCGTAACTTAAATAATTTTGAAAATCATTTTTGGTCTGTGGCATTTGACGCCAATAGTTAAGCATTAGTGAGGTTTATAAAGCAAGAGTGTGAAATTGTATACACAATTAGTCATGATCTTCTCAAAACCAACTTAAAATGCTGTTTTAACTTTGTTTGGACAAGATCGTGACTAATTGTGCATTAAATTTCAAACTCATGCTTTATAAACCTCACTTATACTGAACTATTGGCGTCAACTGCCACATACCAAAATCTTTTTAAATTTTTATCTTCTAAACAAGAAATACAAAGTTAAGTTATGCACTTTGCGCTAAGTGAATTCAAATTCAAATTCAAATAGTTTATTTTGCAAAGCAGGTATAGATATATACACTTTTTACACGTCAAATTTAATCTAATAAAGAAAATATATGTAATAGAATAATAAATGTACATGAACTAAATTAAAGGTTTATTTAATTTATGTAGCAATATATTTACGATTAAAATGATAGGTAAAATATATATTATACAAGGTAAAATCCAATCAGCCGCCCGAACCCATACCGGAGACCCGGCCAGGGACCAGGAACAAGGTTCAGTGATCACCAACCGAGCCCCCAGCACGAATCCAGGCGGCCGACCAAATCCCATCCTATATACTACATACTAATAGGTTACATATATAAATACATGCCTACCTCCGCCCATTCGATTAGTCTTGCTAAGAAGAAGGGCAAGAAACTTAGCAAGATCATGTCTTTTTTTCAACATAAAACTTATACTATACAATATATGACTTATATCTACTTTAACCAAGGGATAAGAAAATACAAGACAGTAGGAATTCAGGTTAATGAAAAAAAGAAAAACATATATATCTTTGTCTACCTGTCTCATATAGTCCTTTTCCTTTTACAGTCTATAATCAATTAATGTTTACACCTTAGAGGAATCATAAGTTAAGAAATTATACTATTTAATTAAATTATAACTTACTACGAGTATCATTATCACTGTAACACCATGCTTCACCATCATCCAAATATTCATTTATTTTATAATATGCCTTTTTCAATAGGCCCTGCTTAATATACAGTTTAAACTTATTCTCTGACAAAGTAAGGACCTCCTTTGGAAGTTTATTGTAAAATCTTATACCATGTCCTACAAAAGAGGTACTCACCTTAGCGAGTCTGATTTTTGGAAAAGCCAGTTTATGCTTATTTCTGGTCTCCTTACAATGTTGCTTACCAAGCCTTGGGAAAGACTCAACATTTTTTCTGACATATCTAAGGACTTGGTAAATATATTCACAAGGAACCGTTAATATATTAATTTCTTTGAACTTTTGTCTTAATGAATCCCGGTGCTTCATATTATAAATAGCCCGAATTGCTCTCTTCTGCAAAACAAAGACTGCGTCTGTATCCGCGGCTCTACCCCATAACAGCATGCCGTATGACATAATGCTGTGAAAGTAACTAAAATAGACTAGTCTAGCAGTATCTACATCAGTAATTTGTCTTATGCGTCTAACAGCGTATGCGGCCGAACTAAGTCTACCACATAGGGCTTCTATGTGGGGACCCCACTGAAGACGAGAGTCTACCGTAATGCCTAAAAACTTTGTTTCGTTAACTAACTCCAGCTTGGACCCCTGCAAAAGCAAATTACCATCCACTTGAATTACATTTGGTAACGTAAATTTTATACACTTTGTCTTTTTTGCGTTTAAAACTAAATTATTTACAGTAAACCAATCAAGCACCAGTGATAAAGTTGTATTCGCGCCGTCAAGGATATCTTTACGTCTATTAACTTTAAAAATAAGTGACGTGTCGTCTGCGAATAATACTATCTTCGTTAAGTCTTTAACTAAATATGGAAGGTCATTTATGTAAATTAAAAACAGCAAGGGCCCTAATATGGAACCCTGCGGGACACCCATTTTAACTAATGCTCCACTTGATTTTACCCCGTTAATGTCTACCTTTTGAATACGATCACTAAGATATGACTTCAATAACGCCAAAGATTTGCCCCTCACTCCGTAGTGACGTTTAACCTTAAAATTATGATCATTTTAATAGGTAATTAATATGATTTATATAAAAACGGCTCACCTCGATACGTGTTATGATCGGGAAAGCCGACCAGTTAATATTATATTATTATAATTAATTTATTTAATATATTAGACTTTTTGGTTAATTTTAATTTTTCATACTATGTTTTCAGGTTTTTTTCCCAGATGTCGAACGAGCTGAATGGCTGAACAGAGTAAGTCTTATTCTTATTTTAAAACTATTTACATATTGTTAACTTTTATAATAAGGATGCTTAAGTCCACTGTATGATAAGATAACGTATGGCTGAATGAATACACTGAATATAGAGGCTGAAATAGTCTTCCATCAAATAAAAGTTTATTGGAAAGCTCTTACATTAAATATAATACATACCTATATCATAAAAATATGTTTTTGTAAAGATGCGGCCTAATATGTAGTGACTTGAAAACCGCCTCTGTGACAGAGCAGTAGAGTGCCCACAAAACCCAGAGAGCGTGGGTTGCGTTCAATCCCCGAGATGCACATTAATTTGTGTTCGGTAGGAAGGCACATTGGTCTGTTGGTCTATTTGTGCCCGAAATACGGCGGTATAGGGCTCATAACGTTTGGGACATAATAATCGTCAGTGAAAAGCGGGAACACCTCTGACACCCCCTCGGGGATTCATGTTGTGATTGTATGTTTTTAGAAAACAAAAGATATGCTTCGTCAGTTTGGGCACATAAAAGATGATGAGTGAAAGAAAAATGACGAACGAAATATGATGCGCAAGTGGAAGGCTTTGCTTGACGAGCTGCCTATATGAAGCACTGCCGACAGAATTAAGAAGGGCCAAGCCAGAATAGAAGATATTACTCGATTTATGGATATTGAAGAAGTTTTTTAGGATCGTACCAGATAGAAATCTGTGCACGCGCGGATGCAAGGGGGGGGGGGGGGGTTATAGGTCACCTCTTTTTTATCATACAGTCACAGAAGGTATAGGCCATTAAAGTTTAAACATAAAAAAAAAGTTTGCACTTTAGGACCCTGGCGTGCAGAGTCTAGAGTAGCACCAGCCGTTCTGGAGATAAGCCGAAATTAATATTTTATTATTCTTTATTCTTTAATGTACACAGAAAAGCAGTTAAAACATATAATACATTAAAAGATATGTACACAGGCGAGAGAGATTTTTTCTAGCAAACCTAAGCGGGAAAGGGAAATTTTATTAAAATAAGTAATCATACATACGTGTACTACAAAAGATATATCCTAAATAATATATTTATCTATATATATATATATATTACGATACCTTAACAAAATATACATACATAATTATAATATACTTATTTACACTTACTTACCTATAATACATATAAAGAATACATAAACTTACCTATTTACTATGACAGTTATTATACTTTTGTTGGACCCTGTGGCCCCCCCCTGGCTCGCAGGCTGGATTCGCCCTTGAATCTGTGGTCTGCTTACCCCAGTGCTCTTTAGCACTGTATATCTATGGGTAAGAGAAATGTGTCTGTTTGTAGATCCTCCTCCAAGTGTGGCCGAACGTGAACCACTACGCGCGAAACCTCCTCAAGGACACGATCGAGCCAGCCGTCGCCGAGAGTCTGCAGAACATGAAGCTGAGCGGGTTCAAGTTCGAGCGAATGATCCTCGGCACCATTGTGAGTGTTAACCGCCTCTCTGGTCTACTGGATCGAACGTCTTGACTACTAATACAGAGGATATATTATTAACTCTAGCCTTTCGCCCGCAGCTCCTCCCGCGTTTATTCAATCTTTGCCTCGTTTTCGGCTTGGTGGTTATTTTATCAACACCCCTTATAGCCTATATGTTGCCTAGGGTCACTACAATGATAATAATAAAAAAATAAAACTCATCACATCGGAGTGGGTTTTTCATTTCATTTTATGACACAACTACAATATATCAAGATCTGGTTTCAGACTATATGAATCTTGGGCATATTCTTCAAATTATGTGCTATGGAAAACGCAATTGGATAAAATTTTCTCGATAGAAAATAATTCCAAAGTAACGTCTTATATTTCCCTTTTTTTCATTTTACTCCTTAATGGTTCAACGTATCCTAACCACGATTTTTCTCTGAATGTGAAACGTTTTATTTTAAATTATCTGCTATCATTTTTCAGTTGGGTACTCTAGTTATTTTTTTACGATTTTTTACATGAATTGCGCGTCAAGTGACGGTAAGGTCGAGATTTGCGCGCACTATTGTTATCGCGTGTGCTACTGCTGCTCTGTACGTTCGGGCTATAGCGCTGTCACACTCGTTCACTTTCTTCAGTGCTCGCTGAGCTCTACCGCGCGAAGGACCTGTGCTGCGTTTGATCCTCTTTGTTTTTCCCCGTTTCCACAAATTTTAAGTTTGTTATCAATCATAATCTATTGCTAAGTTGATATTCATTATTGCATTATAGTTTTTATCTCGTTAAGATTCGTTTTAGGGTTAAAACTGATTGTTGTTTACTGATATAAATCGTAATCGTAAAACAATACCCCAAAATGGGGAATAAATAAAAACAGAACAATCATACGTAAAAAAAATATAAGAAGTACATGCAAGCTAGAGGTCACGACATGGTCGCAAAAATCCTACATATGATTTTTATTTGTTACTTGTCAACTTGCAAGGACGGACTTTTCTGGAATCTAGTGTAGTATCTGTAAAACGCTTTACTTATATATTATGTGATATTTTTCAGGGCTAAAAGATGTTTACATAACCATGAAAATAAGATAGATTATATAAACCCATTAGCACAGACAGTTCAATAACAGTGCAAGTGGTTCGGGAGCAACAGAACAAAGCAAAGTCATGGAGTCGTCATTGATAATTTTTAATTTAAACGAGCAGAGAATTTTAAACATCCAGTCGATTCCAAAAAGAGGGTAAGGGTTTCAAAATGTTATGATTATTATAATTTTAAGTAAAATATGATGTTAGAAATATTTAAGTGTAGTAATTTGTTATTTTTTCTTTCTTCTCAAAACAAATTTGGATAAAATAGCTACAAATATATATTACATACCTAGTATAAAAAATTTAAATATGTCCAATATTTAATTTTTTTTAAATGAAGCATCATATATATTTCATTATACCAAATCTATTTTTTCACCATTATCATTGTCACATTTTCTTTATATTTTTATAGGTCTAATCGATCTTTATCAGTTGATGATGTATTAATATCAGACTCAGGGACAGATTATTCTTGTAAAATTATAGGACAGGAGTTACTACTACTATCTCCAGACAAAAATAGCTCGTCTGGCATATTATGCATCTACCGACTTCGAGCAAAATCAAGAAAGGTGAGCATTTTGTAACCAAAAATTTGTTTCAAACAAAAAGTTTATTTGTTTACTTGAATTCGTCATTTTATCCGACCGCCCGCCCGAGGGAGGGTTATGTTTTTCAGGGACCCGGTGATGGTATAAGACATGAGACATAAGATATATTTAGGAAGGACTTTTATATAAGTATATGTACCTATGTATATGTTTAGAGGGGGAGGGGGGGGGTATAATTCCTCCGCCGAAGAGGGGGTACCGGAAATCAACAGTTTTTTTTTCAAAATAAAAAATTTCTAGGTTATTTTAGGTAGAATAAAATACCTCGAATATACGTATAGTGGGAGGGGGGGAAATGAAAATTGTTTAAAAAAAATAAATCAAAACAAAACCTCACTTTTTTGTCTCTTTAACTTTAAAGACCCAAAATTACTTTTGCAATTGCTTTGGCGTTGCGGAAAGTGCAGCCCCTTCGCCCTTGCGTAACAAAGCATAGGCACCCGTGCGAGCCGTAGAGGCTGAAGCTGGTCGCCGAAGGGCTGCCCTTCCTCCATGCCTACGGCTTTTTATATACACTCTAGGGGTAGTACCCACAAGACTGTATAGATTCAGGGTGCTCTGATTCTGTTTTGGAACAGATTCAACCTATTTTTTGCATGGAGTCAGGTGCTCTGATTCGGTTTTGCAACAGATTCAACCTATTTTTTCTATTAAATCACTAATCAGCATAAATACAACAAAAAGGCAACCTATTATTTTTGGTAAGCTAAATAAAAGACATGCATAAACTTCAAAAACTTTGAATGAAATCACAAAGAAAAAAAATGCCTGCATTGGTTTTATACTATAACAACAAAAAAAATTAAATTACGTCAATTTTAATGCATGACTCACAGCAGTTTCGGAACACAACCAAAAAAAAATATCAAGTCATAAAATCAATTAAAATTGCATCTTTAAACAATTTTTGAGGTTATTTTACGAAACTTGAAAAATTTTTTTGAGGAAACTATCGATTTCCGGTAACTGAAATTTCGTGAGATTAATAACAATAACAAGAGCTATTCTGGAAAAAAAAATGAAGGTAACTTTGTTCGTATACTCTTATAAGAGACGAGCCTATATTTATTTATAATCGCTGGTTACACTTCTCAATGTAGTTAACACAAACAATTGGAATCTAAAACAATAAAAAAGTAAAAGAGGATAAATAATTTAAAAAGTAAATAAATTCAATACAGATGTCAAAAAATTTTATCTAAACAATAATAATCTAGCATCACATTTATCAAAATGTCAAAGTAATATAATATCAAAGTAAAAAAGTAAAATATTCTGTTTATAAATAATTTTAATACTAAGTACTAATATATTTCTATTAAGGGGGTATTATCCCAAATTTGCCTCTTTTCAATATAATTTTAAACCTTGGAATTGGGGTAATGAAATAAAATATATATATATATGTATATATGACATATTTTAGTCTTTAATGTTGAAAATGTAACTGTGAATTGTGTGAAATGTGAAAATCTTTTGTTTGAATAAACTCCGCAGCCCAGCTACCCAGCAAACTCTGCCCATACGGCAAATACAGGTTGTGTCTGCTTACGTGTATTCCACTGTCACATTCGTATAATATTGTCTTTTTATTCTAGACCTAAGGATGTGACTAAGAAGCGCAGACATGAAGAAGATCATACTGATGATGATGAACAAGAACATCCATACGAAATAGGCATCGAAGATTATGTGAGTTTCGTGAGTTTATGAATAAATAAAGACAAAATATTTAAAAGTAAATAAATTTTTAGCTTTTTGTTTACAATATTCACTTTTGTTACAGAATGTATTCAAATGAATTCATAAAGATGCATTTTTGGCGTAAAAATAAGAAAACTGGACAGATAGAAGTAAACCAAAAATCTGATTGGTTTATTCAAGCTCAAGGCCAATTATATATTTGTCAAAAAGGAAAATGTGCATTGGCCGTATGGTACGGAAATAATCAGAGAAAAACCGAAATTATACTAAAGCATGACCAATTATTATTTTGGCATGAAAAAATGGAGCCACATTTGCTTTCGTTTTTCAATGATTGTCTTTTACCAGAAGTGGTTGATCCCAGACACAGACTAAATTTACAAATTCGTGATCCAGAATATGTGAAAGAACAGGATAAAGAAAACATGTGTCCGAAAGCACCTCCAAGAAATAATTATCCAGAGACAAGCTCGCGACCAAAGGTCGTAGTAGTAGAAAATAATGAGGAGATTGTAAACCACGTGGTTGATTTTGAATTCTTCTGATTAAAATATTTTAAAAGAACCATTGTCCTTTTCTTTTTACAATTTATCCTGAAAATGACGTGTAAAAAATTCTCTGGGCTCCTATACCAACGATTAGCTTATCATCACGAAAGTTATTTTTTTGTGGTCAATATTTTTGAAAATAAAACCATAATAGCGACTCCACTGCTTCTGTTCTAAAATTTCAAAATACAGTGAAAACTTGATAACTGTATCTGTATGATAATTAAATTTATTTCTATTTAATAATATAATATATATTTTTGAATTGATTAGTTATTTAGTATGTTATGTGGAAATTGTGGAATATTGCAACGGCAATACTCCTGCAGCTGCGGTTTGTCGCGCTGACTCGCTGTAATACTTTATATTCTCTACTCGCGGCGAGCGCGAAACCACGCCCATCAAACACTGATTTCGCCACGGTATATCCTCTTAAGTGGTTCTCGAGTTAATTTTCATAATATTGGAATTTAAATTGCAATTTTGAATTATTCCAACATGCCTATTCAGTGTTTAATAATATTAAAATTAATAAGAAATTATATAAAACATTTAAAAAAATTAAATAAATCAATAAAAATAATAATGCCCGGGAGACTCCGGGAACTCAACCTCCCGAGCTCCCGGGATGCAATAAATTCTCCGGATTTTCTAAAATAAAATGGATAAATCACACGAAATAAATAATTAAATGATGAAATTAATTTTGATTTTTCATGTAAATCTTTTATGATTATGTGCTCAAAAACCTACAAATATAACATGCTTCTACAAAACAAATGAAATTAAAAAATTTACGAATATTGCCGAATTTCATTCAACTGCCCATCGATTTGTTCAAATCTCCCAGGTTGGTTCCTTCGAGAGTTGGCAACCCTAATATTTATATATTATATAATTACTACCCATAACTAGCGAAAACAGACACACGCACACATAATAGACGCGTACGTACGACGATCTCGGAGATACTCGGGTCAATGCCCATACGAAATTCTGCCTAGATCATCATACGTACGCGTCTAGGCATGTGTGCGTCTGTTTTCGCTCCGTCGTCGAGTCGGCCTTCTGGTAGTATCTATTTTGTGCCCTAACTGTCACTGTTTGCTCACAGGCACCTCGCGTCGGCGGCGTTAAAGTTTACGACAAAAACCTCTCCAGGGATGAAATCATCATGGACATTGATCTCTTGTAAGTTTACACTGCATTACAGATATTCTATCTCACGATGTCAGTTTGTCTATGGTTTTAGTAGTGACGTGTACAGATAATCGCGTTATGTACCGCTCCCGAGGTTACGCACACTAGATGCGTGTGCACCATAGCCATACGGACTTCTTCGTCAGAGAGCCAAGTGCGAGTTGCCTATCGAATAACTTTAGTATCGCGTGAATCGAGTTAAGGCGATACGGAAAAAAAATCGACACTTAGAACTTGCATATGTACTTCAGTAAAGGAGGTATTATTTTGATAAAATGGTATATTAATTTTAGATTGTCTGTTCAAAAAGAGCTAACATGATACTTTGACGAAAAAAAAAACACGGGATAAAATCACATTTTGAGTATTCTTGTGCAGTTAATTTTCATGCAGATTAAATAATTACATAAAAACATTAGCTTAACGACATTTCGCCAGTATTGCAGTTGTTACAGGAAAGCGTAACAATTTTTTGATAGATTGATTTTTTGATATAATAGATAGATTGGAACGGTAGAGCTTGTATGACTAGATTGATGGACGTGGAGGAAGCGAAAGAGGTGTGTCAGTATCGTAGCAGATGGAAACCTGTAGTCTCTGCCTACCCTTCTGGGAGACAGGCGTAAGTAAATGTATGTATGTTTTTTTGATGGTACTGAGAGTAATCATTCGTATGTTTTGTTTCCAGTTATGCCGGAGACTGTGATATCTCTTTCGTACTACAAGGGATTAGAGGAGGGATTAAAGATCTACAGGTATGTAGCGAAGTCTCTACGATAACGTACAAAATGTTGCAGTTTGGTATTTGGGGCAATCTTATCAAGAATTTAGGGTTGTCAAACTAATTACTTAGACGTTAGATAACTAGGGCCGTGAATGTAGGTAATCGGAATAAGAATTTAAGGTGGATGCGACGGAACTCGTTCCCAAACACACAAATTATGATTGTTTTTATTAGTTTTGAATAAAAAATTATTAAATTAATGTGATTACGCAACAATAGTTTTATGTCATTTAGAATTTTCTAGCATAGTGGTGTTATTGTATATAATAAAATGTAAATAATCATGTACAACAACTATAAACACGCTTTAAAATTTTAGTGCAGGATAATTTACAAAGTCATGCATAAAATAACAAAACTTTGCTAGAAAAGTTTAACTGACATTAAACTATTGTCGCGTAATGCCATAAATTCATTCTTAGAGTCCGAACCATCTGCTGACGTGTTTTTCAATACTAAAAGTCAATTAGTTTGTAAGTTAATTAGTAATTTTTTGACTTATTAAGTATTTTGTTAATTTGGATACCAAATCTAATAATTATTGTTATTGGGTTCACCGGTAATAATAAATAAATCACGTTAACTTAATACTTTTTATTCATACGTTTGGGAACGAGATGAGTCACATCCACCTTAAGTGGTGTTGTTACTAATGCAATGATGCTAAACGATACTGGTAATTAATGGTAATAATTGAGTGTAGCACCTCCTTTAGCAAACCAAAGAACATTCATACAAGGTTGTACCCATTTATTTTTTCGTTCGGAACTAGAATATTGGCTTTTCTTTCGTTTTATTTACATGTTAATAAATATGGCGTAGATCTGTTGTCAGAGCATTTGAAAGGAAACTATAAAATATTTTTTTCAATGCAAGTGCTCGTAAAGGCCCACTTTTTATGCATCAAAACCGAATAGAAAGTCGATTATTTTGCCCTAGGGCTTTATTATTATTATTTTTTTAATTTATTTACAATGGTTGGCTAACCTGCAGCCTTTCCTGTGTACCATAAATGTCATGCTTTTTTTCCACTGTTTAACGGCTCTGGATACAGTCCTTTTGAGCCAATTACAATTTAAAGTTCACAAAACTATGTTTGTTTTATTTCCTCACACTATGCATTGAAAAACGTAGTATGATACACGGGCGTAAGAGCATTAAATTACTCGGTTACGTTTAAAACACTCGCTACGCTCGTGTTTTAAATCGTCCTCGTAATTTATTCCTTTGCGCCCTTGTAGCATAAACTACTATAATCATAATGTAAAGAAATGCCAAATTTCTAACTAATTTAGTTTTTGAGATAGACCCCGTAACGAAAATGGTCTAAAACTGACAACTTTGACGGCCCCCTATTTTATTACTTTTGAAGAAAAAAAAAATGTATTTTTTAAGTTGATGGTCGTGATTGTCGGCACTTGGTGGAACTTATGACACATTGTCATTAAAATACATTTATACTTGTCCACTTTATATTATTATTACTTTTAACCTGACCGGTTTCGCTGTATAAGCATAAAACCATTGAAAATGCTTATACAGCGAAACCAGTCAGGTTAAAAGTAATAATAATATAAAGTGGACAAGTACAAGTGTATCACAATATATTTTGTACTCTACCCAATGAGCTCTATACAACGACTTCACGGGCGTTTCCTCGTTGTCCTACTATTTTGTCTCACTGCCAGGGTAAAAAACGGCTCTTTTACTCGTATGGTACATGAAAAATATTTCAATTTATTTTCCAATTGAATATTCGGTTTTGGGTCAACATTCTACACAAAATATCCAGGCAGCCATATTTCAGATCTGTAACGTATTCCGTCTACTCGCAAGAGATCCGTGACATGCATCCGTGGATAGCAGACAGACTGCAGAGTGACATAAAAAGCTCCGTTTTGCTCTTTTAGTAAGGGACCCTAAAATAACCAAACATGTCCAATTATAGGAGATAAGTAACCAGTCCCAGCGCAAAAACTTTAATTCTAAGACCCATATGTGAGCGATATGGGATATACTTGGTCAATACATACACACATGAATAACTCACCTGTGAGTCTTAGGATCAAAGTGTTTGCGCTAGGCCTGATTACTTATCTCCTTTCCTGTCAGTACCTTTAAAATTTACACATACATACACCTATACAACGTGTAACAGAATTGTCTAACCATATTTGAAGAGCTTATTCAGTCAATGGTATAGAACAACTTTTACTATGGAACAAACTCTGTATCTCGAAAAAAAATAAAAAATGAAACTTTTTCATAGAAAAATGCAATGCCGCTTGGCCGAAATGTATGGAAGGGCAGATTTTTTTTTGAGATTTCAGGGTTGGCTCAATAGTAAAAGTTGTTCTATACCATTGACTGAATAAGCTCTACAAATATGGTTACACCTTTCTGTTACACCTTGTATAATAAATAAACGTACAAAAATTATACTCAGATACACGGCATGGTCCGCGTGGTGATGCGTCCCCTGATCACCAAGATGCCGCTGGTGGGAGGTCTGCAGATCTTCTTCCTCAACAATCCCTCCATCGACTTCAATCTCGTCGGAGTCGCCGATGTACTCGACATGCCTGGTTTAAGGTACTCATTGCGAAAATATATTTTTGTCCCAAATATATTGTAATGTTATTATTTCATATCGTAAAGACAAGCCATTAAGGCATTAAGTACTTCATCCTGAAGTCTTCAGGAAGTGTCTCAATAAGTGTCCAGGAAATTCGTATGAGAATCCATTACATACCATATGTTTATTTTTTTAAACAATCCGTGTATGTTTTTAGGAGACTAAGGTGATCATAAGGTTTAAGTGGCCAGTTTAAAATGAAAATAAAATGAATTGCAATTTAGTTTGCAATAATAATAACGAAAATAGATTTAATTTGTTTATTTGATATATTTAAAACCATTAAACACTTAAAACTTAATTATTTGCTATCCTGCTGTCAGTGTAAGGCGGACGTCGGCGTCGTCCGACGATCAAACTGAACGCAGCCTACACTAACGTCCAAGTTTGAGAAAAAAAAACGTGGCGCTTATTTGTTGTAAAAAAAAATTGTAGTTTGCATCGTGAATCGAATTTTCCGTCTACAAGTGCTCGACTCGAAACGAATCTTTTTTGTATTTAACATTTTGAGGTATGTTTAAAAAGGTCATATACTATAAATTGTATCGTTTATTTTTAAGAAAAGCACTATACCTATATTGAAACTAATAAAAACATGTAAACTATACATGCTTCGACCGTAATTAGCCCTCCTGGACTCGTATAATAGGTCTTTACATATGAAATTGCCGAAATTTTCTTACAGATTCATGAGTTCATAATTCCTGTAATTCAAGGGATATTTCCGTTATTTGTTTTTTTTTTAAAGGTGATTTCAAGGTTTTGCATCTACGTATTAAATTTTGTATTTATTGTCAGTTTGATAACCAAAATGAAATCTTCGAAAACAGTTCGTCCTAAATGCCATCCATTTCCATGATAAGATTCGTAATAATTTGTTACAGCTGACACTTTTCAAAAATTAAATTAATGTTGCTGTTGTTAGCTTAATATTGTCTCATTCATACACAAAGAAATTACATGATTCTGAATTGTCTTCTCCAAAGACAACGGCAATTTCATATTTTTTGTTTCTAATTTATAATTTAATGTTTAGCATGTTTTCAATATTTTATATTATATAGTTTTGGAAGGACCTAGTCTCCATGTCACCAGGAAATCCTAGTATGGAGGCTAGTGTCCCAATTTATTATGTATGTTATTTGTTGGTGTCAATAAATATATTTTTCATTTTCATATGTAAAGACCTATTATAAAATTCCTCGCCCTGTGAGCTTCGATTTTTAACTTAGTATAAACATCGTCACGAAATTAATACCTGAAGGCATCGGAGGTTACCGAGTACGAGTAAGATTTGTGGAGAGACGGGCAATATTTACCTATTGGTGAGCATCTTTTGATGTCGTCGTCGACTCGGCGAGGCTACAATCACTTGGGTTTCGCGAAGCCGCTTTTATTGTTTTATACGCAACCCCCAAACTGCTTGAGAATCCCTGAAAGATATCAAAATAAAGATTTAGATTGCTTAGGAAATAAGAAAGTTATAGGAGTCCTAGGAAATGCGGCATGCAAATAAAAGTAGCACTTATTCTGTTCGATTCATATTAATTATAAAGTCGTATTAATGAAATTTATGGGCTGTAAACGACTTTTCTATTTTTGTTTGATTTTTGTCCTAAAACAAATTTAAACAATTGAGGCATGTGCTCGAACAACGCTGTATGTTACATTTTGGTGAAAGTTATCTAATGATGGAAAAATGCTGTCCGTCAACACTGGCATTGTTTGCAACTGAGTTCTGTTTTACATTTATAATCATAATAGTAGTGAAGTTTAGCAGCAGTCAAACGTTGGCATACAGTTGAACATCGATGTATGTTAAAAAGATTAGCATTGTTCCATCATTAGAAAACTTTCGCCATAATATAACATACAGCGTTGTTCGAGCACACGCCTCAATTATTGAACTAGTGTTATTTTTTAATTTCAATTTCTTTCATAACATACAATAAAAAAAAAAACAGTTACTTTCTAAATTATTATATTAACACCAAATAAGAGCGTAGACAGTAATGTTTGTAATTGCATTTTCAGTGACATTCTACGTCGTTGCATCGTGGAACAAATTGCCAGAATGATGGTGTTGCCGAACAAATTGCCGATCAAGTTGAGCGATGAAATTCCTACCGTTGATCTGCGCATGCCCGAACCTGAGGTTAGTTTCAAAATAGCTTGTATTTGTAATAATTTATAAGAAGATTAATTTTTCAAATAAATATAATATAGTGGCCATTGTGTCTTTTTATTAGTGGCTGCGGGTAACTCATAAAATTGTTTCATTTCTTTGCAGGGAGTTCTCCGTATTCATCTAGTAGAAGCCCAAAATCTCATGAAAAAAGACATCTCTATGCTAGGTGAGCCCATGACTTCTGACTTGTTAATATTAAATTTCATGTCCCAAGCCTCTTCCGCAAAGGTGATTTTTTTTAAATGACAGGATTTTTAGGACCTCTGTGGTTTAGCTAGTATTTCGATCGTCCCGACCAGAATCGAGGGTACAAATCCCGTAGGGACACATTCTTTGGAAGGCACGTTTACATTTGTGCCTGAAGTCCGGCGATAGGGCTCACCCATCACCATCCATCCATCCATCAGCCTAGTTCGTCCACTACTGGACATAAGCCTTTCCAGGACTTTGCCACTCTCGGCGGTCATCCTGGAAGAATTGCCCATACTCACACACGCTGGGCAGGCGGGTTGGTGAGCGCGGTGCCGGAACCCTCGCACCAGTGACGCCGCTGCCCGTCATCAGTCTGTTCCATATGAGGCCTGGCTATTAGGGATGGATATACCGCCATCCATCGGTCCCAGGCATGGTCGGCCTCCTAGTTTTTGGCCTGTGAGCTGTCCTCCTACTCTCCCCCGAATTACTTCGAGGGCGTCTCCAAGTATCATTACGATTATCATTACGATGATCGTCGGTGAAACCTGAATGTACGAGTGGACCTGACTTGCATTTCACATTCTTTACCCGGGAACACCTCTGACACTCCTTTGGGGCTTCAAGTCGCGACGCTGTATTTAAGAGGCTATGCGAATTTTATTTTTGTCACTGTCACCCCAAGCGAAAAATCGCGGAGTGCGAGAGGGGCGGATTCAGAGCAAAAGGGAAAAAAAGTGGTTTTATTTCATGGAATACACAGAAAAGAAACAACCGTATTTTTTTCGCATATCGCCTTGAGTTTTTGATGATGGCGATGACGTTTTGAATACGTAATTCAAAGATTTGATTGTTCCGCTCACAGGATATGAAACGGGCTCCGATGAAAACGAGGATGTTGAGAAGAAAAAAAAATCTTTCAAGTTGTTCCGTTAGTTACTTAGTCACTATTTTCTAATATTACATCAAGAAAGATATGTAAAATCTTTACTACAAGCTATCTTGACTGTGACCGGCAATCGAAGCAATTAGTCCAGAAGCCCGCCGTAAGAACAACTATCTCATAAGCGATATCGTTGAGCTTATTACAGGTCCTTAACCAACACTTTCCAATAGATTATCCTGCCAGGTCAAAAGAAACAAACAAAGACAATAATTATTGCCAATATATTACCCCCCTACAAAAATCCTATACAAACCTATGAAAAAAAAAGTCCATGACTGCTGGAAAAGACGGAACTCTAATCGACTTGACACCGCCTCTGACACCTCTGGAATAACAAGAAACCCACCCGGAATAGAATAAAAAAAAAAGCTCATCAAAATAATTTTTTCAGAAAAAAATTAACATAAAAAATAGTAAACGTCAAAAAATATAAAATGTCGAGGTTTCCCTAGGTCACAAATAAATGCTTTTCATTTCACCCATATATCATTTTTTTTATACGCGCTCTAACTAAACAACCATGTCAAAATTTATGGGATTGTGTGGGATTTTTGTATTGAACCTTTTATTCTTTTTTGTTGTTATTTTAACCCGGTAGGAGAATCTGTGGCAGACGTGATTTTTTCGGTTCCGTACCCGAAGGAGGCTTAGTCTGCTATTACTAAGTTTCCGCGGTCTGTCTGTCCGTCTGTCATAGGGGTCTACAGCTTTAGCCGTTATAGGTAGCCGGTTGAAAATTTCATAAAATACGTTTTACTACGGCATCTATTACGTCAAATAATAAAAAATTTAAACCCCCTATCATTCCGAATTTTGGACCTAGGTCTTCTACTATGAACACTTGTTCTTGTACTGAAAAAAGACAATAGTAAATCAATAGAAAATGGGACATGTATATCGTATCAGTCCTGTAAAGGTTAAGGTTAAACGTCAATCGCTTAGCACAAAGTGCTAACTTAACTTTATATTTTTTGTTTAGAAGTTGAAAATTTAAAAACATGTTGTTACGTGGGAGTTAACACCCAATAGTTTAGTATCAGTGAGGTTTATAAGGCATGAGTTTGAAATTTAATGCACAATTAGTCATGATCTGGTCCAAACAAAATTAACACATAATTTCAAGTTGGTTTTGAGAAGATAATGACTAATTGTGTATACAATTTCAAACTCTTGCTTTATAAACCTCACTAATACTCAACTATTGGCGTCAAATGGCACAGATCAAAATGGTTTTAAATCTAAACAAGAAAAACAAAGTTAAGTTATGCACTTTGCGATAAGCTACTGACGTTTAACCTTAAGTCATAAAAATCTGACAAAATGTTTTATTCTTGTGTTGTGCGTATACAGGGAAGGGTAAGTCGGATCCGTACGCGATAATAACAGTAGGAGCGCAGCAATGGAAGACGAAACACATCGATAATGACGTCAACCCGAAATGGAAGTTCTTGTGTGAGGTCAGTACAAACGATACGAACATTCTGATGTTATTTCCTTACATTTTAACTCTTCTATCTTGGTTATGGGACTTTTTAAATTGATTTTTCCATTTGACTATTTCTACTACTGCTTTTTCTTGTAGTTAGTTTAAAAATAATTTATAATATTTGATTTGTACAGGTTATGATGTGCTTTTAACAATAAATTATTTGTACCTATCTATTTCACGATAACTTACGGGAATTGGAGATTTGAGATCAAATACTGTAAATTTAAAACAGAGTGTAAAAAATGGGTGACGGGTAACTGATATCATTCTGCAATACATTTACTGGTTATACTAAATAATGAATCCAAAAAGCATAACCACTTGTGTGTGATGCATGGCATTACCGCGCACTTAAGTTCTCTTACTTTAAACTTACTTTGTAAGGTTGCCCGCGTAATTATACAGGTTGTTATGTTGATAACCTTTTTCCTTAAATCGGAGTGTTCTACCCATTAATATGAACAACTGTTACTATGTGGCCAACCCTAAAATTGTAAAATATAAATCAGCTGTTTAATACCTTTTGGTCCAGTAGTTATTTAACATTTCCATGGAACAGCTGATTTTTTTTGCGATTTCATTGTTGGACCCATAGTAAAAGTTCTTCATATTCATCGGTTGAACAACCTGTTTGAAGGAAAATGGGTATCAAATTAACATCTAGTATAATGTTAATCAGGAAAGTTATTTAGTGCGATCATTAAAATCATTGTTTGTAAACTGTTTTTTTACACTCAGCACGTTTTCCAAAATATATAGGTACTTTAAATATTATTTAAGTACATCCATAACTGGAATATCTTAGTTGGGCTAAGGCATTTGTTGATGGGAAATAATTTTGGTCATTTCGATTTTGGATATTTGGTAAGTAACATTTCAAAAACTTAAGTTGTTTTTTTTTCTCTTTTAACACGACTTGGGCACAAATTACATTCTCCTCGTGACGAGAAACACAAAACTTTTCACGAATTTTCATTTCTCAATATCTCGTTTGCAAATCTCTAGCAGGCAGCAAACACCATCCAATTCCTGAAGTTCATTTTGGCAATTCATGACAATATTAATATTGAAACATTTTTCATGAAAAATCATACTAGTTTCATGGTTGATGTGCTAACATTTTACATATAAGAATGAATTGTTTTGCCAGCATTCGGCTTAGTTTTGTCATGCTAAATTTCGATTTATTATTTCCAAAAAAGAACTCGAAAATAAACTGATCTATTAAAGTGGTTAAAATATTATGAAGTACAAAATATTTCGTTACCTTAATCATTTATTTAGTTTTATTTTGTTACAGTTAGCTTTGAATGTTTTCATTTTGTGACCCGCTTCTAATTTTAACCGCTTTTAATTCTAAATATTATTAGAGTGCAATACAAACTAGAAAATATCAATCATAAACAAACCCAAAGACAAGAATATGAAAAAATTCCCCGGGCCAGGATTCGAACCTGCGACCTCTTGTTATCAAGACAAGCGCGCTACCAATTGCGCCACCGAGGTTCCTACCCGGACCGGTGAATTCTTCCATCATACTTGTCCACTGTTATTTTTGCTTCTGCTTGATATACTAGCTTGTACAACACATATAGAACGCTCACGAGGGCGTTATGTGATTTCACGCCTTGTTCTTAGAAACAGATGGCGCTGTCGTCGCTACAATATTGTTGCTTCAGACAGTTAAGAAATTCACAGTTCTCATTAACTAAGATTTCGCAAAATAAACATAATCTTAGTTAATGAGAACTGTGAATTTCTTAACTGTCTGAAGCAACAATATTGTAGCGACGACAGCGCCATCTGTTTCTAAGAACAAGGCGTGAAATCACATAACGCCCTCGTGAGCGTTCTATATGTGTTGTACAAGCTAGTATATCAAGCAGAAGCAAAAATAACAGTGGACAAGTATGATGGAAGAATTCACCGGTCCGGGTAGGAACCTCGGTGGCGCAATTGGTAGCGCGCTTGTCTTGATAACAAGAGGTCGCAGGTTCGAATCCTGGCCCGGGGAATTTTTTCATATTCTTGTCTTTGGGTTTGTTTATGATTGATATTTTCTAGTTTGTATTGCACTCTAATAATATTTAGAGTATTCATAGCGATGGATTTCGCAAAATAAACGCTTTTAATTCGTTTATTTTTATTTTTTTTCCTAACGACGTAGCGGTGACTGATTTTGTTTTCCTTACTTATGTTTGCGGACATTGCGCGTTATCCACCAGGCGCGAATAATGCAATCGATGGGTCAGTCGTTGGATATCGAAGTGTTCGACAAGGACGAAGGCAACGATGATGACAAGCTGGGCAGGTAAGACGCTGTACGGGGCTTTGGAAGTGGTAGATGTTAGGTGTCTCCTTAACTTCGGAGTTTTATATCCATTTGGACGAAAGAAACTCGCTTTAATACATTTTTCAGGTTAAGTACGGACGGATGGATATAAGTATTCTGGGTTCATGCTTTAGTATGCTAGCGCTAGCACTGCATTGCGCTTGGTAATGGTATGGTAGCAATACATAATATTGAAGCTTGTGAGTCAATTCAGTTGTGCTGAAATTACTAATGATACAACTCTACTGATTTACAAGTCGAAGCTTTGAACTCATCATGCTGTACTCGTATAATATTTATTTAATATCACTACTGTACTTACATTTATTATGTAGCTTCCATCGATTCAATGTATCAAAGCTCACGCTTTTAGATAAAGCTGAAGGGCTGTGGTAGGTGTGGTAAGCCATATGAGTTACCACGAAGATGTTGCATACGTATTTTATATTTACTTTTATTAAATCCATGCCAGTCATTATCCCATTTTTTAATATTATTTTTTGCTAGATTGGGAATATTACGAAAATTTGTCCTGTCAGAACGACCATTTTACAGCGTCCTAGCTAGTAATTGTACTAATTTTGTCATGATATGTTTTGTCCCAAGGCCATAATAAGCTCACAAAGAAGCCAAGCGATGCAGATCGATGTCTGGGACTGGGACCCTGGGATGGGCATTCAGAACGATGATTTCCTTGGAAGGTCCGTTCTTCGTCACGGTATATGTCGCTTGGCATACCCCCTCATACATTACCGGTGTTTAGTGTGGCATGACTCAGGATCACCTTTATGTTCTCATTAGTAAAGTCCATTTTCAATTAGCGTCTCATTAGTTAGACTGGCCGTATCTTTGGGTGATACTGAGTTGAGTTTTGAGTTTTCTAATCCAGTTTTTACGTGTTTAGTGTTACAGTAAATTATTCAATGTATTTTACTTGGCTTTTCACAGTGTGCGTCCAATAAAGTTGAATTATCGTGTAGGTATTCTAAGTATACATACGTTACATTTGTTTATATACTTTAATGGGATGACTTGGTAACTTGAACATACTATTAACAAATATGTAGCAATATCAAATTGTAAATACTGTTATTAATTCTTTATGTATACTACTTTTTTTACTACTAATGGTCATTGAAACGTCTTATGAGTCGGCAATCTTTAACACATGCTTTGGTACACACGCGCGCGATACGCCCAGGGCATGAAGCAATAAACTATGGTTTTATTGTCTATGGCCAGAGATATCAGGAGATTTGCCTTATTAGCTTATTACTCTAATTGGTTGTGTCTTCACGTTTTCACTCACTTTTTTACCGACCTAACGTTAAACCTCAGTCGCTTAGCGGAAAGTACATAACTTAACTTTGTTTTTCTTGTTTAGAAGATAAACATTGAAAAACCTTTTGGTATGTGGCAATTGACGCCAATAGTTCAGTATTAGTGAGGTTTATAAAGCATCAGTCTGAAATTTAATGCACAATTAGTTGAATATATTTATTTATTGTAATATTTCGTAGTTTTTTCCCATGTCAATATTGTCAATTTTCCTATTCCATAATTAGTCATGATCTTGTCCGAACAATGTTAAAACAGCATTTTAAGTTGATTTTAAAAAGAATATGACTAATCGTGTATACAATTTCAAACTCTTGCTTAATAAACCTCACTAACACTGAGCTATTGGCGTCAATTGCCACAGACCAAAATTCTCATAAATTTTTTTTCTTAACAAAAAAACAGTTAACTGAAGCTAACCTTAAAGATAAAAACCTTAAGTACGGTATATGTACGTACTCATATTTCTCACGCACACCGATACCTTACATGCAAAAAGAGGGCGGTGCATCAACCTGTAGCCACGGACAACAAAATACATCACAACTCTATTAAGGTATCTCATCAAGCTTATTTTAAGCCTGATGCGTTCTCAAGCGCCACGCCCTCTTAACATATCTCCTGATATCTATGTCTATGGCCAAAGGTCTTTCAACAACGGGCGATGGTGGAGGGGGTAAGAGACGCGCGGGGGACGCGTTAGAGAGCCGCGTCATGCAATCGTCCCCGCACCGCACCCCGTTGTTCGCAAACCATATGGATCGCGCACGACCTGTCAAACTACCCCAAAGCTAATTTTAAAGTATCAGTTATACACACATATATAGATATGTGATTATACCCCTATAAGTTGCCACTCGTAAGCGCAGGTCTGTATGTGTACAGTTTTATAGACATTAACCTGTGTGCTTATTAATGTACATATGTGTGTGTGTGTGGTGGATTGTGACAGTCATTGGTGAAGAGCACCGAGACCCGCCTCGTGGTCAAGCTTTACGATTGGGACCTCACTGGACGCGACGAGAACCTCGGAAGGTCTGTGGATCCCTCGCTGAACAAAGCGGAGTTCTTTGTACATAAAAATAGTGTATATTTCCTTTACTTTTGATGCCAGATTTGTCCTGTGAATAACCTAAAATGCACGTCACAGAATGTCAACTAGCATAATTGCGAGGACCAGAACCAGAGCGGTCTATTCTATCTTTTCCAATCGATTGTGTCTGTCTAAGATAGGCCACTCTGGCACTGACCGCCTCTATAGGGGTCCATGGCACTGAGGGCCAAATCAGGCACACAATTTACACTCTGTAGTTTCCTATACTTCGTACATTATAGCAGCGCCGGCTCTAGCCAACAACGTAGCGCGCGGGTGCAATCAATACTCTGGCGCCCTCTAGTAGGCGCGCGATCAAAATGAAATACTTACTCACAGTTACATTTTTCCCAGTGTTCGGAAATTTGGGTGCAAATGGTGCAATTATTAATGATGTTGCGAAGCAATAGCCCGTTTACTTCGCTTGCGGTACGCCCCCGTGGACCCGCGGGGCAGGGCTCGAGAGTAAAAAGTATTTTTTAGGAAGAGGGGGCTTACAAAAATGAAAACCAGAAATTTCAAAACACAAAGATTTCAAAAGTTTAGATGAGCCCTGGCCCCTAAAATCCATTGTATTGTTTTTAATTGTGTGCGTTAACATAATGCCCGACGCGCGCACAATATGAGTGCGGAATTTGTCTCCCTACGGTCAGCAAACTGATCAGACTACTAAAGTTGTAAAAATTCAAAACTTTAAGTGCACTTAAGGCGTCCAACTATCATTGTGTTCAGATGAGCACTGATTCCAACCGTGTGAGCGTCACCCATTTAAGGGTGGAAACATTTTGGTGCTGTCATACTACGGTAAGGGCTTATCTTTACTTTTGAAATCGTTTTCAAAATATAACACGGGCGCATGGTCTTTGAGAGCGCCGCGAGTGACGCAGGCTCTTTGGAGGCGTCGCGGGCGGCCGGCGCTCGGCGCTCCCTAAAACCTTGCGCCCTTGTGCGCCGCACACCCTACACTATAAGTAAAGCCGGCACTGCATTATAGATTAGAATGATAGATATTGTCAGTTCATCGATATTCATGCACTGGTACTTAAGACGATGCTTTAGGTGCACAGCGGCTTTGCAATTACTCGTATAACCCGTAAACTACTTTCATAAAGTTGAAAATCGCGTGCGCCAAAATGCGCGCGAAACGATTCAGAACGAGTCCAATTTCAAGATTTAAATCGGTTAAAGTTACATTTAAGTATTATGTCATATGCATTTAATTAAGTCATTTTTCAACTTACATTGGTTAATAAACAAGATTTTCGTATTGACAGTAAAATAAAAAAATAAATGGATTAAGTGCAAAACCAAAAAAACACTCAAAAACAGACTATTCAAAAATAAAATCTAAAGCGAAAGTTTTCCAATTAGGTAACGTTACTTACAACGTAAAGATAAAGGTTTGAAAAAACATATACATAGATAAGTTTCATATTGATTGCGTCCGTGTTAGATTCAGTACAATCGTTCAAAAACTGTTGAAAAAGGAAGGCCTCCTTTTAAAACCACAACGTTGGATTAAAAAGCGAAAAAATATATGTACTGATGAAAACTGTCATTCTATTCAAGCTATAATGTACGGAGTATAATGAAAGTTTCTGCCCCAGATTCTTGACTCCTTTTAGTATAAACTACACCGAGCACTGCTTGACTGTCACTGTAAAATGTACAATACGTTAATCTATGTATATTTTTGTATATTTTCTCAGCACTAAAACTGTGTTATTTTCTAAAATAATACCTACAAATTAGAAGCATGTTGTAAATACTATTTTGACCTGACGAGAACTAATTCTTCTGTCAAGGCTTGGTATAACTATGGTTTGTAACTAGGAAACTTAATGCCTAATCGTTTGGTTACATTTCATTAGATTTTAGAACAATACATTTGAATAACTAACCGCATTTACCTAGAATCTTAGAATTAGTTACATATTTCAATTAACATACGAAAACCTAAGAAAAATCATACAAACCTTATCCTCCAACTGCTACTGCTATATTTTTCTATACTAATATAGGTATATCCATTACGGTTAATTTTGTAATATGTAGATCTATGTTACTATGTATGTACTACTAATGACTTAAAGACTATCTACAGATCTGTCACAGCTATAATGCGCATAGAAATATATAGCCGATCGACCGGACGTGCACTATCTGTCATGAATTGGCATAGATTAAATTATTTTAAGGTGTGTTAATTCGAAAACCATTTCGAGATTTAGGTTTAAAAAGCCGTATTTTCGAAGTTTTGGTCTAAAAAACCTCATGATGATGAATATTTTTACGAAAAAGCCGCAACTTCCATTTGCCCTTGTGTGACGTCACTTGATTAATGGATGTTTAGAAATGTGTCCTTTGCTATCAAGATAAATTTATAATAATTTGCTTCAGACTAATTTGATAGCTAGATGACAGATGAGTAGACAGACAGAGAGACCACTTTTTTTATAAGCAATCACACATCACAATCAGTATAATGTCTAAAATTCTCAAGTGACAAGGTCATCGGACAATTCTTTAAAAAATCATAAAAAAATAATGGTCAATATACAACGTGTAACAGAAAGGTGTAACCATATTTGAAGAGCTTATTCAGTCAATGGTATAGAACAACATTAACTATGGAACAAACCCTGTATCTCGAAAAAAAAATTACCGTTTCATAGAAAAATGCAATGCCACTCGGCTGAAATGTATGGAAGGGAAGATTTTTTTTTTGGGGTTTCAGGGTTGGCTCCATAGTAAAAGTTGTTCTATATCATTGACTGAATAAGCTCTTCAAATATGGTTACACCTTTCTGTTACACGTTGTATATAGCAAAATAATAAAAACAATGTCCTAAAATGACGTAAATTCTCCGAAAAAAAATTAAAAATAAAATATTTTAAAAATTAAGCTATGGGAATTGTACAGAAAGCGTAAGGAAGTATGATCTCTGCCGAAGAGTGGCGAAGATTCCTATGCGCATTATTTAAATGGTACTACTATACTACCTCATGCTTGTGCTAACTTGTAATGTACTTAAATTGTGCTGTTGCCATTAACTTTAATCAAAATTTAATCATTCACCCGAATTCATACTGGAGACACGGTTAGTGATCAGGAACAAGGTTCAATGATACCATTTTTCGAAATCATAAAACAGGAATTTGTTTCCATGCCAACTGGACTAGTTCAAATACAAATATGATGAAAAATAATCAACATTGTTCCTGATCACTAACCAACTCTCCAGTATGAATTCGGGCGGTTAATTAAATTTCACTTTATATGCGTCGAAATAGAATTTAAAATGAAAAATAAATTTCTCGATACATATTTCGATCGAAATTCGAGTAGGTTTAATTTCTATTTAAATGCTTTATAGAGAGTAAGAATATTTACTATCATGTTGTCATAAACGTGTCTTTTCGTCTCTTGTTAACATACAAGTTTTAAACTAGTCTAAAGTATTTAGCTATGTTATACACTTGTAAATAATATAAAAGTAGGACATAATAAAATGGTGTGTAAAATGTATGTTTACAGATGCTCGCTCGATATCTCTCAAGTTGTTCGGGCTGGAAGGCTTGACACGGTAAGTACTAACAAACCTACCATCACAATTATGCCAATAGCAAAGACTTTATAAGCTTTTGATAGAAGCGATTATTGGTTCGCTCATTGGCTTAATTGTGATGGTCGATTAACCTACTCTGCATGCAAGGGGTAAAATGTTATCTCTTATTATGGTATCTGTCTGTTTTTCCGCACCTTAATTTAGAAATGGTAAAACCATAGACATAGAATACTTTTTTTCTTTAACTAGCCTGATAAAGGGCTCTTTGGCCGTGTGGAATTCTAAACGTCAAATCGTTGGCTCACTATTACAAAGTTCTATGTAAAAAAAATTGGAACAACACAAGGTTCTATGTGTCATTCATAAGCTATTGTCACATAGAACCTTGTATTATTCCAATTTTTTTACACAGAACCTTATAATAGTGAGCTAACGAAATGTTGTAAAGTTTTCCACCCTGGCTCAGAGTTGGCTCAGAGCAAAAACCGGCAATATCAAAACTTTACAAAATATTGAAATTAAATAGTTAAAAACGGCACATTCTAGCATTTCATCGAAATGGTGTCTTGTTCTGTACCGAAATGTCCGAACAATCACCTAAAAAACGATAGGAAACATCCATTACACAGGTAAATACGGATATGCTAAATAGAGTTTGAAGTACACATTTATCCGTCTAAAACCGCAGAATATGGCATAAATAGAGTATTTGGTTGAAAATTATGATTGTTTCTGTTAGCGAATTGCATTTTTTTTTCAAAAACATTGCATTTTAAAGATTTTCTTACGTATGAAAAGATTTGTTGGTTGGGTTTACACTAGAGTCGTACCCTTACTTCATTACACACACATAAGCATATGTCATATACATTGACACTCGATTTTGGTAAAATCGTGCTTCCTTGGCTTTATAAATCTATGAGTTACTATATAGGTATTTATGGGTAGAACCTATTGAGCTGATTGAGGTGCCGAATAAGATTTTGATAAATTGGCAGAACCCGGCGAATGAAAAAAACATGGAAGACGCATTTCTAACAAACTAAAAAGGGCAAGAGGCTCATAATTGGTTCGTACTGTTGTCATGCGACACTAGGCCAGTCGTGATTCGCCCGACTCAAAACAGTGAATGCTATTGGGGCCGTCGCCATGCAAAACTGTGTTTATCGTGGGATCATTTTTCAGATCTAATCAGACTCTTTTTGTTTTTTTCTTTCACTGGCAGAACCTGTATATTGTGGACAAAATAATCGTTATTTTTATTATAATTTAATAACTCTTTTGCAGTGGCAAACTCTTCAGCAAGCCAAACATGGCAAAGTTCACTTACGTCTCTCCTGGCATCGACTGTCATCCAATAGTGCGGATCTTAGTCACGTGAGTTTTATTTACCTGTAGTATAATAGGTCTTTACATATGAAATTGCCGAAATTTTCCTACAGATTCAAGAGTTCATAATTCCTGTAATTCAATAGCTATTTCCATTATTTGTTTTTTGTTTGAAAGTTGGTTTCAAGGTTTTACATCTACGTATTAAATTTTGTTTTTATTGTCATTTTGATAACCAAAATTAAAATTTCAATAACGTTTTTTCCTAAATAATAAGTTTCGTAATAATTTTGACAGCTGACACTTTTGAAAAATTAAATTAATGTTGCCTCGTTCACAAACAAAAGAAATTACATAATTGGGATTTGTCATTTCTAAAATAAATGCAAAAATGTTAGTACTGAAAATTGAGTTTCCTTCAAATTCTCTATAGAAAACGGCAACTTCATATGTAAAGACCGTAAGATTTTATTAACCTGTAAGATGCGAATATTGGTAAGTATAAACCGTCAAAAAATTCTAATAGGTCTAGGTTCGATCACGTTCATAGCGTAGTTAAATGAAATAAATTTGACATTAATTTATGTAGCCAAATTCATATTGAAGACTCGATAAGTGCCTAGTATCAAGGTTCGATGACCCTTTTTCTGAATTTTATTATTCGTTTTCCAAATTACGGCTTTCTAGTACTAATAGTCTCTAAGCTAAGCCGCGGACAGACGGACATGGCGAAACTATAAGGGTTCCTTGTAGTTGACTACGGAACCCTAAAAAGCGCTAAAATGGTATTTTGATGTGCAACCGTGACATAATGTGAGACAAATATGACACGAGTGCTTGTTTACGAAACGAAAGAAGTGAGTTTAATAGACTTGCATGAGTGTCCAAATGTCTAATTATGTCTAATTGCACACAATACTGTATCTACGACCTTTAAAAACAATTTTACGAAAAATTTGAAAAAAGAACGCTTGTCATAATATTGTAGTGATACTGGTCATGATACTAAAGAGAGCGTGCCTTAAGAATTTAAGACAGACCGTTATCGCTTGTTATTGGTTTTCTAGCGGTGTTATAATAAATTTGCCCAATCACTGCGAAAAATTGCGTTGTTATAATGTAATGTTATACCATCGGTCAAACAATATAGGTACTTATAAAACAGCTTTTGATGTTGTACCTTATAGTATGGGAATAGATAAATGTATTTTAGGCACAAAAAGCAATTTTGAAAATCGAACGATACTTCTGGCAATCCTTTCAATTTCCATGTTGTCTAAACTTTCAGGCTCTGTTGGAGACGCAGTTGATAAGAGACGCCGAGCTCAGTTCCGCAGTACTCTCCGTTTACATTGATTCCTGCAAGCACCTGCCTGTGAGTTGCTTTGTGAATTACTTCTAAATACGAATTACGATACGGTTGGAGTTGAGTCTGCAGATCAGGTCCTCTAAAAAGGCCGCTTTGTATGAATCATATTATGATTCCGTTCTGATGCGTCTCTTTTGCACGCGTGAAAAGACTCCATCCAACTTTCAAATCATTTTATGATTCACCCAAGTCGGTCTTTTTAGATCCCCTGAGACCCGATGGCGTGATACTGTCGTCAGGGTAACTGGGGATTGACGTGGGCTGATGGATGAAGATGATACGACAGTGCCACATTTCATCTAAAAACCGTAGAAAAATCAATTTCACGTTTAGTTATCGTTTATTATTTGTCTATAACTCACGCAGTAAGAGTGGCTTGGAGGTGGATAGATTCAGATTCAGATTTATTCAGCATTAAGATGCTCAAAAACATAGTTATACACGTCAATAATGTACAAAATTAAATTGAGCTTTGAATTGTACAAATAAAATAAAATTTATTTAACAAACATAACAACAAATATTCAGAAAGTGTGCCAAGCAACACATCCAAACAAAAAGGATTTAAAAGAGAACATCTTGATAAATTAAATAATGAATAAATCATGTCAAATATTAACCAACTGAAAAATACATCATTCATAAATCATTATAAAAATATACATATATACAGTGGTGGTCACATGATTAGAGACACTTAAAATATACTAAAATAACTAAGCTATTCCTCTGTATATTTTTTATCAGACTACCATTGGAACTTGCTACACAATTTAAAAATATTAGTGTAGGTATTGTTTAGTGTTAAAACGAAATATTATCAACTAAATTTGTCTGTTCCTAATCTTTTATTCGGTTTATCCTAATTGCAAGCAGTATAAACTTAACAAAGATATGGCCATATAATTAAAGACACTCCATTTGCTTAGAAGAAATAAAAAAAATATTGTTGTTATTGAAATTATCTTTATAACACAAAATTCCCAACAAATTTATAAAACATTCCGGTACGTATCAATGTTTGGTCGCATGTTCTTTGGCAGAAATTACAGCACGACATCTCTTGGGCATGGAAGCGATCAATTTTGTACAAGCTCCTACCGGAATTTGCTCCCATGCTTCTGTAAAGGCTGTGTAAAGTTGATCGACGTTCGATGTCCGCTTTGTCGTCACTGTCTTCTTCACCTGGTACCACAAATTTTCTATGGGATTTTAATCCGGGCTGTACAGGGGCCAATCCAAAACTGTCACGGACTGGTTCCTTAAGAAGTCTTTTACTATTTTTGCAGTGTTTTTCGGATCATTATCCTGTTGGAAAGTCCAAATGACCGGTAAATTTTGCTCGGCGTAGGGCAGCATGGCTTGTTCTAAAATATTCTTGTACTGGAATTTATTCATGTTGCCTTCTATTTTCCTGACAGGTCCTACACCAAGTCCTGAAAAGCAGCCCCACACTTTGATATTTCCACCCCCATGTTTGACTACTTTCTTGGTATACTTTAGATCCATTTCTTTGTTTGGGGGGCGTCTAACAAATTGTTTTCCATCACAATTAATCATATTAATTATTGTTTCATCAGAAAAGAGCACTTGTTTCCACTCTCGTTCAGTCCAGTGTTGATATTTTTTAGCAAACGCTAAACTTGCCTTAATGTTTTGCTTTTTCAAAAGTGGCACCTTTCGAGACACTCTTCCGTACAAGTTTGCCTCACATAGTCTCCGTCTAATTGTTCTTGCAGACACATCCTTCGACCCTCCTGCACCAAACAACTCCGAACGTATCAGTTCTGATCCCTTGAACGGATCTTTTTTTGCCAACAACACCATCTTAGAGTCTTCCCGCACAGTAGTTTTCCTTGGTCTCGGTTTTCTAGGTACGTTTACGGTCGTGTTTAACTTCTTGGTATGTGTTATAGCATTCATAACCATGTCCTGAGAACAGTTCAAGTGGTTTTCTATTTTTCTGTACGACCAGCCTTTGGTACAAAAGTTCAAAATAATCTTCCTAGTGGTCGAATCGCAACTCTTGGTTTTTCCCATATTAATTGGTATAAAACGTATTAATTTTAATGAAAAAAGTTAAGTTTTTTCAGTAATATCGACGTTTTATGAAAATACGTGGCAAAACAAAGAAAAAGAGAATTAAGTTCTTTTTTTCTTTTTTTAAATTCAGAACACAGCTTTTATTGTCTTTAATTAGCTGGCCAGCTACAAGTAAGTTAAAAAAGTTTGTGTTACTTTCCCAGAGTGCGCAGTGGCTAAACTACTAACGAACACATATATTTTTTTGTCCCATATTTTGAGAATACAATGTCACGTATGGTTTAATACCAATTACTCTACATTATATACCTATTTAAGCAAATGCTAGTACCATAACTAAGATTTTTGTGGTCAATTAGGAGGTGTCTTTAATTATGTGACCACCACTGTATATATGTCTATGTATTCAAATTAGTTATGTCCGAATTAAGGTTCGTTTCTCCGTATTTGTAACAAAATATAAAGAAATAATTATAACCGCTTAAATACAACTTTTAGCTAAGAGCAATGTATACCAAAAGTTCACCATATGCATAAACGTAATTTTAATGATATTACGTTAGCTTCAAAATAATTGGATTTTCCATAAGCATGATAACAGATTATTTTAGGAATTTACAGCTGTTATCACGACTATGGAAAAGCCAATTGTTTTATAGCTATTGTAATATAATTAAAAATATATTTATGCATATAGCAAATTCTTGGTATACATTGATCTTTGCCAAAAATTCTATTTTGGCCGTTATAATTATTTTTTAATGTTTTATTACAAATGCGGAGAATTGACCTTTACCTTCTACTACACAATAGTAGGCCTTATCTAACAAACAAAGTCTTAAGCTGTCTTTAAATGACTTGCCAATTAGACATTGTCATGTTTCCGGAATTTTATTATAAAATATATAACAGATTATACAAGGTGACTTTTTGATCATCGTCCAAATTCATACTGGTGGCTTGGTAAGTGATCAGTATCTTGGATCAATAACAATTTTGGTGAAATTCGTAAAATGAAATTTCGACTCCCCATAGTGATTCACTCGGGACTGGAACTGAATTTTATTTTTGTTCCTTGTCTCCTACCTGTGTACGTCAGTACGTTTATGTACATTTCCAAAATTTTTACGGGCAAGGATAAGTAAAACATAAACATAAGTAAAACATAAATAAAAATATAAGGTAATGTCATTATTTTTATATCTTTAAATACTTGTCGAAGAGTATGTCGTGTTGTTAATTGAAGTATTGCTCTGATAGCCCTTTTCCGTAAAATGAATATACGGTCTGCATCAGTAGCATTACTAAAGTAGAAATAACTAAAATAGGTACGCAATTTTAGCAAGAACAGAAGAGGACCTATAATTGAGCCCTGTGGAATACCCATCTTAACCATAGTACCGTGAGACTTCACTCCATCCACATTACCATGTTTTACCCCATTTGATATTTATGATTGAATTAATCGTGGACCTTGGTCTTTAATACCGTAAAATTCTAATTTAGCTAAGAGGGTCCTGTGGTCCACACAATCAAACGCCTTGAAAAGGTCACACGCCTTGTAAAGGTCACAAAAAATATCAACAGCATCATTGCACTGTTCCCAAGCAGAAAATACGTGTGTCACTAAGGACACTGTGGTAGACATAAGTAGACAACCCCTTGTAAATCCAAATTGTTTTCTATGAAGATGTAATTTTCGGAAAAAAATAACGTCCGAATACGAACGAATCTTTTTAGTTCGGTGTGGTCTCACATACACCTTATAATGTTCGACCAACATAGCATCGTACGTATATTCGCGTTTATATTCTAATTATTTTACTCGGTTTCATCCGTCTCATTATGGTTTTTTGTGAACTGCCCTTGCGAACTGCTTGGTGTACTTAGAGTGGGATGGTAAAAAAAAGCCTCCTAAAGTTGGCAAAGTTTTATAGCGATTTGTTTATTGCTTGCAGAATCATAAATTAATCTTCTCAAGTGATGCCGAGCCCAGTAGGACCGAAATATATCTTGAGCTTTATGTTGCAATACAAAAAAATATAGTAACTATTCTATTCTCAAATACAAATCCTTGTTTTGTCTCCAGAACGCGCGCTCCGTTTCGAAGCCGGACCCGTATCTAACAGTGACACTGGGCAAGAAGACAGAAAACTCAGCTGTGCAGATGAGAACCGACAGTCCAGTCTACGAGATAGGGTACTCCTTCCTCGTGCAGAATCCCGAAATTGACATGTTGGAGATCAAGGTGAGAACAACGAACAAAACAGCAGAAGGTTCTTTTGTGCTTTTTACCCTAAAGACAGTACTCAAGGGTAATCCCAATGGAAGCAACAGCCGTGGCTGTCCTTTCTTAGTGATTGTAGATCGCAACAGCGGCTCAATGTATTTGTTAATGCAAGCAGAATATCGAGTTATTTTAATATGATTTGCTTAGGCAGATCGTACAGTAAATCAAAAGTCTTTCACCAAAAAGTCAAGAAAAACAGGTGCGTACGACGACGAGCGGGGCGAAAAAGAGCGTTAGGTTGACATGTGAATAAATTTGGGGAGCCGAGTTGAGCGAGGTGCCCCTGTAATTGTAACAGATTTACGATCTGCCTAGGCAAATCGTGATGCCGACGGCACATATGGATAAAATTTCACAAAAATACACTAATTCGATGCCATTGCTCCACAGGCCCTAGACCAGAAGACCGGCAGTCTACTAGGCATGCTTCAGTACGCCGTTGGAGCGCTACTGAAGCAGAAAGAACTCAGCATGACGTCACAACCGCTGAATCTTCAGAAGTCGGGACCAGAGTCCAAGATCATCATGTCGCTTCAGCTGAGGGTATGTTTATATTGTGTTTTATGTTGTCTTTAACTCTGACACACCTCTTTAGCCTTTTCCACATTTATTCCTTCGACCTTCTTCAGAATTTTGTTGATTTGGTCGACATTCATTAACAAAAATTTGTATTACTTATTGAAAACAGAATAGTATTTACTACAACTGTGACATAATGTGAGACATTGGGACACGAGTGCTTGTTTACGAAACGAACGAAGTGAGTTTCGAGTAGATTTGCACGAGTGTCCCAATGTCTATTGATGTCCAGTTGCACACAATACGTTATCTACGACTCCAAAAATAATTTCACGAAAAATTATAAAAAGAACTCTCGTCATGATACTGTCGTGATACTGGTCATGATGGAATTAGTATGTACATGCCTGAGACCAATCAGAAACGAAAAGGCTTGAAAAATTAAGACAGATCGTTATTGCTTGTGAATCTTGTGATTTGTTTTCTAGCGGTGTTATAATAAATTTGGCCAATCACAGCGCAGAATTGCGGTGTTATAATGTAACATTATGACATCGGTCAAACAATGTAGGTACTTATAAAACTGCTTTTGATGTTGTAATTACCAATTAAATGTTATTGGAGTAGATAAATTTACTGCAACAAGGATCTTAATTTCGTTGTGTGAAAATCGAGGTAGTATTTGTTCTATAGATCATAATTTTAAATTGGATAATTTTATAGTATTGGCAGTATATATCTGCTAAAGATATAATGCGCAAAGATAAAATGATGTGAATGAAACAGTCTCCTCTATATTACCCTTAAGAGGCGTCGTTACGCCAAACCTCGTTACAAACGCTATCAACACATTGTAGGGTGTATATGGAATGTTATAATATTTATGGCTGAGTCCATTAACATTATCTAGATCTATGTTTAAGTCGAACTAAAAAATCGTGAAATTTGAGTAATATGTAACAACAAACTCCAAAAATACGTAAATTTAACGGTTTTTTACCAAAAGTGTAGCCGAATGTGCTTTTATTGTTTAAGATAAAATCAAACAATTGATACGAGCCAAAAATCGAAACTGTAATTTAGATTAATAATAACCAAAAGTAATGTTTGGAAACGTCCACAATCTTGCCAAAAGATGGTTACTCCTGAAACAAGTTTTCATTTTTGCTCGCGCGACGAAATCGGCACGATAGTATTGTCCTCGCAATTTTCATGGAGCTTGCACCTTATAGCGAAATGAAACAGCATGTTATTTGGCCACGGCTGTGTTGGTCGCGTCATGATGTCCCCTAACATAAGCCGTTTTGAATGTTTTCAGATTCTAAAGGAAGCAATAAAAGAATCGGAGGTAGTGATAGAAGACAGGGCCCCGTCTCCAGCGCCCGCGCCCGTGACGCCGCCATCAACGCCGGCCGTCGCCGATCAGACGGACGGCGCGCCCGCGCTGACACCTCAGAATGGGGGGCCAAGTAAAAGTTTGTTTTCTTTTCCTTTTTTTTTGTCGATTGCATAGACTGTGGAATTACATTGTTGATTCTGTTAAATAAATTAAATGAGTCTGTCATGTTTTGATTATTTTTGTACCTAAAAAAATCGGCCAAGTGCGAGCCAGACTCGCATACCTAGGGTTCCGTATTGTGGATGATAAATTTAATTTTGCCAATTTTTTTCGTGAATTTCTCAACCAGTTTATTTTTCCTATAATCTTTATGTAAACACATATTACCATGATTTTTTTCATATTTTTCGGTCCATCAGTTTTAGAGATAAGGCGGGGGGGGGGACATAATTTACAATCAGCTCTTTAATATCTACAATTTGATATCTATATTGTATTTTTAGGATAATATTTTTTATTTTTTTTACTTTTGTTTTGGAAATATTTTGAACAATTTGAAATTTTTCTTTTTTTTTTTACATCGTAATATATAAGCAAATTAATGCTATTTTTGTTGAAAATTTTGAGGCCTATCCTTTTGAAAGAATTTCCTATCGAACCCTTTCGGATGGGTTTTTCTGTAAAAGACTTAGTTTACAAAAAGGGTTATCAATTTATTCAAGATGCCGATTACAGGACTTTTTCAGGGCCTTGTACTAGACTTACACAACTCTACAGCCACACAAAGACGATGATACGAAGTGCTGACCATCGCAAGTTTAAATCATAACCAAAATTTCATAGAATAGCGTTTAGCTGACAGCCGAATTAAAATTATATGTGTCCTAAAGAAAGATATGCATTCTGTGATGATGATTAGATAATTACATAAACCACAGAATGCGTAAACAGAGACGTCACGACTGTATAGTTTAATATAATTTACATACTCGATACCCTTCGATATTTGTATGAAAAAAATCAATGAGTAGCGCAACCTTAAATTGTGATATGCATGTCAAAATAACGTACGAGCCATTTTCATATTGAAATCTTGGCATATAGGTTTTATAATTTTTATACTATAATCTAGTACGATATTTTTTAGGTCATTGTATCAGCCAGTTAGGCATACAATTACGTACCAAGAATATCTTTGTCTTGCGGGCTGAAGCATCTGGAAACTTTTTATGTCACTTTACAGCCAACCTTTCACATGCGAAAATGTATTGAAAACATGTAACTTATTTTTTCCATGTACAGACAAAACCTTTCCACAGAATAACTAACAGTACTGCGTACAGAAGAGTCATTCTTCAAAGACACTTAAATAAATAGCTACTCTCGTCGCGTGGCATTAAAGTGCAAACTAACTTGCACCTGCGCTACGTTTAAAAAGCTAAAAACAGGAGTAAAATTATTTTTTCGATATATCAAAAAATTACAAAGTTATTGGCAATCAAAATGAACTTAACGGCATGTCACGTGGCGTTATCTGACACGATTTCATACTAAAATTAATTAGAATCCATAGATATGTTTTCATCCAGTTTGTATCTATGTAAAAAACTGCTTCGTGAAATTCTATTCTAATGCATACATAATATTATTTAAAATGTAACCTTCTTTTTGTTTTCAAATACATGTTTTGCAATATCGCTAGACCGAAAGATGTTTAGTACTTAGCATAATTAAAATAAGACCTTAAGTAAATGCCTATAATATTGTTTATTTTTAATTTCACTGTAACACTATTAATTAATAATTAATAAGCTTCTAAAGCTAAGTGTTAATTTATTTTATGAAACATGTAGTCTTTTTGTTTATTATTTAAGTCATATATAAATGTATACGACGTTTAGTTTCTCGAAAAAAAAAAATAGTAAAAAAAAATTATAAATATCAAAAAAGAAACAAAAAGTTTTTTGCTTCTGCTATGACTAATTAATCAGTTAGGTACAAAAAAAAATACTGATAATATAAATAATGTACTGATATTTCACTACAGGGACACGCGTCCATTGCCTACTTTTAGGTACTACGCGTTCGTGCAGGCGAGAAAGTACCGTCTCACTACGCGCAAGAGCTTTTTTTACTCTGACTAACCGTCTCAAGGTCGTCCTACCAGAGCTCGCTTGGTAGGGTTGCGATTTGGGATTTTGATAAAAATTGTGAATGAGGTGTATAAGTATTTTAATATGTAATAAATGGTGCTATATTTAGTTATATTACTTATTCAGTATATACGACAACTATATTGTATTTTGATAAATAGTAGACCTAAGTTCCATCTTGACTGGGAGTGGAATAAAAATATAGTGAGAGGATATATAACAAAAGTAGGTTAAGATAATGTAAATCAGCGTGTATTGCGTACATAGGCACGTGTAGGTTCCTATTGTAATATCAACAATGATATTAATATCAACGAGAGCGTGTATCAGCGAGAGCACCGCGCGCGACACTTGACTGACTCGAGTCTCCGCGGGGCATTAATAAATTTGGGGTCGCGACACGGGTTTTAATGCCGTCTTTGTTGCACGCGTTGAAAGTTCTATACGCTATCCTGCTGTCGGTGCTGGAACCCGACGAAAGTGTTAATTTATGAACGGCTATCAGGTGCGCACGCCGCCATAGGTATATTTCACGGGTCACGTGACCCAGTGAGATAGCCCTGACCGTACATCCGATTTTCTTATAACTTACGAGTATAGATTTCAGAATGTATTCTTCTTTTTGACAGCTGGATCAGAAAGTGTGGAACTAAAGAACCTGGAAGATAGTTCCACCGACACTGTTTCACAGAACTCGGTCCCAGTGGAACAAATCATCAAATCCCTAGGTCGGTATTTGGTAAATATTTAGTAAATAATAAATATGTTTGATTTTATGCAACCTAATTTCGAATATTATTGCAAATTGAAGAAAATGCGCAGCCTTCCCCCCGATTTCACATTTGGGAATTTCAAGTTAAATGATACTTAAGTATGAAATGTAGTGCAATAACAGGGCAGGGCAATGTGATTGGCTCATTTGTGGCTTAACCGATATTTTCTCAAATCAGAAACGGGAAATTTGTCTGGCTCTCTAAGTGATAGGCGTTAGTTTTTGTATGCAGTTATAGTTATTAAAACCAATAATGATAGTCGAATTTTCAAGTTCAATAATAGTTCAAATGTTCGTGCGGGATAAACCCAACATATAGGAATAACGTACAGGTAAAAATGCATATGCCCAAGATAGCTATGCTATGACGTCCGAATCTCAGTTTTATCTTTTTGGGAGCCAGTTGATTTAAACTAACTGCATCTTTGTGTTGGAAAATTAAATAACTTTTATGTTATGTTACGTATGTTAAGAAACCTGTATGTTTTCAGAAATAACACAAGATTCTCAGGCCCCGTCATCAGCACCGGAGTCGCCCAAACTTATTCACAGAACCTCTTCAATTACCACGTAAGTATCTTGGAACCTTAACACTGATAACACTAAACAAGAAATGGGTGTGTCTGTTGTTATTAAAAAATAATCCTGAAATTAATTAATTCATTAATGTAAATATGTATCTTAAGTTATAGTTAGATCACTTTTTTCCATTGCCTAAATACTTATAAGGTCTGTCCTCAAAAAATTCGTTTAATTCGTTCAATCATTAAAATTATATTAGGTATTTACATATGAAATTGCCGAAATTTTCTTACAGATTCATGAATTCATAATTACTGTAATTCAATAGCTATTTCTATTATTTGTTTTTTGTTTGAAAGTTGATTTAAAGTTTTTACATCTACGTTTTAAATTTTGTTTTTGTCAGTTTGATAACCAACATTAAACCTTCCTTCAAAAACAGTTCGTCCCAAATGCCATCGATTTCCATGATTAAGATTCGTAATGATTGTTTGCAGCTGACACTTTTCAAAAATTAAATTAATGTTGCTGTTAGCTTAATGTTGTCTCATTCATACACAAAAGAAATTACATAATTTGGATTTCTCATTCCTAAAAAAAATGCAAAAATGTTAGTACTGAAAATTGAGTTTCCTTCAAATGCTCTATAGAAAACGGCAATTTCATAGGTAATGTCTATTATATATCTGTCACCTGAATTGGGTAGATCGTAGAGTATGAAACCGAAAATATTTCACCAAATAGGTGCGACGACGAGCGGAGCTCAACAACCTTTTATGAAACGTCAATAATTATATTTTCAATGCATGTGCTCGTAAAGGCCCACTTTTTATGCATCAAAACCGAACAGAAAGTCGATTATTTTGCCCTAGGGCTTTATTACTATTATTTTTTTTTTAATTTGTTTGCAATGTTTGGCTAACCTGCAGCCTTTCCTGTGTACCATAGATGTTATACTTTTTTTTCCACTGTTTAACGGCTCTGGATACAATCCTTTTGAGCCAATCATAATTTAAAGTTCACAAGATTATATTTGTTTTCATTTCCTCACACTATGCATTGAAAAACGTAGTATGATACACGGGCGTAAAAGCAATAAATTACTCGGTTACGTATAAAACACTCGCTACGCTCGTGTTTTAAATCGTCCTCGTGATTTATTCCTTTTGACCCTTGTAGCATAAACTACTATTTCAATGCATGTGCTCGTAAAGGCCCACTTTTTATACATCAAAACCGAACAGAAAGTCGATTATTTTGCCCTAGGGCTTTATTATTATTACTTTTTTTTTTAATTCATTTGCAATGGTTGGCTAACCTGCAGCCTTTCCTGTGTACCATAGATGTTGTTCGAGAAGTGGACTGTATTTATTTTTGGTTTTGTTTTGTCTGTCTAGGCGTAATTTCTTGGCATTGATCTTCACCAAATAATGGGGTAACCACTCACCTTGACCGCCGAGGGCTGGGCAGGAATCCGACACGTGGAAGATGGAGTACACACGACCGTCACTTATTTGAACAAGCTGGCCAGCTACACAATCACCAAAAGTTTATAAAATTGTATATAACAACCGAAATGTCCATTAATACCACCAGATAGTTTTATAGATTAAGTCTCAAAAAAAGCCGTCCGATCGTGACAAGCGCCGAATGAGCAGAGCGAGACCCGCCTGCTGGTTCTCTTGTAACTTCTACCCACTTTCTCATCAGTCGCAGATATTGCGATTACCCACAATATAAAAATGAATCTCAATGCCTAAACATCCCGCCGCCTAACCAAGGTCTACCTTGGTTATTTATCCATAGGTAACTTGCACAATTTAGAAATGGGCCGAATTAAGTCACCATATTGAGTCTTAACTACTGCAACTCTAACGATTCCATCTCTACCTGGCAATAGTTTGAGAATCCGACCGCGTTTCCAATGTAATGAGGAATAATTGTCTTCTTTTATTAGTATACTAAGTCATTTTCTTTAGGAGATTCCGTTACCAAAGTCCATTTATAGCGTTGTTGTAAAGTATGTAAATATTCATTTTTCCACCGCATCCAGAAATGTTGAGATAATTTTTGCAACAATTGATATCTTGATAAACGATACGTTTTAACATTTGTGAGTGAGTCTTCAGGTAAAGCTACAAGCGGCTGGCCAATTAAAAAATGACCCGGAGTCAAAACTTCGAGATCGCCTGAATCCGCACTTAAAGGGCACAACGGTCGAGAATTCATCACGGCCTCTACTTTTGTAAAGAACGTAGTCAGCTCTTCGAACGTGAGCTTAGCATCACCGAGAACGCGCCGAGCGTGTGTCTTAGCCGATTTGACAGCTGCTTCGAAAAGACCCCCATGATTTGGACTCGATGGGGCATTAAATAGCCATGTAATGTTTTGCCGAATCAGGTTCCGTTGTATGTCCGATTGATTATCTCGTAATAAAATATAGAGGTCTTTTAAAAATCTGTCCGTTCCCGTAAAATTAGTACCGCAATCCGATCGTATTAATGAGGGTAGTCCTCTCCGAGAAACAAAGCGAGTGAGAGCCGCTACAAAGGCCTCTACCGAGAGATCCGCTACTATCTCCAAATGCACTGCTTTCGTAGCCAAGCAGACGAAAATACATAAATAACATTTTATAAGTTTAGCGTTTCGTAAAGGGCTGGCCCTAATAAAAAAAGGCCCCGCAAAATCCGTTCCGACTCCTAAAAATGGCCGTATACCTCTGACACGGTCAGGTGGCAAATCAGCCATGTAAGGTTGTGTAGGACGAGCCTTAGACCGATAGCATTGAATGCATTTGAATGTTATATTCCGTGTTATCCGTCGAACCGAAACAATCCAGTAATTCCGTGATAATATTGCCGCGAGTGTGTTAGCTCCGACGTGGCAATACACTTGATGGTAATATGTGACCAATAATTCCGTAAACCGTCCTTTACCTGGTAATAAAATCTGATGACGAGCATCATAAGGTAGCTCCGATGCACCTATACGTCCGCCGACCCGTAGTAATCCGTCTTTATCGATAAATAAGTTTAATCTCCGCATACTACTCTTTATAGGTTTACCTGACAATAAAGCCGATAATTCTTCATGAAAATAAATACGCTGTATAATCCGAATTAAATGTGAAATTGTTCTTTTCCGTTCTGAGACCGAAATACAACCGGATAATCGTGATTCCTTATCCATACAATTATGTGCAAACCGTAATAAATATGATGCAACATTCACTAATGTATCAAATGAACTATACCGATTAAATAAAAATTCCGAATCCAAATCCTCATTAATAGTTGTAATATTAACAGTTTTAAGTTTAGTTTTAAGTCCGGGTAACAAATCCGATGGAAATTCTGAGCATTCACTCGGCCACATTTCCGAGGGTTGATACAACCACTGTGGGCCCCACCACAGCTGATGTTGCAATAAATCCGCCGCGGTCGCACCTCGCGACGCCACATCCGCACAATTCATTTCACCTGGCACATGTCTCCAGTGAATTGGTACCGTAGACGAATTTATTTGTGACACTCTATTGCCCTCAAATACCTGCAGGTTATGAGCTGGTGTACGAAGCCATGCGAGCACTATAGTGCTGTCACACCATCCTACTATCTCTTCAAATTCAATGTGTTTCAATGAAGAAACAACATGATTTATAAGGGTAGTAAGTAGCGCAGCCCCGTTCAATTCCAATTTTGGAATTGTCTGTTTTGTCTTCAGTGAGGCTACTCTTGATTTCGCGATGAGTAGTCTCACGAGAACGCCGCCGGTTGGTTGTGTCGACCGAATATAAACAGCTGCCGCATGACCACGCTTGAGCCGTCACAAAATCCATGAAGTGTATAACGCGCATCTCCGTCCGGTTTTAAACATCTCGGTATGCTTAAAAGTTGTAAATTGGGTAAGTCCGATATCATGTCTCGCCACTGCCGAGCAATGTCCTCAGATACCGGTGCATCCCAGTTAATTCCGCATTTTTCACTAGTATTGGTCACTTGCTGCAGCAGTCGTTTAAACGTAAATACTACCGGCGATATCCAACCAAGTGGATCGTATAATCGAGCCGCCGTGGAAAGTATATTTCGTCGAGTCACCACATTAATTAATGGTAAATTCACAATATAAGTGAAACTATCCGAAGTTGGATTCCATTGTATTCCAAGCATTTTAACAAAGCCTAAACCAGACGTACCATCGAATGTACGTGGGATTTCTAAATGATCCGGAGGTAAACCATCCAACAAATCCGGTACGTTGGATGACCATTTTCGTAGTTCGTAACCGGCCGATTTCATAAGAGCTATTAGCTCATCTTTCAGCTCCTGAGCCTCCTGAAGGCTGTCCGCGCCGCCGTTTAAATCATCCACATAACTATTCCGCAACAAAAGCCGAGCTGCCCGTGTTTTAATTGTGTCATCTTCATGAGAACTCTCCGATTTAAGCAACTCATCGTATGCTAATTGATGAAGGCACCGTATCGCAATGAAAGGGCTAGACCTTAAGCCATATGTATTGGTTGTCAATTGATAAACAAGTAACGGTTCCGAGGAAGATGCTCTCCAGTAAATCAGTTGATACCTACGATCCTGAGGAAAAATCCACGTCTGACGAAACATCATCTTTGCATCCGCTGTAAATACTATGCGTGGCCATCGAAAATTCATTATGATATCCGTTATATCATTTTGCAACCGCTCACCCGTGTATAAACAATTGTTTAAAGAGGCACCTGTACTAGAAGGGACGCTTCCGTCAAAAACTACACGGATCTTATTTACGTCTCCCGATTTCTTAAATACTCCATGATGTGCCAAAACGTAATATTCTTGCCCCGAATCAAAATCAAAATTTGAAACCTCCATGTGTCCTAGCGAAATATATTCATTCATAAATTGAACATATTTTTCACGAAATTCAGGTTGCCGTTCCATTCTACGCTCAAGCGCCATAAACCTTTTTAAAGCCGTTTGTCGAGAATCACCCAATCGTGGATGTTCCGGTTTAATAGGAAGCCGAACTATATATTTCCCGTTCATATCACGTGACGTAGTTGACGTAAACAGATGCTCGCACTCAATATCCGCCGGGTCTTTAATCTTGGCCATCGGTGGCTCCTCAGACCGCCAAAATTTCTCTACCGCCTCTAATAGAGAGATGCCCGAGAAAACCGAATTGTCCAATTCATTTAATTGGGTAGGACCGAAAATTGCGAAATCAAAAATTGTTCCTAAAGCATAAGGACCGTCCTTAAGTAAATTAATTTTTTCACCGTTTAGAATTTTGCCTAATATATCACAACCGAAAATTATGTCTATTGTTGACATCCGACATGAACCGTCATCCGATAATTTAATATGTGTCCTTGGGATATCTATCTTACAAGCTAAATATGAAGTAGGATTCTTCAAAACAACCGCCGTAACCGATAACAAAGGATTTTCCGAGTTAACAGGCTTAAAATGAATCGTAACACAACTTTGACTACCGTTAGTCTTTACACCGCCGACGCCCGTTAAAGAAGTTTGTGTGTAATGTCGCTTTAATCCCAAATTAGTCACAAATTCGCTTTTAACTATTGTAATTTGTGATCCAAGATCTAATAACCCGACCGCCTTAATAAATTCATTATTAGACTTTTTAACCTCAACAATAACCGTAGGTAAAATAACATTATCCGATATCTTTGGAGTTGAAGCCACACTACATGTTTGTAATTGCTATTCCGAACTATTATTTTGTTGACGAGATGCAGTAGTCGGGCTCAGCGACCGTTCGGAATCCCGTACCGCATAGCCACGTGAACTATTGCCGAAATCATTATCACTATGCCGCCGCTGATAATGCATGCTATTGTTGCTGGGGCGCTCCGGCACTGGCGAGCGTCGTGAGTTGTTCCGTCCGCGCGGACTGCTACCACGTCGTGAAACAGGCGATGAGCGCCGATCCGCCGATGCAACCATCGTCTGCCTACTATTATGTTGTCTGTTATCTATATATGCATTGGAGCGCGCCGTAGACATTGTACAAATTAATTTATTATGACCGACATTGCCACACAAATTGCACGGTATATTTCTATTACACGATGCAGCCGTATGTTGCCCGAAACATCTAAAACACAATTCGTTATTTTTAACCCAATCTTTCCGACCGATAGTTGTCAAATTACCAAATTTAAAACAATCGTAAATTAAGTGACCCGAAAATTTGCAAAATAAACAATTTTTGCTATAGCCGCCACTGCCACTGCCACTGCCACCGCCGCTGCCGCTGCCACTGCCACCGCCGCTGCGGCCGCCACCGCCGCCGCCGATGTTACCGCGATCTAAACGTGTGTAGTTATTGTTATCTACAACATGGACATTACGCTCCGGCCGCCGAGTGCGATCTGCATATGTCGGAACCGGTTCCGCGATAGCAGTATCCATTAATCTGCATTCATTTTGTAAAAACTCCGTCAACTGATTAAATGTCGGTAAACTAGCCGTATTACCGCCGTACTTTTGTTCGAAACGAGACTTTACGTCGATTGGTAGCTTCGACAAACTAATATGTAGCAATAAGTAACTCCACTCGTCCGTAGGTAAGCCTAAATTATTTAAAGCTCGAGTCGATTCTAATAACGGATTAAGAATCTTAATTCTAAGACCTACATTTTTATTTAGCACCGGCAAATGAAGAATTCGCGAAATATGAGAATCCGCAATCATCCGTTTATTCTCATATCTTCCCTTCAAAATATCTAAGGCCGTATCTAATGACTCATCGATCATTGGCAAGTGTCGTATTAAGGAATGCGGTTCATTTTTTACATTTGAAAATAAATAATGAAACTTCTCCGTTTTTGAGACATCTTTCCGAGACAGCACCAAGGATGTAAATAAACTAATAAAACTAGTCCATGAGTAGATATCCCCATCGAATGCCGATAAATTAATAGGAGGTAACCGTGCCGTTTGAAAACTCTCAGTAGGTACATGCGTGCCCCCCAAGTTCGGAAATCCCGCCGAAATCGCATCCAGCTGGTTGTACCACAGCTCAGCTTCACTAAATTGTTTTTCATAAAAACTTGTTATCTCTTTATCCGGTTCACTGTTTAAAATGCCTTCATATGACTCGCTCAATAACGAATACTTTTCTTCGAGTTTACGTAACCGTGCAGAAATAACACTGGAAGTGTAATTTTTAGAATTTATCATGTCAAACGTACCCTTTAACCAATCATATTGGACTTTGAACTTGGTTTGAGAACATTTCGCCGCCATGTTAACTCAATTAACAAAATTATAATTCAATATTATGAACCGAATATTTATTGTAATTCGAAGCTACAAACCTATACCGAGTAAATGCTATATATAGCTGAATATTAAAAACAACGTTTAAATTAACACCGAAAGAAAACAAAGAAAATTACGTGACTAAAACTTTATACGAAAAAACCATCCGGCCGAATGACCAAAATTTATGTTCGAGAAGTGGACTGTATTTATTTTTGGTTTTGTTTTGTCTGTCTAGGCGTAATTTCTTGGCATTGATCTTCACCAAATAATGGGGTAACCACTCACCTTGACCGCCGAGGGCTGGGCAGGAATCCGACACGTGGAAGATGGAGTACACACGACCGTCACTTATTTGAACAAGCTGGCCAGCTACACAATCACCAAAAGTTTATAAAATTGTATATAACAACCGAAATGTCCATTAATACCACCAGATAGTTTTATAGATTAAGTCTCAAAAAAAGCCGTCCGATCGTGACAAGCGCCGAATGAGCAGAGCGAGACCCGCCTGCTGGTTCTCTTGTAACTTCTACCCACTTTCTCATCAGTCGCAGATATTGCGATTACCCACAATATAAAAATGAATCTCAATGCCTAAACAGATGTTATAATTTTTTTCCAATGTTTAACGGCTCTGGATACAATCCTTTTGAGCCAATAATAATTTAAAGTTCACAAGATTGTATTTGTTTTCATTTCCTCACACTATGCATTGAAAAACGTAGTATGATACACGGGCGTAAAAACAATAAATTACTCGGTTACGTTTAAAACACTCGCTACGCTCGTATTTTAAATCGTCCTCGTAATTTATTCCTTTGCGCTCTTGTAGCATAAACTACTATTAAATAATACCTACTACGAAAATACTTAGAAGTGACGTCATAACTTTGTATTTTGGCAGAAGGCAAATAAATAATTTCTGAATTGTTTCATTGTATTAAAATTTTCAAATTGAACTTTGTGCAAAATGATGAAATAAGTAGGCACTATTTTTGCACATTAATTTTACGCATATACCTAAGTTGATGCATATAATATGATTATGATAACCGAGGCATCATCCCTATTATTTGATGATTGATTAAGGTTAAACGTCCGTCGCTTAGCACAAAGTGTATAACTTAATTTTGTATATCTTGCTTCGAAGTTAAAAATTTAAAAACATTTTGGTATATGGCAGTTAACACCAATAGTTCAGTATTAGTGAGATTTATTAAGCATGAGTTTGAAGTTTAATGCACAATTAGTCAAGACCTGCTCCGAACAAAGCTAAAACAGCATTTTAAGTTGATTTTGAGAAGATCATGACTAATTGTGTATACAATTTCAAACTCTTGCTTTAAAACCTCACTAATACCATAGACTAAGTGTTACTACGTATAGATCGACAGCTCCCATACATCAAGGCGTAGCAAATTTTTTACGCGCCCTTACGACACTGGGTGTGTCGCCAAGTGTTACAAATAAGCATAATTTGTTTAATTGACTGCAAGTAAACTGTCATGGTTACCAAGTAAACATGTGGCTGTAATAGTTTTGCTTAGAAAAACTTGATGGCGCTAAGTTGGCAACACTAACAGTGAATATTTCAGCGCCATCTATTATCGAAGTGGGAATTATTTTTTGTTACGTGACATCGCTGTGCCACTGCGTCACCAATCGGTCTTTTTTAGCATCGTGTTCGTTAGAGGATTTAGCAACGCCATCTAGATTTCGTTAGAATTTTACCCCTTTTTTGTGGCTACAAGCTGATGTATGGGAACTGCTAGTCTATACGTAGTAATACTTAGTCTATGCTAATACTGAACTATTGGCGTCAAATGGCACAGATCAAAATGCTTTTCAATTTTTAACTTCTAAACAAGAAATACAAAGCTAAGTTATGCACTTTGGGCTAAGCTACTAATGACGTTTAACCTTAATATCAAATGATATTAATTTGATTTTGTTTAGATTTGGTGATTCAATTTAGGTGACAGATTTACTATTTAAGGAACAAATAAGGTCATTAAAAAGGCATTTATTACGTAATTGATAAAATCACACCTAATTTACGTATCATAACATTCAACGATTATAGTATAATAAAATATGTGTTCCAATTACCTTTACTGCCATATACCTACCTATATATATTATATATATCTGCAACAGGTCTGCAGGCGAGGCTGGTTTGGGACGAATCTTACTGTCGCTTAGATACAGCAGGCAGCTCGAATCTCTCTTCGTTGTTGTACACAAGATTATGTAAGTATTATATATCTAACTCGACACCTGGTTCCGGTCCGGTCGAATGAGACAAACCTATGCGAGTAAGCACACGTATAATATAACATAACACACACAAAAAATATTGTTTAATTAGTAGTTGCTGTCTGATATTTTGAGCATTGGCTGGCTGAGCAGAACAAAATTGGTAGGTTACTGCGCAGGTCTGCCTTCAACAAGTCCGGAACTGACCTTGGGCCTAATTATCTAACTTCAACATCTATCACTGTCGCTTTCAAAGGTATCATGGTTCGCTAGAAATTATTTATGACGTAATTTCTAGCCAATCACGATACATTTGAAAGCCATAACGATAGATGTTGAAGTTAGATAATAAGGCTCCTTATCTGATCTAACTGATGATTTTTTATAGCCATTTTTGGTTATTTGCCTTTTAGACAGCATTTTACAGAAAATTTATAATAAATAAAAATAATTTCCAGGAATATTCCACTGAAGGATCCCACCAATGTGCCAGATCCTTATGTGAAGTTATATTTACTACCAGGGCGTTCTAAAGACTCCAAGAGGAAGACGGCCGTAAGTTGCTCATTTAAATGTTACTTGCTTCTGAAAGCTTATAATCAAGCCCCGTAGCCGCCGCCATTTTTTCAAAAACGACAACCCTCAAAAACGTGCAAATAAAAATGCAAAACTGTTGTACACAGAAATAATAAATTCTACCTACACCTCAACGCAGGTTGTCGTCGACCTTTAAAGTTTTCATATCTCTGATTTTGCATTCCGTAGAATTCTGACATTTGAGGGAAAGGGATGGCGCTGTGCTAGTAAAGGAGAAACGATACAGTTCATCTCGCTTACTTGCACAGTTCCATCCCTTTCCTTGAACTGTCATAATTCTACGGAATGAAAAATCACAGCTATAAATCCTAAACTGTCCTCTTAAAATGTGAAGCCTATTCTCAAAACAGAATGACCTACATGTTATTCCAAGAACATTACATCCAAAGTTTAAATAAAATATCGCAGGTGATCAAAGACAGTTGCCAGCCGGAGTACGACGAGCAGTTCGAGTGGAAGATCCCGCTCGCCGAGCTGCACTCGCGCCAGGTCGAAGTGTCTGTGGCCACGCACAAGGGCTTCCTCGGGGGCAGCCCGGTCATTGGCCAGGTGAGGCTCTTGTATATGTGTACAGATACAAGACAGTTGCAGCTGAAGTACGACGAGCAGTTCGAGTGGAAGATCCCGCTCGCCGAGCTGCACTCGCGCCAGGTCGAAGTGTCTGTGGCCACGCACAAGGGCTTCCTGGGGGGCAGCCCGGTCATTGGCCAGGTGAGGCTCTTGTATATGTGTACAGATACAAGACAGTTGCAGCTGAAGTACGACGAGCAGTTCGAGTGGAAGATCCCGCTCGCCGAGCTGCACTCGCGCCAGGTCGAAGTGTCTGTGGCCACGCACAAGGGCTTCCTGGGGGGCAGCCCGGTCATTGGCCAGGTGAGGCTCTTGTATATGTGTACAGATACAAGACAGTTGCAGTTTGAATACGACGAGCAGTTCGAGTGGAAGATCCTACTCGCCGAGCTGCACTCACACCAGGTCGAAGTGTCTGTGGCCAAGCACAAGGGCTAAGTGGGGGGCAGCCCGGTCATTGGCCAGGTGAGCCTCTTGTATATGTGTATGTACAAGACAGCTGCACTCGCGCCTCGTTTAAGGTCTAATTTATATGTACAATATGCTTTTTATAAATAAATAAACTGATTGATTAGCTAATAATCTAATATATCATGGGAGTAACTTGGGATATTTAAAATATGTATATTAAAAAATTCACATTATACTAAGTCTCTTATCTGGTGCGCAGCGCAGCCGCGGACAAAAGCTACTATATAATATAAATTTTAATCTTTCTGTTTCAGATAATCGTGAATCTCAACCAATATGACTTAGGAGAAGCAAAAACGTTATGGTTCGACCTTCTACCGGAGATATCAAGGGATTAATATATTACTTTACCGGGTGTTAAAAGAAAGCTAAAAATTTAAACCTCATACTGCTAAAGATAATGAAGACCAACTCGCACATATCGGGAGAAAGGGGGCGTGTCGCTTGCGAACCCATGAGGCATAAAAAAGGCCCCCATGTCAATAAAGACGTTATTTGTGTGTCTACAGATTGATGCGCCGCCGTCCTCTTTTTGCATGTGTTCCATTAGTGTGCATGAGAAATATGATCACGTGTGTTTTTGTGTCCGAGTCGGTGAAATAAGTGGGAGGAAATGTGGCGACATCTTAAGGAAAATCTCCTGTTTTTATATGTGGGCCAACTAAATATACTTGCGCGTTCGTTGAAATATATTTGACCATATCCTAATTTAAGGATGTTAGCGCACGGAAGTGACGCTACTGCAACAACCTTATAAAAGTAAATGTTTTTGTTTATATTTTCTAAACTTAGGTACTTTTCCTAATTTTAATAAATTAACACCCGGTTGAATGTTACGTTTACTGCAAAGATTGGTTGTAAAATATTTTGCAAGAGGCCATACCTGATTTCATATTTGAGAATTTCAAGTTAAGCAATAGGTACCCAAGTAAGCAATGAAGTGCTATGATTGGTCTATTCTTCAGTAAAGTATCAATTAGCACGATTTTCTCAAATCAGAAACTGACCTTGGAATCTATTGTTCAATGCTTATAAAGCTGTTTTTGTACTATTTTTACTTAAAAGGAATTTCATTAATTTTTAAGTATAACTAATAGTGTTAGTTCGTCCAAAACTATTTCTATCGTTAAATGTACAAGTTACAGATTTGTGTCTTGCACTAACGAAAGTGTTCAACGTCTGCGTTAGGTTGTTAGTGTCATAAATACTGATTAACTTCTGCTAGAATCTCTATAGATCTACATAATATAATCATATATACGTTACTTTTTTTTAAATCAAATTATTTCTACCCTTTTCTCTTGTTTGTTACTGTTCTTTTGTTTTATAACATTGAAATGTTGTTGCTGTTTTTATTTTAACATGATGTATTTGTTTTCTCAGCTTAAACTTAAAGATAATTTTTTATGCATAGGTATGAGTAAAAAATTCAGAATAAAAATATTTTTTAAGAACTCGCATTTATTTGTAATGTTTGCACATTAGTTTACTATTAATGTATAATATGTAGAAAACTGTAAAATTACATTTTGTAATCTTATTATGATCTTTATCTGTTGCTGGAACCTATGTCAGTCATGCTTTTATTAATCACAAGTGTTATGCTTTTTACAAGTTTATAACAAAAATGAAATAAATATTCATATTATGTAATTACATTAATTTATTTATTTGACTACCCTTTCATTTCAATGATATCTGTAAGATATCAGCAAGATATTTGCCACATTACATTGCATACAAAATACATGTTTCATTTATAAACCAATATTTTCTCCTCAGATCAAAATAAAAGTAAGTATTCCAGTCTCACAGACTTATCTAGATAAACTTAAAGGAATTATAATCACTCGTCATAATTTAATTGTATAAAGTATCACTGTTGGCCAGGGGTCAGCGTTCCAGGGTATTTGGAACTATCTTCTGAGCAATGATCTTTCCATAGCCACCACGGCCTCCATCATAATCTGTTCTATATTCATCCCGCACCTGTTACAGAAATGGCTGTGATACACTTTGATATTCAAATATAATTGGTAGACACATGGTTTTTTATATAGTTCTTGCAAAAGAGATTTGGGGTGCAGTAGCTTATTTTATTTCTGTCTTAAGGGGCTCCACAATGCTGAACATTAGTTTTGCATTGGATTTAGTTCCATCAATGTAGACAGCAAAAACTTGAAAAAGATATGGCGTGTTTTTTGACTAGGATAATTATCAATCTTCTTTTAATTATATTACTTTTAAAAAAGCATGAATTTCACGAAAAAAAGTGACTCAATTTCCATATTTCAAAACCAAACCAACACACACATATACTAACAAGAAAAATACATAAAGAAATTATAGTTAATGTCCTTATGTAGCCGTGATTTCAAAATAACTGGAGTTTTGCATGCGCCACCTGATTAGAATAGGATAGACAGATAAAAAAAAAAGCGTTAGATCAGCACTGAATTGTAGCACTATGCAGCCCCTTAAGATGCATCCTTTTATCAATGTATGTTAGTAATGTCAATGTTAGATGGGCAAGCAACACAAATTTTTACATACTTGTCCTCCAGTTTTGCCTCGTCCATATTGTCGACCTTCAATAAAACCAGCGTCCCAGTCACAACGGATTATTCTATCGTCCAGTCTTGTTCCATTTACATATCTGAAAGATTAATTCATAATTCTGTTATGTAGAAAACTATCATTACATGCTTTAATAGTTTTTGCAGTTATGTTCTAAAGGTTCCATAGCTTTTTGTTCTAATTAACACATTTTCCAAAAAATTTCTCTAACCAAAATGTACCGTTTGTTCCATAGATCTTCTAGGACACTTTTTAGGATTTTTAAGCATGAGCACAATTTTTAGACATAATTATTTAACTTAAGTATGTACCCATGCTATGAGGTCGCTAACATAATATAATAATAATGTACCCATGAGGAGTTCTGATGGCAAGTGTAACATCTCAAACTTTTTTTATTAGGGACTTGATATAGCAAGCGATCCAGGCATGCAGATGGGACACTATGAAAATAAAATGCTCTATGGACCGAAATACAATAAGCTCTTACTAAGCTGCAAAGAAATTTGTATGATTTTATAAACGCATATCCTATCCTCACACCCGGGGCTCTTGCTGTATCAAGTCCCTTAAGCATGCAATTTTCTTGGTTAATTTGTTTTGTTGAAGTAATGTTACTGAGAGATATCTTCAGGCTACTGTCATTGTCATTTTGGATTGAATTTGGGAATTTTGTGATTTCAAACATAAAAATAGATAAATTAAGAGCTACAAGCAAAACAACACAGATCTATATCCACTACAATAACAAAAAAATATAGCCTCATTTTTCAAAAAAATACCCAAAGAAAGGAAAGTTGATACTTGAAACATATTTTAATTTATTTTCATCAAAAATAATCAGAGTACATGGAGAAAAAATATTTCATCAAATTTAATAACCAAATATTAGTATGTATAATAGTTCCATATGGAACGTATGTGACACTTTTAAGGTCAGCTTTAATAATTATCCCAAATGAAACTATGGAACCTTTCTGACATATCTGTTTTTGCTGTTTAGTGGGACAGGGTTTTAGATTTAGTGGTTTACTGCCAAATGAAAAACAAATTAGTAAAAGGAGAAATTTGTCCTCATATAAGTATTTTAATTTTACTGTTTTAAATAAATTTAGTTGGTAGAATTTTCATTTTTTTTACTGGCATAGTGAAGTGTAATTATAATTATTGTTAAAAATAAAAATAGAGATGTGCTTGTATTTAAATGTATGAACATTACCTCATACAGTTTTCTGAATCTTCTCTGGCATAATATTCTACAAAACAGAAGCCACAGGGAGTCTTCTTATATTTGTCTAGGCCCATGATAACTCTTCTTAGATCACCACATCGTGAAAACAGGTCATATATTTGTTCCTCAGTAGTGTAGAAGGAGAGATTTCCAATATATAAGGTGGTAGAAGCACGTAGTAGCTTCTCTTGTTCGGTACGTGAGCCCTAGAAGCAAACAAATTATTTCGTGCTATGCAACAGATACTTTAGCATGAGAGTTCTTGATATACAAAATGTTTAACTGAATTTAGGTGATCGTTTACCTTGAAATGTTGATCCCGATACGAGCTGATTTCAACAGAAGAATTCATCGAATCATAACCTCGTTTCATTTCGAAACAGTCACTTTATGGTACTGTATTTATTATTGCCCTGCTTTATTCGACCGAAGTCTCGAGCAGGAAATATAATTAGAATATTGTGGGACAATAATGCAATTTATGAGGAGAAAAGGTTTACAAATTATAATAAAATAATTTTACGATCATCGACAAAGACGACGACGACAAAAAACCTCTTGCTTCTCGCTTGCTTGATTGACAATCAATTCATTCATTCGCTCACTACTTTTTTTGGACTGGTCTATTTGTCGGTGCCTCTGATGAATAGTACCCCAGTCTATATGACGGTGCGCACCGTTCCATAGCGCTCCGTCTATGGACTGGCTAAACCGATAAATATTTGATAAACCGATCGAAAACGCAAAACATAACCATCAAGCGGGTGTTTTACTCTATCTATCCGTTTCAGGTAGAAGTTCATTTGTTTATACCACTGATGAAGTCTATAGAAATACACTACATGGACATGTTTTGCAATAAAAAAGACAGTTCTTTTTTGTGTCGATTAAAAGCGGAGCTGAGGTACCGGGAATAAAATTGACACTTGTTAGATAACGTCATTTTCTCATCTTTATCATTAGTTCCGAGTACGCTCACGTGACTCACTGCAGCGAACAGTACCAAAATGTCGATCTGGTCGTCAATTACTATAGAGGTCAGTTGTTTATTCGGAGTCTATGGTACGGATTCCATACATATTGGGAGGCCATACACAGGATTTCGAGAAGTTTATCTTGTCTATGGTATCCGACAAGCTGAGGGGCTGTGTATAGCCTCCCAAAGTGTATAGAATTCATATAGAGTGAAAGAGATAGCCGCCATGCTGATGTTTGCTGTCTCTTATTCTCTTGAGCAAAGGAATTTCTGAACAATTCGCAGCGTTCTTAATTTAAAACACTTTTCTTCACTGCTTAAAACCAGTGAGCAAAAGTCGATTTTGCTCAGTTTTTAAGAGGGCGCCGAGCAAAATAATCTAAAACGACAGTCACTGTTAAATTGATTTATTGAATAATATTTCAATGATAGATAAATAAAATATATATTTATTATCACAGAGAATGTATCTACACTTCCGCCGCAGCAAATACTTAAAATAACTTATGGTGTAAGAAACAAATCTATCTAAAGTAGGCCCAAAATCGAAAAAAGGTATTGGGGTTTTAGTAATTTCAATAACTTAACTGTCGAATTTTGTCTCAACCACAATTCAAGACAATCACAAACGTTATAAAATACAACTGGGCCGTTTCACATTTTTTAAATTTTGTCTGGTAAATTAAATATGATTTTTTCTGTTAAATTCAATAAACGCGACCACGATAAAAAAAGACCACGAGAGAACAAGCGAGGTGTCTAATCGTTCTACGCTCGGCGCAGCCTTAAGCAACAAAGGCGTGGTTTTGAGCTAGTGAGGTGAAAAAGTACTTTTTACCATTGCCACTAGAAAATGCTATTGGTTCACCGATAACAGTGAATGTTTAACGCTTTCCCTTACTGAGTGAACAAATTATTTTTTTTGCCATTTCCTTTCCTTTATGGGAAAGGCTAAGGCTTGAGCCCATAATAAAGCTGATTCTGAAGGCTTTTATTTTAGTTTTAGTGCTGTCAAAACCTACACTAAAATTAGCCACAAAAACTAAAGCACTAAAACTAAAATTAAAGCCTTCAGAATCGGCTATACTGCCTGGTTTTATTTTAGTTTCTTTTCTTCTTCGCGTTTGTACTCGTATATCCTCTTTTGAGGATCTTCTGAAGGAACTGTCCGTATCCTGTCAGTTCATGCTAAAGTGATAGAAAGTGATAGACTCATAACACGAACGAAATGTTGGGTTAGAAAAAACACATGAAAAGGCACGGCTTGCACTTTTTTTTCATTGAACAACACACTAAACTGGTTACGGCGATTTTAATTCATAATATTCTATCACTATTGTTGATCAAAACACTCAAAATGCAATATTTTTTTCAATGAAACAAAAAACGATGCCATCACATCTTCGCGCCTTTTTTTCAACCTTTTTTATTTGTTCATGTCATAGACGCAGCATTGCCGTTTAAATTTTTTTCTTGTCGCCAGATTTTTATATAAAAGTAACCAGATTAACTAAATTTTTTTTAAATGTCGCTAAATGTATAGAATACTAGTTTTGAAAAAAGTCGCTAAAATGTATGAAACGTCTGTTTTATCAAGTCGCTAAATCGACTGAAATTCTGCTAGACTTAGCGACTAACAGCCAGTTACAGAAAGGGTTTTTAAGTTTAATGAACCTTTAAAGTTGATGCCATCCCTTACAATGTTCTTGACAAAGAAACTGACAGCATTCATTTTAAAGTTTCATTAAACTTAAAAACCCTTTCTGCAACTGGCAGTAAGTCGCTAAATCGGCAACACTGCATCCTTAGAATATTATTGTTTTGAGCGTAGGGCATACTGCTAAGTCTATGATACAGTTTCTGGGAAAGGCGAAGGTATCTGTGACCATATTTTTTTTCGTCTAGATTCAAAGGCACTAACGGCCAAGTCTGATTTTCTTTATTTCGTCATCTAGTGTATTCAAATTGTAATTTCTTATTATTATTATTAGAGTTTATTACAAACTTGCAACCAATCAGAAATAAATTTAAAAGCACAAATATTTTTGAAAAAATTCCTCGGGCCAGGATTTGAACCTGCGACCTCTTGCTTACATAACAGGCGCGCAACCGAAGTTCGTATCTGGAACGACGAATTTTTTCACGAATTTTATACCTCGAATTTATTTGTAACTACTCGATATACCAGCTTGTAATGCACATACTGAACGCTCACGAGGGCGTTATGTGATTTCACGCCTTGCTCATTCTGTAACAACAAAAGGCGCTGTCGTCGCTATAATACCTGTTGCATCAGACAGTTAAGAATCCTGATCCCGAGGAATTTTTTCAAAAATATTTGTTTTTTTTTTAAGTTTGTTTCTGTTTGGTTTCAAGTTTGTAATGCACTCTAATAATATTAGAATATTCAAAGCGATGGATTTCGCAATAAAAACATAATATTGTAATTTCTTGTTAAAATAACTCAAAAGCTCACATCCGCTTTCGGTACTTTAAATAAAAACACAACCACTAAGTAGTTTTAACGTTATGTATGATATATAATTATTACAATTTAATATTTTGTTTTCTTATTTACCCATCAAATTAACAGATTTATTATGCTTTATAAAAAGCAGAATAATATTTTATTCAAATTGTTATTATATCATTTATATGTACTAGGTAGGTATAAAGGCAAACATTATGAGCCCCATTGTTAAGTTTCAAGTGGAATCGGGCCATGGTATTTGAAATGTACTATAGGTACTATTTATTTTCTCGTAGTCAATGGTAAAAAGTAGAGTATATCTAGTAAAAAAAAAACATATTAAAGCCGATTCTGGAGGCTTTAGTTTTAGTTTTAGTGCTGTAAAAACTAAATTTTCTTCATTGCAAAATATTTCGTAATGCTTAATGGTAACAGAAGCTAAATTACTTTGGTAAAATTAAAGTTCTGACAGCACTAGACTAAAGCCTTCATAATCAACTTTATGTCAAAAGTTTCTTAATCTCTTGGGAACTATGCATGTTCTGAGGTAAAAAGTATCCTATGTCGTGCTCCGCCTCTAGCTCTGTGCCAAATTTCAGTAGTTAAACTCGGAAATTCAGAGTGGAAAAGTAACAAACAGACATGCACACTTTGGGATTTATAATACCTACCTACCTTACCTATATTAGTAGGTAGGATATTATATAGTAATTTTTGGGTAGGAATATTATGATGTCTCATTTTCATTCTTACAAGAGGGCGTGGCTTAAGAAATTAAGACGAGATCTGGTTATCGCTTGTGATTGTTTCTCTAGCGGTGCTATTATAATTCTGGCCAATCACAGCGCAGAATTTCGATATGTAATATTGTAACATCTGTCAAACAATGTAGGTGTTTATAAAACCACTTTTGATCAATGATATTCTGAATAAATGTCATTACTTTTGATGTTATTACAGTATGGGAGTAGATATCATTATTTTGACTCTCGTTTCTTTACAAATTTTTGAATACCATGCTGTATACTACTTGCTCTTACAATTTATGATTCTGCTCGTTTTAGAGAATACGAACAGTGGCGGGCGAAGATTTGTATGTGCATTACCTATATCTTTAGCAGATATGTAATAGGTACTTATGAGAAAGTGGATATGCAGCTATACTGTTCTAAAGAATTATACAACGTGTAACAGAAAGGTGTAACCATATTTGAAGAGCTTATACAGTCAATGGTATAGTCTTTGACTATACAACTTTTACTACGGAATAAATCCTATATTTCGAAAAAAAAAATTACTCGCTTCATAGGAAAATGCAATGCCGCTCGGCCGAAATGTATGGAAGGGCAGATTTTTTTTTTGAGATTTCATGTTTGACCCCATAGTAAAAGTTGTATTATACCATTGACTGAATAAGCTCATCAAATATGGTTACACCGTTCTATTACACATTGTATAATCAGTAATGTAAAGGATTTTATCTACTCCCATTATTGCAGGCAATTGCAACATCAAAAGCAGTTAAATAAATATCTAGATAGTTTATCCGATGTTACAATATTACATTATAACAGCGCAATTCTGCGCTGCGATTGGCTAAATTTATTATGAAACCGCTAGACCAATCAAGAACAGAGACAAGAAATAAGTCCCGTTCTTATTTCTTAAGCCACGCCCTCTTTATCCCGATTGGCCTTCAAGGCAGCATTATCGGGCGACGCACCCGAGGTTCATGAACGAATGTTCTTCTCAATAATCGTGAAATTTTTAGTTGAAAATATTATAAATAAAGACGATATTTTTGATGGTCGTAGATAAAGTATTGTGTACAACTGAACATAATTATACATTTTTTTTTGTATCTTTATTTCTATTTTTTTGATTGTAATTTTTTACTAACATTTTTTATTTTATAAGTTGTACTAACAAAGTTTGAGCCTTTGATGCTTGTAATAAATAATTATTCTATTCTATTCTTATTCTATTCTATTGGGACACTCGTGCAAAATTATTACGAAACTCACTTCGTTCGTTTCGTATACAAGCAAGCACTCGTCTCCCAATGTCTCAAATTGTGTTACAGTTGCACAAAATACTATTAAAATACGAAAGTAACACGTTCAATCATCAATTAAATTTTATTTTTTACAATAGAAAGGTCGTCGTTACATACCTACGGAATTTTAAGAAATAATAAATGTACTTACTAAAAAGTACACATATATTTTTAAACAGATATTAATTGTGTATCTACATAATAATTTTGGAATATCCATCACCTACTGCGTTAACTATTTACAATAATACTTTTGGTGTAGGTGCTGGTGCATAATGAACAGTTACTGAAACTTTAAATTTAAATTTATTTCAACTATTTACTGATATTAATATTATCTTAAGATCGCTTTGCGTTACGCGAATGTGTATGGAACACACATCGAATTTTAAGCTTCAGTTGTGTTCTTATCACATAATGGGTTATCTATCACTTGATAACAATAATCTCACAATAAAACTTTGTACACCTAGTTATCTATAACTTATCGCATTTAATATAGTATCTATTATACAAAAAATACAATTATTCCGTTGGCAATTAATTGTAATTTGAACTCGAAACTACGTTTACATCATTTTTGGTAACTTAAGCATGTTATAAAAATAGAGTCAATAGAGTATACTATTGTTTGCATTAACCAGTATTGAGAACAAATGCACTATTTGAGCTGTACTGGTATTTTGGGCCTATCACTCTTTTCCTCTCTATGACCATGAGGTTAAAAATAGGTGATTATCATAGGAACTGGCAGGTTCGCTTCGTGACCGGTTTCTTCTTAAGTCCAGCGCGTACCGCCTCCTCGAAGACTTCGTTTAGGTGCACTCTTTCCAGTGCGGAGCATTCCACGAGCTGTACGGCTCTGCAACAAAGATAACTTGTTTGTAACACTTGCAACTGTTTCGTAATAATTAGATAAGCTGGTACCTTTTTCACCGCAACAACTATCTGACCAACGGAAAAAGAAACGGTTTTTCTACTAGAAGACTCAACCAGTTATTTAGAGATTTTAAGACCCCATCAAACGCAGAAAATATAATGTAATAAATATCCCATCCAGACTTTACATATTGAAAACACCTATGTGAAGGTATGCGATAATGTTCTGAGGCGATAACATATATACTGGGTATGCGATAGCAATAATAAATAAATAAGACTGCCATTCGATTGTACTATGTTTGTACAGGATCGTGCCAATATTCAAATCGTTTGTACCCGAAAAAGTAATATTCAATTTTAATAAAAATATTCATTTTTTTTTTATTTTGTCGTTGCGATCCGGTGCAAACCATTACAATCGAATGGCAGTCATAATTATTTATTATAGTGAATCCAGTTGTCAACTTCACAAGGTAAAAAAGAACTAATGTCTCACATATCAAAACAGGGATAAATACAGAACCGGGTCTAGCCCATGTAGCGCTCGGGTGCAATCAATACCCTGGCGCATTTCGATGCCTGGCGCCCTCTCGTAGGCGCGCGATTAAAATGGAATACTTGGTACTTTCCCCAGTGTTCGGAAATTTGGGTGCAAATGGTTCAATTATTGATGTTGCGAAGCAACAGCCCGTTTACTTCGCTTGCAGTACGCCCCCGTGGAACCGCGGGGCAGGACTCGAGAGTAAAAAGTATTTTTTAATAAGAGAGGGCAAGGTACAAGAATGAAAAAAAAACAAATTTGTCGTTAATTCAAAAATATCCATCCAAATATAACACGGGCGCACGGTCTTTGAGAGTGCCGCGAGCGACGCAGGCTCTTTGGGAGCGTGCCGAGCGGCCGGTGCCTAAAACCTTGCACCCGCATGCGCCGCATACCCTGCACCATAGGTAAAGCCGGCCCTGGATAAATACCCAAAAGACAGCCTGACGTGAATATCCGCGACATAGCCATTCCTATCTCCTATCTCAACCTACTCAGCCACTACAGATTTAGTGATTTCGCGAAACATGTATTATCGACAACTCTTCCAGTAACATGTAGATAGGTTGTTGTCGTCACAATGTAATCTGCTGCAACATTGTTATCTAGAGCGATAACGAGACGAGCGAGAGCTGCCGGCGCGAGCGCTGATAACCCTTGTCACATTTCACTTGTTTTATTTAGTTAATTTGTATGTTGACCTAAACCTTTTTATGTTTATACAATAAAATAATTTGGGTAAGTGCGAGTCAGATTCGCGCACAAAGGATTCCGTACCACCACACATTATAGCTACGGAAACCTAAAAATATTCTGGTAAATAACAACAAAAATGGCATAATAACCACAAAAACAAGCCGCTAAAATGGTAGCGCCTGGCTAGAGATGGGTTTCCACCCGGGAAAATTCCCGGAAAGTTTCCGTGAAAACACCCGTTTGGGAAAATATTCGGGTGTTTTAATTTTGACATTTTGTTTTAATATATTTTGAAATAAAAGCTATCCACCATGGCAAATAAGTAGATTTGCCGTATTGTAGCTAAATGACAGAAAGTTCTTTTTTAATTGACAGTATCATTGTTTTCTTTATACAAAAAATAATTAAATATTTTTTTTTCTCAGAAAATAATGCTAATTTCAGACAAACCTTATCAGTAAAAGTTGTTTGTAATAGCGTCAACAGTCTATCACAAAAAAAAATAGTTCGGTTACTTAACCTTTTAATTAAATGTTTTCAAGTGCCTGGTAGTTTCCAAAGCGCAAATTTTCGCAGTTAAGTGTAAGGAAATAAAATGTTGGCTGTGACTTCCTCTATCACCTGCAGTAAGTTTCATTTTAAGTTTCATAGTATTTGTGAAGAAAAATGAAAAAACCCACCGATTGGGAATTTTCCCCGATAAACACCGGGAATTTTCCCAAACGGGAATTAACCCGTGAATTTTCCCGATGGGAATTTTCCCGCGCCCATCTCTACGCCTGGCAAACAATTCTCGGCCGCCGCTGAGTACGGAGCTCTAATATCTTAATCGCTATATTTTTTCTGTAATCTTTACGTAATAAATCACCTATCTGTAACAATAATTTTTTCATATTTTTCATTCCCCCTGTCTCGGCCATGATAACTATATAAAATGCTACTTTGTATGGGGTGGGGAGGAATCCCCCTTGGAGTATATATATACAAGGTGAATTTGTGAACATCGTCCAAATTCATACTTGAGCCTTGGTAAGTGATTAGCATCATGAACCAATAACATTTTTTGTAAAATTCATAAAATTAAATTTCGACTTCCCATAGTGATTCACTCAGGACTGGGAGTGAATTACTATGGGAAGTCGAAATTTCATCATACAAATTTCACAGAAAATGTTATCGATTCATGATGCTGATCATTTACCAATACTCCAGTATGAATTTGGACGACGGTCGAAAAGTCACCTTGTATATACACATATATATTAATTTTATTATTTGCCTTGATTGAGGCCATAATAGCACGTATTCTGTGACAGACGGACAGACAGTCGGACGGACAGCGGAGACTTAGTACTAGGGTCCCACCAACCCTTCGGGTACAGAACCAAAAAAAGAGGGAAAGAATAAATAAATAAATAAATTTCTATAAGTTTTAAGTACGCATCCACGAGGGAGATCCCGGACCCCCCCTTGAAGTATTACTTAATGCAAAAAGTCTGAATTACAATGTAAATTGCAATGTAAATTCCTTGACTTCTCAAAAAAATAAATATCCATCCATCAGCCCGTATTCCTCATCTGCTGGACAATTGGACATAGGCCTCCTCTATATTATGCCACTCTTGGCGGTCCTCAGTCATCCTCATCTAGCCGCCACCCGCAACGTCCTTCAGATCGTCAGTCCAGCGGGCATGAGGGCGGCCTACGCTGCGCTTTGCTGTACGTGGTCTCCATACCAATGCCTTACGGCCCTAACGGTTATCACGTCGGCGACAAATATGGCCAGTCCACTGCCACTTCAACTTACTGATTCGGCAGGCTATGTCGGTCACCTTCGATCTCTGACGGATATCTTCAATTCGGATTTTATCCATCAGAGCGACCTTAAATCGGCGGATCAAGCCTTTGGTAAGAGACCACATCTCAGCGCCGTACGTCATCAGTGATGACGTCATACCCTAATAAAGGGATTTTTGGGTTTGCATTTACAGCCTATATCATTTTTTATATAAACAATGGCCATTAAGGGGAACGAAAATACAAACAGAAATAAAATGTCAGCTTTCGGATGATTTTGTTGCAATAATTAAGTTACGTATAGCCATAAAAAAAATACATGTTTTTGGTTGAACTTTAAGGTATTCATTTTCCACAAACCACGTTAATCGATTCATATTTGTACTGTCAATGAATTTTTTTGTAACCCTCTATTGCACACTTCTTATCGATTTTGTTTCAGGTATCGCTTTCGCGATTTTGTTGGTTTTTTAAAAATAAAATTAGTGTGAATGATATCTATTCATTTTCCAAATACCACGTTATTCGGGTCAAAAAAAGCACCCCCTTTTTCCAAAAATACGTAAATCCACTGATGCAGTCAGCGGCAGCAAGATATTGTATTGTCAGTCCAGGGTTGCCATCCGTACGAGGTTTCTCGTACAAGTACGAGATTTAGAGGTCTCGGTACGAGGTACGAGCTCACATCCATCCTCGTACGAAATTGTACGAGATTCATGAATACAAATTTTAATTTTAATTCCTGCATACAAATAATATTTCGGAACGCACTTTAATCAGGAACGAGATACACTGCTGCTATCACTGAGAGTGTAAGTTATAAGCAGCATTGTACATCGTTTTCCGGCAATCATTTGATACCGCTAGGGAATTCCCCCGATATTAAACTTCGAAATTTTTTTTTATGTTTGTAGCAATGGTTAAGTTAGCAATCTTTTGAATCTTTCGTACGCATGCAGTTTCACAAAGGAAAAAAGGCACACAGGAAGATGAAACAGATAATGATGCTATAGAGGATATTATTTGATAACTCAGTTCTTCAGCCGTAGTATTTCTGTGCTATTAGTTTTATTATAGTTTAGGTGCATTTATTTTTAATTACCTAAGATACATTAAAGTATTAAAGTTTCATATTATATTTTGTTTGATTATGTTCGTAACCGTAATTGTAATATTTATTTCAAACTCCTGATCCATAAATTGCAACTCAAATGAAAACAAAATAGAAACAAATTAAAGAAAACCTAAAATTATAAAACTTATTACTATTAACAAAATGCTAAAACTGCATAAAATATTGTCTATTATATGGCTTCTTTTAAATAAACTTGATTTACAGTTAAAAGTATGGTAGTAAAAGGTGTGTACGAGGTTGTGTTGCCAAAGTACGAGATTTTCGACCCTGTCTGTACGAGGAGAAGCCATCGGTGTCTGGCAACCCTGTGTCAGTCATGTGTCAGTCTACGCCTAGCGTTGGCGCCCGTAAGACGTGGAACCTGTGCCCTTTTTTGCAAGCTATAAATATCTCCCAAAACTACTTCAAAACACATTGAAATTAATTTTATAAAGTTATATTTCGAGGAGCATCATATTCCTGCCGTTAAAAACTCAACAAAATATGCGTATGAGTGATTTAGCTACATCGTGCCATAGTCATAACAACAAAACTTAATGAATTCATACTTTTATGCGGGAAAATAATATATGTTACTCTAAAAGAATAATTTTGTGATCGTTATTGAAACCCAAATTAATTTACTTACTGAGATCTGTAACAAAGGTCAATGACCTTTTCGTGAAATTACCCTCTAGTATTGGCTCACCATTTCAGGTCCAATAAGTAAAGTTTTTTGCAAATTATCTAGGTACACTTACTTGGGATAATTCGCCAAGCATTTAAAATATAGAAATTTATTTTTAAATATTTACAGAGCATGGCAAAATTATTAGATCGTAGATAATCCTGTCGGTACATGTTCAGGTTCTGTTACGCAAAATGAAAACAATTAAACTCTTTTAGGATTAATTTGTTATCCTTATGTTTGTCTGTCTGTCCGTTTGTCTAAACAATTTTTTCTGGGTAAAATTAATAAATACCAATATAAACGGCCCTCTATAGAGCTGTAAAAACATACTTTTGACGTTTTTATTTATATTACGTTTTAGGTTTTTACATTTTTTTTTTACGTTTTTCATACAAATTTTCTCACTATGAAAATGTAGGGATGAACACTTGAGATAATATTTTGCATTTAAAAGTCAACACAGAAAGGAATTGTTGAACAAATAATGTAAAAAATATGAAAACCATGTTGTTCTATTCTAAAAGGATTAATTATCTACTGTTCAATGTGGCGATAGCTTTGTTTATTTTTTTCCTTGAATTATTTTTTACTAAGATAACAAATAGTTTAATACAAGGTTTTCCTTAAGAGGTCCCTTTACCGCTGTATTTTTCTTAAAATTCATACAATAGGTATAAACCGAATGTGAAGTCTACAGCTTATTTTCTTCATGTCTTTTTTCATGAGTATATTCTAGTGACATCTAACTACGTCTCTATAAATCCCAAAAAGCAAAATTTGATAAAACACCATCATAATAGCTGTCAGGATATCGTCAATATTGCCTAGTTTTTACACAAAGTTTAACAAGTTTGTATATTTTTATCTATACTGGAAATAAAAAAGAGAGAAATACAGGCGTCGTTCATGTTAAGATGACTAAGTTTACACACTTTGCTAAGTATAAACAATTACCGTTTCATGGAAAACTGTTTTGACCTGAAACCATTTCACAAATTCAATTAACTTATTTTGAATATCTTGTCATCTTGCACTTCTTGATGAGAAATACAATTTCAATGAGTAAAAATACAACTTTTAGTTAAGAAAACTTATAGTTAAAAGTCTGCTGTATGCATTAACATATTTTTAATTATATTACAATAGTAATAAAATAATTGGCTTATCCGTCGTCGTGATACCAGCCGTAAATTTCTTAAATAATCTGATATCACGCTTATGGAAAACCCAATTATTGTGAAGATACCATAATATCATTAAAATATGTTTATGCATATAGCAAACTTTTAACAATAAATTGTCTTAGCTAAAAGTTGTACTTTACCGTTATAATTATTTCTTAATATTTTGTTACAAATTCGGAGAAATAGCCCTTAAGGAAAACCTTGTATGAAAATATTTGTTATCTTTGTAACAAAGAAAAAAAAAAAAACAAAGCTATCGCCACATTGAACAAACAGTAAATTATTAATCCCTTTAGAATAGAAAGATATGGTTTTATATTTTTTACATTATTTGTTCTACAGTTCCTTTCTGTGCTTTCTTTCAAATGCAAAATATTATGTGAAGTGTTGATCTCTATATTTTCATGAGGAGAAAATTTGTATGAAAAAGTTAAACAAAAGGCCATAAAAACGTTATAATATGTACATTTTACAGGGCTGTAAATATTAGCATTTATTGATTTTACCCAGAAAAATTGCCTAGACAAACGGTCAAACAGACAAACATAGGGACAACAAATTAATCCTAAAAGAGTTTTGTTTTTTCATTTTGCGTAAAAGGACCTGAACCTTTCAAACTATGATACAAATAAATTTCTATATTTTAAACACTTGGCGATTTATCCCAAGGGTAAACAGGTGTCCCAATAGTCAACGCTTTCCCTTGGAAGGCTGGTAGGCCAGCTCATGACTGACCAGAATATCAAATTATGACCTCAGCAAAAAGTAGATAGTCTTCGAGTTGATGGTACTTTTATAAATTCGAATAGATTTTTGAGAGTCAAAGCTAACCAGTTCTAAATTCTAAGAATAAAATTTTTGTTGCGCAACTCTGAATAGTCATGCTATTGATAAAGTCAAAAATAAACCTTGAAATGCTGTTACATCAGGAAGAAAAATAAAAACCCAATTTATGAGCAATTTTTTGTAATTAGGTTAGTTCGATACCACACCCTGAAAAAAAATGTCCTATGTTAGTTTTGCAAATTGTCTTAAATAACGGCTCATCAAATATTGTTTTTCAAATGATCTGGCAATTTCTGTGTATTACTTTTGAAAAAAAAGTTATTGCTATTTTACTACCAAAGGAGCTGCTTTTTTAAAATAATTAGAATTTAGAATGAAAGAGTGGCGGGCAGTAAAAATATTTGACGTTCATTAGAAATGCCATTTAACACGCGTTAGAGTGAGATAAATAGTGACGCTATTTAAAATGAGTTGGAATGAGATAGTAACGCAGTTAAACGTGGTTGAATGAGAGAGGCATAATTGATATAGGCTACAGTGAGATAGATAGTGACGTGGTGCATTCCTTCTGAGAATATTTGTTAGTTTCCACTTTTTGTAATAACAACTTTAGTAAAAATTTTTTGTAAAGAAATTTTTGGTCCAATTTATTTTCCCGCAAGTGTAAAACCAGCTCAACGGGCGAAAAATATTTAAAGAATGGGTAATGGTGACAATTAACCGTCACAATATTATTATGTATCTCTAAAGGAGTGTCTGAAATGTTCCGAGGGTCAACTGATAAATCAAACACTCAAAAAACCACTTTTAGCCGACCATAATAAATTTACGTCCCGACGTAATAGCAAGTAGGATAAATGCCGTGTGACGATGATCGAAATACACTAATAAATTAGATAAAATAAAATACGTATTACTTTTGACCCTGCCTCGTCCACTCTATTCGTATTTTTGCTATGGTGACGCGAGCTTAGAGACCGGGACGAATTTCCCCCCGCGCGCTATCATAAAATAGAATAAGCCACGCCCAGAACTGGTTTTTGTTTTGGCTATGTCATACTCTTAACGCGCGTGAAGAAAAGCGTCGAAGATCTGAGATTCACTCGCTCGCCCAGGAAGCAGGAGAGTCGAAGCAGCTGAGGCGATAATCAGTCTGTTCTGAGATTGCGGATGTCGGAAATGGACTTATAACTGATAATGCGCAACTCCCTGCAACTACTCTCCCCCAAAAAAAGCATTCCTTTATACACATCAAAATAAAGTTGCAGTTCTTGTTTGCTTCCATTTTCTATCTGCCTGAATTGTCATGGCTTCATTTTTAAAAGATCATTTTAAACTTTTTTTTCAGAGAATGTACGTCATTTTAGGACATAGTTTTCATTATTTTGGTATATAAATTAACCATTAATTTTTATGATTTTTTAAAGAATTGTCCGATATGACATCACTTGAGAATTTTAGACATTATACTGATTGTGATGTGCGATTGCTTATTAAAAAAGTGGTCTCTGTCTATTCATCTGTCATCCAGCTGTGGAAGCGTTGGAAGCAAATTTATTATAAATTTATCATGATAGCAAAGGACACATTTCTAAACAGCCATTTCTCAAGTGACGTCACACGAAGGCAAATGGAAGTTGCAGCTTTTTCGTAAAAATATTCAGCATCATGAGGTTTTTTATTACACAAATTCTAAAATACGGCTTAATCTCGAAATGGTTTTTGAATACCTTAACATAATTTAATCTAAGCGAATTATTCCAAAAATAGCATCAAAATACTCACTTTATTTTTTTCTTTAGCTTCTTTCCCTCTTGTGTCGTTATAACAGCCTCATCGGAAGCTCGTAAATCTGTTTTTGTAGCTGGAAAACAAAACATAAATCTAATAAGAAGTTATTTCTACATCGGCCAATCTGCGGGTTTGGTAACATGAATCATATGGAAGGTATGACCGTATGTATGGTATGGGTGAGTAACATCTTGTTCCAACTTGCGTATTTTACCGTGATAAACCGCTATGAATAAAAAGCCCTAGTTACTGACACCAAGGAAAACCCGTTGACAAGTTTACACTACATAACAATCATCATTAGATAATAATTGACGATCAAGTTGTTACTAGGCTCAGTTAGACATATACCGTGTTACTACAAAACGGTGTTTAACTTTAGACAGTGTTTAAATCTGTTGTTGTCGCCTTTTCTTTCATATTGTAAAAGAGTGGCAGCAACAGATTTAACCACTGTCTAAAGTTAAACACCGTTTTGTAGTTACACCGATATTGATTATATGTATTGCATATATTTATAATATTGTTTATCCCTTATTCCTATATTTTTATTAAAATTAAATCAACTTACCCTAACCAATTTCCTTGTGTATTTCCCCATATTATTATTTATTATATGAGACTATTACCTATAGACATTAGACATAGATTATTTAAATATATTACATTAAAACCGATCCGTAATAAGTGTATCTGATACACCTACATTACATAAACAAATATATTTCATTTCATTTCATTTGTTTTCTTTAGTTTATTTATGAATGTGAAGCGAGCGAAACAGGTGTGTCAAGATCGAACCAGATGGAGATTTGTGGGTAGTACCCCTAACTATTTACAACAAAAAATAAAAGACAAAATCAAATAACTATAATTAAAATACTAACTAAAACAATAATTTCTAGATCCCGAAGAAACAGCAATACCTTACGTCTATATGATCCAAGTGTATCGTAGAAGATATCTAAGGTTTTGTCATACTGTTATATGCGCCTACATTCTATAAACTGATGAGTTAAGCACAGGCAAGTGAAATGTACTCGTATGTGGGAGACGTCGCACAGATCTGGGCACAGAAAGGGCAACTTTATCGAGAGGTTCTGGACAAGTTGCTTGACTTGACCATTTGTAAGCTTTGTAATACTGTTACTTTTCTTTATTGTGATAAAACATGAATCTTGTATGGAGGGGTGCAGCCTTTGTTGGCTTCCCTGAACCCGGCACTTCGTAAGGATAAAAGGAGGTAAGAAATGTTCACGCTCTAAAAGGTTTATTCGTGGATAGGTAAACAAATTATAACTCTTACCCACTAAAACGATAGGCACAGACGCACTGAAGTGTTTCAGTTCTGGGTACCACTTGAGCACCACGTTCTCGTAAGACGGCCGGCTACCGACCGAGTAGCAGACTAGGAAGCAATCTGTCTGTAACAAAATATTCACTATTTTATAACTTTTTATTTAACCAGTAGAATTATATAGGTGTATATATATATATATATACATAAATTATATTCAAATATTATAATATTGTAGAAAAATATAAAGATAATTAAAAAAAATATATAACTCTTACTATAAACATGGACGAAATACTTGTTCGTCCATCCTATAAATTAAAAAAAATTAAGGTAGGCGTAAAATTAGGGTCAAAAAGCACCACCCGCAACTTTATTTTTATTTTTATTTTTAGGGTTCCGTAGTACCTAAAAGGTACAAAAGGAACCTTATGGTGAGACTCGGTTGTCCGTTCGTCCGTCCGTATGTCACAGCCTCATAACTTTAGCACCGTTAAAAATAAAGACATGAAATTTGGCACAAAAATAGCATTAATTTGTCCACATATCACGGTGTAAAAAAAATATGAAACATTTTAAATTGTTCAAAATATTTACGAAACATAAGTGAGAAAAATAAAAAATATTATCCAAAAAACAGAATAAGGGTATCAAATTGTAGGTATTAAAAAGTTGATTCTAAAAATATATACTTTTAATATATTTACTCACACTGGTTTCGAGAAATCTTTAAAAAAAAACAAAAATATGTATGTCCCCCCCTTATCTCAGAAACTGGTAGACCAAAAAATATGAAAAAAAAATTCAATTATAGATCATAACTGGCCAATCACAGGAAAACTATAGCGATTAAAAAAAAAGAGCACCAATGAGAAATTTTAAAAATAAGTATATAAATAAAAAAAATATTTCATAAAAATACAATATGGGTATCAAATTGTAGGTATTAAAAAGCTGATTGAAAAATAGACACTTTTACTATATTTACTGGCACTGGTTTCGAGAACTCTTTAAAAAACCTCAAAAATATGGATCTCCCTCCCTTATCTCCAAAACTGGTGGACCAAAATGTATGAAAAAAATCATAGTACGTAAAGATTACAGGAAAAATAAAGTGGTTGATAAATTCACGAAAAAAAAATTACAAAATTAAATTTATCATCCACAATACGGAACCCTAGGTACGCGAGTCTGACTCGCACTTGGCCGGTTTTTATTATTGTTTGTCTTTCTAGCTTTCCAACGACACCCATATTACTATATATACAAGGTGACTTTTTGATCATCGTCCAAATTCATACTGGAGGTTTGATAAGTGATCAGTATCTTGGATCAGTAACAATTTTCGTGAAATTCGTAAAATTCAATTTCGGCTTCCCATAGAAATTCAGTTCCAGTCCCGAGTGAATCACTATGGGGAGTCAAAATTTCATTTTACGAATTTCACCAAAATTGTTATTGATCCATGATACTGATCACTTACCAAGCCACCAGTATGAATTTGGACGATAATCAAAAAGTCACCTTGTATATGTATATATAATATAATAACTACTCATACATATCATACTTGTATGAGCCGGCCGTAGGCGTTACGATAGTACACTGGATGAGCTAACGTGTTAAGGGCCTTACTATTGCCAAATGGGTACTTTCTAAAGCCTACTCCTCGTTTATGGCCATCCCAAAAATAATGAAAAAATGTATTATGAATAATAAACTCTTAGACAACATATGCAACAGTTTTCTTTTTCATACCACCAAAACTTCTACATTTTTTTTTTTTACTGAATGGTGTTTTTTGACCTCAAATTCCCTACTGCTCCTGAGTGGCTTGGCCAATTGAATTCATCTATGCTTTGATAAGTAGATAAACTTCATAGCTATAAACATAACATAAGATTATTCAATCGAGTAGTCACGTCCAAGTGAAAAGTATAATTTTCTCCTATTTCGCCCTATCAAGGACGCAGCGAGCGTCGTAACAGCCACTATGCATTGCGCGCTGATATGAACGTTATTTCAATGTCGTTTCCGTTGATATTCGTAGTGATAAATATCGAGCTGCTAATTTAGCGATGGTAATCGCCTTAAGATAGCAACGGCGGATCCAGCCTGCGAGCCAGGGAGGGGTCACAGGCTCCGAAATTACAATAAAAAATCTTCGTTCCCACCGGGTGTCTCACGACACTTCTCGACTTTTTTTCACGTCAAAACTTTAACGGTTCATATGTCCGGAACGGCTGTTCTAGTCTGCCCGCCCGGGTCCTGATTGAGGTGTGAAAAAAAGTTTTTACCTAAAAAAGGGGCTACATGACGAAAAAAAAATTGACATACCGTTTTGACAGGTTGTGAAAAGTGGGCCGATTTGCACGAAAGTCGGGATCGGAGGCTTTTTGGGGTCACCGATTACGGCCCCGTTTTCAGATTTGTCAATTTTAGACTTTTGGCAGATTTTTGACAGTTCTTTGGCAAACTTTGGTAAAGCTGATGCTAGATCACTCTTGTTTGGACTGTAATGAACGGTATTAATTGTGGGTACATTCTGACCGATGAAATTATTTGACATTTGACAGCTGTCAAAGTTTGATACTAGCGAAAATTCGTCCGATTCGCATGAAATTCAGTTTCCACACGTTATTAACTTCGCGAATCACTCTCACAAAAAATCGAACGGAACGCGGGCGGGCGTATGCACCATTGAGCGAAGGGTTATTTTAGTAACTACCTATATACCTAGGCCCAGGAGGGGGTCATGACCCCCATGACCCCCCCCCCCTGGATCCGCCCTTGTAAGGTAGTCAAATATATGTTGTAGTCTGTGGCACGCATGATTAGCAGCGGGTTTACGCCTGACAAACAATTCGCGGCTCCCGCTGTGTACGGAACCATAATATCTTAACCGCTTTATTTTCCTGTAATCTTAACGTAATCACCTATTATCATGCTTTTTGTTTTTTTTTATTTTTCGGTTCTCTTGTTTAGGAGTTAAAAACGCAACATTTTCGAGTTCTTTATTGTATACACCCCCTTCGGTTTCAACACTACTACATTTTTATTATTTGCCGTGATAGAGGCTATAGTAACACGTATTCTGCGAAAATTTCAACTGGCTACCTATAACGGCTGCAGCTGTAGACCTCTCTGACAGACGGACGGACAGGAGGCTTACCCTCCCGGTTGGCACCCTTCGGGTACGTAAACCTAAAAAAGAAACAAAAAGACATAAATTCAGTCAACTTACATGATTGTAAGAGAGCGGTCTCAACCGTTCATAGTCCTCTTGTCCGGCCGTGTCCCACAGCGCCATCTCCACCTCTTCGCCGTCCACCGTGATGTGACCGACATAGTTGTCGAAACTGAAAATAAATTACATGTGTATTATCTTTCGGTTTGGGCATATAAAGAGGATGAATGAAATCATGTGTCATAGTGGCAGTGCCGGATTAAGACTACTTGATGCACTAAGCAATCCGCGCCTATGGGCCCCTATCCACTGGTAGACCAGTGTAGTTCTTTCAAAAACCGGTCAAGTGCGAGTCGGACTCGCGCACGAAGGGTTCCGTACCATTATCTATAATAATACAGATCGCGCCAAACTTCTAGTCCGCTCGGAAGTTGCTCTTCCCAAAAACGGCCCATACATTTTGTTCCTGCTGATGCGAATCGCCCCGTGTTTAGAGGGGACAAAAAGTTTGGAACGATCTGCACTTGTAAAGCCTACTTAGCTGTGATAGTTTTCTTTTTAATTTCGTTATATATACTACTGCTGTGATTTTTTTTACGTCTCCAAATACAACCGTTTCGCCGGCAGGGGGGGGGGGACACTTGACTGTAACAAAAATTAACACTTTTAAGTTTAATATTTCGCAAACGGAACCCTGGATCGAAAAATGATCTTCTCACACCCCTAATATTTTTACCCCTAATATATTAGCTATCCAACGACACCCCACACTAGGGGATAGACGAGAAAAAAAATAATCATCCCCACTTTACGTGTAAGGGAGGTACCCAAGTAACAATTCATTTGGGCCTAGGTTGTGAAAACTGCCTTTAGTTTGTATTAGGGACGCAAAAAGGTTAATGCTTTTCTATCTAGGCATATTAAGTACTTGAGAATGATTATTAAGTTCTAAAACTAACAACCTTTTTAATCCGTTGACAAGAGTTTAAATTAACGTTATTTTGACTTGTGTTTCAAGACCATATACTCCTAGGATCTTATAGTTGTTGTAGACTCGTGATTAAGTTCTGGAAAGGCTGACATTATGCTTAAGTGAGATCTAAAGGTTAAATTTTTAACTTTGATATAACCACAAAGTTATGGAATGTTGAAATTACTTAGAAGTTATTTCTAAAACCTACCTTAAGCCTTTAGGCTGTATAAAAGTTGTCTCGGCTAACAAATTAGAACTGCAAGGTGAAAACCAAGACCAAAAGGCTTTAGTTCAGAGCTGAAGGCATGATTTATGTCCTAAAGCTTTAGAGGCATTCTCAGAAATTATAAGTTGTCTCCGCGACTTCAAAGCATTACGTTGTCTTGCAAGATGAACCAACACAGGCTGATTTCAAAAAAACGGAGACGATATAAAAAAAAACAATGTGGAAATGGTGCGGAAAATTTCCTACGAATAATGAATACAGCGGTTAGTTTAGATTATTAGGGTTCCGTACCTCTAAAGGAAAAAAACCGGCAAGTGCGAGTCAGACTCGCATACCTAGGGTTCCGTATTGTGGATGATAAATTTTATTTTGTCTTTTTTTTCGTGAGTTTCTCAACCGCTTTAATTTTCCTGTAATTTTTACGGAAACATATATTACCATGATTTTTTTCATATTTTTCGGTCTTCACGTTTTGGAGATAAGTGGGGGGGAACATACAATTTTTTATGGTTTCTCAAGGATTCCTCGGAATAGATGCAATTAAATATAGCCAAACTATATATTTTTATAAACAGCTTTTTAATACCTACAATTTGATACCCATAATGTATTTTTATAAAATATATTTTATATATTATAATTCTTTTTTTATATTTTTCACTTTTGCTCAATTTTTTTTAACCGCTATAGTTTTCCTGTAATTGGCCAGTTATGATCTATAATTGTAATTTTTTTCATATTTTTCGGTCCACCGGTTTCGGGGGGGACATACATATTTTTGTGGTTTTTTAAAGATTTTTCAAAACAAGTGAGAGTAAATATGGTAAAATATATATATTTTTACTATCAAATTTTCAATATCTACAATTTGATACCGATATTGTATTTTTAAGATAATATTTTTTTATTTTTCTCACTTTTGTTTTAGAAATATTTTCAACAATTTCAAATTTTACATATTTTTTTCATTTTTTTATCTTGAACGGTGCTAAAGTTATGAGGCTGTGACATACGGACGGTCGGACGGACGGACAACGGAGTCTCACCATAAAGGTTCATTTTGTACCTTTTAGGTACGGAACCCTAAAAACAGAACCCTTACAGGATCATTTTGTTATCCGTCTGTCTGCCCGTCTGTCCGTATGTCCGTCTGTCTGTTCAGACCCTTTATCTCAGGAACGCGTAAAGTTATCGAGTTGAAATTAAAGCCATAAACGTCACCTTAAAGGGAAAATTAAATAACCAACAAAAAAAAGTTCCGAGATAATCATGTGTTTTTTTTTTTGGTAGAAAATTCATATCTCCGTTATTAAGAAAGCTAAAATTCTAATTTTTTTATATTTTGTGGGCTTTAGAAAGTTCTTAAGTTGTACATTTTATAATATTGGAAAATAATTTCCTATATCCATGATTTACCGTATATTCATTTTTGCCAAAATACTTTTCCAAAATTATGCCCAGTTATTTAGTTTTACATGTTTACATCCAATTTTATTGAAAATTTGCCTGTGCTCTTGTAATAGCTGGGGCTGAGTTTGAGTGACTTGAGCCCCCAAGGCTGCGGTGTCGTAACTGAGCTCCCTGATCAAATCAGTGGGCTACTTTCCTGTTTGTTGTGGGGTAGCCATGCCGAAATTAGGCAGCCGTTTACCCTCCATTGAGAAAACCTTGTCCGCAATAAATTTTAGCGCTTCGTTAAAATATATATCGTCGTTGGCCTGTGCTGCCCCTTGGTATTTGTGTGCGACATCTTCCGATATAGCAGTTTATACTTGTCCCAAAGTTGCAGGGGGTTTGAGAATCCGCAGGATAGCAAAAAGCTCTCTCAACTTGGCCGCTGATCTACACAATACGGCGTCCTCCATCGTAGAGTTCCAGTGGCCGTCATCTTCCAAAAGTCCCTTTGCCTCACACGCTTCTCGGAACGTAGTTTTTTTCTGTCCTTCGAATGTTTTGAGGGCCTGAAAACTGATGGGGCCTTGGACGCGGGTCAGTAGCAACCGTAAGCAGTAACACTCGAAGTGTGTTAAGTGCACGGTATCAATTCCGCCCAGGGCATCTGACGTCTTCACATCATGCCAGCCTTCGACGGGGTTGCCTTGCACACGACGCACACGACGCTTCCACGCTTTCCGTATTAATGCGTAATATTTTGGCATTTCCGCATATGGCAAAGTTCTGGCAAACTCGTCCGTCTGGCACAGACGGAAAAACTGGGTGAGTGTGGTAGTGGGCGGTTCACTATTCAATCGCACAGGTGAGCGTCCGTGAAGTAAACGCGCTCGCCGTTGTCAAGGTGCACCGTAAGACGTTTCACTGTCGGGTGCCTCTCGTGAAGCGGCAAGCCCAATATTCGCCATGCCACTTCGTTGCTGCTCACGTAATGACCAGCTGTAAATACTAGCATTTCGTCTCGTGGGTCAATATTAGCATTGCCTTGCTGCTGCACAGTAAATATCGCCGGGTAAGTGCTTTTGTTTATGTACTTAAAAATGTATTTAATTGTCTGAACCGCGTTACAGAACTCCACATTAATGTGAGCATTAAAAATAGTCGAAAGGAGAGGTGAGTACGGGACCACCCAGCTGTTATCTACTACGACGCCTTGTGCGATACCTCTCATTTTAAATGTGACCGTACGTCCTCCATCCTCGGGTGCCCTGCGCCTGTACAACGGATAACCATTCTCGTTGGTTTACGTCTCTTTTAACTGCGCCCGAGGATACTTTTTGGTGCATGCCCTGTCCCACATGTACAGGGGACGTGCCATAGCTGTTTGTCCAAATTGGGATCGGGCAGCTCTGCTGATATCACTTCATCGATTTGGTACGGACGCAATTTTTTTTTAACCACAACAGCTCCAATTAATAATGTGATTTCAGGGTTCCCTGCCCAAAAACTTGACCAACTTAGTATTGCAGCTTTGTTTTATAACATTTAAATATTTTTGCGAAATTCCAATAAAAAGTTATTAATTACTTAAGCTCAAATATAATCTGCTTACTAAAATTTAATAAACACACAAAAAAAAGCTCAATTGCATCTATCCAGATGACCTTTACAAGCGAAAAATAAATAAAAAGACTATTATTCGTTTTTTCCATAAGGTACATACGGTTAACATCGATTTAAATATTCGTTTACACCATTTCAATAAGAGCTGTTATGTATTTTTGCCTTTCGGTTATTATCATCAGTTCGAAATATGTTTATTGCCAAAATTCAATAAGGTGAGTTATTTTTTTTATCGTAATGAAAAAACTACAGGTAGAGTCAATCTCTTTAATCCTTTTTGTTTAAGTGATTTTAATGTAGTTTTCCCAGTCAGTTTTCTAGTAGTTTTCCGGATTAATCAGTTTGGCCACAAACAGCTATCTCAGGAAATAAAGGGAGTAGGAAAACGATTCCCAGACCAAAAGATGGAGAAAAAATCGGACGTTTAGAAAATGCAATAAAACGTGTTTTGGAAAAATGTTACTCATTTAATTTTCCATTTAAGGTGAATTTAAGTCAACGGTTACTTGAAGTTGCGAAAAGAACAAATTCCAATGATGACGCAAAAAAAATACGGCTGTTTATGCCACTAAAAACGTATATTTCGACACTCTCAAGAGAGTCAAAATGTATAGGGTATTTTCCGTTGACCTAGAACTATGAAAAGCAAGTACTAGCGTCTTATACTACAAATACAGGAATAAATCTAAAAACTATACATTTGTAATTTAATCATACAAAAATAGTCTGAACTATTTATAACTAGCTGTTGCCCGCGTCTTCGTCCGCGTGGATTTAGTATGTAATGCGTTTCAGATTTTACAATGAAAGCTTCAACATCCCGCTAAATCCTGTTATTCGTACGGTTTTCCTTGAAAAAAAAAAACTCTCTTATACGTGTCTTTTTTTTTATGAAGAGGATTTATGCCAAGTTGTAAGTAAGTGTTTATATAAGCTGTTGGTTGTCAAAAAGTGTCAAATTTGATAGTGTATACGTAATCATATATAAGTTTATAAATGTCCAAGGATCGTGATTTTCCATATCAAAGTTTTAAACCCATTTCACCCCCATTAGGGGATGGATAATTTTTGAAAACTTTACTACATGTGTCTCATATGTTTTAAGGAATATTTATGCCAAGTTTTAAGTTGATACACTCAGGGGATGCAATTTTCGATATAAAACTTGACATGCTATTTACCCCCTTTGGGGGATGAGTTTTGTAAAACCCTCTTACAGGTTTCTCATAACTTTTTATAAAGAGTATTTATGCGAAGTATGTTGAAGAGTATGTTGATACTCCCACGGATTACGATTTTCAAACAAGTTTCTACCCCATTTCATTATGAATTGATTTTCAAAAAATCCTTTCTTAGCGTATGTCTACGCAATAAAAGGAACCTACTACGGTGCAAAATTTTATGTTCCTAAGTATAGCCGTTTGGTCTCGGCGTTGATAGATCAGTCAGTCAATCAGTCAGTCAGTCAGGGTATTCTTTTATATACAAACTAGCTTTTGCCCGCGGCTTCACCCGCGTGGTTTTAGATTTTTTGAGTATAAAATTATTTCTTGATCTCTTGTTTGATTCTCAGGTAAAGTGTCTTTGACGAGGCCGAAGGCCGAGCTACGTTTCCTTACGAAATGATTTCTTAATCACTTATTTGATTTCCAGGTAAAATTTGTAAATTCATAATTAAAAATTTAGGTACATTCTGAACGAAATTTAATTTTTTTCTCTGAATTAAACTTCTGTTAGTGTGGAGCTTGTGTAAAGGAGCAACACTTCACTTTTCTAAAGAAATTTGTCACCCCATTGCCATCCCATGGGAACTGATTTATGGGATCAAAAGTAGCCTATGTGCTATTCCAGGTCTAGAACTACATTTGTGCAAAGTTTCAGACCAATCGGTTCGGTAGTTACGGCGTGAAGGAGTAACAAACATCCATCCATACATCCATCCAAACTTTCGCATTTATAATATTAGTGGGATTTGTGCGGAACCCTTGGTGGGCGAGTCCGACTCGCACTTGTCCGTTCTTTTCAAGATAGGTAGTCTACTGACTGTTAAGGACTACTTAAGGCTAAATTTAAATATATTCAGTTGTAAAGGTAAAACATAAGTTAGACAAGTACCTATATGTAGATATATCTACTAAACATAATTGAAAAAATCGAAACACCTCTGACACCCCCTCGAGCATTCAGATCGTGACGATATATATATATATATATATATTTTTAATACAAATTAATCCATGGGGAACCAGAACTAGGACCTAGGGATTAACTACGCTAAAATTTAGGAAGAGAGTCATAAGTTGCTGACTTATAATGTTATCCCTCTCGATCGACGACGCTTCCACGCTTGCTGCCAGCACTAGACTAGCTCACGAACACACACAAGCGTGTGCGGACAAGCCAGTGCGTGTGTGTATAGTGTAGGTAAATAACTTGAGCGAAAAGTATGAAGTGTCGAGAGTGTGCCTTAAGGGTGAGAGTTCCACGATTGTGCAAAACAGGGTTCGGGGTTATGGCCCATTTAAGAGAGTAAAAATTTAAATTTCTAAACAAAATAAATACCACTTACTACCTTACAAGATGAAGTACTGGTTCTTTGAAAAAAATCGCGGCTCTAATGTATAGTTACTTCAGAAAAAACAGGAATCTCCAGAAAATCTCTCAAATAGCATTGCGGCGTTATAGGTATTGGGATTAAATTAAAGACAAAACAATGACAAAACATATTTCAGATTCATAACAACACGTTAACAAACATTATTACATAAAAAGTTTTCCGATACTATTCATTGCTTTTTCGCAATACGTAACCAAATATTCCAATATTTAAGGGACTTATTCGCCATACAATTTCCTACGGGCGCGCGCGCTCAAATTACTTGATTATAAAATTGCCTGCACAAGGCTGCCACATTCAGTGAATCACGAACAATCATCGTCCAAATTCATACTGGAGGCTTGGTAAGTGATCAGTATAATACAATTTCGACTTCCCATAGTAATTAACTCCCAGTCCTGAGTGAATCACTATGGGGAGTCGAAATTTCATGATGCTGATCACTTACCAAGGCTCGAGTATGAATTTGGACGATGTTCACAAATTTACTTTGTATATAAAATTACATAACAGTCACTCATTGACTGACTCATTGGACTGTTCTGACATGATGTCATATGTGTATAGTATTAAGTTTTATGTTGAAAAAAAAGACATGATCTTGCTAAGTTTCTTGCCCTTCTTCTTAGCAAGACTAATCGAATGGGCGGAGGTAGGCATGTATTTATATATGTAACCTATTAGTATGTAGTATATAGGGTGGGATTTGGTCGGCCGCCTGGATTCGTGCTGGGGACTCGGTTGGTGATCATTGAACCTTGTTCCTGGTCCCTGGCCGGGTCTCCGGTATGGGTTCGGCGGTTGATTCGATTATCTTTTATCCTGTATAATATATATTTTACCTATCATTTTAATCGTATATATATGGCTACATAAATTAAATAAAACATTAATTTAGTTCATGTATGTATTATTTTATTACATATATATTTTTTATTAGATTAAATTTGACGTGTAAAAAGTGTATATATTTATACCTGCTTTGTAAAATAAACTACTTGAAATTGAATTTTGAATTTTGATAGTGATGATGCGTATTTTTGTTGACTCTGACAATTTACATCTCACCTAGGAACTAAGCATGCGAGCGCGAAGCGCGAGCGTTCGCATTTCCTAGAGACGTCCCTAGCCTCTAGGGACATCCCCAGACACTAGGGGTGTACTTTTAGACTTTGACACTAGGGATGTCCCAAAAAAAAATTGTTTCGACCATTTCTTCGGAACGAAAGGTACATCCCTAGGCGTTGGACTAATGGGTGTAAAATACATATTTTTTTAATGTCAAAACTTTGACGGCCTGTATCTCCTAAACGGCTGGAGTTAGACCCATGTTGATGGGTGTCTAGGAAAAGGTCTCGCCGAGATCTACCCCCTTCCCCATATCAAAACTTTGACGGCCCGTATCTCCCAAACGGCTGAAGCTAGACCCATGTTCATGGTACTCTAAGAAAAGGGCTTGACAAGATCTATTCAAAAATACACGTTTTTGATACTAGGGATGGGAAAAATTTACATCCTAGCGATGTCCCCCGCCCCGTACTTGTTGACTTTTATTTCGGATTTATTGATTGCTTTAATTTGAGGGGGGCGTCTTGTCAAGATTTTAAGAACAGTTTAAAGGAATAAATTCTTCTAAAAAATCTTGACCGAGGCTCTCCCGACCGAATTGAAATCCTGGATCCGCCTTTAGTTCTGAAACTGAAATAAAAACGGTTCTCTCAACTCAAGTGGAACTGAACCGCGTGCCGGCCGGCTGTTGGTGCCTGATCCGATGCGGTTCAACACGATAGTCAAGATAGCTGTCGAGCCGGTCAACCCTTCGGAGCTGCCAAAAATGCTGGACGGACTCAGGAAGGTGAGGCGATGCTAACAAGGACATATTCCCGAGAAAAACAGTCAACACTCGTACCCGGGTCAATCAACTTTTTTACCCACACTGCTTATTCTTTTAAAAAAGGGAGTCTACCGCGTACCTTTTTTGCTAAATATAAGAAAATTAGATAAACAGATAATTGAATTTCTTTCGAATCAAATAATATTTCATAATTATTGTAAGTTTCAGCAAAACTAGAGGGTAACTCAGTTGACATCATCCGTTTTTCCACAGCGGGTATATTTTCGGGGACAAACTAGCGTCTCCTAAGTTAACATAAATTTGTTAAGAAATACAGAGAATTCTTATTTTTTTTATTTCGAAATGTTACGATATCATCTAGTAAGCGAACAAAACCATTTTCGGAGATAAAAAAGTTAAATTGTAAATTTTGTGGGTCAATACTGGCAAAGAACCAATAAGTAGTGTGAAAAAGTTGATCGACCCACCCCGGCTTCTCACCTTCGAATTTTTATATTAAGCTATATTATCGAAGACTGAAAAATACCACAACATCCACCGCGCCTGGTGAAAAGCGTCGATTTTACCTAAAATGGAGCGCGCTCGCCCCAAAAGTACCCTAACCAGTCTCTCGGCACGGCTTGTGATGACGTCATGAGGATGGTCACAAGCCTACCACCAGTTAGGTACCCTAAAAAAAATCTTTTTCAAAATTTTACTGTACCACTTTATCGGCGTGATAAATATGTACACCCATGCCAAATTACAGCTTTCTAGTACTAATAGTCTCTAAGCTAAGCCGCGGACAGACAGACAGACAGACGGACATGGCGAAACTATAAGGGTTCCTTGTTGTTGACTACGGAACCCTAAAAATGTTATGTATGTATTACAAAGAGATCGATCATTACGTACAAAGAATATAATATTCTTATACTTATCTTAGTAATTTTCTTAAAATGTGTACGAAAGACAAAGTGTATTTATAATAAAAACCAAAGCATACAATTTTTTCATTTATTTCATCATTTCTTTAAATGCAACTTGACACTTTTATGGACAGTAAATTTACGAACGATAGTGTCGAAGTTTTATATGCATATCTGCCTCTATATTAAATATTGAGAAAGCCTTGAGCCCCTCTTGTAGCATTTTCGTTCGTTTTAATAACTGACTTTTCGGAAGATTTGTAAATTCACGGGAGGTGTACGCAACGACATCGTATTACTCAAGCTAGTCAATTTGATTACACACGGGTTTTCAATAAGTTTTACCTTTCATGAGCTACAAAATATTTTGTCGGTGCTGTTAGTGGTGCCCCCCGAGGCGTGATGCCCTAAGCAGTTGCTTAAGGTGATATACCGTGCTAGCAAAGGTCCCCGTTACTCCAGGCAGAAAGACCCGCAGTGCGAAAGGGACGGATTCGGGGAAAATTGTCAAAAAGTCGGTTTTAAATTAATGCAAAATTAACTAAAATAGCTATAAAAAATTCCATAACCAGTAATTTAGGTGTAGTTAAAACCCATCTAAATAAATATTTTTCAAGTCTATATGCTATCCTAATTTGTCAGAATATCAAAAAATGTGTAAATTTAGACCTGATTTCAATAATTATTTCTATCGAATGAAATTCCTCCGCGTTTCTGATAGACCAAAATCTAGTAAAAGGTCCCAAAATTGTTATACTAATTTATTACTATTAACTTATCTAATACCTATATTTATTTTTAAATAATTAATTAATGCAATTATTAATTTTAACTTATGATTTTTTTTTTTTTTGTTTCTAATTAATAATTAATAATTTAATGTTTAGCATATTTTCAATTTTTAATATTATATAGTTATGGAAGGACCTAGTCTCCATGTCACCAGGGAATCCTAGTATGGAGGCTAGTGTCACAATTTAGTATGTAAGTTATTTGTTGGTGTCAATAAATATATTTTTCATTTTCATTTTCATTTTTCATTTTACTTGGAACTTCATTAAAAGAGCAGATAAATAACTTCAAAAAGTGTCAATTTTCACGGTATAGCTTTGCTTATGGGCTAATCCGGCACTGCATAGTGGACGCAGTATATAAAGTCTTTAACAAATCCAAAGTATGTAGTTTCCTATGTGTATGAATGAGTCAACATTAAGCTAACAGCAACGTTAATTTAATTTTTAAAAAGTGTAAACTGTAAAAAATTACTACGACTCTTATCATGGAAACGGATGGCGTTTAGGACGAACTGTTTTGGATGATTGAATTTTTATAATCAAACTGAAAATAAAAACAAAATTTAATACGTAGATGTACCTTGAAATCAACTTACTAACAAAAAACAAATAATTGATACAGCTATTGAATTACAGGAATTATAAACTCATGAATCTGTAAGAAAATTTCAGCAATTTCATATGAAAAGATCTATTCGAAATTCAAATTGGTATACAAGGAAGCCGTTTTGTACACACGTAGGGTTCTACCGTATATTTTGGCCCGCAAATCATGAAAAAAAAAACCTTAGGGGGAGGTTGTGACCTCTTTAACCTTTTGTATGGAGGTTTTTAATTGTATTCCTGAAGTACGGGGTAAATAAAAATTTCAAATGAAAGGGTTTCATAAGGTGATTGTACTACGTAATTTCATTACTTTTTAGAAAATGAGGAAGTCATTTTACAAACGGCGGGCATTTTTCAATTTGCCGAAAAACTGACGACGCCGTTTGTAAACTGCGGAATTTTACTAGTTGCCTCCTTATCAAGTTGCACCTTAGTAAGGTCGAGATAACAAATATCTGCGTAATCGAAATTGGTACCAATAATAATAAGGGAATGTGCAAGCGCAATATTAGTAGCAGTCAGAAGGAAATTCTGAAGCCCTCTTAGAGCTCCTGCTCCTACAAATCTTTTTCTGCTAACTTTATTTAATTGGGGGGTCACAATTATTTCGGCAACCCAGGTTTTTACTTTATTGTAGTACGTAATTCAAATTCAAATAGTTTATTTTGCAAAGTAGGTATATATAATACACGTCAAATTTAATCAAATAAAAAGATATGAAAAAAATAATAATTATAATAATGTAATACTTATATAAATGTAATAAAATAAAATAGTAATAAGAACTAGTGTCTCATCAAATACAATATTAGGAAAGGTTTTGTTATCATTCCTGGCTGTGAACCTGGGTTTTAGTTAGTCCAATAATAATGTCCAAAATAGTGATAATTTCACAGAAAAAACTAATTCATATAACTACGACCAACTACTTATATCAAAAACACCAAATGAAAACATGCGCGTATGTAAGTAATTGGGATAAAAAACTTGATTACGGAGGCCATGTAGGTCTTAAAGCCATTAATGAAAGCAAAAAAGGCATCATTATTTGGCCATTCTTTCTTGTTTGTTTACGCAAGTATTTACATAACATAGGGGCTCCTAAGCGGGCAATATTTTTACTGCAATATTTGGCTACAATATTATCAACTAAGGCGCGGCCATCACAACAAAATTTTAATGCAGGATATGGCTGGACAATATATATCTCGGATATATGTCTGCAACAGTACGGCACATTATTCCCATGATACGAGACTCGTACATGGACTACACAATCGGGCAACAATGGCTGATGAAACCTTAATACGCATCGCAGCGGCTTTCTATGACTAACGCAAAAAGAAAATTTAAAACAAAATAAAACCCACCGTGTCGAGCCACGCGCAGTGTAGGGTTCCGTAGTTGCCCTACCTACACAATATGCGGACTTCTTCTCCAAGTACGTTTTATAAGTTTGTCAACTAATAGATATCGCGCCAAACTTCTAGTCCGCTCGGAAGTTGCTCTTCATTTTGTTCCTGCCGATGCGAATCGCCCCGTGGTTAGATGGGACTAAAAGTTTGGCGCGATCTGTACTCGTTAACTTGTAGAGCCTACTTAGCTGTGATAGTTTTCCTTTTAACTTCGTTATACATACTACTACCGTGAATTTTTTCACATATTCAAAAACCACCGTTTAGCTTGCAGTAGGAGTTGACACTTGACACATAACAAAAATTTGCAATTTAAAGCTTAATATTTCGCAAACGGATCTCTGAATCGAAAAATGGTTTTCACACACCAGCAACATTTTAAACGATCTATCCAACGACACCCCAGACCATGGCATAGACGAGAAAAAAATCATCTCCACTTTTCGTGTAGGGGACAGATAACAAAAAAAATATTCAGTATTTTATTTTACCACTTTGTCGGCAAATTACAGTTTTCTGCGGGCCTATTGTGTATCTCTAGTTGCCTTCTGGACTAGGTGTCTATCATCAAAAACATAGATATACTATCGAATTCCGATGTCCTAAGGATATTTTCGCACTTGAAGTGACGACACAGATTGTTAATAGTTCAATACCCACTAAAGGCAATTTTGAAATTTCAGTTTTTAGCTATGTTTATGATGATAGGCACCTCGTGCAGTTGGCAACTAAAGATACATAATAGGGGGGCTGGTACTAAGAGTCTGTGAGCTAAGCCGCGGACAGCAAGACAGACAGACAGACGGACATGGCGAAACTACGGGGGTTACGTGCTGACTACGGAACCCTAAAAAGAAAACAAGAATGTGTATTCGACCTTACTTCAATATACGTCTATAGACGTGATACATTAGATTCAAGAAATAAGCCTTAGTAGCCAATTATTTAAGAACTTTACAAGAAATAACATAATATAGCAACAAATTGCTCGCGGTGTCACTCACGGCAAACTTCACGTAGGGAAACTACACGAAAGGGATGCATTTATGCCACATAACGAAACAGCAATAGAGCTGGCTGAGCAACATTGCAGTATTTTCGATTGCGAAGCGATCGTTTGGCAACCTGTCCGCAACACATAAAAACACATCGGCCATACCAAACATTTAATTTATTTATTTATTCACAAACATCTATCCTTACAGGCTAGCTCAATTCGATAGATATGTATATTTACAACCACAAATCTTACTTTATACAACCTAAATATACAATTTCAATAATTTTACAAAAACACCTTGTAGCACAGCACAAACAACGCTGTTCTCGTAAACTCATTCCGAGCAACATGGAATATATCCGCTATGTCCGAAATATAATTTAAGGCCCGGAGCCACATGTGTGACTATATGGCCGGGCCATACCAAAAATATTGTCATGTATTGCATAGTCTGGCTGTTATATTGCCCGTTTAGAAGCGCCAAGAAATATCTACAAGTGGCGAGTTACCAGAGAAATTAAGAGAAAGGCCAATCTTTACAGATAATTATGAAAGTGCATAGCAGAACATCGCTTTTCAGTGAAAGTAATTCTCGACCTATAATTCTCTAGTCGCGTGGGTAGATTGGCTCCTAGACATCTACAACAAATCTCGTAGGTGCATAGAGATTGCAAATTGCAGCTTCCAGACTTAACTAGGTAGGTTAAACCCCCGGCCATTGACCGACATAACAGCGCGTGGGACCGTCAAGTTAAAGACAGAATTGCAAGGAAGTTCCATGTAGGAGTATCTAGATATATAGACAAGCTCAACGAATCAAAGTGTCTTCCAAATTTAAAAGAAGGAAACGAGCTCTGGGCACAATACAACAATGCGCTCGCACATTTGACTTTATAAATAGTGCTGCCTAAATTGTCACAATGCGTGCTGGGAGTCGGTAAATAAAATGCCGGGTCTTGATTCTATAGGATTATAGATTTCTGAATACTAACTAGTGATGCAATTTTTATATAAATTCTCAAGACTAGCGTGAAGTAATAGGACTAGTTTAAGTCGGTTACAAAGCGATGTAAATTATACAGCAATATTTTAAATAACAGGGGTCTTCAAAAGAGTCAAGTAACATCTTCAAAAAGTCATTGGCGGATACAGAGGGGGGCTATGGGGGCCATGGCCCTCCCCCCAAAACACCCAGGAATTCCATATATTTGATTATTTGACTCGAATTGTCGATTCGATTCGGGTGCACTTTTACACAGCATAGGTATATAATAAGGTATAGATAGATAGGTTTGCAAAAAGCAGCTTTAGGCTTAAGGCACACCTAAAACCTTTTTTACTTTGTGATAAACCTTGTCAGAATAGCCCCCTCCAAGATCAAATCTTGGATCCACCCTTGCAAAAAGTATGCTTTTGCTTATCAAACTGGAAAGCGACTGGCGGACCTTGTTTGAAAGACACAAACGGATAAAAATAAAGTGAAATAAATCTAACGAGGAAGTCAGGAAGGTAATGGCTAAAGCCCTTTGCACTTAGTAGTATGTGCGAATTACATACATACATATACTCACGCCTGTCTCCCAGAGGGGTAGACACATCTCTTCCACATTCATCAATCTAGTCAGTCATACAAGCTCTTCTATTCCGGGTACTTTTGACATGGCCCTTCTTCAGTATGTCGCCGATTTGGTCAGCGTATGTGCAAATTAATTGGTCCAATACAAACATGTTTTATTTACGATTGTTATTTGACTGGGAAACTCGCCATTATAAAATATATAAATATACAAGGTGACTTTTCGATCATCGTCCAAATTCATAGTGGTGGCTTGGTAAGTGATCAGTATCATGCATCAATAACAATTTTGGTGAAATTCGTAAAATGAAATTTCGACTCCCCATAGTGATTCACTCGGGACTGGAACTGAATTTATATGGGAAGCCGAAATTTCATTTTGCGAATTTCACAAAATTTTACTGATCCAAGATACTGATCACTTATCAAGCCTCCAGTATGAATTTGGACGATGATCAAAAAGTCACCTTGTATATATTTATGCGATTGTATATACTTACTAACCTAATGTAACTTTTTCACGAATGACACCTTTAATAAGCATAGCACGGTTAGTAATGAATCATCATAAAGTTGATAATAGGTAGTTGCTGAACAAACTGGTGACGCAAGCACAGGTTCCAATATTACTAATATTCGAATCGAATCATCACTTCCTCCGCTTCAATAGAAGTTTCCTTGACCGATGCCCTTCTATTAAAACTTCATAAATGAAAACAAACAAAACATCTATCGGCGCTTAACTAGAAATGTAAATTTAAACCTAGAGGTCAATGTTGTTGACTTTATGGTCGAAACCGAAGAGCTTGAACAAGTATGTTCATTTTACTGATCATGAAATTTATTTCCTAAAAGAAGAACGAATTTAATATCGAGCTTATCAAAAGGCTAAAACAAAATGTACTTAGAGTATAAGAACGCAAATAGCAACTCGAAACCGGGAAAACGGAAAACCACCGTGTAGGAAACAAAGCGATTTTCCCAAAATAACACATTAATAACATGGAACTTGTTATAACAAGGAAAACAAACACCGTAGAGACAATAGAAGTTCCACAATTAGCTTACATACTGCAGAGATCACGAGTAAACGCGAAATGATAACAATGTTAGTGCAGCCCTCGAGAACTCGCTAATTCGGTGGCTATACCTCTCGCCGGCCTACTGACCTATGAAGTATTCCGCTCCCGCACGTTGCCAGATCTATACCATAACAAATCATAGTAAAGTAGGTACTTACACCGTGGGCACGTACTCCTTAGGGAAAACGTTCTGTGTATACACGTAGAGAAGGCAGGTCTTGCCCACCATCCCATCACCGACCACTGTTATCTTGAGTCTCTGCGCCATCCCCATTGCGCATGCGATGTGACATCCGACAACACTACTTATATCACTTCCCAATCCTTTTGGCACACAGGTTTAACACAATGACAACGGTGATAATCTGAGGTAAAGTATGACTTGTCTTATCAGAATGTGATGTAATGCCTTATCGATATCCTTCACGTAAAATGAAGCCGGTCTGTATTGCGTTGTGAAATACGCGTGTGCGCGGCGAGTAATGAGTGCGAAGTGATTCAGCTCAGCTGTGCTTGTACTGCGGTGGTTGCGCCCGCGCCGCGCACGCGACGACGGCTCTCGAACCTCGGATGATAATAAGTTTGTAATTAATTCTACGCGCGTCCTCCGACCGAGCCGGTTGCAAATGAACTACGTCATTATATTTGATGATCATTATTAACGTATTTTAGCATATTGGTGTTTGCTTTGAATATATACGAGTTTTACATTTTTATATGTTATTGAAGTCATTAAATAATGACTTTATAACAAAGGGTTGTACCAATTTGTCGTTCTTAATTATCACCAATTCAATAATTAGAGCGATTTGGGTCGTAATTTGGATTAGTGACACCAAAATTGATTAGTTAAATTATTTATTTTAAGTTACAAAACTAAGTAGTAATACTGTTTAATTCAGACTTCAAGTGCTTGAAATATCAGTGCAAAAATTAACATTTAATTCAACAGTTAATTTCTAATTGTAATACAATAACAAGATAAAGGCACAAATTACTTAAACATTATCAATTTTACTTAGTTATTTTTAACAAATTATAAGTGAGATTAACACAAGGCTATCACATTAGAATGATTACTTATTTTAATTGATTGAGATCATCGTCATTTATTTATCGTCATTTTGAAGTAATAATACGGTACTTGACAAGTATTTAAAAATATCTTTGAAATAAAAGAATTAAAAAAAGTTACATGGGCTCGAAATTTCCAATTTTTCAAATAGCAGTTTTTGTTTCCATATCAAACACAGAAAAACGAAGCCTTGTCAAGTTCCTATTGTTAATTATTTTTTACCATTATCCTTTATACTCAGTTAGATGCCCCAAAATGATTTCCTCTTTTAATGCCAGGACCTCCCGGATCAATTCCTGATTGTTTGCCTGAAGCTTAGCGATCACTTGTCTCTGTTTTCTCTCCCTTTCCTTCACTTGCATTAAAGTTGAGTCACACATGTCAGCGCAGGGCGTGTATGTCCCTGGGGAAATTCAAAATTAACATCTTTAAATTTTGGTACTCATATTTTAAATAAAGTTGTGCTGGATACAAAAGTAGGGACAGAGGAAAAATAGGCTGATTTTAATCAACTTTTTAAAATGCAAAAATCACTAAAACCACTTGACGGATTTTGAAGCGGTTTTCTCTGTCAGCTAGGTAATGTTTTAAGTTATCACGCTCAACTAACGGGAGCTGAGCAGTGACCATTTTAGTTTGTATTTGTTTTATCTTATAGGGAATAGATTTTGATATGATTTTTACCAAAGGTTAAGGGTTCAAAAGTATGTATGTATGTTAAGTAGTACCTGGCAGTGACAGAATAACAGCGTCCCTTTGCTTCTGGCTTAAGGCGATATTTAAAAGTTTTAGCGTCCCTGTTACTCCATATGCGAAAAAATCCTCAGTGCGAGAGGGATGGATTCGTGGAAAAGTAGCAAAAAGTCGGTTTTTTATTAATATAAAATGTACTAAAGTTGCTATTAAAATTTCGTTTAACCAGCGGGCCTATTGTGTATCTCTAGTTGCCTTCTGGAATGGGTGTCTATCATCAAAAACATAGATATACTATCGAATTCCGATGTCCTAAGGATATTTTCGCACTTGAAGTGACGACACAGATTGTTAATAGTTCAATACCCACTAAAGGCAATTTTGAAATTTCAGTTTTTAGCTATGTTTTTGATGATAGGCACCTCGTGCAGTTGGCAACTAAAGATACACAATAGGGGGGCTGGTCCTAGATACTGTTAAAACCCACCTAATAAAATATAGTTGCAGTCTATATGTCATTCTAAATTGTCAAACCAGGAGAATTGGTGTCGAAAAGGACCTCATTTCAATAAATATTTCTATCGAGCCGAATTTCTCCAATCGCGTTTCTGTTTTAACAGATCCCTAGAAAAAGAATCCAAAAATAATATACTATTTTATCAAAATAATACATTATTTACTGAAGTAGATATGCAAGTCCTTAAAGTGTCGATTTTTTTCCGTAGCGCCTTAAGGGACAAAAGCTGAGTCACTGACCTTTTCAACAGAACCTGTCTAATCTTAAATAGTCTTTAAGTATTATGTGTTGTGTTCTGTTGAATAAAAATCTTTTTATTTATTTATTTTTATTTTACCTATGTATTTTATTACGCATGCAGAGGCTATTTCTAATGAAACGGTAGAAAAGGGGTCAATGGCACTTGTTCCTCTGGCACGGGTAAAAGGCTAGTTTTTATAAATCTAAACCATCACATAAACTTTCCGTTAATTACATTTTATGTTACTCCCAAATTTTAGTAATAGAGTACCTACTTTCGAAAAAAAATTATTGGTTAATCTGTGATCAATTAGAGCAGCGTTTCTTAACCTGTAGTCCGCGAGTATATGTATAGGGGTCCACAGGCTCATCTCTGGACTCTAATTTTTGTTTAAAAAGTATTTGTATCTACTCCCACACTGCAATTCAGCAATTGCAACATCAAAAGCAGTTTTATAAGTACCTAGATTGTTTATCCGATGTTATAATATTACATTATAACGCCGCGATTCTGCGCTGCGAATTGCCCAATTTATTATAAAACCGCTAGAGACCCAATCACCAACAGAGACGAATTCCCGACCTTATTTCTCAAGCCACGTCCCCTTTATCCTGTTTGGCCTTCAAGGCAGCTTTACCAGGACGACGCACCCGGGGTTCATGAACGAATGTCTTCTTCTCATTTTTAGTGAAATTGTTATAAATATTATAAATAAAAACGATATTTTTGATAGTCGTAGATGAAGTATTGTGTCTAACTGAATATAATTAGACATTGGGGCGCCCGTGCGAAATTATATAAACAAGCACTCGTGTCCCACAAATTATGTTACAGTTGCACAAAATACAATTTTATTTGTGTTTGTAGTACTAAAATAGATCCAAGTTTTATTGCCGTTTTCATTATTAAGGGGGTCCTTGACTTTCTTGGGGTCCGTAGCTGTAAAAGATTAAGAAGCGCTGAATTAGAGGCATCAGTATTATCGAACCCTTACCAGATTTAAATGTAAGTTTATCTTGCAACTTCTGATTATCCATTTTAAGTCTTGCTATCTCATTTTTCAAACTTCTTCCAACTGTCTCTTTTTGTTTAGTTACTTGAAAAAGCTTAGCGCGGGTCTCTGTTAAAGTTGTTAGCACAGTGTCAGAGCGCTCGACAATCCTCTGTGCACTTGCTACACATGCTTTTGCTTCATTCTTCTCAGAATTTACTTTTTCTTTTAGTGTGGTGACTATGGCCTGAAATCATAAATTTTTATGAAATATTCACCCTTATCTTAGTTTTCTTTACGGTTATTAACCGACTTCAAAAAGGAGGCGGTTCTCAATTCGATTGTATGTTTTTTTTTTTTTTTTGGCGTTGTTACTCCATAGCTCCGTCATTTCCTAACCGATTTGAACAATTCTTTTTTTGTTTGAAAGAGTATACTTCCAGGTAGGTCCCATTTTGGGTTTGGTCATGATCTGATGAAGGTCTTCAGAGATAGGCAGTGGAACTCCTCAGAAAATGACAGCATATCTCTCGAAATTGAGGCAATCGCTATGTACTTGGGTGCTGATTACAAGGTATTACTTGAAAATCGACATTCTTCCACCTGACCTTCGATCCTGGCTTCATCAACATATTCACCATAGAACTCTTCAACGGATCAGAGCACATAACTCGAGATTGCGGCAATCACTGCGTTAGGGTGCTGATTCAAGGGTATCACTTGGAGATTATTAGAATACCCACATGACCTTCGATCCTGGCTTCATCACCATAGAACTCCTCAACGGATGACAGCACATAACTTTAGATTGCGGCAACCAGTTTGTGTTAGGGTGCTCATTGCAGGGCATTGCTGAAAATTGCCAGTGTTCCCACCTGAATTTCGATCTTGGCTTCATCACTGTAGAACTCTTCAACGGATGACAGCACATAACTCGAGATTGCGGTAATCATGTTGTGTTAGGGTGCTGATAGCAGGAAGCTACTCAAACATGGCTACTTATACTCACTTGAACTTCGTTTTATATTAACACCACGTTTGCAAGAACTACCTATACCTCACAATTTAACCCAGTAACACTAAAAAATGTGAAATAAAATAAACTTTTAACAAAAAAATAGCAACCGACTTCAATAGTAACAGCAGTCATTCACTAAAAAGTTAATAATAATTCTATAAAGACCGATGGTACCGAAGCAACACTTTTGCCGACTTCTTTCTTCCTGAAACATTATGTTATCTAGAAGTCGGCGTATTTCCTACGATATAGCAACATAAAAACCAATATAAGAACGCCGACTTCTAGATAACATAACGTTTCAGGAAGAAAGAAGTCGGCAAAAGTGTTGCTTCGGTACCATCGGTCTTTTTAGAATTATTATTAACTTTTTAGTGAATGACTGCTGTTACTATTGAAGTCGGTTGCTATTTTTTTGTTAAAAGTTTATTCATTTTGAAGGTTGTATTATTATTATTGTTTATTTAAAATATGTATATTTAAATATAAACTCGACTGATGATGGCCTCACTGATGAGGTCGAAATATTGCGAAATATATAAAGTGTATTTTTTATCACTATCTAATGCTACTATTATCTACGTATAAACACAAGGCTTATATAGCTAAAATTTTATATTTAACTTTTATAAATATATTATGTACTTATTTTCAACAATATTTATTTTGTTTTACAACGCTGCGCGTGAACAGCTGTTTCACGGACGAAAACGCCCGTATCACGAAGCGCTACGATTCACGCATTTTTGTTTGAAACTCAAATATTTCCCCAACTAATGGTATGTTTCTTGGAAAAGTGGTTCAGTATGATCGGTAGAATATTTGGTTTCATTTAAAGGTAGAAGTCTAATTACACCCTATAATACATATGTACATGTACATATATTATATATATTTATTTAAGATGAAGTTGCGGAAGCCGGAAACTGGCGATAGTATTTGTCCATATTACAACTTTCGAGAAATCGAGAAAAAAAATCAGTTGTTTCATACATTTTGGTCGGGTAGCTATGTAACATTTTTATATAACAGTTGATGTTTTCTTTCGTGATTTGAGGGTTGTCTCCATAGTAAAAGTATGGACGATTACTATCGCCAGTTTCCGGCTTATTTATTATTTTATTACCTACTATTGACAAAAAAAAAGACTATATACATACCTGCCGGAAAAGGAATTTAAGTTTTAACATAAGCTTTTTAAATCAGCTTTATCACGTTGTTTTCTTTACCCACAATGGAATAGAGCAGAAATATCTATTATGCAATGTTTTACAAAACAGAAGATCAGGCAGTTCAGGATTGATCACAAAGTAAAATAAAACGTTACAAACGATTTATTGTTATGACAGCTGTATGTAGTCATGCTGTGCCAGAGAATTTATTAGATAATAATGAGGGGGATGTTTGTTATTTATCAGTTATCTATCACATCTGTGGGGCTAGTTGACGTAGATAGATACCTTTGAGGTAATTTTCATAGCAACAATACAGATTACTACTTTGCAGTCAATGATATTAGAAGAAAGTGTAGATAGGTAATAGGCGATCCGCGAGTGGCACGTTAAAACTTGGCTAATTTGCAAACCTGAATTTCAGTATCGCGTCGACGACGTCAGCGCACGACGGACGGACGTTGCACAGCAACATATAAGTGTTGTCTCTTTTTCGCTCGCGATAATTATGACTTCCAGGTGTCAATGTAACATTGCAATACTACATAATTTACTGAAGTCATTTATGTTGTGTGACGTTTTAGAAGTTCGAATCTTGTGTAGGTAACCTATCTACACTTTCTTCTAATATCATTGTCTGCAGTAGTCAACTTGAGACCCAGACGGAAATCTTCAGCGCTACTCTTGGTGCTAGTTTTATTTACCTCTCTTCCACACTGCCACATGACTGAGATACGTCTCAAGGGTGGATTAATTTTTTTTTAAAATTGGTTATTGGCCTGGAAACTAGTCCTTTTAGCCATCTCTTATTATGGGTGGATTCATAATTTAATTAGGGGAGGGGGGGGGGCTTTTTCTGACATGGTTCAAGGCTAGGGTCAAATATAACAAAGTAAAGCTTCTAAAATAAAGTGGTTTGCATCGGAATTCCATTCGTTTTTTAGTTTGCATTTCTACGGATTTATATTTATTTATAGATCCCAAGTGGATGTGTTCGCGGAGTGGGTAGCTCGTGATTCTAAGAATGCGCATTTCTATATAAAATTGCACCCGAATCGAATTGAAAAATCAAATGGAATTCCTAGATGTATTGTGTATCTGCTAGGTCTAAAGTTTGCTTCTTGCAGGTTGTAATATATATACTCACATTTAGCTGCTTATTATTGTGATCTAGGATATGATTCTGTTCTGCGAGCCTCTCCACTTTCTCTGTGCTGGTTTTATGGTATTGTAGCAAGGCCCAAACAGAATTTATGAGTTTCACTAAGGATTCTGAGTTTAGTGTTCCATTGTCCATATCCAAATGTGGGTTGAAAATATAATTGATGTTGAAGAGACTTAACTCCTGAAATTATTAAATTCTTTAGCTAAATGTCTACTTACCTTGTTGTAGCCAGTGAAATGAATGTATGGAATGGAATATATAACTCCGTACATAACCAGGACAAGAGTAAGAGGACAGCTCACAGGCAAAAAACCAGGAGGCCTACCATGCCTGGGACCGATGGATGGCGGTATATCCATCCCTAATAGCCGGCCCTCATATGGAACAGACTGGTGACGGGCAGCGGCGTCACTTCTGCGAGGGTTCCGGCACCGCGCTCCCAAAACCCGCCTGCCCAGCATGTGTGAGTATGGGCAGTTCTTCCAGGATAACCGCCAGGAGTAGCAAAGTCCTGGAAAGGCTTATGTCCAGCAGTGGACAAACTAGGCTGATGGATGGACATAACCAAGATTATGGCCCCATAATTCGGAAGCTGCTTGTGTAATTTGTAGTGAACTACAGATACTTAGCACACACACTACATTAGATAATATAGGTACAGGGTGTTAAGATGAAGTCGCGGAAGCCGGAAACTGGCGATAGTACTCATACATACAAACAATTATTTTTGAAAAAAATCGAGAAATTGAGAAAAAAGAATCATTTGTTTCATACATTTTGATCGGGTAGCTATGTAACTTTTCTATGGAAAAGCTGATTATTTTTTTCGCGATTCGAGGGTTGGCTCCATAGTAAAAGTATGGATTTATAGATACAAACTGTTCATGTAAAGAAGACTGAGTTTACACACTTTCCTATAAGTAACCAGTTACTACGAGTGGAGACCACATCAAGCTATACACTTGCAGTACGACATTAGCCCCAGAGAAGAATATAAGATAGGTACAAAGTCCGATGTGTCTTACTTGATGCGGTCTCCACTGAACATTTATTATTTTATTACATATATTTTTATAAGATTAAATTTTGACTTGGGAAACATGTATTATATATAGGTATTTACTTTGCAAAATAAACTATTTGAATTTGAATACATAAATAGAAAACCTGTGTACAAAATTTCAAGTTTCTAAGACAACTGGAAGTGCCTTATAGGTTTTTATGGTCAGCAAATCTGTATGAAATTGATTACCTATGTAAAGGGCAATAACCTTTTCTCATGTTGAGTTAGAAGCCAGTTTTTTTTAGGGCCGTGGACTTGTGTAAGAGTTATCAGTTTCAACTTGAAATTTCTCACGGGGTCCAGGCAAAAGGGTCTTGGCAGATGGAAAACAAAGTGATCCTATAAGGAAAAAGATTCCGTTTTTTTATTTTGAAGTACAGAACCCAAAAAAAAGTACCTTTGTCTACTAAAATCCATTGAAAAGATTTTTTTTGTGGACATTTATGTCCACTTTAATCCATTACTTGGGACTGCTGTACAGAATGTATTTTTTTGGACAAATTTACTTAAATAGAATAAAATCGAAAAGGATTATTGCAGGTAAGGAACTATCCTCATCTATCAAATAAAACTATTAAAACCCTAGGATACCTACCACAAGCGATACTTAATATTATACTTAATATAAAACTTTTATTTACTTTATATAAAAAAGTAGAACCGAATAATAATGTTTAACTACAATAAATTTTTTGTATTTTATAGGGAACACCCGCAGTATTGCTTGTATGTCCAGATTTCATGTCCCTAGGTCGAGCCATTTCTAGGCGTTGATAGATCAGTCAGTTGGCCAGTCAGTTGGTCAGTCAGGGTATTCTTTTATATATAATTCTAATCTATTTCAGGGTCTGCTGACTAGTGCAACAGACGCAGCACCTAGACTGATCATGCATAATCTGTACTTTTCATAGTTATGAATTAAGCCCATACCCACCTGGGTATATAAATGGTTGCGTCAACTTTTAAGTGGGACCAGTATGGGAAAAAAGAATTAGCTGGGTCGTGCCCCTTTATGGACATTCTGACCGGGATCACATTTACTTCTTTGCCTGTCGTCTTTGCTATCAATTTAAAATAAAACTATTGTAGGTAGTTGTAGGTAATACCTCATGCAGTCCGATCAGACATTCTTTGATGTTTTGTAAAGTGCACGGTTCAAATGCCGTAGCCTTTTTGTGTTTATAATATTGCAAGAGTTCCTTTACTTCTTCTTCCAAAGCATCAAATTCACTTAGAGAAGCCATCATTTAATATTTTTAAATTAAAACTTTAACTAACAAAACACTCTTCAACTCCTCACAAAACAAAAGAAAAGAAAAACGAACGGTTGGTTATACGACGAACGCTGAAACGAACAAACCCAAAAAAAACAAACAAACGAATGTCAAGCGGTGCGCGTTTACAAAGTCTGTTACTGACACAACGTTCGACAAAATATAAAATTATACGAGCGTTCCCTGCTCTATAAACAATACACGTTTTCACCATCAGAATCAGAATCTTTGTTGAAAAATTGTTGTACTTACAAAATGTCTACCTATTATTGTAGGTATGTTTTACTAACCAGAGCCGCGTTCATAAATTAGGGGTCGCGACACGGGTTCCGATGCCATATCTGTTGCACGCGGTGAAAATTGTATACGCTATCGTGCTGTGAGTGTTAGAACCTGACGAAAGTGTTAATTTATGAACCGCCCCAACCGAGTTTCTAATCTAAACCATGGCCGAATACACTGAGCCGAATATATACCATGATCTAAACAAAATATTCGAGAGTTGCCTTTTTTATGATAATTCACTGGTGCAGTGCAGGGTGTGCGGCGCACTTGAGCTCAGGGTTTTAGGGGCCGTCGAGGCATCTCAAAGACGACAAATTTGTGTTTGTTATTCTTGTAAGCCCCCTCTTCCTAAAAAATAATTTTTACTCTCGAGTCCTGCCCCGCGGGTCCACGGGAGCGTACTTCAAGCCAAGTATAATTGCACCAATTGCACCCAAATTTCCGAACACTGGGGAAAAAACTGTAAGTAAGTACTCCATTTTGGTCGCGCGCCTACAAGAGGGCGCCAGGGTATTGATTGCACCCGAGCGCTACGAATACATGTTTTATTTATTAGCAAAATAATGTCCTTTTTGCAATATTTCATCTGGCTGTGATTTCCCTATAAAGTTTTAAAGGATTTTCTTAAACAAATTCGACTTCAGACTGCACCTGACTAACTGGAAGGATTACTGTAAATTCATGGCCGAATATACCATGTTTAAAATTACCGTCATATTTTTTTTTATCAAAGACGACGACAAGTGGGTGGAAATATAGTATTTCGAAAAAAACTATTGTCTTTCTAAAAATAAAAACCTATAAAAGGTATTAAATATAATATTTACACGATTACAGGATACTTCGTGATCAGATTCATACTCACAGACCGCAAGGAAGATGTTTCCTTTGGCTAGCCGCAACATTATTGTGTCAATATTATTGTATGTTTTTGGACGATATTGTGGGCTTTTTGGAACAACGTTCTATAACACACGTTATACTCCTGACGCTTGGTGAATTTAAGCTGGGCGGAAAAAAGTGCAACAGTTCGACCGTCACGTTTTGCTGTATACATTTCTATATCGCTAACGCTTCTTACTGCGTTTCATAGTATACTTCATATTCTCTGGTAATACGTGGGCTGATCGATGCGAGCGGCGCGACGGCTTGCCTTACACGTCAGTATTGAAAGGAACCATAGAGTATATAATTAGACTGGAAAAAAGGAACTTCGTTCCAACTTCCAACCGGATGTCCCACGACATCTCTCGACTTTTTTACTACGGAAAATTTCATTATTGAAAGGTGCGTTAGGTTGTACCACGGATTTAGAAGGTATCCCCATGTAGGCGGGGCGCCTGTGTTTAGAGTATGCTCAGAGGAACTCACTTGCTGGGAGCATGCTTTTGGGGCGATCCATAGATAAGTATAATGTACCGCAGGGTTGGATTTTGTAGTATAATTATACTATTTGTACCATATTTTCATGACATGTAGTATGTAGTATCGTAATGGAACTATACTACGAAAAAGTACCATAATTTCATCTTCAGGCCGACCGACTTGTTTTATTGGTTGAGACGTTGTGTTTTTTAACATTTACCCTACAATATAGGGAAATTCCATCGAATTTATGCCGTCTGACGACATGTTACGTAGAGTCAATGCCAAGGACGAGGTTCCGATCGACGAATTGGCTGATATAGAAATCCAGTTGCCTTAATTTTATTAAATTATGAATATTTTTAGTAAATTTTTTGAAATTTTCCCTAACAAATCGGCTATTTTATTCAAATTCAAAACAGAAATCGACGAAAAACGAAACGTAGTATAATTTTAGCCAAGTAGTATATTTTTATTTCCTATAGACAATAATTTTCCAAGGGTCTGAATCCAACCCTGATGTACCGGGACCGATCAGTCGTAAGCGAGACACGGCGTGCGGAACGTCGTTTTGTTTTTTAAATTCCTTGCTGTGCTGTAATTGCGTGTAAGTGAATGTGTTTGTTGGCATCGGTGATAAATCAGTAAAATAACCACACATTTTCGCTGTTTTCATTTCAAAAAATAATCCATCAAAGAATATTTCGTGCGTACTTGACTGTTTTGGTAGGGATGAGACATATATAAATTACATATGAATCGTATATTCAGCAAAAAGCATCGGACCTTCTTTTTGGATAGGAATTTTGTAGGTATCATAGTTTCTGATAAAAATAATTAGGTGCACATACATATATCGGCATTGTACAACGGGTTTTGTTTACATTTAGAAACAGATTCTTTAGTGTAAAAATATATTGTTCTAATTTGACTTAAAAATGGATTCTAGAGAATTTAGTGGAAACGACACTTGGGAACGACTCACTTTCACTCCCGACACCCTCTCGGAGTTTCATGTCGTGACGATATGTTAATGTTATTGTGTTTGTTTTTAAATATAATTTATTACTTTCCTTCACTATTGTTATCACATACAATAACATTTCTTTATTGTATTAACAAAGCAAAAAATATAACGAAACCAAAAGATTACCAAAATACGATTCTCGGGAGAAACTATGTTCCCATCACTATTGGCGCTAGAAAGGGACGCTGCGCTACGAGAGCAGCTAATGCGCCTGTCAATCAAGGATGAAAGGAGCCACTCTATTGGTAGACAATCACAAACACGCTTTGTAGTAGTGAAGGGCGGGGAAATAACTGGCGCCAAGTGATCTCGTACAACAGTGAAGCAAAGGCGTCCCTGTGGGTTGTACCTATACTTAAAAAATAAAATACCATGCTTCTTTGAAACATTTAATTAATTTCTCTACTATATGCGAACATTATAAATTTATTTTGACCAACTGAAACGGGTCTTGTGTACCTTAAACGAAAACCTAAGCTGCCGGAATGTATCAAAGTAAATACTGTTATACAAAAATCATATTTCTGGTTTCCTAAACTACGATATTGTGAGAGTCATTTCAACACCGACTCATATTTACATTAAAATTATTTTGTAAGTGTAAGAAAATAAATTTCTAACATACAAAATATCCGCACTTTAGATTTTATCACAGTACCTTTTTCCACTATTTCAGAGCCGCACGATATGGTAAAGCTTCTAAGCTATGTACCAAATAAGAATTAAAAAAGCAGCGGGTTATGTCAGATGTAAAACTGTACATTATTTAAGTGGATACTTCTTAAGCCACCTCATTACTCAATCACAGAGGAAGGAACCAATGGCGGCGCATTCGTTTAAGAGGTTAATTCAAAATTTATTTTAAGAATAGTAAATAACTAATAACAAATAATTTATTTTGGAGAGCAAATTTTTTCTTGTGTTATTACAAATTTTGAGTATGATTAGTAGAGTACAATAGAGCTAGTAGTATTTTAACACCTCCCTAAAAACCTTAAGAGTTGAAGTTATTTTGGTGCGGCTCAATTTACAAAAGATCTTTGACACAAAACCGTATACTTACCAAAACCTTTACTAAAATTACTTTTACTTCCAAAAGTTTTACTGTACTGTACAAATTTCATAAATAACGAGATATTATACAGTCTAAATAAGTAATTACAAAAGAAATTGTTTAATAAATAGTGTGAATATAGAACAACCATTTAAATACACAAGAAATGAAATAAATGTCATGGTAATGTCACTTTTGGCACAGCAGACCGACGAAGACAGAGAGATAACAAGTGAATACTAAAAAGTAATTAAATAATTATAGAATAATATAGAAAGAATTTGAGATCCTAGAAAACCACAAAAAAAGTAGCTAGTCCTATGGCTACATAAACCTTAAACTAAAATTATAATGTGATACAATGTTCAAGAATACTCCTCGTTATACTATATATCTATTCACAGTCTTCATATCTACCTTACATAATATTGGCTGCAAAGCTTACCTTTCGACCATTCATTAGAGACAGTGGTTCCATCTCTCTCACTGTGAGTAAGAAACCCAACAATGAGACCTCGTAACTCGCGTAGTGCCCAATACTAGTCCAGTCCAAATTGTGTTTTACACAAATATTCTACTATTTATACAAAACAACCAAAAAACATAGTCCTCACATTTTCCAAAAATAAAGTCACTTTAAGGTAGGCGTCTCGTTCACACAAGCGCAGTAAGGCTACTTGAGCGAGTATTTTTTGTCGTTTCATCTACTGCTACTTGCACTTTGAGCTCCTTATTCTGTAACAAAAAAAAAATGATTGACCTTACAGCCAATAACTAGCCAGGGCGGATATTCTCGCAAAAAAATTCACACGCTTTATGTTTCTTACAACTTTGTTACTCGCGTAATAAATGCTGTGTGATGATAATGCTACTAAGTAAAACTCCTTTTAAGACATGTAAAACATGTTATGAATCCGCGCAAAAGGTTTTTATTTTAAAATCTTTATACGTTTCTGTACAAAGAGATTCTTAAAATCATCCGCCTTCAGCCCTCGCAAATTGTCGCATAAGCCAGAATTGCCGTCCAGATGTGATGTTGAAGCAAATTGTTCATAATTCACAAGCCGTTTAAATTAACGGCATACTAGCAGCGGTGACTAGGACAGCTGTTTCTTAATCTTTGGCTCTGAGTTTGGCTTATCATTTGCTGAACGGTGGATAAGAAAAATACTGTAAGGTTAACACTATTTTTAGGGCATGCAGGTTTTACACGAAGTACGGCAATAAGGATCACTTTCAATCACGTTGGGACGTTAAAATTGTCGATGAAAAGAAGGTTACCAGTGTTAACTGTTCTATAGACACTAAACACACAGAGACACCCCCTCGAGGATATACTGTCGTTACGATATGTTTGTTTAACCGCTCAAGTCAACTGCAACATACAGAATTTTAAAAATTCTAAAACGTGACAAAACAAATTCTTTGCCTTAAAATGAGTTTGACTTAAAAATGAAAAAATTACAAATTCAAACATAGAAATCTAAATCTAGCCTAGATAGGACGCAAGTTCCAAACGACTCTATGAGTTGAGTCTGATTGTTAGTGGCTTACGTTTCTAGCGACAGGCGGTAACGGGAGCGCGAGACGCAGCGCGGTCCAGAAGTCTCGTTCATGCACGTGTCGCCAGGGCAACAGCCGACTGCGACGCAGCATCTCCACCAAACTCTCTCCTTTAGCGTCTTTGGGCTCACGCTTCAGCTTTGGAACGTCCTGAAAGGAAAAAAAAAATATTTTTTTATTATTTAGCTGCGTGTGTGTGTAAGGCCGATGGTTTAGGTTTAATACTAATCTCGTAAAATGCTGGCCAAACTACTCAGCAGGTCAGAATGAAGTTGTCAACAGCGCAGTACCCTTTTCCATTAAAGTTCTTTATATGTGCAACAATCAGTAGAACACATACATGCATCACGCTTATGTCCCAGAGAAGTAGGCAGATACCATAGATTATCATGTGATACGATCCTGATGCACCTCTTTCGCTCTTCCATACATCCGTCAATATAGTCACACAAGCTCTTCTATCCCGAGTGCTTGTGATGTGACCCATTTCCAGTATGTCGCCGTTTCCATCGGCATACGCCCTTCTACTGTAGTTGCGTATAAGGCCAAAGGTTGAGCTTATTTGCTGTAGATTAGAATGCGCAAGAAAAACCAACGAAAAATAAAAATATGTCAACCTGCAACAGTATGATGATCGGTGGCACCTGCAGAGACCAGAGTTGTTTGAGCGCGGTCATCAGCTGACTAGCGGAGTGCTGCGACGGCGACAGTACACACACGATGGAGCGGCAGCGGTGCATTTCGGGAAGCAAGGAATTGTACCCTGTAACACGATTTACTCATTACATAAAATAACGGCTAGCGCTTTTCATAAATACTTTGCTAATGTCAAATAACGGAAGTCACGTGACAATGAATGAAGTTTCGCATTAACATCATTCATCTCGTGACATATTAGGCGTTAATGTGTCGATTCGTCGGTGTAACACGATTTAAATTATTTGACAGGACTATACTTAATTTAAGCGTACTGTCTCTTTTTTCTGTATCGAAAGGACAAAGACGGGACGCTGAAAAGAAGGTTAGTCCTGTCAAACAAGTTAAGTTGTGCTACACCGAATCGACACCATGTTTAACAAAAACAAGTTGAAATCAGATCTCGTCACGGGAGCACGAAAGTCACGTCAGTGGTTATTTTGTGAAATAACGTAAAACACGAGATTATTTGAAAAACCATAACGCCTTTAATTTATCAGCAATGGAGACTAGAAAAGGAAAGGCCTATGTCCAGTTGTTCAGCAGTGGACGAACCAGGCTGATGGATGGACTATAGGTCTTCAACCAGTCAATATACTCCATGTCTCCAACTTCGTGTTGAGGACGCCTGCGGGGCGCAGACGAAGGCAGGGACGAGGCGGTGAAGGTCACAGAAGGTGTCAAAGGGTTGCGGGCGGTGTGTGGGGCAAGGACGCGGGCACGCCGCCGCGTGCTGCCAGGCATCACCCCTCGGCCATAGCTTCAGGCTTCGAGAGGCGCGCCAAGCGGTTCTTCTTGCGACGGCGCCGGCGGAGAGAACAAATGTATGAAGTTCTATAGGGCCGGCCATGGGTCGCATCTCACGCGTCTTGTCCGGCTTCGAGTGACTTGCGCTCTCTCGACGGCGTTGTGCGGGGAGGCGGGGAGCCGCGCCAGTGATCGAGCGCATAGGAAGAATTTAGTGTCGAGCGCTTTGAGCGAGCGAGCGCGCTATACATCCGATGCGGTGGAAGGCGCCGACGGGTCGTGGCAGGGCAAAGCCCGTCGCAAAAACCGCCTGGAAGCGCAGCAAGAAGCGCCGCCAGAAGCCTGAAGCTATGGCCGACAGGTCAGTCCCTCGCTTGCTCACGACGCGGCAATAAGAGAAGCATTATTATGTATTTTCGACGCACACGCAGCGTAGAGCCAGAGGCCCTCTTATTGCAGATAGACAAGATTCCAAGTTGAATTTAAAGCTCGACTCACAAGTATCAGGCATGGTCTCTATCTGCATGGGTAGCACTCGGTAGTTGTATTTCTGAGTCAAAGTGGGGAGCAGCACACCGCGCACCAACTCTCCATCGATCGGCGTCCAACACACCAGCACGTCGAATTCCTTCTCCAATACTGAAAATAATAAAATCCAGTTTAGTAGTTGCAATCAGTTTAAAAATATGCGCTTTAGAAATCAAACACAATTTCTGAAATACGTTTAAAATGTGACGTCGACGACGATTTTTCAGCTAAACATTTAATTTCAACTCGATCGAGAGAGTCCACCTAGAATTTACGATCAAAAATGCCAAAAAAAAATTACACTCTTTTATTAAATTATTTTAATACCATTCACTTGAAATTGTCTAATTTTTGGATAATAATTGCTAAGTTTGTTGCCCTTCTTCTTAGCAAAACTAATCGAATGGGCGGAGTTAGGCATATATTTATTATATGTATTGCATATATTTATAATATTATTTTTTCCTCATTCCTATATTTTTATTTTATTCAAGTGTATTTTTTAAATTACATTTAAATAAACCCAACCGTTATTATTTCCCTGTGTATTTCTAAGCTATTACCTATACACATAGATTATTTAATTACTTGTATTACATTAAAACCGACCTGTAATAATTTATGTTGTACCTATATTACATAAATAAATAAATTTCATTGATGACGCTACAAACCTCTGGCCCTCTCCTCCGTAGCGTTAGCCCTCGCATGGGCTAACCTAGCGGCTAACAATAGCTTCAACGTGCATCTCTTGTGGATGACCACTATCGAAGCGATCAGGACAAATGCGCCAATGAAGCCGAGAAGGAGCGCGCGCCAAGGAATCTGGTGGTCATGCAACAAATGTATGGCCACGTCCGCGAAATCTGAAATAATAAATAAAGTTTAAGACTTTAATTTATTTACGAAACCGTAAATATATCTGTATATGACAGGATTTTTTTAAAATTATTTATTAATATTGAATTCTGTTACGTAGATATTTAATACAATTCAGATATGTAAAGAAATACACTGTAATTTATTTATACTTATTTCGTAATTGTACTGGCACTAGCCTTAAGAGCGGTTTCACAGCCGATTGTGAAAAACCCGCCTTTAAATTTTTCTTCAATTCTAATATTTTGTATTTCTAATTTACAGAAACCAATGGAAACTTTGCGATGGCAGCATACACAATACATAGGTAATAAGGTTTTGTTGAATAACTATTGAGTGAATTTTGAATTTAAAAGTTCTGTTTCGATTAATTAGAAAAAGGCGGATTTTTTTTACAATCCGGCTGCGAAACCGATCTTAATCTCTCCACAACCACAAAGGTTAACTGGTAGAGAATGATAATTAGCGTTAAGTTCACCTTATTGATTTTTTGTACCAAAGTACTTACATTCATACGTACCTTTTATTCTCATCGCGCCACAGTTAATTAAATTCTCTTTGAAACACTCGTAACTAATCAAAGTTCCATGAAATTCTAAATGAAAGCATGTATTTTATAAATTCTACGAATTTCTTGCAAAGAACTTTCTATGCAGGGAAATGGAAAACAATTTTCTACATTTCCGGGAAGTTTGGTAACTTTTTAATAAAATTCATTGCTATTTTGGTATTTTATGTTTTATTTATATTGAAACTAGTACATATTTTATATAATTTATATATAACTAAATATTTTATTTATTATAACATATATTATATTTGATATTTATAATATATATTATTTATAATACCTATATTATTTTACATTTATTTTGGATCACACTTTGAGATTTAAGTAAAAATATATTTAATCTATGTTAGCACGGGCGGGCGCCTTCTGGCACAAAACACTTGTGCATCCCATGAAACGGAGGATTCTGTTTTGGGAGCACGCATATTATATTCAATAACGTGTACTAAGTTAGTTGTGCAACATTTACTTGTTTATTGTTTTTTTTAAGTTAACATTAGATTAGTTTTCTGTACATACTAACATATCAGAATAAATAAATTTGTATTTGTATTTGTTTGTATTTTCGGTACTTCAATTTACTATTAACTATAACAACAGTGTTCCTCGCATGGGAGCCGTTTCTCTCGACGCCGCGTGGGAATTTCTTAAAATCCTAAGTCGTACTAAGAACCTACAGTCCAAATTATACCGAGGGCATCAATTTGAAAGGGCGTATCTACAAAAACATAAAAGTATTTTTTTAATTATAAATACGCCTTTTGGTGTCGTACACTTGTTCATAATAGTACCTATAACCAGTGGAACAACCGTTACTTTTTCAGTACATCACATAGAGCCAATAAATTTGGAGATTCGCCCAAAAACGTCGAAATTTTCGGAATTTAGAAAATCGGTAGATACGCCTTTTAAGTTTGATGCTCTCGATATGTTCCTATCTTAGGTCCAACCATTTGGTCTATAGGTTGTCAACTTCGTGCCTACCGCGCCCACGGGGTATAGGGCTTGGCAGGCGGAGTCTCGGAGAGGATGCGGATGGTGAGGCGGGAGGGTGAGCGAGCACGACGCGTGGGGCGCACTAAGGCGGATGGCTAGTCGCCGGGGAGGTCGCTCCATAGATAAGAGTGGTATAAACCGATGTATAATGTATCTCTTTTGTAGATATGATATTTTAAAGTTTCCAAAGTCATACTTCTGTACTTGGAATGCCTTGCGCACGGCTCTGCACACTAAGTCGCGTGCTACCTCGTACCCGCCAACCCCTGTAGCTAGGTTTGTCTTGCCAACCAATGTATGGAGGGGTCGCCGTTCGGTATCGGATGGATTCACTTGGCACAGATGTATATTGGGTTAATCTCAGCTGATTTAGCCCGGTAGCCATCCACCCCCCCATTGTGGGTGGGGGGGATATGCACTCAAAGTCTTACGTCGCCGCGCTTCAGACAAAAATTCATATCGTCTTCAATTTACCTACTATCTCGAGTGTGGTATCATTTTCGGCTAAACATAAAACGAGGAATTCATTTTTAAAACATTTTGTGTACAGTTTCATACAAAAATCATAAGATATTGTCGAAAGTATGTTAGTTGGTCTGCTATTTTTTTTATTCAAAATTCCGTATCCTTAATAATAACAAGTTTTTTAATAAAAAAAAAATACTTTCTAAAATTATATCTAATCAGCTTTAAATATATACTACTCTGTGTAAAAAGTATCGGGAATTGATAAATTACAGAACGCGCGGTAAACATATCGACCTATTTTTTTTTTCGTAAGTTGGTAGCACTGTAATGAGTTACCACGTGAACTTTGAGTGCATTATGTCACTCAGTGTAATTACAGCTGCTGTTTTTGTATCTCGTTGTTTTAAGTGTTCTGCGATTTTGCTATGGAAGCATTTGTTGAACAAAGAGTTTGCCTTAAATTTTGCGTATCAAACGAGATTTCCTGTGCCGAATCACTAAAAATGTTGCAGAAGACTTACGGTGGTTCGTATATCTCAAAAACACGGGTTTATACATGGTATAAAGTATTTAAAGAAGGCCGACAAGTGGTAACTGATTTGCCTCGTTCTGGTCGACCCCCAACCGCTGCGAATGATGAAAACACCAATCTAATCAAGAGTCTGGTGCTTGAAAATCGTCGTATGAGTCTTAGAGAGTTAGCTCTAGAGGTAAAAGTATCTTTTAGGTCCGTTCATAATATTGTGACGGACATTTTGGGCATGAAACGCGTCGCCGCACGATTAGTTCCAAAAGAGCTCAATTTTGCCCAAAAAGAGCATCGAAAGCAGGTTGCTGAAGACATGATTTCCCGATCTTTTTCGGACTCCACCTTCATGAACCGCATAATAACTGGCGACGAGACGAGATGGGTTTATGAGTACGGTATGCAAACAAGTCAACGGTCTTCAGAATGGCGCCTCGAAAATGAACCGAAACCCAAAAAACCGTGTCAAAGCCGCTCGAAAATCAAGGTTATGCTGATAGTTTTCTTCGATTGCCGGGGTGTAGTGCACTATGAATTTCTTCCAGAGGGACAAACGGTGAATAAAGAATGTTATTTAGGCGTCATGAGGCGTTTGTGTGAGAATATCCGCCGAAAACGGCCAGATTTATGGAACGACAATTCGTGGATTTTACACCATGATAATGCACCATCGCAAAAAGCCATAATCGTGCAAGAGTTTTTAGCCAAAAACTCGACGAATGTCATCGACCAAGTGCCGTACATACCTGATATGGCTCCGTCTGACTTTTTCCTGTTCCCAAAGCTGAAGTTACCACTTCGAGGAAGACGTTTCGAGTCGATTGAAGCTATAAAAGAAAATTCGCTGAAGGAGTTGAAGACCATCCCCCAATCAGCTTACAAAAAATTTATGGAGGAATGGGTCAAGCGCTGGCGTGGCTGTATTGCAAGCGAAAGGGCCTATTTCGAAGGCAACAAAATAAATTTTGGCGAATAAATTACTTTTTTGGTTTTATTGAACAATTCCCGATAGTTTTTACACAGAATGTATATACATTTTATGTACTTACTATAGAACATCTACTTGAAAAAAAATCGAACATGGTTTGCGACGGCTGCGAAATATTTTTTCGATCCACCTGTTCCACGCAAGCTAAGTTGTATGTATATTTTTATCAATGTTAATGGTTAATGCCATTATGCTTTAGACAGCATTATTTAATTTAAATATAAAAAAGAATTTAAACTGTGAATATTTTGGTTGAAAAGTGAGTTTCAAAGATAGGTTGGTTTTTAATACAAAATATATAGAATACTAATTTAACGCTATCATTGGCTTTTGTGTATGGTCTGAAGACCATGAGTGCAATTGTGTAAGAATATCGTATTCATTTGACAGCTGAAAACGTACGGTTTCAATTGACGAACTGCTATTATCAAATTGCCGCTATTAGAAAGAAAGAAAGAAACAAAGAAAATACGTTTATTTTGAGAGCTACACTATTACAAACAGTTTAAGGCTTATACATATAACTAGGTAGTTTATAAGATGCAGCCAACAAAAAGGTCTCTGACTCAGCAAAATGCCACAGCAGAACTGTGACGCTGATCTTCCGTCAGAGGCCGCGAGTTGCGACACATACGATGTAACAAAATTTTATGATAAAACAGATACAGATTGTCTCTGTGTGACGTAAGAAAATTTACTAATTTAATAATTTACAAAAATAAGAAAATTCACTACAAGAAAATGTAATTATAAGACCCTTTCTTTTTCAACAAACATACATACATACATATACTCATGCCTGTCTCCCAGAGGGGCAGGCAGAGACTACAGATTTCAGTACAGAGAAAATTAATTTTTCAAAACATGTAAAATGGCTTTAAATAAATATTTATTCTAATTTTGTTGATCTTGTAAATAAGATGCTAACCAAAAATGTTAAGCAAAGTAGCCAGTTTGACAATAAGAATCGTACGTTTCTTACACAGAATTCCAGGGCAGATCTCAGGACAACCAGGTAGCAAGTCTAAGCAAAGCCTTAAGTATGCATGTGTATAGCACTGCGAGGTTGTCTTCCGTATGGATTTTTATGTCAATGTATATTTATATGTATATATAGTTTTTCATACTCGTTGCTAGAACTACAATGTCCACCACAGTGACATAATTTGGTGCATTTTAATTTAAAAAAATTACAGTTGCATCTAACACCACACCGTGATTTGCACTTGCACCGAATTAGTTCTAGACAAGCGGTAGCAGCTACGGTTGCCGTGGTCCACGTTGATATCCAGTCGTGATTGAAGTCTGTTTCCCATCCCCAATCCACTGGACTAGGAAGATTTTGAATTGACACCATGGATTGGCCCCATACGTGCACATCCTGGTAAACAGCTCTTAGGAGATGCTGTCGAAAACTGGCTTCCGTTGGTGGAATATTCTCTAGCTGTCGGTCTTTTTTAGTGATTAGTTCTCTTCTACATTCGTTTAACGATGTGCACTGGCAGGATCTGAAATGTAAATTAGGTAAGCAACTGTGGAGTTAAAAAAAATGTTTTCTAGACAGAATAATTTCTAACTACGCAGGTTTCGTTTAATTTATACTTACTTATCATACATCGTTACGGTAAATTTTTGAATAATTGTATTCGCGTTTACAACGTCTTCATCAGCTAGCATATTGAACCCGCTAGTTATTGATGGAGAAGCATTCCATGCTTCTTACGCAGTTTTTTTCTTCCACTAAACGCCGAAACTGTGTCACATCCAGTTAACGCATGGAATACCCTCAACGCTCTTGCTTTTTCAGGGCGTAAAATAAAATAAGATCAAGCTTTTTAAGTTAGTTAATTAAATGAACGTAAGAAGAAACATTCATGTAATTTAAATTAAAACCTAAAGAGGCTGCAATCTTGCCACATGATAAAAACTGGTGGTTTTTTCCTATAAGCGAGGTATTGGCTTACGCATACGAGTATGCCCAAACACAAAAATACCAAAAGGATAGGCCAATTTTATTTGTGATAATGAGAACAAAAAAGAACTGTCCCGTATGCTGTCCTTATAGCCTGTCACACTAAGGAGGTACCGGCTGAAAAATAACTTTATGTAAAGATGGTATGAATGTCCTTAGCAGCAGCGATCGTTGTAAGGATAACATAGACCCATGCAACCATGAAGAGGCGGACACGAGGATAATGGTGCATGCGTCCGACGCTGTAGCTCACGGATTTAGTCGGATCATGATCCGTACAGTTGACACAGACGTAGTAGTCCTGGCAGTATCATGTGTTTCAAAGCTCTACCACAGCAACAACAGCCTTGAATTGTGGATCCATATCGGCACAGGAAAAAACCACCAGTTTTTATCATGTGACAAGATTGCAGCCTCTTTAGGTTTTAATTTAAATTACATGAATGTTTCTTTTTACGTTCATTTAATTAACTAACTTAAAAAGCTTGATCTTATTTTATTTTACGCCCTGAAAAAGCAAGAGCGTTGAGGGTATTCCATGCGTTAACTGGATGTGACACAGTTTCGGCGTTTAGTGGAAGAAAAAAAACTGCGTAAGAAGCATGGAATGCTTCTCCATCAATAACTAGCGGGTTCAATATGCTAGCTGATGAAGACGTTGTAAACGCGAATACAATTATTCAAAAATTTACCGTAACGATGTATGATAAGTAAGTATAAATTAAACGAAACCTGCGTAGTTAGAAATTATTCTGTCTAGAAAACATTTTTTTTAACTCCACAGTTGCTTACCTAATTTACATTTCAGATCCTGTACCTATTAACTATTCTCTATTAAGATAACTATTCTCTAAAAAAGACCGACAGCTAGAGAATATTCCACCAACCGAAGCCAGTTTTCGACAGCATCTCCTAAGAGCTGTTTACCAGGGTGTGCACGTATGGGGCCAATCCGTGGTGCCAATTCAAAATCTTCCTTGTCCAGCGGATTGGGGATGGGAAACAGACTTCAATGACGACTGAATACCAACGTGGACAACGGCACCCGTAGCTGATACCGCTTGTTTAGAATTAATTCGGTGCAAGTGTAAATCACGGTGTGGTGCTAGATACAATTATAAAAAAAAATGCACCGAATTATGCCACTGTGGTGGAAATTGTGGTTCTAGCAACGAGTATGAAAAACTATAATAAATATACATTGACATAAAAAATCCATACGGAAGACAACCTCGCAGTGCTATACACATGCATACTTTAGGCTTTGAACTTTATGCGGGGACTTGCTACCTGGTTGTCCTGAGATCTGCCCTCGAATTCTGTGTAAGAAACGTACGATTTTAATTGTCAAACTGGCTAATTTGCTTGAGAGCAGTAATTTGGTAATAGCAGTTCGTCAATTGAAACCGTACGTTTTCAGCTGTCAAATGAATATGATTTTCTTATACAATTGCACCCTTGGTCTTCAGACCATAAACAAAGGCCAATGTTAAAGTTAAATTTGTATTCTATATATTCTGTATGAAAAACCAACTTATCTTTGAAACTCACTTTTAAACCAAAATATTCACAGTTTAAATTATTTTTTATATTTAAATTAAATAATGCTGTCTAAAGCATAATGGCATTAACCATTAACATTGATAAAAATATACATACCACTTAGCTTGCGTGGAACAGGCGGATCGAAAAAATATTTCGCAGCCGTCGCAAACCATGTTTGATTTTTTTTCAAGTAGATGTTCTATAGTAAGTACATAAAATGTATATATATATTTAAAGCTGATTAAATATACTTTAAGAAAGTATTTTTTTTAATTAAAAAAACTTGTTATTTTTAAGGATACAGAATTTTAAATAAAAAAAATAGCAGACCAACTAACATACTTTCGACAATATCTTATGATTTTTGTATGAAACTGTACACAAAATGTTTTAAAAATGAATTCCTCGTTTTATGTTTTGCCGAAAATGATACCACACTCGAGATAGTAGGTAAATTGAAGACGATATGAATTTTTGTCTGAAGCGCGGTGACGTAAGACATTGAGTGCATATCCCCCCCACCCACAATGGGGGGGTGGACGGCTACCGGGCTAAATCTGCTAAGATTGAGCCATTATACATATCTGCTAAGTGAATTCATCCGATACCAAACGGCGACCCCCAAGGCAAGACAAACCTAGCTACTGTACCCCGTGAGCGCGGTAAGCACGAAGTCACAGTATAAGCAAAGACAGTAGGGAAATTGAACCGAATTCCCTAGTTAAATACCTACGCGCCACTGAAGCGTTAGGGCTGTCGCTCACTCATATCATAACTTGGGTTTTTCGAGATACGATAAGACTCGTCATCGTCATATCAATATTAAAAATAAGCATTAACTTATCTTAAATAATAAATAATGAACGATTAAAAAGCCGTTTGGGAGATACAGGCCGTTAAAGTTTTGACACTCCCATGCAACGACACGTCTCACTAAAACGTCAAAAAACCATGTCAAATGTCAAAAAATGTCAAGGTTTTTCTCCACTCACAATTAAACACCCAACATTTCATACATACCTTTTTAACGACCTTTTTAATAATATTCCTAGTATAGATACTATATAGTATAGATATAGTATAGATAGCCTTTCGCTCGCGGGTCCGCCCGCGATTATTCAATCTTTGCCCCGTTTTTGGCTTGATGTTTTTTTTATCAACACTCTTATAGCCTATAATTATACTGTAATAGAGTCTATACTGTAATAATAAAGAAAGCTTATCCAAATCCGTTGAGTGGTTCGAAATTTAAAACGGAACAGACAGACAGTAAGACGGACAGACGATATGGGTTCGGGCATTTGATTGGATTTCACCTTGTATAATATATATTTTATCTATAATTTTAATCGTATATACAAGGTGACTTTTTGATCATCGTCCAAATTCATACTGGAGGCTTGATAAGTGGTCAGTATCTTGGATCAATAACAATTTTTGTGAAATTCGTAAAATGAAATTTCGGCTTCCCATAGAAATTCACTTCCAGTCCCGAGTGAATCACTATGGGGAGTCGAAATTTAATTTTACAAATTTCACAAAAATTGTTATTGATCCATGACACTCATCACTTACCAAGCCACCAGTATGGATTTGGACGATGATCAAAATGTCACCTTGTATATTGCTACATAAATTAAATAAAACTTTTTTTTTTCAAGATGTGTTTCAAGTTTCACCAAGTGCCGACAATTGCAAGTATAAATTTTGTTTAATCTAGTTCATGTACATTTATTATATATATTTATAAGATTAAATTTTGACTTGTGAAACGTGTAGGTATTATATATACCTACTTTGCAAAATAAACTATTTTAATTTGAATTTGAATTTAAGACACAGAAAGATAGACAAAAATTGTAGTTTTGGCCTCAGTACAAAACTATTTACTAATAAATAACTCGTTAAATTTAAAATCTCACAAAAATATTTAATGTACAGATAGACATGACTTTTTTTCTACTATAGCTAAAGATAGATGATTGTTTACGTAATGATTGCCCACGGTAACTTCCTCCACATTTACTCTGACCCATTCCAGCAAATTCTATAATAGCGGAGTTGTATACCATAAATATATTTACTCTGAGACATATTCCGCATATTCGTCACATCTGCCGTTTGATTGAAAGTACCGCGCGCCGCTCCACCGATTGATTGGCTAGACTTGCTTGCGGCGGCGCGGCGGCGGCGACGGCGGCGACAACCGACAAAAAAGTCAAATTCAAAGAAACCTGCTTTTTGTTCTGACAAGCGTACTTAAATCTATTAACTCTTTATTTTGCCCTGGTAACAGACAGTATGAACATACATAAAAAGAACGCGACAATTTCAAAAATTTAATTTATAATGTAAGTAGGTACTACTCTTGAGTGATATTTTTTAGTCTTACCTTTGGGCATCAGCCGGAAGTCTAAAATAGGCGATTTCCTTTTTTCGTGACGAATTTAGGCATCCAAATGCGCAACAATATCTTTGCGACATCGTGATCAGGTCGGCACAGACTTTACAAACGCCACGTCCTATCACCCGCTTACGTCTGCGCGTACTGGCAAGGAAAGCGCGCAGTGTTGCCACCTTGGTTTTTGAAAAAGAGCAGTTGGACAAGCTAGAAAGGGCTAGATTTAGCAAATTTTGCCATCAAAAGTGCTAAAAATTGTTTATTTGAAATGTAGAAGTAATTTCAGAAAATGCAACAGAGTAATTAAAACTCAGTTATTGAATTGTTAAAAATCGTACCTGCTAAAGCAGAAAAAGTTGATGGCTGATTGACATCTGCGTTTTTTGCGGATTTGAACGAAAATTTCAAATGAATCCTACAGTTTTTTATTATTTCAGTTGACACCTTGTGTGAACAGCAAGACTCTCTCAGTCGTTGTAAACCCCATCGTATGCGTAGTAAGGATATCATTGTTTTTAGCCCCATTTTGTTTCTGGTTTTAGTTTTAATTACGTTCACAGAACTATAAATATACACATAACGAAAAGAGCTAGATTGCTCTTTTCGGGCTAAATCATCAAAAAACGAGTTCAACTACAGTAAAAAGTGCTAGATCTAGCCCGAAAAGGGCTAAGGTGGCAACACTGAAAGCGCGGCGCGGCGCCGCGACCCTAGCGATTGACGCTCCATTTCTGCTTAGACGGCGTGTAGAGCACGCGGCTGATGTCCGAGGCTCGAATCGGAGCGCTTCCAGGTAGTTTCCCTACTGTCTTTGCTTATACTGTGACGAAGTTGACAACCTTATGCCAGTCAATCAGTCAGGGTATTATTTTACATATTCATATACATATCAGGGTGTTAAGATGAAGTTGCGGAAGTCAGAAACTGGCGATAGACCTAGTCCATACGAAAAAAAAATTTTCGTATATTTTTTCGGGTAGTTATGTAACTTTTCTATGGAGTAGCGAATTTTTTTCGCGATTCCAAGGTTTGCTCCATAGTAAAAGTCGTTCGTATCGACGAGTACTATCGCCAGTTTTCGGCTTCCGCAACTTCATCTTAAGGCGATACGTAAAAGTTTTAGCGTCCCTGTTACTCAGCCCTCAGTGCGAGTGGGACGGATTTGGGGAAAAGTAGCAAAAAGGCGGTTTTTTATAATATAAAATGTACAAATACATAATATCCACATTTTGATTGCAATTTCACAATGAAATTAATTAGGATTTCAGAATTACAGGAAAAAATAAAACAATTTAGAGGTCTTTTCAGTATTAAATTCTATGGAGAAAATTTCATCCAATCGCGTTTTCTTTCAGTGAGAATCATTAATCACATCTCCGTATTTCATTTTTGGGTAAATGTTTATTGGGTATTACCCAATAAACATTTACCCAAAAATGAAATACGTAGATGACGTTATAGTGGAGTAAATGGATTCGAAAAAACCCCATTATTTTTTTTGGTATCGTCTTAAAATCCAGTATACTTACGCTTATAATGCACAGTGACGTAGCTCTTCGAGATGACCTCGTTGCTTTTAACAATGCAGACGTACGTCCCATAGTCAGCCGCGGAGACGCTCTCAATCATCAGATACGACCCTATAATGTCCTCGATGTCGTCGCTGAAATGACAGAAACCACGAACTCGATCAGCACTGAAACTGAGGATTAAGAACAGTATATTTTTAACTTATCACCACATAGTATGAAACAAAGTCGCTTCCCGCTGTCTGTCCCTATGTACGCTTAGATCTTTAAAACTACGCAACGGATTTTGATGCGGTTTTTTTTAATAGATAGAGTGATTCAAGAGAAAGGCTTATATTATACATGCCCGTGCGAAGCCGGGGCGGGTCGCTAGTTTATTCATATAATCTATTTACTTTTTATTTCAACATATTTATATGCCTACGAATAATAATTCTCTTATATGCCTTCTGAATTTTCCGTATTTTCCGCTTTGAAATAAAATACACGTCGCTATGCTTCATGAAAGTCAAAACAACATTTTAAGTTGGTTTTGAGAAGATCATGACTAATCGAGTAATTGAGTATACAATGGTACCGATTCGGTGAAGCACATCTTAACTTATTTTACAGGACTAAACTAAATTTAAGCGTTCTGTCCTTGTCTTTTCGATGAAGAAAGAAAAAGACAGGACACTTAAAATAAGGTTAGTCCTGTCAAATAAGTTAAGACGTGTTATGCCGAATCGATACCAATATCAAACTTTTGCTTTATAAACCTCCCTAATACTGAACTGACCAAAATGCTTTTCAAATTTAAATTTCTAAACAAGAAAAACAAAGTTAAGTTATGCACTTTGCGCTTAGGGCTTAGCCTAGAGCATTAACAACGCCAGATTTTCGAGGATTCGTTTGAAGAAATTCGGACACCCCTTGTAGTATAAAAAAATAAATATATTTGATTTCTTGATCTTTTATCTAGGGATTCTACTCATGAACAATGTACTAACTTTTGTCAAAACAAAAAATGTTTTCCACCATCTTTTTTCCAAACATTCGTTTCAAGAACGTGGTTAAGAGATCAACTTGATTTTTTTTTTCATAAAATAGGTAATAGAAATATGAAGGGATTCTACTTAAATCTAATGTTTTTTTCCCTACAAAATATTTCAGTATTAGCTAAAAACACACCAATTTGTTGTTTCGCTGCGTGATCATTAGATTAGTATTACGCGTCCAAGAAAAAGAGGCTAATAAGCCAACATATAATCGCTTCTATCAAAAGCAAATAAGGTCAAAATCAAAAATAAAACAAAATACATTTATTTATAACATACGTAACAGTTTAAGTTGTCGAATTCTCCTTTTAAGTTTTCACCTGTAGCAAGAGAAATTTGCCATTGGACTTACTGTACTGGACGGTTAAAAAAAAAGTTGCTAGGGTAGGCCATCTTCTTAACACTTGCACCCAGACTGACATTATTTACTTTTTACTCCTACCGTTGCAAGAAAGTAAAATTGCTAAGGAGAAAAGTTAAATTTGCCCTATCTTCTAGTAGAAAATGTAAATTTTGTTGATCATCAACAAAATTATAATAAATACCCTATGTAATGCGAGCTGGGTGTGGCGGATAATACGTATAATAATAATAATAATAATAATAACACAAGCAACGTTTAGCGCCCGTGTTTTAAATTATAGTACCTAAAGTCTGATTGAGTTGTACATGATGCATGCAGTGGCAATAAACACATTTTCCTGGAAACGAGAATCATAAACGATGTCGCATTATAATCAAGATCGCTTGTGAATGATCGGTGCAACAATATGCATTATATTTTTCACCTCACTAACTCAAAAAGTACGCCTTTGTTGCTTAAAACCAGTAAGCAAACGTCCACTTTGGTTACCCAGTGAAAAAAGTAATTTCAATTTAGAACGCTGCAAATGGCATTTCTAATTTTCTGGCTCTGGATACTTGTTCTTTCGAACCAAACGATTTTTCATACGGAAGCGGGTTAAGTTGGAGAAACACCCGTGAATTATCTAAGTGGATACTTCTTATGTCATCTCTTTTGTTCGAAAATATCATTTCATAAATCTTGTATTTTCTCGCTAGTAAGGTGAAAAGTTGTATGTGTCACTCGAGAGCAAAGTAATTTGTTTCTTGTGCCTTTAAATACCTCGCTCGCTACGCTCAGGATTCTAACTTCAGGATATAGAATCCTTCGCTTGCTCGGGATTCAAACTTAGTACTCGCAACAAAAATTAACTTTGCTTTTTTGGTGCACAAATAACTAATGTAGGCGTTTATGTGGTTTTAGTACAGTTGATAAATTTGGTTGTAACGTTTACATATATACTGGGTACAAAATACAAACTAAAAATAAAATAAACTAAATATAAGGGTTTTCAAAACAGAAACTCCTGCGCATATATCTATATAACGTCCAAAAACTCCTGCGCGAATGTAACGCCCAAAAAAACCTGAATATGCGAATGAGGTTACCTTTAACAGTGAAATCTTTAATAGTTTTTCCTAAAAAGAAGCAAAAATGGCTTTACGAGTAGCTAGAAATGGTTTTCAGATCTGGTCAATTGCATATGGAAAATACAGCAGTGGTTTTCTGCATGTAAATATGGCTTACCGTTTCGTCTTGACCTCTCGCTGCGAGGGTAGGAGATCACTCTCGGAGTTGTTTGCCCAGAGCTTCATCCAGCGCAGGTCGCTGCGGGCATCCGCCAGGTATGACCGACCTACAGGCAGACAGACAAAGCGTTTTTATTATCTATACAAAACATACATCATCAAAGTATGTAACCCCATGTCAGAGGTATTTCTCTCTCGCCTATCAATTTTTAATGGTTTTCGAATTAACACACCTTAACATAATTTTCAATACATGTGCTCGTAAAGGCCCACTTTTTATGCATCAAAACCGAACAGAAAGTCGATTATTTTGCCCTAGGGCTTTAATATATATATTTTTTTAATTTATTTACAATGGTTGGCTAACCTGCAGCCTTTCCTGTGTACCATAGACGTTATACTTTTTTTTACACCGTTTAACGGCTATGGATACATACAGTCCTTTTGAGCCAATTATAATTTAAAGTTCACAAGATTATATTTGTTTTCATTTCCTCACACTATGCATTGAAAAATCTAGTATGATACACGGGCGTAAAAGCAATAAATTACTCGGTTACGTTTAAAACACTCGCTACGCTCGTGTTTTAAATCGCCCTCGTAATTTGTTCCTTTGCGCCCTGGTAGCATAAACTACTATTAATCTATGCCAATTAAATTATAATAATTTGCTCCAGACTAATTTGACAAGTAGATGACAGATGAGTAGACAGAGACAGACCACTTTTTTATAAGTAATCATACATCACAATCAGTATAATGTCTCAAATTCTCAAGTGACAAGGTCATCGGACAATTCTTTAAAAAATCATGAAAAATAATGGTTAATTTATATACCAAAATAAATGAAAACTATGTCCTAAAATATATTATATTCTCTGAAAAAAAAATAAAAAAAAAACTTTTAAAAATTAAGCTATGGGAAGTGTATATATCCTGTAATAAAATAGCATCACATGATCAATAATGATGATTATGAAACAAGTTCGAAACCAGGACGAGCAATTACTAAATTAATATGAAATTTACTGCTTTTAAAGCTTTTTATTTTTGTTAATGGATATAAATAAAAAAGTGTTCATTTATTTAACTGACGACGATCACAAGTGTGTCGAAATGAGTATTATATTATTAATAATTCAATCAGACCAGCAATTGCAGTGCGGCGGGTCTACCACGTAATTCTGATTTTCATCAACATCAACTTGAGATTGAAATTTGACGTGCGTGCGACGACGCCCGCCTAACATGCCATCTCTTTTGCACGCACGTCAAATTTCAATCTCAAGTTGATGTTGATGAAAATCAGAATTACGCGGTAGACCCGCGGGTCTCAGCGACACAAATACTTCCATTTATAGAGAGAAGAATCTCTCTATTTCAAATAATGTGCGTTTTCTATGAATAAATTGTCCCGATGAAATGGCGCTATTAAATTTTCATGGCCTTTTCAAGACAGACACTGTTTAACACTCTTGTTTTACATACTTATGTATCTCTTCAAAGTTTTCCAAGTATTTATTTACTTCGACGAATTACACGACATGAATCCCCTAGGGGGAGTCGGAGGTGTCCCCAAGTTTGAACTGTGAAATGCAAGTCACAGTCCACACTTGGTACACCCGCTTATCACTGACGATTATTACGTACCAAACGTGATGGGTGGTGAGCCCTAACCCCTCGGCCATAGCTTCAGGCTTCGAGAGGCGCGCCAAGCGGTGCTTCGTGCGACGGGGCGCCGGCGGAGAGAGCAAATGTATGAACTTGTATAGGGCCCCGGCCATGGGTCGCATCTCGCGCGTCTTGTCCGGCTTCGAGTGACTTGCGCTCTCTCGACGGCGGTGTGCGGGGAGGCGGGGAGCCGCGCCAGTGATCGAGCGCATAGGAAGAACCTAGTGTCGAGCGCTTTGAGCGAGCGAGCGCGCTATATATTCGATGCGGTGGAAGGCGCCGACGCCGACGGGTCGGGTGTCGTGGCAGGGCAAAGCCCGTCGCAAAAACCGCCTGGAAGCGCAGCAAGAAGCGCCGCCAGAAGCCTGAAGCTATGGCCGATCGGTATCGCCTTACTTCGGGCACAAATGGACCATCAGCGTGCCTTTCGAAGTACGCAGACCGAATATAAAACGATTGAACCCGCGGCCCCTGGGTTAGTACTTTAGTAAGCGAGAACTCTACCACTCGGCCACAAAGGCGCGCCTGGTAAAAGTCGGAGAAGGAGGGTTGATGTTCTTACCGACAAGAGCTTCGCAGTATAGCCGTATAGGGCGGCCCTCTTCGATCCCCTGGTCTTTTGATATGAACATTGTCTTTGGAGCGTCGGGGGGTTTCTCTGAAAGAGAAACATGGGATTAAAACACAATAATAAAAAATAAAATAAAATAAAAATAGCCTTTATTTCCGAGCATGTGGGCATCTTAGGTTATTTTACAATAATATTATATTATATACACATATTTTTAAAGTATATATATTATAGATAATATTTTTTAATAATTTCATGCATCTTAAAAAATGTATTCCTTTAATTGCTATAATTTGCTTATTATTTATTATTTCATGCATCTTAACTATTATTTACTTATACCTATTATTAAAATCGTTACAAAATTCATTAAAAACACAATAATATGAGGTGTTAATTAACACGCCTTCTTTTGAATAGCAGCTTTGCCTTCTAAGGTAGCGTTCCGAAACCAAACCCCTATCATCGAGCAATTCTAGTCGGATGAGCAATACGTTTTGGAACCGGTCACAATGGAACAGTCTTCAGACTAACTTTGGCTCGGAGCAATTAACTAGCCTAGTTAATTGCTCCGAGAACTTTGGTGAGATTCGGAACGGATATAGAGTAATATGTCAAAAGAAAAGTTTGGCGGGAAGACGAAAATGTTTAAAAGATGGATGGATGAGATTTTATCTACGATAGCGGAACTAATGTTCGGAGACACGTTTAAAGGAGTCAGATAATATGGTTTTGAATTGAATTGAGAAAAGCTTGCTCATAATCATAATAAAGTTTCAGACTTGTAGGAAATAACAAATAACAAAAAACAAATTCAAATAAAAATGTCGTTCTAGGCGAGAAAATAGGAATTGTTCTCATCTGTGGATTGAAATGTGTTCAAACGTTTAACACTCTTCAGTTCATGTTTTGTAATTTTTGATACCATGTAAACGTATAAAAATCAAACGTCAAGAATCACGCTTTTGACAGGAACAATATATTCCCGGCGATTTTCGCAGAGCAAAATATTGGTCGTGTCAGTAGAAAAAGTTGCTCGGGTTTGATCGTTCCAAAACGATCTCATTTGTGGTTTTGGAACCAGCATTGAGCTACTTTTATCTGACAGATAGTAATATCTTCTACTCTCTAAGCTTCTACTTCATCGGACAACTTAAGGTGTTTCGGAACGCTACCTAAATAACTAAGTTGCAGGGTTGCCACCTTTTGGAAAATAAAAATCGGGACCATAAACTGAGAAAATAAAGAGTTTCCTGTTTTTTATATCTATTTATTTTTCCATACATATTTCTTATTACAGACCATTTTTATATCTATTAAAATTAATAAATATTGGGTTGCGCGGACGGAAAGAGTAGAAATAAAACGAAGCGGTGTGAGAGAAAGAGACGTAAAATAAAGCGCGCTCCCGCCGTGCCCGCCGCCTTCTCGAAACGTGGGACGAACGAAAGAGACGAGTCATTGTCGCGTGTTACCAAAAATCGGGACAAAATTGTATGTTGTCGGGACGCGGGACAATACCATCGAAATCGGTACTGTCCCGCCAGAATCGGGACAGGTGGCAAGTTGTCTGTGAACGCTTTATTACCTTAGCGAACATTTGCCGAGCATAGGTATATTAAAAAAACAAGCAACAGTTAATATGACTCAGCATGGCGATTATTTTATAGCATCTGAATTTGCAACATGTCTATCACTGCTAGGTTCTGAGAAAATTGTCCATGGCATCATTATATAACGCAGTATAACAGAGCTCTATTGACAAACATAGAAACCTTCATAAACGACACCTCATTATGTTAAAAAAAACCGGTCAAGTGCTAGTCAGACTCGCGTACCTAGGGTTCCGTAATGCGACAGTTTTGGGAATGTTGCCATTTTGTTTTCGTGAATTTCGCAACCGCTATATTTTTCCTGTAATCTTTACGTATGCACATATTACCATGGTATTTTTCATATTTTTCGGTCCACCAAGAAGGTCATACATTTTTTTGTGGTTTTTCGTGTATTTGTCGGAATAGATGCAACTAAATATAGTTAAATATATATTTTTACAATCAGCTCTTTAAAACCTACAATTTAATACCCATATTGTATTTTTTTCATTTATCTTACTACTTTTTTTATATTTCTCATTTATGCTCAACTTTTTTCAATTTGCTATAGTTTTCTTGTAATTGGCCAGTTATGATCTATAATTAACATTTTTTTCATATTTGTCGGTCAACCAATTTCGGAAATAAGGGGGGGACATACATATTTTTGTGTTTTTTTAAAGATTTCTCGAAACCAGTGCCAGTAAATATAATAAAAGTATATATATTTACAATCAGCTCTTTTATATCTACAATTTGATAACCATATTGTATTTTTAGGATAATATTTTTGATTTTTATTTTGTTTTGGAAATATTTTGAACAATTTAAAACTTTTCATATTTTTTTTACACTGTGATATGTGGGCAAATCAATGGAAGTTTTGTGTCAAATTTCAAGTCTAACGGTGCTAAAGTTATGAGGCCGCGACATACGGACGGACGGACGGACAACGGAGTCTCACCATAAAGGTTCCTTTTGTACCTTTTAACCTACGGAACCCTAAAAATGCGGCAAAGATGAAGAAAGAATGTCTTCTAGCTACATCCCTTACCTAGTACTTCAAGATATATGGTGTGCTGCTCGCTATGCGTCTCGTTGCTGATGCGGCAAGTATAGTTGCCGGTGTCAGAGCGCGACGCTCGCTGGGTGTATAGGGTCTGGTTGGCTGCCTCGGGGTACTGGATCAGGTTCGATACTCCGGCAGACCAGGGATACGCCACGTTGTCTTTGAACCTGGGAACAAAGAGATATAGCTCATGAGAGATACAGCATACCAAAAATCGTTTTCGACGTTTCAGAAAAGTTTGTTTTGACTCATAGTCATCGTCCCTAATCAAACGCTAGATGGTTATAATTCGCTTAGATTAAATTATGTTAAGGCGATATGTAAAAGTTTTAGCGTCCCTGTTACTCCATATGCGAAAAAACCCTCAGTGCAAGAGGGACGGATTCGTGGAAAACTAGCAAAATTTCGGTTTTTTATTAATATAAAATGTAATAAAGTTGCTATCAAAATTTCGTTTAACCAGGTCCTAGCTACTGTTAAAACCTATCTAATAAAATATAATTGCAGCACATACATCATTCTAAATTGTCAAATCAGGAGAATTGGTGTCGGAAAAGACCTCATCTCAATAAATATTTCTATCGAGCCGAATTTCTCCAATCGCGTTTCTGTTTTAACAGATCCCTAGAAAAAGATTCCAAAAATAATGTACTACGAGTATTTTATCAAAATAATACATTATTTACTGAAGTAGATATGCAAGTTCTCAAAGTGTAGATTTTTTTTCCGTAGCGCCATTTAGAGATTTTGGTTTAAAAAGTCGTATTTTAGAACTTGTGGTCTAAAAACCTCATGATGATGAATCATTGACCTAAATTAACTCATTGTGATGAATATTTTTACGGAAAAGCTGTAACTTCAAATTGCTTTCGTGTGACGTCACTTGAGAAATGGCTGTTTAGAAATGTGTCCTTTGCTATCAAGATAAATTTATAATAATTTGCTTCCGGCTGATTTGACAGATGGATGGATGACAGATGAGTAGACAGACAGAGACAGATTCACTTTATCAAGTGAGGTTGCATCCGACAATTCTTTTAAAAAAATAATAAAAGTAATGTTTAATTTATATACCAATATAATGAAAACTAAGTCCTAAAATGGCGTATATTCTTGAAAAAAAAAAACTTAAAAATTAAGCTATAGTAATTTCGATTTTCCACTCAGCTGTCAGCAAGCCAGTATTTCGTTACTTCTCAATATTGCTGAGCAAAGTAATAATAATAGGGACACATGATTTGGCACCAGCTTCCCCTAGTTCAGCGTTTCTTAACCTTTTTTGTCCGTGGACCCCTTAGGAAATCAAGCACAATTTTAAGGACCCCCTTAATGAAAAAGCAGCAATAAATTTCGGACCATTTATTTTAATTCTACAAATTACAAAAAAAAATATACTTTTTCATATAAAATACGTTAATGAGAAGGTTGGTGCTGCTTTTTTGCAACTAAATTAGTGATGTTTGGGTTTATATTACTACCTTATATTTATATTTATATTACTATATTATATTACTACTACTTCGTAGCACGGTGTGCGTAGCATTTACGAGACTTTTGGTGGCATTTGATTGTTAAATGATCCATAGATTAGGCTGCGGACCCCCATACATATGCTCGGCAGTGGCGTGCACAGAACTTTTTGCTGGAAAAGCAAACAATTGGTCAAGAACAACAATAAAAAAGATATGAAAAAATTTAAATATCACTTTGAAAAAAAAAAAGTTTGTATAGGAAATTTTCACTCTAGGGTAGATTGTCTACCCTGGCGTCATACAATTTTTTTTTTTTCAAATTGATATTTAAATTTTTTCATATTTTTTTTATTGTTGTTCTTGACCAATTGTTTGCTTTTCCAGCAAAAAGTTCTGTGCACGCCACTGATGCTCGGGGACCCCCAGGGGTCCGCGGACCACAGGTTAAGAAACTCTGCCCTAGTTAATAGTGCGTAACTTCACTGCGGCATTGACGTGAGCGCATCTGATGATGCCAGCTCTTCCACGAACTAGCATTCATCAATTAGGTGATGGGGATTATGCCCACTGTCGGCACTAGATAAAGGATGCTCTTATATCGTGATGGAACTACGCAGCACAGCGGCTGCATTACCGGGAAGTAGTTTAATGCATCCTGTAACTGGAGGTATCTAGTACTTATAACTAGACATGGACAATGTTTGGGTATATTGAGGATGAATGAAAAACGACGGACGAAAGAGACATTTGGTGCACAAGGGTAGGGAGGTAAAGCTCAACCAGCGGGTCTACCGCGTAATTCTGATTTGTATCAACATCAAGCAAATGCATGCGAAATTCAACGCGTGCAAAAGAGATGGCATGTTAGGCGGGCGTCGTCGCACGCACGACAAATTTCAATCTCAAGTTGATGTTGATGAAAATCAGAATTACGCGGTAGACCCGCTGGCCGCCGTAGAAGGATACTGGAGAAGGCCCAAGAAGCACCAGAAATATGCGTTTGTATGATTTGATTGATGGATGTTGTACAAGAGGAGAAATAAACGTGTCAGGATAGTACGAATGGAAATCTGTGGTCTCTGTCTACCGCTTTGGGAGACAGGCGTGGGTATGAAGATATTGTGTGTACATTCCTGAAATTGGATTTGAATCTATATAGCGTGTTCTGTTACGCGTATAAACTTTATATTGCTATTTTATTGGCAATATTTATTATATCAGTTACCACAATATTGTGGATATTGAAGTACGTATTCTCTTGGCAAGCTGAATCAAAAGCACGTCATACACAATATGGTTTCCAACACTGAACTGTAACCCAAATTGATAAAACAACTACCTACCCATGTTTTTACCAGAGCGCATGCAATAGTTCGTTGCAAGACCGCTTCATACTGGTGATGGTATTCCTCATGTGGGCGTACTCCTTTCTGTTGGACTCTACTTCTATGTCACCTAGCTCCACCTATACTTCGATATGAGAATATTGAAGTGTGTCAAAGACTTTCAGTTGGTGGAAATTGTGAAGCCATGTGTTTATGGTGCAAAGTGATACTTTAAGGCGATATGTAAAAAAAATATTCGTGCTTCTTTTCTGTGTATCTCATGAAATACACGGAACACTATAATCAATTTCCGGTGTATGCATTCTGACTATATAATATAGGGTTTTGTTTTTGGAAAACATGTTTGGATAAATATTCCTTGATAAAAATAATTGTTGAAATGAGGTCCCTAAACATACTTTTTCTCTTCGTTTGACGAATAGAAACCATGTACAGAACTCAAACATATTTTATTAGATGTGTTTCAATAATGTCGAGATTTTTGATTTTGGAAATTTTGCAGGCTAATTTAGTTTTTTTTTATATAAAAGAATAAAACTAACTTCTTTTCCTTTCGCCCTCTCGCACTGCGCGTTTTTTCGCTTGGAATGACAGTGACAAAAATAAAATTCGCATAGCCTCATAAACGCAGCCATATAAAATTGTAATAATTAAATTTTTGCTTCCGTGCGCCTAAGCCGCCTATACTAGGATATTCGTATGGGAACAAACATTTTTTTTCATGATTTCGAAAAAAAAAGGGTCTGAACCTTGTAGCTCTGATCACTGAGTCTCCAATATTCCGGTGGTTGATTAAATTTCACCTTGTATATTTCTTATAACTTTTGTGACTGATAGTACACTTACATAAAATAAATAGAAGCTTAGGTAAAAAGTACCTTGTCATGAAGATTGGTACGAATTTACACACAAAAAGAGGTCGAATTTTCACATTATGTATATATTTTTGTAATGGGCCGAATTTGCACCGAAAATAAATACTTTTCGGGACAAATTTCTAGAGGACGAAAATACACCAACCCATTTTTGGCAGGGACTTGTCGTCGATTAAATTTTTCATAAACAGCCGTTCTACATTCCATTCTTATCTACCAGGTTAACGGCAAGTCTGAAGAGATCTACTAAAAAGTTTGTTTACATACAGCATTTTTTTTTCAAGGAATTTTCGTTCGCACAAACAATCCGTCTCCTGAAACAAACATTTCATGGAAACTGTAAATTTTGCCGACCATTTTACGAATCGGCAGAAAATGAAATAAACAAAGCCGGTACGTGCGCCTTGAGCGATGATTTCCAGGAATACAAAGGAGGAATGTGTGCCATCTGCCGAAATTGGTTTTCTGGTTGCTCGAAGCAGGAAAGTACAAGTCTAAAACAAAAACTTGCTTTTTAAATTTGATATTTGGTCATTTTCATTTTTTTTTATAATTTTCTTACATAGGTACTTTCAGTACTGTAGAGGAAAACATTCACACAAATGATGAAACCATTGCAAATTATGCCACAATTTCTGTATTGACAATTTATTAAATCAAAAGACGTTAGAATGGAGACAAAGTACAGCAAAGTGTAGCGTAGGCCGACCTCGTGCCCGCTGGACCGAACGACCTGAAGGACGTTGCGGGTAGCGGCTGGATGAAGAGGTCGGAGAACCGCCAAGAGTGGCGAAAATTTCCGGCAGTAGACGAACACAGGCTGATGAATGGAAATACCTAATATCGATCTTATCACTCAATATAACGGACTAAATTGGCTGAAGCAGGTTAAAATAAAACCGGCCAAGTGCGAGTCAGACTCGCGCACGAAGGGTTCCGTACCATTATCTATAAAAACGGCAAAAAAACATGTCTGTTGTATGGGAGCTCCCTTAAATATTTATTTTATTCTGTTTTTTAGTATTTGTTGTTATAGCGGCAACAGAAATACATCATCTGTGAAAATTTATACAGATACAGCCTGGTGACAGACGGACAGACAGACGGACAGCGGAGTCTTAGTAATAGGGTCCCGTTGGTACGGAACCCTAAAAACAGATCTAATCGATCAATATTGGCAATCTTAATCAGCCGATTAAGAGTATGGCCTACCCTAGCAACAATTTTTTATTACCTGTCCCGCAAAAAAGATTTATTTGCTTTTGATAGAGGCGATTATAATATATTATGTTGGCTCATTAGCCACTTGTTCTTGGACGCGTAATACTAATAATCACGCACCGAAACAACAAATTGGAGTGTTTTTAGCTAATACTGAAATATTTTGTAGGCAAAAAAATATTGGATTTAAGTAGATTCACTTCATATTTTTATTACCTATATTATAAAAAAAAAGTTGATCCCTTAACCACGTTTTACTGCGAAACGTATAAAAAAAAATTTGGTTGAAAGTAGTATATATCTTTAGACATTGTGTTGATTTAATAAAAGACCAACAAAACAAATATATTTTTTTCTATATTAGGACAGACCTAATTTCTTCCAAAGAACCCTCGAAAGTCTGGCGTTGTTAATATTCTAGGGTCAGGTCGATCCTTAAATCATTTAGCAGGTTCAAAAAACAGGAAACAGTTAGTTTTAAAGATGTTTATTTGGGAATTTTCTGATGATGAAATTCCGAGCTGTGGGTCTACCGCGTAACTCTCATTTTCATCAACATCAACTTGAGATTGAAATTTGTCGTGCGTGCGACGACGCCCGCCTAACATGCCATCTCTTTTGCACGCGTTGAATTTCGCATGCATTTGCTTGAAGTTGATACAAATCAGAATTACGCGGTAGAGCCCCTGGTTACCGCTTTTAAGCTACCACACATAAGAGTAACCCACCCGTCACACCCCACCCACCGATTACGAATTTATTTTTAGATTAATTACTCCAAGTTAGTAGTCCGGTACAGTAGTCCGAGTGGGTAGGCTATTTTTTTCAATGCACCTAGGTCCAATATTTGTGTCATCATCATCATTTGTGTAATTTGCTTTTGTTAATGCAATGTACAAGTATGTAATTTGAAAAAAAAATAATGCGCAGGTTCCAGTCATATATTAACCTGTAAAAATCATCCAAATCAAGTTCCGTTTGAAGAAACCTTTCAATTCTGAAACGCTTTCACGTAATACCTAATTAAATTAAAAAGTAAAGCGACAGCAAAAACGTTGAAAGCATGGGTTAATTTTTAATAAGGCGAAGTGGGCAAAGAGGCAGACAAAAAGTTGCCCGGTGAGGTCATCCTCCCTGCGCCTGCGCTGGGCTCACGGGAACACCAGTCCGTTGCAACATGCGAAAAATATCCTCCAAATATCGCGTACCGGTCTTTGACCTCAATGTCTCGGGTTGCGGTCCCGGTCGAGGCACAAATCATCGACTGACAGACTGTGAGGGAAGGTATTATACATATACATATAGAGGTATATTAAACGTTACATGGTCATGGTCATTTTGAGTTATGATTTTGTATTTACAAGGAAGGATAACATTCAGTTCGTAAAGTGTTTCTCGTACGAAATGTGCGGGGTTTCATAAAAGATACATGTCTGGATGAGAATTCCAGGAAAAATAATAATCTCTATGTAGGTACGTATCTCGATCCGAATATTTTGCGCAACCTTATCAAACACATTCATCCATCCATCAGCCTAGTTCGTCCACTGCTGGACATAAGCCTTTCCAGGACTTTGCCACACCCGGCGGTCATCCCGGAAGAATTGCCCATACTCACACACGCTGGGCAGGCGGGTTCATGAGCGCGGTGCCGGAACCCTCGCACCAGGGACGCCGCTGCCGTCAGGGATGGATATACCGCCATCAATCGGTCCCAGGCATGGTGGGCCTCCTAATTTTTTGCCTGTGAGCTGTCCTCTTACTCTCCCCCGAATTACTTCGAGGGGGTCTCCAAGTAAGATACCTCCACAGTCGAGCCCAGCATCAGCTCTATCACCTGTATCAAACACATTAGTTCAATAGTTCTCAAAGAACCTGAACGGCAAAATGGAAAAGGAAAAGGGTTCAAAAATGTTACACAAGGATAAGTTGATGAACCGGTCTGAGTGTATGGGCTCACAAAAGTCTTTACGCGAAACCCGTAATGACATAATCACATGAAAGGAAACTTTCCCTCTGACGTATCACGATACGTCACTTAACCTGTCAACTTTGACGAACAAATCCTTCAGGCGGCTTCGTTCTGTCAAAATAGTCATAATTTTGCAGAGCCCCAGACAACAATGGAGCGATTCGGGAAAATCCAAGACGTAATGGATCGAGGGTAAATAGGTTTTCCGTCGGAGAAATAATGATAAGATGACCACAGCAGTTTAATTCGGATTACCGGTAACTATTATTTAATTAAATCGTTAACCAAACGACAAGTTACATCCGGCTCAGGATTTCAGATATCGAAATAATTACATATAACGTATTAGCAATATAATGAATAGTAATTCTACTAAAGTTTAATCAAACCTGAATGTAATTTAGATTCTATTACAGAAAATAAAAACGTCACACTTTTCTTGCGTTTTCTTTTAATATTGAACCAACCAACGAAAGCATTTTATCAAAGAGAGCTTGCAATACCTCGATAAATTCATGTTGCATAATGTAGTGAGATATTCCTTGGAAATTAAATCGACATCGCTGATGATTCCACGAAGTTATGGGTGTAACAGTGCGGGGCCACAAGTACCTGTGTAGTACATATCGAGGGCATCAAGCTGAAAGGGCGTATCTAGAAAAATATAAAAGTATCGTCTAGATATTTATAAATATTTTTCTTTAAATTTAAAAACGCCTTTTTACCTTGTAGACTTAGGCATAATAGTACCTATAACCAGTGGAGCAAACTTTACTTTTTCAGTACATTACAGTGCTAATATATATGGAGATTCACCCAAAAAAGTCGGAAATTTCGGATCCCAGAAAATCTGTAAATACACCTTTTCAGTTTGATGCCCTTGATATATGTGTATGTGTAGTATACCTATGTAGGATACAGTTTTATGTAAAAAATACTAAATGCCAGCTTCCACTAATAGACTGAGAGCTAGCGACCAAATCAGTCATGTGGCGTCAGCTGTATTGAAACTCCGTTAGCTACTTCCCTGAACAACCTTTTCCGATAATCTTCGTGCTGGCAGGCCGCGAGCGGTGGGTGCGGGTGTAGTGTGGTCGGGAAAAAAATGTGGGTTTTTTTTCAAACAGTTGCTCTGTACTCTGTCGGTTGGTGGGAAGGGGTTGCCAGCGTTAATTAAAAGTACCAAAATAATGATAATTTTCATGTGGGCTCAGATATCAGCCGACGAACGCGTCATCGCACACACACGGCTCAAAAAACAATTTTTTTTTTCTTTTTGCAATCCCAAATTATGTTTTTTGGAATTTTAGTGATTTTTCAGAATTTTTTTCTTGATAATTGTGATACTTGTGCGTCAGATCTGAAAAATACATAATGTAATTTAACTTGTTGAATAAAATATTAAAGAAAACTTATTTGTTTTTTATTATTTTATTTTATTATTTAAAGACAATCTTTATTTTACCTAATTCCACTGACGCCGACATCAAAAGTCGAAATATATCTGGAAGTAATTATTGTGATAATGTGTTTTTATAGATATATATAGTTTAAACTAAACTTCTTGAATAATCACACAAATTTTATTTGTTAAAAATATTCTGATTTAATATGCTAAATTGTCCAAATGTGAGAGCATGTTTGGCGGAGCCGACCCTTAAGTGCAGTCATTACCTCGTGCGTGGCGCTAGCAGGCATTCTACATTAGTCGTCCGTCTTCACTTGTCACAAATGCACTGTGAATTTACTAGGAAAAACATAATTGTGCACGGAGGGAGTCGGTCAATGTACAACGACACATGTGAGAAGTATTTATCCTTACTTTATGAATATTATTAGCAAAGTTCCAATGAATTCATTCTGGTTTTTAAGGCCATATGCGAAAAAAATACGGGTGTTTCTTTTCTGTGTATTTCATGAAATACACGGAAAATTTTAATAAATTTCTGGTATATGCATTTTGACTATATAATCTAGGGTTTTGAAATTGGAAAAGATGTTTGGATAAATTTTCCTCGATAGAAATAATTGTTGAAATGAGGTCTTCAAACACACTTTTTCTCCTCGTTTGACGCACAGGAACCATATACATAACTCACACATATTTTATTAGGTGTTTTAACAATATCTAAAGATTTGATATTTGAAATTTTGCTAGCTATTATAAAACCAACTTTTTTCCCTTTTGCCCTCTCGCACTGCGCGATTTTTCGCTTGGAGTGACAGTGACAAAAATAAAATTCGCATAGCCTCTTAACAACTTTCTTTCTGTGGATATAACAGTGTGCGTTTTTAAAGATGTATTGGCAAAATGTTCAATTATTGATCCATGATACTGATCACTTACCAAGCCACCAGTATGAATTTGGACGATGATCAAAAATTCACCTTGTATAAGGTCTTTCAATTTAAATGGAAAGTAATTTAGGAGGTGATTCAGTATCGTTAATATCTTTTTTTTCACTTCTCAGTACAAAGTGGTCAAGTGGACAAGTGAAGAAAAAGTTCGCGCAAAAAAAAGTACTTTGCAGTGGAATGTGATGTATTAACGATATTGCATCACCTCCTAAATTACTTTCAATTTAAATTGAAAGACCTTATATACTTTGCAAAACAAACTATTTGAATTTGAATACGTCATACAAGAAACCTACAGTCTAAATTTCATGTCCCTAGGTCCAGCCGTTTGGTTTAGGCGTTGATAGGGATCAGTCGGTCGAGTTTTCGTACAAAAATGTGACGGTATTCAAAAGAATGGTGTAGTAATATGCAGTTTGGATAAGCGTGCATTACTCGCTGCACAAATTGCCCAGCCCGTGTGCCCACTCCGGTCGACTGGGCATTTACTTGGAAAACTCGATGAACGCACCGGGAAATTATAGAGCGTATACAATTCTCTGAACGAAACACCGAAATGGAAAATGATTAACTTGTAGAAAATTAAAGTGAATGTTAGTAAAAAATATATACAACGTGTAACAAAAAGGTATAACCATATTTAAACAGCTTATTCAGTCAATGATATAGAACAACTTTTATTATGGTGCCAACCCCGAAATCTCAAAAAAAAATCTACCCTTCCATACATTTCGGCCGAGCGGCATTGCATTTTTGTATGTAACAGTTAATTTTTTTTCGAGATACAGGGTTTGTTCCATATTAAAAGTTGTTCTACACCATTGACTGAACAAGCTCTTCAAATATGGTTACACCTTCCTGTTACACGTTGTATACAACGTTGTAGAAAAATGCAATGCCGCTCGGCCGAAATGTATGGAAGGGTAGATTTTTTTTCGAGATTTCAGGGTTGGCTCTATAGTAAAAGTTGTTCTATATCATTGACTGAATAAGCTCTTCAAATATGGTTACACCTTTCTGTTACACGTTGTATAACTCTTCGAAAATACAATTGATTTATTATTATTTCTTGTTTTTGGCTTCTGATAATGTGTGTGCTGACTAACACATTTAATTCCGCCAATGTCACGTCATAAACCAAAGCACTGTATTAATGAAAAGTAATTTCGAGGAATTTGGTATCTTGTGATGATTGCGATCTACAACAAAATACAGAAGGTGATCAAAATATTTATATACAATTTAACTAATTAATTATATATTCAATGACTAATTACTAGATGAACTTAAAATTACAAAATGAATATCGATGAGCCATATTAAAAAAAGAACCATAGAGAGGCTACTTTTGTCACGAAGGATTTGTCACTAGAAATTTCACGTCTTTGAAATCGGCATTAGAGAGTTTTCACATCCGTCCTGACTTTTTAAGGGGAGGGGGGTATTCCTGATTTCTCTTTTCAAATCCATTTTTAACCGTGAAATTGAAAATATTATTTTAAAAAAAACATGTCAATTTCATTTATGATCTTAATATTTCGGCCGTTCGATACACGATTACTTTTCCTGCATCAAATAAAATCACAAAAATAGGCCCAAACTATGATTTAACCCAAATATTAATTTTTGGACAAAAAACTTATACCAAAATAAACGACGTAAAAATGTGGTTTAAATAATAAATAAAACACATCGAAATCGCGAGTTTTCGGAGGCGCGCTTTCACTGAGCAGGATAGACAAGTATAAACTGACATGTAAACAATCAGTAGGACAGATTTCTCTGAATACCTTAGCCTTAATTAAGAGCGGTATCGCAGCGGGATTGTGAAATACCCGCCTTTTTCTAATTAATCGAAAAAGAACACTTAAATTCAAAATTCCATTGGTTTTTGTAAATTAGAATTTCAAATTTTTTTCAATTTGAAATACCGATACCGCTCTTAAGCCTACTAGATAAATACATTTTCTAAAGTTAACAATTATTGGATATATAAAAGTTTTATACAAGTCGTGTCATTGCAGAAGCAATGTTCGAACTTCGAGTAAACATCAGTATGATCTTGCCAAGATCATCTTGGTGTAACGGTACAGCACTGTTGAAAGTATCGTGTCGTCGATCGGACGAACACACGCAGGCCGGCGCAGGCGCAGCCACTTGATCCTCGATAAATACGCGATTTATTGCGCTTTGTAATGAAATTTATATGAAGCAATCTGAAATTTCGGTAAAACCTGCGTCGTTAAAGTGCCAAGATGCTTTCTTTTACGATTTATGCTCTCTTTTTCAAGTATTATTCATTAAAGAAGCAGTTCTTTACATCCGCTTCTGCGGTTACACTTGGAAGCCTCCGAATGGCGACGATACATAATTGCTCTTGTAACGGCAACACAACGCGATTCCTTGAATACCGTACATTAATAACGTACTACAAGACAAGAACAGTCTGCTTGCGGTTTGAACAGGCAGCTATTTCTTACGGAAGACACCAGAAGTACCTTTTAGTGCAGGAATTAGCCAGCGACTGGGACACCGCAACACGAAATATATACGTACAGCTTGTTGCACGAGATAATTCCCGCAATAAGAGATCGTGGTAGCAAGAACCGAGACCATTAGACCAAGCTAAGCTCTTGCTTACTCCAAATAGAGGCTATATTGATGAGGGCTTGCGTCAGTGGAATGGCAACAGGAACAGTTACTGCGGTTTAGGGCTTCACATTAGTTGGTGCGTTGGGAAAGGTCTATGGGCTGTTAGAAAAACCGCAACGTGGTCGGAGCAAAAACTGGTACTTGTAACAGGTGAACCAGCACATCTCGCGGCAACAGCGATCGTGTAAGCGAGTGTTGCTATATCTATAAAGATTTCATCCCCACACTTGATTTTCCGAGGATTCTGGCAAATATATTAAATTAGGGACTTGGAACTGACCGGACGGAGCCAACGTTGGAATACGTCGAAGAGTTGCGAGGCAGATGCAAGATCCCTATTTCAATGCAAGTAGAGAAAGGCAGAGCTTTAAAGTACAACTATCCAACAATTTTGCAACTCTATACTGACCACCTGCGGGTCTACCGCGTAATTCTGATTTTAATCAACATCAACTTGAGATTGAAATTTGACGTACGTGCGACGACGCCCGCCAACATGCTATCTCTTTTGCACGCACGTCAAATTTCAATCTCAAGTTGATGTTGATGAAAATCGGAATTACGCGTTAGACCCGCTGTTTGTTTATACAACGAATACAAACAAAGTCAAAGCATAATTTTCATAGAACTGCGAAACAAAGTTTTGTTTCAAGTTGACAAATTTTGTGTTTTACACAGTTTAATTTACAGTAGACCACAATTTCCCTCACATCTAGGTAATCGTCTATAGATCTGGTATCACAAAGACCCTTTAGCTTGTTCCTTGTACACGATGCGATGGTAGACCTATGTCAATGACATCGTGTGAATAATATCACACAAATAAAAACATTTATGTCCGCTAATAAAATGAAGGTACGATTTACGACACACAATTTTAAACCCTCAATTATTAATATGCATAGCAACAACTTTATTGTACTTCCTTAATCGGGACCGGCTTTAATTATGTGGAGTGCATAAATATGAATATTTTATTCTTATGTCTTATCTTATTGGATGTGAAATTAATTATTGTTTGCGGTCATATTGGGTTCGGATACAGAACGTTTGGTCGCGGAAATCGTCTTGGTATTTCCTGGTCCATCCTTTTTGAAAACCCCCAAATCTGTAGAAATTAGTTTTCGCATTTTTTAAGTCCTCGCACATTTTTTTAGAAAGCTCTTTCAGAGTAGGTAATCGAGCGTGAAAAGGAAAACGTGATGCAACGTTTTCAACAACGAGTCTCACGGTACAAGAAAGTTGGACAGGAAGGCGGCAGTCATCGTCCCAGCAAAGCGTCCAGAGAATGTCCTCGACACTGGTAATTACACTCCGAAGTGGTTTGGAGCAAGCGGCCAGGTGGCTCCAGCGCACGGCTGCGTATGGACAAGGAATGCGCTGGGCCCGTTGTGGCTGTGGACCACTACCTCTTATTGCAACCAACTTTATAGACTTGCGGGACGAACCGAGTCGGTCTCATTCATGACGTGATGTCCCGTACCTCTCAATCCCTGCAAATCGGACGTGGTAGCCCGTGAAAGTATTGGCCCGCAACCACATTGCTGACATCTGTACTGACTTGATTCTGGTACTGTGTACTTGATTACGGATTTGCTATACATTAAACAAAACTTTGGATATAGTGGTATAGGCGTGACGTTATCGAAAATTTTCTTTAATATTTTTTCGGTTTTTCGGGTTATGCAACGCTTAAAAACGGAAATCTAATAGTATTTTGTGCAACTGTAACATAATTTGAGACATTGGGAAACGGGTGCCTGTTTACGGCACGAACGAAGTGAGTTTCGTAATAACTTTACACGAGTGTCCCAATATCTAATTATTATAGAATTAAATGAGACTTGACGATAATTCATGATTTATATAAAAACGGCTCACCTCAATACGTGTTATGATCGGGAAAGCCGACCAGTTTCAGCAGATTTAGACTGCCTTCATCTGGGCGAGTAAAGACGTTTACGCGACGACGTTACGCCTGAAACTGGTCGGCTTTCCCGATCATAACACGTATTGAGGTGAGCCGTTTTTATATAAATCATATCTAATTATGTTCAGTTGCACACAACACTTTATCTATGACCATCAACAATTTCGTCTTTATTTATAATATTTTCAACTGACAATTTCACGAAGAATGAGAAGACATTCGTTCATGAACCCTTTGGTGCGTATTTCTGGTAAGCTACCTTGAAGGCCAATAAGGATAAAGCCCCCCTAAGAAATAAGGTCGGGAATTATTTCTCGTCTCTGTTGTTGATTGGGTCTCTAGCGGTTTTATAATAAATTAGGCCAATCGCAGCGCAGAATCGAGGTGTTTATCCGATGTTATAATGTTATTATAACATCGGATAAATAATCTAGGTGGTACTTATAAAACTGCTCTTGATGCTGAAATTGCATTATCGCAGTATGGGAGTAAATAAAAACTATTTTGACCTGACTAACTAACTAACTAATTCTTTTGTCAAGGGTTGGCATAACTATGGTTTGTAATTAGGAAACTTAATGCCTAATCGTTTAATTACATTTCATTAGATTTTAGAGCGTTAAATACATTTGAATAAAACTAACCGCATTTATCTAGAATCTTTGGAATTAGTTACATATTTCAATTAACACAAGAAAAATCATACAAACCTTAAGGGTCCGTTTCGCCAAACATGCCCTCGCGTTTGGACAATTTAGCATATTAAAACAAAATATTTTTAACAAATAAAATTTGTGTAGGTAGATAAGGAGTTGAACTACATTATAATTTTTCAGATTTCACACAAGTATCACAATCATTGAGAAAAAAAATCGGAAAGATCAGTAAAATCGAATATTAAGGTCGGGAATTATTCCTCGTCTCTGTTGTTGATTGGGTCTCTAGCAGTTTTATAATAATTTGAGCCAATTGCAGCGCAGAATCACAGTGTTATATTGTAATATTATAACATCGGATAAACAATCTGGGTACTTATAAAACTGCTTTTGATGTTGCAGTTGCCTAATTGCAGTATGGGTAGGGTTGCCAGGTGTCGGGCTGGACATGTCTGTCTTTTTACAGTCGTGTCCGGCCAAATATAATACAAGTCCGGCCTGTCCGGCTTTTGTTAAACTTTTTAACTAAATATAAAATTGAGAAGGTTAACTGTATTATTATTAACTGTAACTAATATAAGATAAACTGTGATTGCTAAGTTTTTCAAAGAATGAGTATGAAGATTGTTAGCTACTGATTACAATGAAGAAATTTTTTGCCAAAGAATGGTTTTAAGTTTTGATTTACTTTTTGTTTATTGTGACGTATGAGAGTTATTTTGTCTAAAAGTGGAGTAAAGGTAATTATTTTATTTCTATAAACTGGAAAGTTACACCTACCTAGATACGGTAATTTATTTACAAATGATAAGGCTATTTATTGATTGTTTTAGTTAAGTACTTTCAATGTAAGGGAGTTACAATGAGAAAGAAACGTGATTCATAATAACATATTAGATATATATATTCATAATAACATATTAAGGCGATATGCGAAAAAAATACGGGTGTTTTTTTTCTGTGTATTTCATGAAATACACGGAAAATTTCAATACATTTCTGGTATATGCATTTTGACTACATTTTTACAGGGTGGAAAAAATGTAAGGGCCCTGGAGGGGAACTACCTTAAATACTTTAGTTAGCTTGTTTTACTGAAAGGAAACATTCCTTTATTTTTTAAAAGAAACAAAACTGCATTCAAAGATCTTCTAAATTTCGCTTGTCTCACCCAGGAATCGAACCAACTGAAAATAAAAAAAATAAACCCTCGCTACTTTATTAGACGAATCGGTAGGATTATTGTTCAGGATAAAATTTGTCTAATAAACATTTGATCTTACACTCATCTGTTGTACAAGATACCTATGAAATTGAATATGTATTACAAGTTCTTTATTAACAATACCTAGCACTATTCACTTGTAACAAGTAAATGACACGTTATAATTTTTTATTTTTCTAACACCCAAAGACATCGTATGAAGTACAAGCTTGCTAATTTGAAATTCGAACGATAACTTTCAAAATTTTTAGAATCGATAAAAGTATTCGTTCCAATTTCAAATTTTGTTTTGTTTTGCTTTAACTTATCAGGATTCTTTTCTATTCTTAATATCCATCTTCGTTAAAAAAATGTTTCATGTTTATGTGTTCTTCGTATTGATGATAAAATAATATTAATATTAGTTTTTACTTTTCTTTTTATTTCAAAGACAAAATGTTTATTAGACAAATTTTATTCTGAACAATAATCCTACTCATTCGTATAATAAAACAACGAAAGTGTATTTTTTTAATTTTAAGTTGGTTCGATTCCCGGGTTAGACAAGCAAATTTTAGAAGATCTTTGAATGCAGTTTTGTGTCTTTTAAAAAATAAAGGAATGTTTCCTTTCAGTAAAATGAGCTAACTAAAGGATTTAAGGTAGTTCCCATCCCAGGGCCCTTGATTTTTTTCCACCCTGTATAATCTAGGGTTTTGAAATTGGGTAACATGTTTGGATAAATTTTCCTTGATAGAAATAATTGTTGAAATGAGGTCTTCAAACACACATTTTCTCCTCGTTTGACGAATAGGAACCATACATATTTTATTAGGTGTGTTTCAACAATATCTAGAGATTTTATATTTGAAATTTTGCTAGCTATTTTATTAATAAAAATATAAAACCAACTTTTTCCCTATTGCCCTGAATCCGCCCCTCTCGCACTGCGTGATTTTTCGCTTGGAGTGACAGTGACAAAAATAAAATTCGCATAGCCTCTTAATTATGGAACAAAAAGTCTCACGAGAATACAAATGGTGCAGATAATGAACGGGAAGACATGGACGTGGCACATTGATAATTGGACCTGACGAAAAACTTCATATACCATAGACGATTCGTCCATGATACATACGAAAGCTTCGCTCGTTGCATATTTAAGTTAGCTGAATTTAAAGGATATCAAATTTTGTATTTCATTTATATACTTTTTTTATATTAAACAGCAAAAAAAAAATTGTAAACCAAAAATTCGGACATCAAAAATTCTATCTTATAAATTTTGATCTAAATCTATTAGATCATTTAGTGATTACCCCAAATGAACTCCAAACCTAGTAATTTTATGGCTAAATCGAGTATAATAATAAGCTTACCGTTTCATGGAAAACAGATTTTACCTGAAACCATTCCACTTTTTGAATATTCACGCTTTTTGAATATCTTGCCATCTTGCACCTCTTGATGAGTGATGGGTAAAAGTGCGGTGTGGGGGGAAGGAAAACACATATAAAGATGTGTGCAAAATTTTATTGACATCAAGGCTGCGCTGAGCGTAGAACGATTAGACACCTCGCTTGTTCTCTCGTGGGCGTTTTTTATCGTGGTCGTATTTATTGAAAATCATATTTAATATACCAGAAAAAAAATTAAAAATGTGAAACGGCCCAATTGTATTTTATAACGTTTGTGATTGTCTTGAATTGTGGTTGAGACAAAATTCGACAGTTAAGTTATTGAAATGACTAAAACCCCAATACCTTTTTTATATTTTGGGCTTACTTTAGACAGAGAATATTATAAAGTATTACTACGTACTTTAGATATATTTGTTTCTTACACCATAAGTTATTTTTAATATTCGCTGCGGCAGAAGTGTAGATACATTCTCTGTGATAATAAATATATATTTTATTTATTTATCATTGAAATATTATTCAATAAATCATTTTAAGAAGATGGCATACTCTAGCAACTTTTTTTATTACCCGTCCAGCACAATAAGTCTAATGGCAAAGACTTTATTCGCTTTTCATAGAGGCGTTTATATGTTGGCTCTTTGGCCTCTTTTTCTTAGACGCGTAATACTCGTACTAGTGATCACGCAGCGAAACTACAAATTGGTGTGTTTTTAGCTAATACTGAAATATTTTGTGGGGAAAAAATATAGAATTTAGGTGATATACCTTCATATTTCTATTACCTATTTTATGAAAAAAAAAAACAAGTTGATCTCTTAACCGCGTTCTTCAAGCGAACGTTTGAAAACCAAAAAAAAGAGGGTGCAAAACTTTTTTTTTGACAAAAGTATAAATCTTAGTACATTGTTTATACGTAAGATCCCTAGAGAAAAGATAATAAACCAAATATATTTTTTTCAATACAAGGAGAGTCCGAATTTCTTCAAACGAATCCTAGATAGACTGGAGTTGGCCATGCTCTAGGCTCAGGTACAGTCTTAACAGTGAGTGTCGTTTTAGAATATTTTGCTCAGCGCCCTCTTAATAAGGACGTCACAAACACCTAAAGCATTTATGTGGCAGCTGAGCGGGATGGCCCACCCATTTCTTACTCTACCAAATAAATATGTAACTTACGGTCAGAAATAGTAACCCGGAGCGTTGAAGAAAGGAATCTTTAATGGCGGCAAGTACTTGTAATTTTATTGCACAATGATACAGTTAGCATGAAAAGTTGTTTCTTTAGTACTTTTTTTCTAATAATATTGTGACACACGGACAGACATACGGCTGAGGTCTAGTAATAGGGTTCCATTTAGTACTCTTTGGGTAATGAAAGTTTCATTATGAAACCTTCAAAAAAATGTTTGTTTAGTTTTGGAAGTGTGCATTTTTATTTAAAATAATGTCAGACGTCACTAAAAGTCTTTATATTGAAACAAGTAACAATGTGTTAGGAAACTAAACGCGTGGAGCGGCTAATCTAGACTATTTTTTTTGCATGCGGTACACAGGTGTGCGAGTGAGAGGGGATGATGATGTGATGGGTGCCATTTTAGATTCCTTTCTTTATATAAGAATAAGAATAAGACTAAGAAGGCATTTATTCGCTGCAATAACAAGTAAAAAATAAAATAAAGTAGATTAAAAAATTAACAAACACAACACTAACATACACAATGATCAGTAACACAATAACAATAAAAACAAGAGATGTTGTGTTGAGGCAGCGAAAAAGGTCTGACTCAGGACAATGCGATTTAAAAAAAAAATATCTCAGTGCCCTGGTATTATGTCAGGCCTGTTATCACACAGAAGGCTTTAAAGAACCGATACAATACTCTTATTTATTATATTAATAAATAACATTATACATATAATATACATAAATTACTTACTTACATTACAACATGAATATTAAATTAATATTGTTGTGTATAAAGATCACATATAAACATACTATATACATAGAAAAAGAAAAAAAGAAGAAACAGCTAACGAATTAAAATGGCAAGAATATAACTTGAATGAATACAAATAAATTGAATATATCTCCGGGTTATATCGCCAGAAATAATAAATGACCGTCGTGAAGGAAATCAAAGTTGGGCAGTATGTCGTACATAAGGTCCAAACATACTCCGAGAAAAGCTTAGCCCTTCAGAAGAATAATGCTCAAAAGAGCGGTGCCATAATATAGCGGCTGTTTTGTATAATTTATCTCTGTCTCTCCCATTGTAGAAGATTGAGAGATCATACATTAAGGCGATACCAAAAAAATGGAGTTTTTTCGAATCCATTTACTCCACTATAACGTCATCTACGTATTTAATTTTTGGGTAAATGTTTATTGAGTATTTAATTAAGCTTTTCACTGAAGGAAAACGCTTTTGGATGAAATTTTTTCGATAGAATTTAATTCCGAAAGGACATCTAAATTGTTTTTTTTTTTCTGTAATTCTGAAATCTTGTGAAATTGCATTCAAAATGTGAATATTATGTATTTGTAAAGTCTCCTTGAAAATATTTTTGACAAAATAGCTTAGTACATTTTATACCGACTTTTTGCTACTATTCCACGAATCCGTCTCACTCGCACTGAGGGATTTTTCGCATATGGGACAAGGGACGCTAAAACTTTTACATATCGCCTTAAGGCGATTACTGTCGCCAAATTAGCAGCTCGATGTTTGTCGGTACTAAAATCGACGGAAACGACATTAAAATAACATTCATATCTGCGCGCATTGCATAGTGGCTGTTACGACGACGCTCTCTGCGTTCTTGATAGGGCGAAATACTCGTAGGAGAAAATAATACTTTTCAAATGGACGTGGACGTGATTGTTCGATGAATGAATAATGTTATTTTTATAGCTATTAAGTTTATCAATTTATCAAAGCATAAATGGATTAAATCGGCCAAGTTAAAAAACACCTTTCGGTTGTAATTCTTTTTCATATAGAAGTTTTGGTGGTATGAAAAATACTAAGGTTGCATATGTTGTCTTAGATTTGATAATTCATAACACATTTTTTAAATATGTTTGGTTTGGCCCTAAACGAGGAGTAGGCTTTAGAAAATACCCATTTGGCGATACTAAGCCCCTTAAGAGGCTATGCGAATTTTATTTTTGTCACTGTCACTCAAAGCGAAAACACGCTCAGAGCGAGAGGGGCGGATTCAGGGCGAAAGCGAAAAATGTTAGTTTAATAATTTTTATAAAAAAAATAAAATAGTTAGCAAAATTTCAAATATCAAATCTCTAGATATTGTTGAAACACACCTAATAAAATACGTTTGAATTCTGTATGTGGTTCCTATTCGTCAAACGAGGAGAAAAAGTGTGTTTGAAGACCTCATTTCCACAATTATTTCTATCGAGGAAAATTAATCCAAACATGTTTTCTAATTTCGAAACCCTAGATTATATAGTCAAAATACACATACCAGAAACTGATTATAATTTTCCGCGTATTTCCTGAAATACGCAGAAAAGAAACACCCGTATTTTTTTCGCATATCGCCATCACGGCACACCGCTCTATTAGGAAACCAGAGCTTTAGCCCGTCTCTCCCCATTGAGCAGTAAAAATTCAGCAGACAAAAGCGTAATTCCGTGCCGGATGTAGACCATATCAGTAAATGGAAATCATCACCATAGTGACTGACAGCTGGCGTTTTGTATTTAAATAATGAGAATGTGCTACACTGAATTATTAATTGCAGGAAATTGTTAATACATAAAATTAAATTTACTGTTATAATTGTTATTATATCGTATTGATGCTCTGAACTTTGAGAACGTTAAATGTGAATTTTATACAACGATATTCTTGTGGCGACTACGTAAAGACTTAAATCGGATGCTATCTCAGGACCTTGTTTATGTTGCAGTCAAAACTCATAGCCGGTCAAAAGTAGTTTTGACTGCGAAAATCAGTCAAAACTAGTTTTGACTAAGTTGGTCTCAAGTAATTTTGATTAAAAAGTATTTCTGGGTTGTCATAAAAAATAACCACGAAGGTCAGGTATGGCGGTTCCGCGACCGCCATACCTAACCTTCTAACCTAACCTACCAGCTCTCTTCTGCGCTGCAGAACATCCGAAAAACTAATTTTACATGCGAATATCAGTCAAGACTACGTCCTTTTTTGACTGACTAATTCTCGCAGTCAAAAGTAGTTTTGTCCAGTTATGACTTTTGACTGTGACATATACAATGCGCCTTGTATTTATTTATTTTCCACGCTTCTACTCAAGTTAATCAGGATCAAAAGCGTAAATTTATGCCACCGCACATGTTGTCTCTAAATCAATGAAAAGAAAACTACAAAAAGAATCATGATAATAAAATATGGAAAATCCTCAAAAAGTCATTGCGGAGGACACTGTTAAAAGAGAATAAGAATTCCCATAAACAATACCGACAGAAACATCTAAAGGTGCATTCGCATGCAGTAGCCGACCGCAGTAAAGTTTCTTGGCACCGCTTGAAACTGCAAGTGCATAGGAATTTATGATTGCCTGGTATCACGCGACGAATACCAAATAGGTTTACTGTCGTCAACGTGATCCTTCGATGCGATTGTGCGAATTATTAAATATCGGATTCCAGGAAGCAACCGGAAATGACTGTTTCATTATGCTGGCGGGTGCACGGTGATGTGATCGATTCCGATGGCGAGTCGGTCGATTCTGCTAACTTAGATATAGATCTTTCCGAGAGGAGCGAGCGCGGGTCAACAAGTTCATCTTTGAAGGGTTCCTTGTATTTATGAGTTACCGGGCCTCTCTGAAATTAGGATTATTTACACAATGGCGATGGGATTCCGCAAACTAGCAGATAGTCGTTTCCGTGAAAACCCTGTGTGTCACCGTCACGCTTACGGCTTTTCCTGCTATTTTTAGTTTTAGTTGATTCACGACTTCGTTTTAACGACATTCACATAATGATATTTACATTGTACTCTGTTGTTTATTACTTTGAAATGAATGGAAAAAAATTTAGGATCTATTAAAAAAAATTACGGCAGATCGTATAAAACCAAAATAATTGCCGAGGATTACTAGAAACGGATAATATTTCAACAAAACCATTGCTAAATAAAGATGACACTGCAAAATGGCAAAAACACTAGCTACAAACTTATAAAAAAAACATCAAAGAACAATAATTTTGTTTACATTTATGTGATTTGCTAAGTTTCTTACACCTCTTCTTAGTAAGACTAATTCAAAGTAGTGGATTCAGGTATGTATTTATTTGTTATCATATTTGAACTTGGTTTATATTACTCGTATACATGGCTTGTTGCTTCATGCTCGTATATTATCTTTATTGTATTAATTAATATAATGCATATATTTATTCCTTTGTTCTATTTATGTAAGTGTATTATTTATGTAAGCCCAGCCCAATCTTCATGCTATTTTATTCTATAGACCCGTATTATATTTAGATAAATTGTTCTTTATATTAAAATTGAGGTGTAATCTAAGGTATATTTCATAAACAAAGCTATTTAATTACATTTCAGTGTGTGTAGGTATTGCCACCGCAGCAAGCATCATCGGTGACAGCATAATAAAGTCACGGCGTGCTTATGTAGCAGAGATGCACGTGCGATAGTGCGATGTGACCACCGACTGCGAGCTACTGCAAGCACGTGTCCAAGGGGGGGACAGTTGGGATGTATCCCTCCCCCGAAATTTAGGTAACATACACGGGACCGGACTAATTTAAATTTGGCAGCATGATTGGGGCAAAAACATTGGCGAAACCTTAATGAACGCGGTGTACGTAGTGTGTTGAGTAGAAGAATATAGAACAGAAAACAGCATTCAGCATTGACGCCAGATCCTTCTTGATGCAATGGCTGCTAGCGGGAATAGAAAAACTCATAAAGTATAGAACTCGAATAAACAAGAACATAATAATGTTTCAGCTATTTATTTCACATTGTTTTTGAAATAAATGTCCCCCCCGAACCAAAAGTCTGGATACTAGCACCAAGTCGTCTCTAGCACCAATATTGATTTACGAAGGCAGCTGCTGATTTTGCCAAATCTCTTCCTGCATTCAGTGTTAGATCTTAGTTTTAGGGAGAACATGATAATTTCATCAAGATTACGTGTGCGTCAGTGTTAAATTTACCAGGGAACCGTTTTTTTATAGAAAAATATCAAAACTGATATTGTATGTGTAGTAGGCTGATCATAGAATTGGTCGAAACCGAAAATCCTTAACCAAAAGTCAAAAAATAGGGGCAACGACGAGCGGAGCTAGGTTTTCATGTAAAAACATTTGGGGAGCGGAGCGGAGCGAGGCGACCCTCCTAATTTTTACACAAATATGCCTAGGCAGATCATGATATGCCCAATTCTACGATGTGCCGACGATATATTATGTTAGGATAGTAGGAATAATAGATGTTCATATTTATACTGAAACATTTTCAAGAATTTTGCTACAAAATTGCTGTACTACTTTCAAATTGCAATTTTCTCGAATAACTCGTATGGGACAAGAAATCAAATGAAATCCCATAAGAGTAGATGATTACTTATCCAGAACTGACCAGAACGAACTCACTCGTGTTATAGAAGCTACGAACGGAATTCACAGGGTGTTTACGACGCGCCAATATGTTAGCATGAGGACGGGATGCGTATTTCCTAAACCGTATTGAATTAATCCCCTCGTCGCGACCAATTCAGTGCGTTTTTGGAAATCAAAATATGCCGCGTAAGCGTATCGATTTCAGTCTCATCAGTAGACAAAATCAACACGGTTCACTGATGTTTATTATGTACCATAATACCTACATCGTTTTATTTTTTTATTTTTAAACTGCTGAGCTTACAAGACGAATTCAACACAATTTTTTAAATTTTCATATTGATAACTATTACCGAAACGTATTTTGTTAATCACCCCAGGTAGACATAATCGATACGTTTTCTGGAGATATCCTTTAATACAAAAAAATGCACAAAACCGTGTTGATTTCGACTACTAATTGGGCTGAAATCGATACGCTTACGCGGCATATTTTGATTTCCAAAAACGTACTGAATTGGGCGCAACGAGAGGACGAATTCAACACGGTTGAGGAAATTCGCAGCCGGGATAGCGTGAGTGCAAACATATAAGGTCGAATCCCGCAGGCCTGCGCCGGCGCAGCATCTTTAGGGGCACGCAAGTCTTCCCGCTAATCAGGGGCTGTATCGACAGGCGTACTCGTGCAATTAGGGCTCCACTGGCTTTGTCGGCACAGCATAAGCCGTTCGTCTTATTGCAGTCTACTGTGGCCATTGCCGCCGTTTTTTTTTTATGTAGTACTTTTGCATCCGACCAGTTAACCTATTCTAGGTAATCCTGAAGGTATATATTTCTATAGTTGGATTTTTTCATCAAGCGTCATCGTATAAGTAACGCATTCAACTTTTTCTATTTTTTGGGAAGATTAGTTTTCGTTGCCATAAAAACTCTTTGTAGCTTCTTTTCAGGGAAAAGTCAGGGAAAGTGGGTCGAGTAATTCTAGGAAACCCGTATTATTCTGATGATCGTAAAAATGAAGGGAAAAATACATAATTAATCTAATTGCGATATTTTCCCAGTTTGTTCGCAAATGTATTTCATCTATTTCCTAGAAAAGTGACATGTTTGTTTTTGCCATCCCACTTCCATTCAATTATAGCTACTCGTCCATGTCGTATTTCTTAATTACCTAAAACTTGTATGCAAATTATTTACATTTTTCCGTGTGTACTCTAGATGGAACAAGGATAATCGCAGCATTTACGTGCAACTGTAGAAGGACTAACAATGAGATAAATATGCTTGCATGCAACCTTGAATTAGGTATAATTTGAACGTAATGCTGGAATGTATATTGTAATGAACAATGACAGGGAGACAAAAAGTCCATGTAAATTGCGAATAATTAACGTTGCTGCAGGGCGGCACCGACACTTATTTCAGTTTGCTAGTGAGCGACTGAGCGTTGACAGTATTTCTCATTTTGTTCTTGGAAATCTCAGAACATCCAATTAACTTTTTGTGCCTCAATTTTTTTAGTTAGCATCATTTGCGTCATCTTTTTTTTACGCAAACACTAAACTTACTTCGAAATGGTTTCCAATTACATACACACATACATAAACTCACGCCTGTTTCCCAGAGGGGTAGGCAGGGACTACACATTTTCATCTGCTACGATCCTGACACACCTATTTCGCTTCTTCTACATCCATCAATCTAGTTACAAGCTCTTCTATTCCGGGTACTTCTGAATTTGCTCTTTCTCATATGTCGCCAATTAGGTCGGTATACGGTTTTCAATTTTTATAGATACATTTTAGATTATGCAATAAATCTGATAATAGGAGCAGTGGTGTTTTAACCAGTTTTGAACCATATGTAACACCTGTCTGTCTGTACCCTTAGAAGTCTTATAACTGGGTTCCTTAGAGAGAAAGCTTTATTTAGCTTAAGTAAGACACACATAATAGACTATTATGAATTTACTATAGAACCCTTCACTTCGCTTTAAATTCAAAATAACGCCCTCGACGAATAAAATATTATTTGGGCCCCTTGTAACACAAATAACGAAGTCATAATTTTACTTAAAGTGGCGTCTAACAGTGATAGTGAAGATTTGCTGATGATTTTCCGCCGCGTGGAATTTATAGAATTTGTCTTTATTGTTTGAAGAGCGAAACCAGTCGGGCAAAATAAAGTAATTATTATATGTGAACGAGTACAGTGTTTTTAAACATAAATTGTATTTTATTTTCCTCAAGTATAAAGCACTATGGTATCACTCGTGAGAAAGTGCGATTCCCAACTCGTGTGTGTTGAGGCCCGTGGCGAAGTTGGTAATGGTCCCCTTTCTTCCCTCGGTGAACAATGTACTATTGAAAGGCTTAAAAATAAACTAAGCGCAGTCAAAATAAAGCTGCACTTAGCAACAAATCGGGCAGGTCAGATGTCAGATCCTCGTGTGACGTCATCAAGCTGCTAACGACGATGAGTCACGGCACGATCGACGGTTTGCTGATGTCACTCGAGCGACCTGCTCAGCAATAATGCTGATTCTAGTTACCATTAATGTCGTCGTAATCGTTATGTGACCCATCTCTGACAATCAAAACAATAACAGAGTGAATGTACGAGTACATGAAATGAATAAGCGATACATTTCGCGGATCCAAGCATTATGATATTTGCAGCCCTTATCTTTTAAAAACTTTTAAGTAAGTATAAATAGAGATGTACCGACTAGTCGGGAAAGCCGACTAAGCGACCACATTTGTAGTCGGCGATTAGTCAGCAAAAGCGCCGACTAGTCGGCCTATTACTTTACATATTTCTATGCTTAAAATAGGGTGATTGAAATGAAATCGTAATCTTTAATGTTATTAATTTTTATTTTAGTTAGAATCAGCCTTGCAGTTTGTAAAATAATCTAGGAATAGAAACACTTTCTTTGGTAAATAATTGTACTTAAATCAAGAATACTATAAATTTAATTTAAAAAATAATCTAAACGCAACTTTCTACAATACTGAATTAAGAACTTATTACGTCACGTAAGTTTTTTTTTATATACCCGAATTATTTTTATATACCAGAACAATAATGTTATATATATTATACCACCGACAGCAATAGCCGACTAGTTGGCCTTTTTTCAAAGTCATAGTCGGCCAAAGTCATAGTTGGCACATCTCTAGTAATAAATAATTTTAGGTTAACTTTCCACTTTTGTACATGGAGCAAGTAGATACACGCAGAAGAATGAAAAGGAAAAAAGAGAATTATCGATTTAGAACGGCAAACTATTCGGGAAACTTGAGTGAGCTATTCCGGAAACAGCTTTATAGAGAAAACTTTCTTCTTTCTTCTTCTGTGACAGAAGAGACTATATAACTTGAGCAAAGTTATCCGAGTGAGGCTGCTGGGCTCAGAAATTACGACTATTATAGACTCCTGTGTGTGGAAAAAGACAGAAGTACGAATAGACCTCGCATCCTACTGTCTCCGTACAAGTTGTATAGATATACTATCGAATTCTGATTGTCTAAGGATATGTTCGTACTTGAAGTGACGACACAGTTCTTAAATAGTTCAATACCCACTAAAGGCATTTTGAAAGTTCAGTTTTTATGTATGTTTGTGATGATAGGCACCCAATCCAGTTGGCAACCAAATATACATAATAGAAGGGCTGGACTACAGTTGTTCAAGTTGTATGCGGGCAGTTGTATGCCCGCTGGACTGACGATCTAAGGACGTTGCGGGTGGCGGCTGGATGAGAATGACTGAGGACCTCCAAGAGTGGCGTAATATGGGGGAGGCCTATGTCCAGCAGTGGACGAATACGGGCTGATGGATGAAGTTGTATGCTAATAAATTAGAGCATGTACCAAGCTAATAAAATAACAACATCCGGTTTAATTTTAAGAGGATGGCCTACCCTAGCAACTTTTTTATTACCCGTCCAGCACAATAAGGCCAATGGTAAAAACCTTATTCGCTTTTCATAAAGGCGATTATATGTTGGCTCATTGGCCTCTTTTTCTTGGACGCTTGATCACGCAGTGAAACAACAAAATGGTGTGTTTTTAGCTAATACTGAAATATTTTGTAGGGAAAAAATTATTGGATTTAAGTAGAATCCCTTTTTTGTACCTTTTAGGTACTACAGAACCCCAAAAATACACAGGCGAAGATTTTAATTTACATCAAAACCATTGTAAAAGACAAACCGAGGAGAACAAAAATGAAAATTACTTACAAACTACAACAGACATTTTTTAGACGCACGATTCCGAAAAACTGTTGAGTACACAATAAGAATGAGATGTCCCACCGGGGAGGTCTCTCTGGGAGACATTTCAATATTTGCTTTGCGCAGACCATATCTATTTTACGATTGCGTTGAATCTTAAACAGATGGAAATAAAGATGATTTTTGGATAGATAATAAATATTAATAAGTTGGTGGAGGTGGAGGTGAGGATGCTGGTCGAATGTTAATTTTCACGATGAAGCCATTTTGTCGGACGTGCATGGGTGACAGAACGACAGAATGACTTTTCTGCTGCATTCCTCGTATCGAACTTGACGCGACGACCGACGCCTGCGCACCGTCTATTGTGTATTTATGCGACGATGGAAATTACCATATATCGAAGGAGTTTAATGGAATTTTGCACAGCATTAGTATGTTATGGAGGTAGCTCGAGGGTTTTTTCAATATACTTCATGGGAGCCATGGGACGTCGAAGAATGACAGACGCTTCATTGTTGTTATTTGATGCAAATTATAGATATTTAAAGATGAAGTCTTGTTTCTAGAGCAGCGGGCCTATTGTGTATCTCTAGTTGCCTTCTGGACTGGGTGTCTATCATCAAAAACATAGATATACTATCGAATTCCGATGTCCTAAGGATATTTTCGCACTTGAAGTGACGACACAGATTGTTAATAGTTCAATACCCACTAAAGGCAATTTAGAAATTTCAGTTTTTAGCTATGTTTTTGATGATAGGCACCTCGTGCAGTTGGCAAATAAAGATACAGAATAGGGGGGCAGGTGTAAATTTATGACAATAACCCTTGCGCATTTTGTACTGGACCCCGTACCACGAAACGCAGTAAGATTGCATACCAAGATGAATACATACTCTTACTGCAATTTGGACCTGTCTTTGAAGGCCTACTCCTCCCACACGGGTAGTCCAAAAACTTGAAAACTAATATATGATAGGCATAATGACGACAAAATAGTAGTTTATGCTACAAGGGCGAAAAAGAATAAATTACGAGGACGATTTAAAACACGAGCGTAACGAGTGTTTTAAACGTAACCGAGTAATTTATTGCTCTTACGCCCGTGTATCATACTACGTTTTTCAATGCATAGTGTGAGGCAATGAAAACAAATATAATCTTGTGAACTTTAAATTATTATTGGCTCAAAAGGACTGTATCCAGAGCCGTTAAACAGTGGAAAAAAAGTATAACATCTATGGTACACAGGAAAGGCTGCAGGTTAGCCAACCATTGCAAATAGATAAAAATAAAAAAATAAAGACCTAGGGCAAAAAAATCGACTTTCTGTTCGGTTTTGATGCATAAAAAGTGGGCCTTTACGAGCACTTGCATTGAAAATAAATTTCAAGAGTGAAACATTTTATTTTTTGTTGCAATTTTTGACAAAAAAAAGCGAAAGTTATCGATAGTTTCATATGTTTTTCGCAATAATTCTCTTACTCCTTCCGAATGTCTGAAGCGATTTTAAGGCGCTACGGAAAAAAATATACACTTTTAGAACTTGCATATCTACTTCAGTAAATAATGTATAATTTTGATAAAATAGTATATTATTTCTGGAATCTTTTTCTAGGGATCTGTTTAACAGAAGCGCGATTGGAGAAATTTGGCTCGATACAAATATTTATTGAAATGAGGTCTTTTTTGACACCAATTCTCCTGGTTTGACAATTTGGAATGACATATGGACTGCAATAATTATTATATTATATTATATTATATTAGATTATATTTTATTAAATGGGTTTTCACAGTATCTAGGACCTGGTTAAACGAAATTTTGATAGCAACTTTAGTACATTTTATATTAAAAAAAAACGACTAATCCGAATCCACGAATCCGTCCCTCTCCCACTGAAAGTTTTTTCGCATATGGGGTAACAGGCTAACAGGGACGCTAAAACTTTTAAATTTCGCCTTAATTATTCTTTCACCAAATGATGGACAATTTTAAGATCTACAAAATTATTGTTTAAATTTTTTTTCCATTTATCGCGTCTTAGTGAAAAGTATAATTTTTTCCTATTTTGTCCTATCCGGAGACGCAACATCGTCCAATGCAATGCGTTCAGATATGAACGTTATTTCAATATAGTTTTGCTCGATATTTGTGCCGATACAAATCGATTCAAGGTCGTTGGCGGATGCATGCCCCTTTTGTTTTGACGCGTACAATTCCCATAGCTTAATTTCTAAAAGATTACACTTTTTAATTTTTTTTCAGAATATTTGCGTAATTTTAGGACATAGTTTTCATTATTTTGTTATATAAATTAACATCGATATGACGTCACTTGAGATTTTTAGACAATATATGGATAGTGATGTGTGATTGCTTATAAAAAAAGTGGTTGTCTCTGTCTGTCTACTCATCTGTCATTCAGCTGTCAAATCAGTCGGAAGCACATTATTATAACTTTATCTTGATAGCAGAGGACACATTTTTAAAGAGCGATTTCTCAAGTGACGTCACACGAAGGTAAATGGAAATTGCAGCTTTTTCGTAAAAATATTCATCATCATGAGGTTTTTTAGACCACGCGTTCTAAAATAAGGCTTATTAAACCTCAATCTCAAAATGGTTTTCGAAATAACACACCTTAAGAGGATGGCATACCCTAGCAAATTTTTTTATTACCCGTCCAGCACAATAAGTCTAATGGCATGGCAAAGACCTATTCGCTTTTCATAGAGGCGATTATATGTTGGCTCTTTGGCCTCTTGTTCTTGGACACGTAATACTAGTGATCACGCAGCGAAACAACAAATTGATGTGTTTTTAGCTAACACTGAAATATTTTGTAGGGAAAAATATTAGAATTAGGTAACATCCCTTCATATTTCTACTGCCTATTTTATAAAAAAATCAACTTGATCTCTTAACCTTGTCTTTGAAATGAACGTTTGAAAACCAAAAAAAAGAGGGTGGAAAACATTTGTTTTGACAAAAGTCAAAATCTTAAATCTTAAAACATAGTTTATAGGTGAAATCCCTAGATAAAAGATCGATAGTCAAATATATTTTCGTGTATTAGAGGAGAGACCTAGTTTCTTCCAATGAACCCTTGAAAACCTGGTGTTGTTGATGTTCTAGCGTCAGGTGTCCCGTTAACATAATCTAATCCAAGCAAATTCTTCCACTCGGACTTTAGAACCGTACCACAAATTACATTCACATTTATGTCATTCAATTTTCTAAGAAATTGTAAGATGAGACACATCTCCTCGTTCGTTCGGCTGAATGCCAAATTATATTGAGTTACCTAATTACGAGTATCTTCATGACAACATTTAATTTGGTACTTACTTACCACTTAGTGAATGCTTGGTGGTCCATTAACTATATTAAAAGAATAGCTATAGGAAAGACAATCGCTTTGCGACTTCACACCTGCTTAGTAGTGTTCAGACAAATTGTGGTTGCTTAGTTCGTCTGTGTAAAGGTGATAATCGAACAAAAAAGTATACTTTTACACTATCCCGCAAAAATAAATACGGTTGTTTCTTTTCTGTGTATTTCATGAAATACACGAAAAATTATAATCAGTTTCTGGTATATGTATTTTGACTATTTAATCTAGGGTTTTGAAATTGGAAAACATGTTTGGATAAATTTTCCTCAATAGAAATAATTGTTGAAACGAGGTCTTCAAACACACTTTTTCTCCTCGTTTGACGAATAGGAACCATATACAGAACTCAAACATATTTTATTAGGTGTGTTTCAACAATATCTAGAGATTTGATATTTGAAATTTTGCTAGCTATTTTAGTTTTTTTATAAAAATTATAAAACTAACATTTTCGCTTTTGCCCTGAATCCGCCCCTCTCGCACTGAGCGTATTTTCGCTTGGAGTGACAGTGACAAAAATAAAATTCACATAGCCTCTTAAGGGGAAACGATTCGTATCCTCTACGAAACGCAAAACTCAAGATGGTTCTTCTTATTTTTGAATTCAATAGATGTGATTTATGGCATTTCGCAACCATAGTTTTGTTATATTTTTAGGCAAAATTTTGTTATATTATGCATTACGCAGTAAATGTATAGGCACACAAAGTTAAAAGCGTGTTTTAAGTTTGTGTGCACATGTTTCGAATAATTAGAAAAAGGCGGGTTTTTCACAATCTGGCTGCGAAGCTGCTCTTGATAGCTTCAGTGCAGTTTTGCGCACAAAAGTATCTTCATTGCCAAAGATTTAAAGTAAAGATAAGCCCTTACCGTACTATAACAGCGCCAAAATGTTTCCACCTTTAAATGGGTGACGCTCACACGTTTGGAATCAGTGCTCATCTGAACACATTGATAGTTGGACGCCTTAAGTGCACTTAAAGTTAATCATTTTAATAACTTTAGGAGTCTGATCAGTTTGCTGACCGTAGGTAGACAAATTGCGCCCTCATAAGTTTGCGCGAGTCGCCATTATGTTAACGCACACATTCAAAAATAATGCAATAGATTTTAGGTGCCAGGGCTCATCTAAACTTTTGAAATCTTTGTTCATTGCTACGTAGGTTGCGGGACAGTGACAACAGCGTCCTAAAAGAAGTAGCCACCAGCGAGGATTGTTCGCTGGTGGCCCACCTAAATAATATTTGTTTGTCACTTGTAGAATTTAAGTACTAACCTTCAGCCTTAAGACTTTACTACCAAAATGGATCATTGTTATTCGAAAATAAATAAATAATTATTTTTATTATTATTATTAATTCGCTATAAGTAATCAGCATCTTTATAATTCCTATCATCATCATCAATTATTTCAGAGTAGGCCAAGCAACGAATTCTCAAAGAAAGGTATAGAGGGAAATGGTTGGAACACAATTTTTGACTTCGTAATGTTGTTTGGACTCGTTAGGAGGTAAACATATCAAAAGTCCCTGCTCCTAGCCCTAATGTTGGGGGGCGGGGGGGGGTTCGAAGTTCCCTTTTTTCGGTTTTGTGCATATATCTCGGAAAGTATGCGTTATAGCGACATAAAACCGAAGACAAAATGAAAGCTGATTAAATTTTATACAAGTTTTATTCAATCAAGTTTTTCGTTATCTTGTATAGTTTTAGAGATATCCGCTCTTGAAAGTCTGTAAATTTGGAAAAAAAATTTTTTTTTACATTTTTACTCTTTTTGACCAATTAACTATTTAACGATGCACTCAAAAATAAATGCGGGCCGTAGGGTTCTGCGCTATACAAACTATTGAACACTACGACCAAAGATGTACATGTCACACAGCTACACATCGTATTTGACGGAGGGTTCCTGCTCCATAAAGTAATTTGGCAAAGAGGTGCCAAGATATCGACAATCTGCGAGAGCTACATCCACTTTATCACGAAGAACTACCACGGAAAGAGATGTACTTTAGTCTTTGACGGCTATTCCTCATCAACCTCAAGCACGAAAGTAGCAGAAAAGCAAAGGCGCTATCGGCTCAGCAAGTCTGCTGACATCCATTTCAGACAGAGATAAACGTTAAACAAGAAGATTTTCTGTCGAACAAGTTCAACAAAAGCAGGCTCATCAACATGCTTAAGGTGAAGCTTGAGGACAATGGGATCAGGACCCTTCAAGCAGAAAGTGATGCGGATGTTCTGATTGTGGATACGGCTGTGGAAATGTCGGAAACATCTGTCGGCATTGTAGGTGAAGATGTCGATCTCATAGTCCTCTTGATGGCTAAAGCTGATGTGCATAAGGACATTATTTTCATCAAGCCTGGACGTGGGAAGACAAGGAATTCCTTATTCTCGTCCAAAGAGCTGCAGCAACAAGGTTCCAAGGACGTACTGTTTTTGCACGCCTTTACTGGATTCGACACTACATCTTCCGCATTTCTAAAAAGCAAGGTCGCATTTGCGAAGTTGTATCTGAAGTCGCCAGAGGTTCAGAAGGCAGCAGCGGTCTTTTCAGACTCTTCCTCCACCACCACCCAATTACAAAAGGCAGGTGAAACCTGCATCTTGAGGTGGTATGAGGCTCCAGTGAAAGAAGTCTCTCTCAATGATTACAGGTACAAGTCATTCTTGAAATCAGTGGCCACCATCAAGCCTGATATCTCTTGTCTTCCTCCCACCGAGGGAGCAGTAAAACGGCATTCCCTCCGAACATTCCGCCAAGTTCAGCTGTGGCTGGGAAATGACCTGCCTCCTCTGATGTACGGGTGGAAGATTGAGAACAACTGCCTGGTCCCAGTGCACAATGAGTTAGCAGCTGCACCGGACGACATCTTGAAAATAATTTTCTGCCGATGCACGAAAGACTGTGCCAGCTTGAAGTGTGGCTGCAAGAAAGCAAGCCTCAAATGTTCCTCAGCATGCCAAAATTGCCAGGGGAACTGCCTGAATGGGGTCCCTCAAGGTGACTGCGAAGATGAACAAGAACAGGAGAATCCTCTGACCGTTTCATCATACCTTTTCATCGGTCCTTCATACCCCAAGAGAGCAAGAAAATGACTGAATGGTACCTACTATTGTAATGTTTTTTGTAAATTCACGTAATAAACATCATTTCAACTTAATGGTTGTGTTTTATAAAACAAACCCAATGTCTTGAAGACACTCATATATGCACAAACAGGTCATAGCAAAACATTTTCCCATTCAGATGGTCTAGATCTTCTTTAATTAAGTGTGAGCCACCTGGTCAGCGGGCCTACAAGTAAATATTCTAAAATGAACATCTGTGCTATTTATCCGAAACAAAGATATCTGTCAGAGATCGAAGGTGACCGACATAGCCTGCCAAATCAGTAAGTTGAAGTGGCAGTGGACTGGCCATATTTGTCGCCGACATGGTAACCGTTGGGGCCCGAAAGGCATTAGAATGGAGACCACGTACACCAAAGCGTAGCGTAGGCCGCCCTTGTGCGTGCCCGTTGGGCTAATGATCTGAAGGACGTGGTGGACGGCAGCTGGATGAGGATGCTGGACCGCCAAGCGTGGCGTAATATTGGGGAAGCCTATGTCCAGCAGTGGACAAATACAGGCTGATGGATGCATGGATGGTGCTATTTAGACATCGATGCATTGTTGAAGAGTTATCCGATCAAAAAGAGCAAAAATGTGAAGCAAAAATGTTTTTTTTCAAAATGACAGACTTTCAAGAGCGGATATCTCTAAAACTATACAAGATATCGAACAACTTGACTGAATAAAACTTGTATAAAATTTAATCAGCTTTCATTTTGTCCTAAGTTTTATGTCGCTATAACGCATACTTTCCGAGATATATGCACAAAACCAAAAAAAGGGACCTTCGAACCCCCCCTTCGCCCCCCAACATTAAGGCTAGGAGCAGGGACTTTTGATATGTTTACCTCCTAACTAATCCAAACAGCGTTACGAAGTCAAAAATTGTGTTCCAACCATTTCCCTCTATACCTTTTCATTGCTTGGCCTAGAGCCTAGCTATTGTCGGTGTATAATTTAATTCCTCTACGCGATTGAATTTGATATTTCGATTCCGAGAAATGGCAATCATCATTACGGCTCTACGCGATGCAATTTCAATTTTATAATTGTTTGGACGTGTTTTACTCTAAAAGCTTTAATTTTAGTTTTAGTGCTGTCAAAACTAAGGTTCTTTCATTGCAAAATTGTCCTTAAAAATTAGGAACAGAATCTAAAACTGAACTAAAACTAAAATTTTGCCTTCAGAATCGGCTACATTGGGTATATAACGATAAAACATCAAACAACATCATTATAATATTCTTTCTCAATATAAGTATACAAATTAAACAAAGATTCTTTCAGGAAGTTACTTAAATTGCCCTGTTACGGAAAGGTGAGCAGTTTTTTTTTAGAAAATTAAGCAAAGTGAAGGCAGTCGAGTACTTTTTTTTTTAGAAAATTAAGCAAAGTGAAGGCAGTCGAGTACAGAGATTATAATACTCTGTAAAATGACTGTATGTCAACAGTAATACCACCATTTTGTATTTTAACTATCCATAATAGTATTTTGTGCAACTGTGACATACTGTGAGACATTGGGACACTAGTTTCGTTATAAATTTGCACGAGTGTCCCAATTTCTAATTATGTCATCCAGCTGCACACAATACTTTATCTACGAGCATCAAAAACAATTTCACAAAAAATGAGAAAAATAACACTCGTCATGAAATTACTAGATAATAGTAGTTTATGCTACAAGGGCGAAAAGGAATAAATTACGAGGACGATTTAAAATAGAGTGTTTTATACGTAACCGAGTAATTTATTGCTCTTACGCCCGTGTATCATACTACGTTTTTCAATGCATAGTGTGAGGAAATAAAACAAATATAATCTTGTGAACTTTAAATTATGATTGGCTCAAAAGGACTGTATCCAGAGCCGTTAAACAGTGGAAAAAAAGTATAATATTTATGGTACACAGGAAAGGTTGCAGGTTAACCAATTTATCGTAAATAAATAAATAAAAAAATAATAAAAAAGCCCTGGGGCAAAATAATCGACTTTCTGTTCGGGTTTGATGCATGAAAAGTGGGCCTTTACGTTAAAAATGTATAAATATCGCTGTACCTCAATAAATCGTCATTCCTATTCTCGAAGAATCCGCTCATACTCCCAAAGAGAATACTCAGAGACGGGAAACAAATCGACAATTTACTTAAACAAATGAGAGTGACGTTCAAAGATCCATGTCTTGTCAACATAGCGTGTGTGTTCAATGTTTGGGTTAGGTGAGGAATCGTCGTGTGAAGCGGTGGGCGGTGGTGGACAGATCCGATCACAGACAACTTACATTTCCGCTTGTATTGTATACATTTCCATTTTCTGGTCAACTCATCCAATACCCTGTCCCAAAGACTACGTGTCACTTCTTGTGAATTAACCTAAGTTTGGTTAGTTTCGTTCATCATTAGATTGATGTGTCTACTTCTAAATGTACGAAAGCCTCTCAATTATTTTACAAAGTTTTCATTTTGACCAGTGTTGCATTGCTTGTTATATTGATGTCTCTTGCAATGAACATTCAAAACCCTGTCATTATTTAAAACAAACACAAATTGGTGTTAGTTTATTGATCGATTTAGCTTTTGTACTGACCCACTTGATTTTTTATGTAAAGCCCAAGGCACACCAAGTTCACGATATTTCAATTACAAAACAAATAACACCTTGCTATCGACAAATGATCCGATGACCCGACGGATTTCTCATTGAGTTCCGCATAGACTTAACGGTACAGTAAACCAATGCTGACCGTGTTATACCGAACAATCACCAAGATACGACGCCCAAAAAAAAAATGTCACAAAGGAGGTATTTTTTATGGCCAAAAAACGCAGTGGCTTGGGTTGACATGATGGGAAGACATCACGAACGACCAGCCCGCAGGTAGATCATGATGATGATAAACTAATTTGTGTGGCATCCAGCCGTCGCGGAATGTGAACACGCCCTAACCTTGCGGCTGTTCCCAGGGCGATCAGGAATCATCAATGGCATGAGAATTTAAGATGACCTATAGACTATTATAGGCGCCTAGGTTTTTAAGTAGGTTTGGATACCTACTGGTGAACAATTGTAAGGATTGATGCGAGAGTTCCGGCAGAATGTTTTTGTTTCTACGTATACAAACGAATATTAGAAAGATAAATGTAATAAAGATACCTACTTAAGGTGATCAGTAAAAGTTTTAGCGTCCCTTTTACGCCATAAGCGAAAAAATCCTTAGTGCGAGAGGGACGGATTCGAGGAAAAGTAGCAAAAAGTCAGTTTTTATTAATATAAAAAGTACTAAAGTTGCTATCAAAATTTCGTTTAACCAGGTCCTAGATACCATTAAAACCCATCTAATAAAATATAATTGCAGTCCATATGTCATTCTAAATTGTCAAACCAGGAGAATTGGTGTCGAAAAAGACCTCATTTCAATAAATATTTCTATCGAGCCGAATTTCTCCAATCGCGTTTCTGTTTTAACAGATCCCTAGAAAAAGAATCCAAACATAATATAATATTTTATCAAAATAATACATCAGTATTACTGAAGTAGATATGCACGTTCTTAAAGTGTCGAATTTTTTTCCGTAGCGCCTTAAGTAGGTTTGGATACCTACTGGTAAACAATTGTAAGGATTGATGCGAGAGTTCCGGCAGAATGTTTTTTTTTTCTACGTATACAAACGAATATTAGAAAGATAAATGTAAAAAAGATAAATACCTACTTAAAAAGAATCGGCACTTACTGTAAGAAACCGGGCGTACTTGACCCATTTTTTCAAGTGTTATTCCTATAGTTGGGTGCCAAAGCGCATTTTTAAAATTAATATGTAATTTATTCAGATTAACTTGCAGCACCGAATACTTTACAATGGTAAATAGAATCTGAAGTGGCGTGTAAAACGCGTGACGGGAACTGCGCAAACACTTCGAACTGAGAACCCTCAAGTTGCAACCGTTCAAAATAATGAAGACCCCTATTCACGCATAACACCTCCTTGTTCCATAACAACTAGATTGAAAAATGTGGACAAAAAATGTTTATACAAAGGAATTGTATTCTTCATTCGAATTACGACAAAAAAAGAGAATAGGAAGCCGACGAGAAAGATCAATACGGTAGATAAATAAAACGGGCCATTGTGAGAGAAGGTGCGCGGCGATGTTCCGAGTGCAGTGTGCGTGCGATCATCTTGAAGAAACCATTTATTTATTCAACGGAAATGCAAAATAATACGCTTGATACAACATAGTATTATTACAAAAAAGTGTCATGTTACAACGACATCGGCACAAATTGAAACACAAATAGAATGGTCCGTCTGAATTTCCTTCTTGAAAATATCGATATTTGCATATCAAATTGATTTGAAAGATGGTAACTTGATAGGGAGCCAATCAACAAATTTATTAGATGTAAATTCCTACCTGGCCGTCCATCTGTCGGTCCCAACATTTAAGGTTTAAAAATAATAGGATCAACAAATCGGATCGTTAAGACGTGTTGGGACAAGTTGTCGATTTTTTTTTGTGTCGTAAAGGGCACCCAGTGGGTTGTCTTGTGGATGTTTTGTAATTTTTATGGCCACCTCATTAAAGTTATCAGGACGGCCAGTTTGAAGCGCCTTATTGACACATCAACCCATTCATGGGGACTTGAAAAGCTGACCATTCGGGTTTTGCGTTAGGATTCTTTTACTTTGATACTTTTTAATTCAAAACAAGCACCCACAGAAATGCATACCTACCTGATAACTTGATAAGCTTAAAAATGGACATCGGACGAAAGGACCAAAATATGAACTGCAACAGCAGGCTCCGAGGCTACATTATAATCAAGAGCGCCATTCAACAAAAGAAGATTACGAGATTTACAAGAAAGCGTCAGACAGTTGCCAGTTGGTCCGTTCCCACAGCAGCTTGCGCAGGCGCAGCAAGCGAGTCCGGCGGTGACGAACAAAGGTTTATTCCGAGAACCCACACAATACAGGTTCGCAGCGACGTGCGATACCTTCGCAGATACCAACCAGGTACCAGAACCTTTGTCAACCAAGAATGAATCAACGGTACAGCTAAACTTTAATACACTCTTTCTTTATGGGGTCTAACAGGAACTTGGTATACGGAAGCAGTCTTTGGGGAAGCTTATCTTCGTTCAACCGATAACGATGTGGAAGCGAATTCGTGGGTAGTCGATAGCCGATTACGAGAAAATTGATAGATTATATCGATTTTGTGGCCGTCTGTCACCAATACATATATCAGGAAACATTTGTATTAATGCTACCGATGCATGCATCGATACCTACGCCTTTTTACCGATACGATACCGATACTCTTATAAAAATATCGGTGATTCCGATACCGATACACTTAGTGAATTTAAAATAAAAACACAAGTTGGTTTTAATATATATTTTTAATTAATATAAAAATTAGAGAATTACAATGAGATAATTAGTTATTAAGGGCATCATCCTTGCGCTTCTCAACGAAATAGACAAAACAACAAGCGCGTTTACATTCTTTACTTGGAGCGCAACAGTTTAAAATTATCATTGTATCGGCAATAAAAATAACGCCGATGCCGATATATCGGCAAACCCAAGTATCGCCGATATATCGGTATCAGTATCGGATGCATCCCTAGTTAATGCATTCCCCTCTTATGTCCTATTTTAGGTCAAAGCTCGAACAGTAATGAAATTTAATGTCATACTCAATTTTAAAGGAATTCCCCGTACGCAATTAAATCGTAATTACAATCCAACCCCAACGTTGTTACAATAGAAACGATACCCGCTTACATCGTTGCACTCGCATTCCTCTTCAGAATTAGGGGCAATAAATAATAGAATCGGTGAAGCAGAATGATGAGCCACAACGCCAACAGCACAAGTCAGTGAGAAGGCGCGGTGTAGCGTAAAAGTAAAAGTGGGGTAATAAAGTTAAATTCCAGGGACGGGACCGAGGCATGGCAACCCGTTAAGGCGCCTCGAGCAAGCATCGACTTCATCACTCTCGCTTTAATTCATAATCTAGACGGATTATAATAGCTCAGACTTTAAACTACCTGTAAAGTTTCAACTAATAAATGAAAGTAGAACGAGGAATCCCAGAGAAATGTATTACCGGGAAAGTGAAATTGGAAAGCCTTGTGCCAGCCATTTGACTTGAATAGCGTTTGTTCTGAGAAATTGTTCCGGGAAATTTTCATAACACGGGATGTTTCAAAATATTACGCGTGTTAACAGAAAATTAAGTACGATGCAAAATTCTGCATCATTTTAAGAAAGTCATGGAATTCATGGATGAGTTAAATGCACAATAAATAATGTATTTTTCAATGCATGTGCTCGTAAAGGCCCACTTTTTATGCATCAAAACCGAACAGAAAGTCGATTATTTTGCCCTAGGGCTTTATTATTATTATTTTTTTTAATTTATTTACAATGGTTGGCTAACCTGCAGCCTTTCCTGTGTACCATAAATGTCATACTTTTTTTTTCCACTGTTTAACGGCTCTGGATACAGTCCTTTTGAGCCAATTACAATTTAAAGTTCACAAAATTATATTTGTTTTATTTCCTCACACTATGCATTGAAAAACGTAGTATGACACACGGGCGTAAGAGCAATAGATTACTAAAATTAATAATATAATTAATAATCCTCGTAATTTATTCTTTTGCGCCCTTGTAGCATAAACTACTATTCTTGAACCGACCACTCCTTAACCTTTTCGTTATGTAGAAGTTAAATAAAACTACCTCGCAGTATTCGTGTAGAATAGACTTGATGAAATTCTAGCGAATATAGCTCTATATCACAAATTACATCCCTGTAGTAAGTTAGCGAGCTTCCCGGAAACTTACGTAAGTGGATTAGTTGGGAAAAATATTCTTGTTTTGAAATAGATGATAAAACCTTGTTCAAATAAAACTGCGCATCTCTTATTATTCTTCAGTAGCATACTGGTACTGGTACGCGGATTACCGTCTGTAACGGCGGAACTCGCTCTGGGCGCCCAACTACCACTGCTACCGGATATCTATGACTGCTACTGAAGATAACGGTCAAAATATTTAAGAAATTGTTAAGACAGATTGACGTGTGACTATTGGTTATTTAGCTGAAATTATGAAGCTTTCGTTCGGATCAATTCAGTTCATGTTAACTCATACCTTGAAATTTAAAAAGAGTGGCGTTTGCTTCCTCAAATGTTAACAGATGCACAAAAGAAAGCAAGAGTGTTCTTGCTAGTAAAATCCGCGTACCAGTATGCTTCTTCTCTGGCGTTATTCATGCTCTCATGTACAGTCATAAATATGTGACGACGATAACTCTTACGAGAAGAGTTATGCGCTAATAGGTGACAATACTCTTTTCATTCTGTATTTTGTTTTTGTAAATCCACGTCACCTATGAATGGTTCAGGTAACAATAAAATTATCTGTCTATTCTGTTCTGTTCTGATGACTCATCCAGCTAGCAGTTCTTTTGCAAGGGTGCGAAGACCCGAGACACCGCTGAGCCAGTGAGGAGAGGTCAGGTACAGGAGAGGTCTGTAGAGAGGCAGCTGCAGGATGGAGGAGTGAAAGGAGGTTGTAGGTCTACCCGAATTCAAGCATCATCGTAAAGTGAGCATTTGAGCAATAAATATACATTATACATATACAATAATTTGTGTGTTATAATAATGGATATACTGGAGGCTGCGCTTTTGGTTCAGGTAACCATAAAATCATCGCAAGGCTTAATTATCAATATCCTTTTCCTTTCTCTTTTGAATGTTAGTACAGTCATAGATACATTTATTTATCTATGGTACAGTCATAGATAAATAAAGATTTATCTATGGTATAGTGGAGACCGCATCAAGTAAGACACATTGGACTTTGTACTTTCTTATATTCTTCTCTGTGGGGGCTAATATCGTACTGCAAGTGTGTAGCTTGATGTGGTCTCCACTGTACAACTGTACTTTTGTTGACACGATACAGTTTAAATCCACACCAAAATAATTTTTGTGTGAAAAAAAAACTTTTGTGCGAAAAACGTGTCTGAAATCAAATAACTTGCATGGCTGGCAGTCTGGCACTCGTTATTTACAAAGTGCTACAATTTTATCTGTTTTTTTAATACCGCGGAACTATAGTGCTACAAACTTCGACCAAATTTTGGTCGAAGGCTACAAAGGATCTATTGGCGCTTGGAGGACAGTGACAGGGGGCGCAGCTGTGGAACAAGGGGTATGGTAGAGGACAGAGCGTAGCCACCTCTAAAAATAAAAAAGCCGGACTTACCCGTTAAAAAGCCAGACTATATGATCCCAAGGCCGAATGGTAAGAAAATAAGGATTTTTAACAAACATATCGAGTAAAACACATAACTATTAAAAACATTAAAAGCCGGACTTTTGAGTCCCAAGGCCGGAAAATAACAATTTTGACAAAAATATCGAATTAAAACACACATTTTATAAGAAAGTTTTAATTAGTATCATCATCATCTCGTCTCGCTCGCTCGTTTCTGACTAAAGTGACTGAACGATAGATATAAAAAGCCTAACAAAAGCCGGTCAGGCCGGACGCAGTCAAATTTAGCCGGACGAGAGGTTAAAAAGCCTAACACTGTCCGGCTTTATCCGGACGGATGGCAACGCTAGTAGCGGCGCGTTAGTTCCGATCTTGGACACAACTAATCCACGCGCCAAAGGATCAATGTAGCCCTGTATATCCGAGGTACTAAAAAAAAAACACAGATAACATTGTGTCGATGACTTCATTCAAGGTCTTAGTTTTGTGCCAGTCGCTTCAAGTCTGTCTACCAACTAACCTCCTTACTTATCATTGCTATCTATTGGAGCTTCTCAAGGACGAAAAGTCATTATTGTATGCGCAACGATAAAATGAATTACAAGAAATAGAAAAACAGGGCATTTCCGAGTATCTAAAGAAAACACACTTCAATTAGAAACAAAGAGAGAGAATACAATAAATCGAACTTGCTATAACTGGAAACACCTACGGCGTTATTGCAACAAGAAAACATGCATTGTAACTTGTTAGGCACAAAAGAAGTTAATAAAATTATAAAGGCTAACATGTTGGAACAAGTTGATAATGACATAATGGATTTGAACAACGTGCCGTAAGGCAGTTTGTCTGTGAGTCACAGCGATGAATTTTAGTCTATCTTGAATATTGCACCATTTCGAAAAACAGATAGTGTTGATTAAAATTTACTTTTATCAACGATACAATGTAGGAATGAAAATTCCTGAAACAACACACGCCAACAGAAAGATAAGAATTAAGGGAAGGAGTTACAAGAATACAGACTGTTGATTTGGTCAGCAACTTCCATCACAGGGTTGGTTATGTTCATGGTAAGTACTAACTGATGACGAAAAAATATAAAAAAAAGTTTTTTTATTTTCATAAATTTATTTACGATATTTTGCGGGCGGTTTAAAACGCCTAGTGTACCTACGACACGCATGATGAAATTGACACTGGCGGAGCGGCGAATGGGGTGTGGCTAGGGTTCTCGGAGGAACCAACCCGGGAGATTTGTACAAATCGGAGGGCAATTGAATGAAACTCGGTAATGATGTCGATTCTGTGTAACAGGACTTGAATAATTTGTCAGGATTAACCTTATTTTAAACGTGAGTCATTTTCAAAAAAAGTGTACTTAATCTCACAATTTCTTGTCCTCACTGAAAAATTAGGTAATATTTTGAACCTGTCACCGATATCATGAATTTATAATTTTTTACATAATATATATAATATTAACTTATCAAATTAAAACCTTTTACCACTTTTAATCCAATAAAAAAATATATAATTGCAAATTAAAAACGAAGAGTCCTTCCTATACATTCCTTTCCTATACAATTCTGTTTGTCTTACCTACACTCTTGACAACAAAAACATTAATTGACGCCTATTTCGATGAAATATTATTAAACTTAGTACAGGATATATTACCTAAGATACCGATCTATCGAAAAAAAAAAAATATTATTAAAAATGTAAAACTAAAGCAAAGCAAAATTTAATTTGAACCCATGTCTACTTTTGTAGTACTTTGTGTAACACCTGTGTGTAACGACGAAATCACAGATGTTTGATTTATTTTGAACGCGTTTTTTCTTTATTAAACACTGGCAATACTGTACGCTACAGCCAACCTAACAAAATGACACCCAGCCATATTATTTTGACGCACACTTGGACTTAGTCTGTGATACTCATTTGTGTCACTAAATATTTTCCTTCGTATAACGTGGATTTTATAGGTAAGTACATGTAAATACCTCAAAAACGTATTATATTCATATGATTTTGAACACTAATGAGAGAATCCGCATGAAATTAATCGATTCTAGTGAGATAATTTTCTGTCATTAACTTGACTTCGTTTTGACGCCACGAAATGTTGTTCTTTTGTGTAACATTGTGTAACGTTACACAAAGGAAAATCTGTAAGGCTGTGGCCATATTGCACGATTCAGTGTTTTCAACCAACTTTAAAAAGGAGGGGGTTCTCAATTCGACTGCTTGTTTTATTGACATTTGTTTAAGGGGATAAAATTTTAAGCTAAGAGTAATGTATACCAAAAGTTCACAGTATGCATAAACGTATTTTTAAACATATTATGGTAGCTTCAAAATAATAGGATTTTCCATAAACGGTTGATTTTACGGTTGGTATCACGACTATGGGAATGCCAATTGTTTTATAGCTATGGTAATATCAATAAAAATATGTTTATGCATATAGCAAACTATTGGTAAACATTGCTTTTAGCTAAAAATTGTATTTTGGCCGTTATAATCACGTCTTAATATTTTGTTGCAAATCCGGAGAATCGACCCTTAAGCGATACCTACGTTAACCTATTTTGATGATATTTTTTTATTATTTAGGTTGTAAAGTTTTACTGCGTTTAAATTATTCATGTTGTTGTATTTGTCACTAGATAATGAAAAATGGCCCCAATGACTTCAGCAGAATGCCAACGAAAATACCGGGAAAAATTAATACAATAAATTCTACAATACAATTTATAGTTTTTTTTTATAATTAGTTTTTCTCTCTACGAGTATAATTAGTTAATTACTATTACAAGACGGTTGGAAATCATCGCCAATATGAACTGTTCCTAATAAATTCTTTTGTGTAACATTACAATCCTATGTGTAACGAAAAAAATCCATTTCCATTGTGTTTCTATTGTGTCACGTACACTTTTTTTGAAAATGACTCACGTCCTGTCTTTGTCTTTTCGATACAGAAAGAAAAAGGCAGCACGCTTAAATTAAGTTAAATCGTGTTACACAGAATCGACACAAATATTTATTATTTTTAATTTGCTTTGTTTTGTAAAAGCATCATTCATATTTGTTATGAAAAATCAAAATTTATTTTTTCATAAAATTATTTATTTCGCGCGATTTATCTATTTCGTTAATCACAATTATTTTATTTTTAAATATCCGGAGAATTTATTGCACCCCGGGAGCCCGGGAGGTTAAACAATATTCCCGGAGTCTCCCCGGCCTTCCGGGCTGGTTGGGAACCCTAGGTGTGGCACCCGAGTATGTCGGTACTAACACTTCGTGCCGCAGCTGCAGTGACTTTTTTAGAATAAGCATCGTGAACACAACCTATCCTGTGAAGGAAGTTGCTAACCAAATCAACACCCTGTAGGTACCAGGTGGTAGAGTTCGAGCAAAATTATAAAGCATTTTAATCTGTAGAGTTATAAACGAAACGACCTGGCTTCGGGATTACTTATTTTGGAAAGTCTGTAACGATGTCAAAGTAATTAGTCTGACTAAAAACATTCATACATACTGGTGTCGATTCGGCGAAACACAACTTACCTTATTTGACAGGACTAACCTTATTTTGAGCGTCCCGTCTTTGTCATTTCGATACAGAAAGAAAAGAACAGAACACTTAAATTTAGTTTAGTCCTGTCAATTAAATCAAGTTGTGTTGCGCCGAATCGGTGTTATTGTCATTCATTGTCAATGAATATGTGACAATTTTAATTTCCTTATCCTCGTCATGTGGCAAAATGACCCAGTATTCGATTCGAATGAGTAATGAAATGAAGGATTATGTATATTTGGAAAGTCTGTCAAGATAATTTAGCAGGGTTCTCTCTCATACACATATTGGTGTCGATTCGGTGTTACATGTTTGACAGGACTAAACTTAATTTAAGTGTTCTGTTATTTTCGTTCTGTTTCGAAAAGACAAGGACAGAACGCTTAAATTAAGTTTAGTCCTGTCAAATATGTAACACCGAATCGACACCACTGTCATTAATAGTTGCTTGATGGACTGCGATTACAAAAAGTGTTAGTGTCATTGATCGCACTGATGGAAACAACATTGTTTTATTGTGTAATTAAGATACTAGTAAAATAATTCTTTTAATAGTGCCATAAGGCGAAACCGGTCAGGAAGTTGGTGATAAATTGATTTTCTGTTCATAATGAGATTACAATACAAATGTACATATTTTCAAATGTAAATGATCGAACTGATGGAAACAACATTGTTTTATTGTGTAATTAAGATACTAGATAAAATAATTCCTTTAATAATGCCATAAAGGCGAAACCGGTCAGGAAGTTCGTGATAAATTGATTTTCTGTTCATACTGAGATTACAATACAAATGTAATATTTTCAAATGTAAACTTATCGATCTTTCTGCCTGTATGTAGCTCAAGAGAACAAGTTGTATCCTATAATAAATAATAATACAAAGTATAGCGTATCGAGTAATTCCGGCTATGCTAGGTTCCGTTTCAAAACGATCGATAATGGTACCAATTCGGTGTAGCGCATCTTAACTTATTTGACAGGACTAAACTTAATTTAAGCGTTATGTCTGTCCTTATCTTTTCGATAAAGAAAGAAAAAGATATGACGCTTAAAATAAGGTTAGTCCTACCAAATAAGTTAAGTCGTGTTTTGCCGAATCGATACCATTATCACTCAGAGTGCGAATTTTACCCTACAGAGTGAATCTGAGGGTGAAATAACTATTCGAACGAACCTGACAGTTGCACGAAAGTGTTATAAAACGCGTCCGGGGAATGTGAATATCGCACTGACAAGTGCGGTGCGATTTCTAACGCTGCCTGCTGGGTACCGTTAAAATTCGCCTGACAGCACGGACGTTAAAATATCCCGGACAGAGTTTCGCTAACAAACAACTGAAGCACCCTATTAAGGCGCTTGAGACCTTCAAGTACTGCCAGATGGGTACTTTCTAAAGCCTACTCCTCGTTTACGGCTGGACCAAATAGCTTGAAAAAAATATATATGAAGCAATAACTCTTTCAAAATATTTGCAACAAATTTTGGTTTCGTACGATCAAAACTTCTGTATTAAAAAAAAAAACCACTGTATGATGTTTTTTTGGCTTGAATTCCCTACTCCTCCTAATCTTCTATGACGTTTGGAATTATTTACACGCCAAAAAATTAAGAATCTGTTTAACTTTAAATGCAACATATCTCAAGTAAATCCAGTAACTTTTTCAAGGTCAAAGGCTAAGAGGTGCTCTGCGCGGGCGCAGGCATCAGTCATGCACTGGCGTTCAGACGGGGAGGCTGTGTCACTCGTTGCCACGTACCGCACCCTGGCGTCTGATGACATGTTTGCGAAAATATTTATAAGGATTTTTATTTGTGTGCGTTCAGAGAGTACTTTCGGCAATGGACTTAGTTATTTAGAGGATAAATTGTGCTGTGAAGTTCGCGCGTGGACGCTATAATAAACTAGAAGTTTGACGAGTTAGTAAAGAACTTTTTTTAGAAAAAATATAAATGTATAATGTGATTAGTAAAGTAAGTAGGTACCTAATATAATCTACCTACACAATCATTATCCATAGTTGAATAGATATGAATAATTACTGGTAACAATTATAGTAGCTCATGGGTAGAACGCAGGCCTCTCAATTTTGAGATCCAGGTTCAAGCCCCGGTTGGGCATGCACCAAGGAGTTTTTCGGAATATTTGTGCATAGTATTTACTAATACTTACTACTTGCTGAATGTTTTGTGCCCAAACTCACCACCAATCACGTTGGGACATACTTATCGTCGCTGAAACGCGGGTGTACCGAGTGCGGACACACTCGGAACACCTCCAAAACCCCCCCGGGGATTCCTATCGTGACGATATATAATTATTATTATAAACTATAAGCAACAATTCACGCAAAAAACGTTGCTCAAAATTTTGTTTTTACTTCTATCCAGCTAAATAAACTACCCAAGTATCAAGGTTCGGACTAGGTTTAGCTCCGCTTCCGACCTGTTTTTTTTTGGACCGGAGCACTATTTGAAATACTTGTTTTAGTTCATTTCAGAAAAATATGTCCCAGGCAGGCATATCAAAGCCGTGGTATTTATATTGTATTTATATGAATTGTAGGTATAATACATATAATTGATATATTATTTCAGGGGCATCTAAAAAGAGACCACCAGAAACAGAAGGCAAAGAAAATAATCCGACAAAATCTGCAAAAAAGACCAAGTACTGAAAAGTTTATTCGGGTAGACCTGACAAAAATATTAATTCAAAATAATCTGTGCATGTAACCTGTAATGTCATTCTATCCATCCATCAGCCTCGTTCGTCCACTGCTGGACATAAGCCTTTCCAGGACTTTGTCATTCCCGGTGGTCATCCTGGAAGAATTGCCCATACTCACACATGCTGGGCAGGCGGGTTGGCGAGCGCGGTGCCGGAACCCTCCCACCAGTGACGCCGCTGCCCGTTACCAGTCTGTTCCATATAAGGCCCGGCTATAAGGGATGTATATACCGCCATCCATCGGTCCCAGGCATGGTGGGCCTCCTGGTTTTTTGCCTGTGAGCTGTCCTCTTACTCTCCCATGAATTACTTCGAGGGGGTCTCCAAGTAAGATGGTAGTACCTCCACGGTAGTCGAGCCCGGCATCAGCTCTACCACCTATCAAATATCATTGTCATTGAAATTATGTAATATCATTGAAATTTAGTAAATATTTAGGGTGCCAACAAACGAACATCACTTTCAAAACGGTAGCCGTAGACAACGGTAGGTAACTGCATATGTCGAACTATGTTGGCGATAGCCATCGACTACCATCGAACAATGGTAGTGAGCGTCAGCTATTGGTTGCATTCGACGCGCTGACGCTGCCAAACAGCGCCGACTGCACTCGATTGATGGTATTGTCAGCGTTGTATGGTCGACTGCAACCGACGGCTGACGCTAACGTCATTCGGTGGCAATTTATAGTATAGAATAGACTGTCAGAATACAGTCGGAAACACTATCTCATCGAGTAACAAGATGTGACCAACTCGTAGTGATGTAGAAAAAAAACTACATCAAAATAAACCGAGTTGGCTAGGCGCAACCTAGAGCGTTTTGTACAGTCAGCAAAAACAACGCAAATTTTCTGATAAAATAATCACGTCAATAAGTACTATGTTCGATATAGCGTATCACAAGGTGCTTAAAAATAAGGTTTGCATGTCCTATGTTGGTACTAATATCAGCCTGATTTTATCGAATATCTTTTTATATAAAAAAAGCTTTCTTTAGCTCCTTTTATACGCTCTGTCGATGATATGTACTTGATGATGTGATTTTTTTAATCAATAAAATGCTGCTTTTGCTGACTCTACAAAACTTTCCAGGTTGCGTCAAGCCAACCCTGTTTATTTTGATGTAGTTTTTTTCTACACCACTACGAATTGGTCACATCTTGTTACTTGATGACATAGGGTTACCAACTGTCACCCGACAGCCTAGTACGTTAAAAATTATATTACGTATTAAAACATATTCAGCGTTATTTGTTATGTTTCTCAGAGAAAAGCATCGTCAGGACCACCACAATCTCTAAGCTCATTCATTGCTTCAGAAATGGAAGGCAAAGACAATGATCCAACAATGAACGTGGTAATATCCTTGAAATTAGGTAAATATTTAGGAATTAATATTATATTTTAATATTTGTTTGTGAAACTTGAGTATTTTTCTTTAATGGGTTTGCATTATTTTATAATTTATAGTAGGTTAAAAATTATTCTATATACTTAGGTAAATTGAAACTTATTCATTATGTTTTTCAGAGAAAAATATCGTTTGGACCACCACCATCTCCAGGCTCATTCATTGTATTAGAAGTGAACGGCAAAGACAATGATCCGAGAGCCTCTGAACAAAAGATGATTGAAGACTCGATTCTGGTAGATTCATTTTAATTTACAGCAAATGTATTACAAAATATAAAACAAGAAAATGAAAACCACAGTACAGAACAAGAAAATGAAAAACAAAGTGCACAACAAAAAAAGGAACAAAAGGAAAAAAGAAAATTAAAAAAACGAAAACACACAGAAAATTTATAACAATATATAGAACAAGAAAATGAAGACCGCAGTACAGAACAATGAAATAAACAAAGTACAGAACAAGAAAATGAAGAACAAAGAGCACAACAAAAAATTAAACTTATCTAAAGTGAAGAACAAAATAAAAAGCAGAAGACTCTGATCAAGAAAATATATACATATATTTACCAAATTGAGGATTTACCTGCAGATCAGAGCTTACAAGTGTTAGCGAGGTGAAACTGTGGTACAGATAACGTAACATAATTAAAATTTACAGATTAAAAAAATATATGTTTTGTTTATTTTACGTGCGAATACAATCTTCATAAAAATAAAAAGTAAAAGTTGCATCAACATCATTGAAACCGTTTCTGAGTACCCATAGTACATTACGATACGAGAGCGATGAAACGTTTTCTGACGAGTGTGAGTTTGCGGCACGAGCCGAAGGCAAAGTTGTCATTTTACGCACGGTGTGCTATAAAATATATTACATACTATCGGTTTCATTGTGAGACCCGCAAATAACCGATACATACCACTCAAGTCTTTAAAAGCACCGAAATCAACAAAAATTGTAACAAAATAATATTTTATCAATATATTTTTTTGTTTCGTCATTATCGTTAAAAAATCATTCAAATATAAAAACAGAAACTTTTTATGAAAAATTGTTTGACTGCAACCGACGACGGCTGACGCTACCATCATTAGACGGTTACCGCCGACATGGTTCGACGTCTAAAGTTACCTCAAGCCTCTGGCCTACCATGAGTTTGGCACTCGATACACGTTAGCGACAGCGTAAAACACTTGTATGAGTTTAGCGGTTCTAGCGGTATACGAGAGGAACCAGAATTTCCAATACATTATATTTTACGCAGTCGCCAACGTATATCGAGTGCCAAACTCATGGTGGGCCTACTGTTGACGGTTACCAACTGCAAAGTGGCGCTCGTCTGTTACCGCTCAAGCCCAAGATTTATAAAGGTCTGACCCCAATATCAACTTGGTCACTTTCGGGTATCCTCACATAACCGATTTTGATGACATGTTACATTAGAGCAGGTACTGTATGTAACTGTTGTATATGTTTTATATATTTTCGCGATTTCAGTACTATCACCACTAGTTCGCAATTACTATAACCACTAGTTCGTTTTCAAAACTACCAAAATATCACCGTGTAGTAATAGGTACAGAATGGTCACATCTTTCTGTTACAGCACCACAGCCTATTGAGCTTGAAAAGTTATAGTTATAGGTTTACGCATAAAACAATGCTACATAAAATGTATTACATACTATCGGTTTCATTGTGAGACCCGCAAATAACCTCTTCGCCTTCGGCTCGTGCCGCAAACTCACACTCGTCAGAAAACGTTTCATCGCTCTCGTATCGTAATGTACTCGTACTATTCTACCTCGCTACGAGGTGTGAATCATTGCGACGCTAGCGATCTTTGTAGAGGGGCGCGGGGCGTCTGCGCAGAGGCATGCGGGGAGCAGCGCCTGTAACTCCCCGGAGGTGAGGCCGATTGCTCAAGGCCGTTGGCAAGGGTAATCACCTTAAGCCAATTCGCTTGTACACACGGGCCCGGGCACGCACACATTCACATTATAGTAAGCCAATTTCCATAGTACGTCCACTCACACACGTACAAACCGCCGCCATTGCTATGCTTCAGTAGTTGCTTAGCTGCGACTCCGTCCGCCTTTTTTTACGTTCGTGCCTGACAGTTAAAACTTCGGGGTTTTCTCGGCTTTTGCACAAAATTTAAAACTTGAAAATTTTATTCAACATTTCTATAGAACTGGAAATCTGTAATGTCATATTTTGGTATAAAGCACTTATTTTTCTTTCCTAGCGACTACAAAATAATTTCATTTGAGGTTAACTTGACTTTGACGTTTCACAGAAATCACTCGCCTTAGCGTTTCAGAACCAGATTTTTCTTTCTCTTTATAGTGGTACCGATTCGGTGAAGCACATCTTAACTTATTTGACAGGACTAAACTTAATTAAAGCGTTCTGTCCTTGTCTTTTCAATAAAGAAAGAAAAAGACGAGACGCTTAAAATAAGGTTAGTCCTGTCAAATAAGTTAAGACGTGTTATGCCGAATCGATACCACTATATAGCTATGTCACTTTCTTAAAAACGAGTGCAATTTCGCACGACGATCACACGTTTCGAAACGGAACCCTATTGCAGCGGCGGCGAGCGCAGCAATCACTGCTTCTTGGAATCACATTTGTTTTGCGTCACATATAACTTTAGTACTGTAGAAATATAGATATACTTTACTTTTATAGCATGTTACATATTGGACAGAACTAAACTTGATTTAAGCGTTTTATCCTTGCCATTTTGATATAGAAAGAAAAAGATAGAACACTTCTTAAATTAAGTTTAGTATTGTCAAATATGTAACACCGAATCGACACCAATTGACATCAATGTCTATTTCATTTCTTTTTTCAAGTTTAAAGAAAGTGAACTTTTAAATAGAGTTATTGGAATGTAAGACTGCTATAGAGTTTTAGTACTTAAGAGCAGGTAAATAGAGCTGAGATTGTTTTAATCAGAGTGGGACCCGCGTGGGATGAGATGGTGTAAACAACTGAACTGAAGGTAAACCCTCGAGTACCGCTCGATAAAGTACAAATAATCGTATAAAATAAAGTGGTATTACAGTAAAGTAATGTATTTATACAGAGTGCTCGGAAATTCGACCTATTCCTTGAAAGGGGTTATGCTAGAGAGAGATCATTTCCAACAAATAATGCCTGTCGGTCGACTAGGGATCAAAAATGAAACATTTGTTTTAAGTAAAACGAGGAGTTAGTTATTTTTAAATTATTTGTTTTTGGTTACCAGTCTGAATGTTTGAAAAATATCTTCAAAATCATCGTAACTTGGAGACCATTCATTTTCGACCCCTAGAATGATCTCTAGTATAACTCCTTTCAGAGAATTGGTCGAATTTCTGAGCATGGAGACCAGCATGACAGACCACCTATTGGTAGTTCTTATTACAGCGTCATAGCTGCTTAAATTGCTTGAGCGACTGTATAGTATGTACCTATATACAAGGTAAAATTTAATCAACCGCCCAAATTCATACTGGAGACTCGGTTAGTGGTCAGGAACAAGGTTCAATAATCCTTTCTCCCAAAACATGAAAAAAAAAAATTGTTCCCTAGGAACTAGTACAAATACAATTTCTAGTATAGGCAGTACCGTAGCAATTTTTTTTTTCTAAATTCACCTGAACGGTCATTAGACGGTTCAAAATCGACACTTGCATATCTACTTCAGTAAATAATGTATTATTTTGATAAAATAGTACATTATTTTTGGATTCTTTTTCTAGGGACCTGTTAAAACAGAAACGCAATTGGAGAAATTCGGCTCGATAGAAATATTTATTGAAATGAGGTCCTTTTCGACACCAATTCTCCTGGGCTGACAATTTAGAATGACATTTGGACTGCAATTATATTTTATTAGATGGGTTTTAACGGTTTCTAGGACCAGGTTAAACGAAATTTTGATAGCGTCTTTAGTACATTTTATATTGATAAAAAACAGACTTTTTGCTATTTTTCCACGAATCCGTCCCTCTCGCACTGAGGGTTTTTTCGCACATGGAGTAACAGGGACGCTAAAACTTTTACATATAGCCTTAAACATTGTTTCTGATCATTAACCGAACCTACAGCACATATTTTGTGCCTCCAGTATGAATGCAGGCGGTTGATTAAATTTCACCTTATATATGTATATATATATATATATGGGTATAGTATATACGAGGGGAGGCTGAAAAGTAACCTACCTAACTATGAAAGAAAAGACGTAACTGGATAGTTTTTTTTTATTTTTCTATATAGTCCTTTGCTAGTAAAATGCACTTATTAAATTTTTCAAATATTGAATTTAAGCCATTAAAAAAAAAAAAACGGTTTGTCGTCAAAATAGTCAGAAACCGCTGCCTTCATTTCGTCATCGGTCATAAATCTTCGTCGCCTGAGGTCTTTCTTGAGAAGTCTAAACAGAAAATAGTCACAGGGGGCTAGATCTGGACTATAACGGGGGTGGTCAATGGTTTCGAAGCCATTGTCTTTAATTGCTAGCTTTGTTGTGCGTGCGGTATGCACTGGTGCGTTATCGTGCAAAATCAGAATTCCTTTGCTTAGTTTACCTCGCCGTTTTTCTTTTATTGTCTCTCTTAGTTGATATAATAAGTTTGAGTAATAATCAGCATTCATTGTAGTTTTTTTCGGTAAATAATCTATGAGCAAAATCCCTTCTGTGTCCCAAAAGATTGTAGCCATAAGTTTACCGGCCGATGGACAGACCTTAAATTTCCGAGGCGGCTTCTCATCCTTAAATTTCCACTGTAACGACTCTTGCTTACTTTCCGGGTCCCATTGTCGAATCCAAGTCTCATCACATGTTACAATTCTAGAAATTATTTCTTCCTCTTTCCCTCGACTCATGTCCAAAAACTCTTCGCAATATTTGACACGCCTCTCCATGTCAAATGCAGTCAACATTCTAGGGACCCAATGTGCACTAACCATGGACATGTTCAAATGCTCATGAATTATTTCATTGACTCGCTCTTTACTGACGCCCACATCTCTAGCTATCTCCCACTGCTTCACTCGTCGGTCCTCTAATATATTTTTTTTTCACCCTGGCTACATTTTCATCGGTGACGGCTGAAACTGGTCTTCCGCTACGAGGATCATCTTCGAGGCTCTCACGACCTAATTTAAACTGCCTTGACCAAAACTTTATAACAAATTCGGAAGATCACAAACTGCCAAACACACGTGACATACGCTGTCTGATCTCCGAAGGCGTATTCCCTTCTTTAGTCAAAAACTTAATCACCGCACGCTGCTCGATTTTATCCATTTTCACTTTTTCTACCGACATGTTCGAAACAATTGTAGGAGACAAATAAACGTGATGCAATAAACAAATGAATGTAATACATTTTGAAAATAGAATAACAAACGAATATAAATCCATACCAGCCAGCATTATTTTTGTATATATTTCTGACCAAGGAGATTACATATCAGCCGCCCTACGTAGGTATATGTTATATATACCCTCATAAAAATGTACCGGTCTGTTCTATCTAACTTTATGCACTCCTATGTATGTAGGTTGGTGCACGTGCGTGTGAAACCGGCGGCAATTCGTAGAAACACAAGCAATTCATTTTCCATTTCTCTGTTTTCCATTTTCCAGTTACCAATCAATATGTCGTTTCGTGTTCAGAGAAACACATCTGTTTGAATCTGTGTTGTGTACTTTTGATCAATTTAATTTTGCTTTTTAGGGTTCCGAAAACTTGTTAAGGGCTTGTTAAATACCTATAAACCAATTGAAGGGTGTTTTGGAAAAACAACCAATGTCACTTTTCCGACATTTTGCAGGAAGAAAATATTAACATCAATCAGCCCACATCTACCCACTGTTGGGCATAGGTAAATAAAACCTCATAAAATTCGTTACATGGAAAAATCCTTATTTATGTTTTTTTATTATTAAAGTTGGATATATAAATTACTTAATTTTGTAAATAAAAAGTTAAAAAAAAATGAACATTTGGCTATTCTTCATAGAAACGTTACTGACGTTGGTGTTTTTTCCGGAAGCACTCTTTTTTGTCTACATTTTGAATGTACTTTGGTTGTTTTTGCTGATTCTAATATTACCAGATTATTAAATGTACAATAGAGAATCCATAGATCAAAAACAAAGAAATTCGAAAAAATTGGACATTGGTTGTTTTTCCAAAACAGCCTTCAATTGTCATTAAATATTAACCTATTTGTAAGATTTCCGAACAAACCAGAATAAAATAAAATAAAATATAAAAATATTCTCAGCCGCGGAGGCTTTTCTCGAAAACTACGTTAACTACGTAACGTAGAAACAAAGAAATTGCCATAATGTTAGATTTTGATGACGCACACTTATTGTATACATATAGCCAGTAAAAAATGGAAAAAGCAAAAATGTATAAAAACGGAGGGTTGGCTTGGTCCAATTAAAAAAAAACCGGCCAATTGCGAGTCTGACTCGCGTACCTAGGGTTCCGTATTGTGGATGATAAATTGAATTTTGTCATATTTTTTCGTGAATTTCTCAACCGCTTTATTTTTCCTGTAATCTTTACGTAAACACATATTACCATGATATTTTTCATATTTTTTGCTCCATCAGTTTTGGAGATAAGGGGGGGGGGCATACATTTTTTTGTGGTTTTTTAAAGATTTCTGGAAACCAGTGCCAAGTAACTAGTAAACTGCAGATTTTTCGACAGTGTACTAAGTAGTTGTAGCAAAAATAAAAATAAAGTTCATTTTTATTTTATTTAAAGGATGAGTCCTTTTTTTCTGTTCCGCTAATTGTGTCGGTGTGTGTGCATATATTATATTGAATTTTCAATTTTGAATAATAAAAGTAATTAAATCTAATTTGTGAAGCGCCGACACGACAAATGGCAACAAAAATGTATTGAATATGGTTCGTATCATAAATGTTAGACGTAGACATGAATTTTAGAAAATAAATAAGTAAGTATGGATGAATTAATGTTGTTAGCACGCTCTCGCAACCTGTCGCACACTTCACACCATCTCGTGAACGCTTTTTTTCACGCAGTTGAAGGTGCGTTCATTTCATGAGCAAAACATTACAAGTAAAATTAGTATTCGAAATATTCAGAATATTCGAATACTTACTCGAATATTTCAAATGATAAGCCCCTACTCGAGAACCACTCAACGGATCTGGATGCGGTTTTCTTTATTATAATCGTAGTGACCCTGCACCCGTACCGTAGCACAGTGTTTGATCGCGCGCGACGCGACTTAGTTGAATCATAAGTGCGAGAAGTGTGGCACGATGGTTTCACGCTTCTCGCACTTGTGATTCAACTAAGTCGCGTCGCGCGCGATTAAACACCGTGCTACGGATGCTTGTCAACCTATTGGCTATAAGGGGTGTTGATAAAATAGCCACAAAGCTGAAAACTGTCGAAGACGAAGAGAGCGAAGCCGTGGGCAAAAGCTACTAAGTTTATAAAAGTACCATACATTACTTAAATACGTATTGGACGATCTCACCCGTCACATATGGCGAGTATATTTATTAACATTATTTTTACACACAATGGATGGCGCATTTCCGGGAATTTTAAGTGTGTACGCTTTCCGCACACCTGTCCATCTGTTGCTACCAAGTTCCTTATTACAATGATATAAGGGCTTCTCTGCTGCGACAACATAATTTTGCCTTACTGTGCATCAACTCATCATATTTCATTGTATACAGCACAGCGGAGTAGCCATTATGTCTATCAGTAGTGCCAATCGACAAACACATTAAAACCTATTCACAGTCTTTTGTTAAAAATAGCCTGGGGTAACACGATATTTCGTATATACACGGCACCCAGGGTTGCCAGGTGGTTCAGATAAAAAAACCGAACAATTTCTATGATTGTTTTTTACTATTTGTCGAAATATCAAGGAGGGGATTTTGATTTTGATTGATTTTGGCCAGATCAAACTGAGAAAATTACCGAAAATAACCTGACGAAGGCAACGGATACAGCACGCGCCGTCTGGCAACAGCGCGCCAAATCTGTATGGATTTGATTTTGCGAACAGTAAATAAATGTGTGATATGATGATATGAATTGTCTTTCGCAAATACCGAACCACCCATACTTCGGTATTTTTTTCATACCGAACACCGAACACGGAGCTGAAATACCGAACAGTTCAGTAAAAAACCAAACACGTGGCAACCCTGATGGCACCCCTTATTATAGGGGCATGAAAATCAGATGATATAATCGAAAGACAACTCACCATTCGATGCTTCTATACCCCTTCCCGCAGCAGAAGATACTCTTGAACTTATCCTCGAAGCCATACTCGAAGGGTACGGGCTCCTTGGTCAACTGCATCCCAGCTGTGGTGCTGGGCAGAGTGTTGGTGGTACAGTACCCGCTGGCTGATTGACCGAGTGCCGCCCTGGCACCAGCGGCCATCAGAAATACTAGCGACACCCACATTATCGGGTTCTTGTTATGTCCTGCAAAGAAACGAAGTGTTATATTCAAGTGCACTTTGTACAGTGGGGATCACATCAAGTTAGACACTTGCAGTACTACATTAGCCCCTATAGCTATAGTGAGAGATATAAGATAGATACAAAGTCTAATGTGTATAGCTTGATGTGATCTCCATTACATAATGTCAATTAATCTAGAATCTGGTTGGAAATAGGATATTTTGACACTTCACGTAGTGGATTTTTCAGAGATGACGTTTTCAAAAATTTTCCGGGAACAAACGTAAATGTAAAACGTTTCAATTTTTCACCTACACTCCGAAACCGTCTGTTTAAAATTTAATCGCTTCTGTGCAAAATTTAAACAATACTCGTAGATATTTACTGATACGATTCAGCCTGCACTGCAGTATCTATATTATGTTGTCAGCACATATCGTAGAATTGGGCATATCATGATCTGCCTGGGCCTAAAAGGTACAAAATTAGGAACCTTTATGGTGAGACTCCGTTGTCCGTCCGTCCGTCCGTATGTCACAGCCTCATAACTTTAGCACCGTTAAAGATAAAGACATGAAGTTTGGCACATATCACGGTGTAAAAAAATATGAAAAATTTGAAATTGTTCAAAATATTTCCAAAATAAAAGTAAGAAAAAAAATAAAAAAATATAAGTAGATTTTAAAAAGCTGATTGTAAAAATATATACTTTGACTTTGGTTTCGAGAAATCTTTAAAAAAAACCACAAAAATATCTCCGAAACTGGTACACCGAAAAACATGAAAAATGACGATTATAGATCATAACCGGCCGATTTAAAAAAGTTAAGCACAAATGAAAAATATACAAAAAGAAGAAATAATAAGAAAAAAAAAAAAAATACAGAATGGGCATCAAATTGCAGGTATTAAAAAGCTGATTGTAAAAATATATAGTTTGGCTATATTTAATTGCATCTATTTCGAGAAATTCACCAAAAATATGACAAAATTAAATGTATCATCCACAATATGGAACTCTAGGTACGCGAGTCTGATTCGCACCTGGCAGTTTTTTTTAATTTCTTTATTTAATTAAAGTATGGGCTTACTTTTTACATTTAGTTGTTTGTAAGTAACTAATATTAAGAAAAAATTACATGATCTTGCTAAGTTTCTTGCCCTTCTTCTTAACAAGACTAATCGAATGGGCGGAGTTAGGCATATATTTATTATATGTATTGCATATATTAATAATATTATTAATCCCTATTCCTATATTTTTCATTTTATCCAAGTGTATTTTTTTTATTAAATTTAACTAAACCTAACCATTATTAGTTCCTTGTGTATTTCCCCATATTATTATTTATTATGTATAAAACTATTACCTATAGACATAGATTATTTAATTATATTGCATTAAAACCGACCTGTAATAAGTGTATCTGATATACCTACATTACACATACAAATATATTTCAATTTCAATTGTTATTCAATGGAACCCTAAAAAGTGGTCACCAAGAGGTTGTTTCACAGAAAAACCCAGTGATAAAATAAATAGAATAGGGATTATCGAGAATGCAGTAACCGGTTGAAACAATCGGTAGAAAGCCCAAGATTACGATAACAAGGAGGATTTACCGCAGCTATGCTGGTTTTTGAGTAGGTAAGTATGACTGTCATAGCAGTCATAGCCTGTAACACGTGCATCGACCACCCTGCGGTCTAACGTTAATTTGTATTCACTGCTTGTATTGAAACGGTCAATAAAAACTATTGGGCTAACAGACTGTCTACTTCCGTTTAGAATTTATTTATATTGTTTCTTTATCCGCATATTTCTTTTTATTTAAGAGCGGTATCGCAGCTGGATTGTGAAATACCAGCCTTTTTCTAATTAATCGAAACGGAACACTTAAATTCAAAATTCACTCAATAGTTATTCAACATATATTACTAACTATGTATTGTGTATGTTGCCATCGCAAAATTTCCATTGGTTTCTATTACAAAATTTTGAAATTCTAATTCTCAGAAACCAATGGAAACATACACAATATATAGTTAGTAATATATGTTGAATAACTATTGAGTGAATTTTGAATTTAAGTGTTTTGTTTCGATTAATTAGAAAAAGGCGGGTTTTTCACAATCCAGCTGCGATTCCGCTATTAAGAAATAATTATAACGGCCAAATTACAACTTTTAGCTAAGACAACTTTTAACAATAGTTTGCTATATACATAAACATATTTTTAATGATATTATGATAGCTTCAAAATAATTGGATTATCCATAAGCGTGATATTAGATTATTTTAGGAATTTACGGCTGGTATCACGATTATGGTAAACCCAATTGTTTTAGGGATATTATTAAACGTACATCTGTTTAATTTTTCTGCACACTAGGTAACTCTACTGATAAACTGAATGCATACCAGAAAAATGAATGCTGTGCAATAAAACCAATTGATTAACTAAGCATGTCCAACAAAAAAATCCAAAAAATCACTCAAAACGAGATGAACTTTTTTATCAAATTCACACCAAAAATGTGGTTCGTAGATCGGTTATATGATTTATAAAACAAAAATACGAATTGCTTATCAAAAATACTAACTTGCACACTAAATTGTACAATCTTACTACGGAATTTCTAAAACTGATATCTAAAGGTGAATCACAATAAAGTAAGTTTCCATTATCAAAAAATGCTCTACACATTGACTAATCGTGCAACTAAAATACATTAAACCTAACTTTATTAGCTTTTTCTTTCTCTGTTTTACTGAAAAATATGTTGGCGCCTGTAGAGCGAACGCCGCGCTCGCTCCTTCGCGCTCGCTCTTTAGCGTGTAATGTAAGTTCGAGGGAGACCGAGCGATGTGAAGTAAGCAAACGGTGCGCGGGCGGCGGGTTGGCAGCGCGCGCATGCATTTGTTATTGTTTATCTATGACGTCGGATTTGCTCGGAGCGATTTCGCTCGTGTTTAATTGAAAATTAAGTAGGTAAATTAGTGAAACTTGAAGTTTTAATACTTAGTTAGTGGCTGTTTCTACGGACAATTAACTAATATGGAATTAAACCCAATAATATTAGAAGTCGGCAGCAGTAGTGGTGTGCAAGACAAGGAAAATGTTCCTATTTATTGTTCAGACGAATCTGAAGTGGACGAGGAACCTTCTACCAAAAAGAAAAGGTTAAGAGGCAGAGAATATGTATTCGTGAAGAAATTTGCAAATGCTAACGAAGCCGAGACTTTTCTGAAAGATGAAAATACGTGGTCCGTCACAGTTTCGCATAGGACGGAGGATGGCATGAAAAAGTTTTATCGTTGCAATCAAGTTAGATGTCGAGGACCGCAGTGTTCTGCAAGTATTTATTTGCTTTTTGAATGCGACTCTAGTGAAGTTTTACTTTATCGAACAGAAGCCGACCACGACCACCAGAATATTGGTTCGAAATCTAATTATGGTATAAGCCAAGAAACAAAAGAAGAGATAAATAAACTGTTTGCATTACGTTTGAAACCTAAGGCTATACTTAACAGTTTACGTAATATACAAGGTATCACAGTTCCCTCTAAGAAACAATTGAATAATTATTTGGCAGACCATCGTCGAGCTGTTTACGGATCTCCTACAATCAGCCTCGGAGAGCTTGAGGCATGGTTACTTGAACATTTCTATCGGCATCAAGCGTAAACGCGGACGTCCTAGCAAAGCAAGACCAGCCCTAATCATTCAATGAAATTTAATACGTATCTACTTATAAAGATATAATGATTATTACTATGTACCTCAATATTGTTTTAAACTCCTACCTAAGTAGGTATTGTTTCTATTCTGAGTTACCACTCAGTGTGCATGTTTAGTAAGCACTTGATAATTTTTTTGTGTTCATAAATTAGATAAAGATGACTGATTAAATTGAGTTTCTTTTAAAATAAACGACGTTCCCACAAGTAAATCAGATCTTGGTTTTCCTTAAAAACGTTTTAATATGTTTGTTGAACTAAGGAATTGTTAGATATACTTTTTTGATAATAGTTATACAAACAGTTAAACATTTCTGCAAATACCATTAAACAGTATATTTACTTTGATTTATTTAGTGTGCATAATTAGTGTGCAAGTCAGTATTTTTGTTGTAACTTTATAATATTTTGTTTGAAAAAAGGGAATACTCAGATATCGATTTAATTACATGCCATTGTTTTATAGCTATTGTAATATGATTAAAAATATGTTTATGCATAATAGTAAACCATTGATAAAAAGTTGTCTTATCTAAAGTTTGTATTTTGGCCGTTATAATTATTTCTCAAGAGGCTATGCGAATTTTATTTTTGTCACTGTCACTCCAAGCGAAAAATCGCGCAGTGCGAGAGGGGCAGATTCAGGGCAAAAGGGAAAAAATTTATTTAAAAAAACTAAAATAGCTAGCAAAATTTCAAATATTAAATCTCTAGATATTGTTGAAACACACAATAAAATATGTTTGAGTTCTGTATATGGTTTCTATTCGTCAAACGAGGAGAAAAAGTGTGTTTGAAGACCTCATTTCAACAATTATTTCTATCGAGGAAAATTTACCCAAACATGTTTTCCAATTTCATAACCCTAGATTATATAGTCAAAATGCATATACCAGAAACTTATTACAGTTTTCCGTGTATTTCATGAAATACACAGAAAAGAAACACCCGTATTTTTTTCGCATTTACAAATCCGGAGAATCGACCCTTAAATTGAAAACAGAAATACCAAAGTTATAAAATAATATATTGGGTTTTCATACGGAACCCTACTATATAGCAATAAATCTAGAGGTAGGTGACTAAAAATAAGTATGAGAAAGGGGTAATGAACAAAACAAAATAGGTATAATTCTAGAATTAGCTTAGAGAATTAGGTAGGTACCTACTTTGTAAAAGACTGATGCCGGACCCAGGATATGGCTCGAAATATATCTCACAGACAGTAACTTGCATTTTATTTTATATATATAAACTACATTTAAAGACAAACTAGTCAATTGATAACGTTTATTTACTATGTAAAAGAGGTATTTATTTAGAATCACTGGAAATTTTCAAACTGTTTTAATTCCGTAGCCTAGATTCCAAACTACCTACATACCTACCTACTCATGGCTAGATACTGTTACTAAATGACTTGGATTCTAAGAAAAAGGCAAGTCCAGTCATTGCTTGGAATAGTACGTAAATACTTAATGGAATAAGTGTTTTAGGTACTGCTCAACTACAACGCCTAGGTACCTGCTAAAACTAGATACGATCAATGTTGACCATATAAGCAAAGCATGCAGTTAAAAATATATAAAACGATTATATAGGTAGATTGAATAGACAATTCTTGATATTGTGTTAGATAATACTAAACTAAAGTAACATCATATAAACAAATTGGGAACTGTACAAGTTGTTTTATTATTACATTACAAGTTTTTATTTAACTTCACTTGTTAGTTGGTAATTTGGTATGGGTCATTGATATCGCATTTTACTACTTATACAGGATGATTGGTCGACCTATTCCTTGAAAGGGTTTATACTAGAGATCATTTCAAACGAATTAAGTCCTATCGACTAGCACCGCGTTCCGAATGACGACATAATCGATTTTATCGCGTCAACGGCCATTCCGAGTCAGTGTTAGCGCGATAACGATAGCCCTACAATGGCCGCTCTGCGTCATAGATGACATCATGAACGACGCCATGTTGTGCTATCATCGTCCATGCTTTAGAGCGTTTGCACTGTGGGCGATCTATGAAAAGTGACAGCCGGCTGGCGGCAATTTTAAAAATAATTTATTCGGTGCATAAGAGTTCATTATTAAACCATGATTCAAAGATTGAAGTTAGAGGGAATCACTTCTTGGACCTAGTAAATTAGTATATTGTATTCACGTAACGTAAAACAAATTCCTACAAATTCTGTCAAGTGTCAACGTCCATGTCACGTTCAAATGCGTTCCGAATGGATCATAAGTTTGAGCAGTGATGGACGCCATTGTCCATTCGGAATGACTTGATGGGCGTGAGAAGTTTGATGGTAGTGTTGGCACTATTAGCGTCATGCGGAACGCGGTTTAGGTGTCGAAAATGAATGGCCTCCGAGTTACGAAGGTTTTTGTATTATTTTTCAAACTTTCAGACTAATAACCAAAAATAAATAATTTAAAAATAACTATTCCTCTCCCAGCACTTATTTATTATATTTCTGATCAATGATAGAGGAGTGATCATTTACAAAAAAATACGTGCCCTAAATTCCCATAATCTCAGAATTAAAAGGTCTTAAGTGGAAAGAAAACCTTTTTTATTTTGTAATTTTTGAAATACAGACGTGTTTTACTTGAAAAAAAATCGTCATTTTCGACCCCTAGTTGATAGGCATTATTTATTGGAAATGATCCCTAGGATAACCCCTTTAAAGGAATAGGTCGAATTACCAATCATCCTGTATATAGGTAGTAAAAATAAATGAAATACTTACATCATCACGACTAGAGAATCCAATCCCGCATCAAAATCGCGATCCCGCAAGCCTGCGGGATTAAGATCATCAATCCCGCGGATCCCGCGGGATTTGCGGGATTGATTTTAATTATTATTATTTTTGTTTCATGTAATTTAAAGAAAGAAAATACACACAAATATTTTTAATTATTCTTATCAACATGAAGCAAAGTTATCACTTCTATTATAAATTCAATATAATGATGTTTAAGACAATACAATATTCACAATATTTCACGTTTCATATTTAGATTTTTATTTGAAATAGAACATATTCATTGGTTTCATGTTCATGTTCATGGTACTCTAAGAAAAGAGCTCGACGAGATCTATCTACTAAAAAAAAAATAATAATAATAAAAAAAAAATTCTATCTGCTGTATCTCCCGAACGGCTTAAGCTACTGACTCCGGGTTTAGACTATAATGATTGGTTTGACAGGGGCTACATGGCCAAATTAAAAAAGTTGACATTTGACAGCTTTTGACAGTTTTTTGACACGTCTTAAAAAGTGGTCCAATTTGCATTTAATTCGGTATCAAGGGGTGTCTAGGGTCGCTGATTACGGTACCGTTTTAAAATTTGACACTTCTTAAGAATTGACAGTTTTTTTGACATTTTTTGGATATAAAAAATGCTATGCAATAGCTTTACCGCGGCAGTCCCCGAGTGCCACACGTCTTTTTTTTTCAATCCCGCGAACGTGCGGGATCCCGCATGAGTAAACCCGCATTTTTGATCCCGCAAAAAAGGTGCGGGATCCCGCGTTTGCGGGATTGGATTCCCTAATCACGACATGTATCCCCGAGGGGATGTGGACTGCGAAATGCAAGTCACAGTCCACACATGTACACTCACGTTTCACTGACGATTATTAAGTGCATGTAAACCTACCATTATATATTAGGTACATACTTATATACCAGACCAGCCACTCTATTTATGGATCTTTGGTTGCCAATTGGACTGGGTGCCTATCATCAAAAACATAGATAAAAACTGAACTTTCAAAATTGCCTTTAGTGTGTATTGAACTATTTGCGAACGGTGTCGTCACTTCAAGTGCGAACATATCCTTAGACAATCGGAATTCTATGTTTTTGATGATAGGCACCCAGGCCAGTTGGCAACTAAAGATACAAAATAGACCTGCAGGTACCTACGTAATAGATATGTCGTGGGCATATCGTAAAGTATAAAATCGAAAATTTTTCGCAAAAAGTAAAAAATAGGTGCGACGACGAGCGGAGCGGGGAGGAGCGTGTTAGGTTTACATGTTTGGGGAGCCAAGCGGAGCGAGGCGACCCTACCAATTTTAACAGAAATATGGTACGCCCATGATGTGCCCAATTTTACGAAGTGCCGACGACAATATAAAAACTTAGAGCCAACAAAGCTAATAATAATAAGGCTATAATCGTCGGTGAAACGCGGGTGTACCCAGTATGGACTGTGACTTGCATTTCACAGTTCACACATGGGAACACTTCTGATATCCCCTCGGGAATTCATAGCGTGACTATATATTCAAGTATTTAATTTATATCTCGAAGCGACGCAAAAATGGTAGTTTAAACCTGTATTTTTTGCCATTTATTTTTCACTGAAATTTAGAGGTGCGCTTTGCAATCCAATGCAATCAATGCATCAGTCAATATTCGTCCATCGATAAATAAAACGTATCACTATAGAAAAATTGAGCGGCGGAGCGGGCAGGTTGCTGATCGTAGACTTTTTCGCACTAAATACAATGCTGCTCTTGCCTGCTGCTGCTGTCGTGGTAGCTCTACCGTCAATCATCGACAATGACGTCAATATAGTCGGTCGCAAATCTTCGCAGGTAAGGCTAATTCGTCCATCGATAAATAAAACGTATCATTATAGAAAAATTGAGCGGGGAGCGGGCAGGTTGCTGATCGTAGACTTTTTCGCTCTAAAGACACTCCTGCTTTTTCCTGCTGCTGCTGTCTTGGTAACCCTACCGTCAATCATCGACAATGCCGTAGCCGTCAATCGGCTAACGGCTTCGTAGTTGGTCGCGAATCTTCGCAGGTAAGCTTTGAGAGCCCTTTTCACTCCAGTAGGTACGAGACGTATAGCAAGGGCACAAAACTCGAATGCGCGCACGCACGTTAACACGCAAGTCGTCTGTCACACAAGGTGCTCCGAACACAGTTGCGGCGAGTGATTTTTGTAATTACCGACGTCGGCAAGTCGGCACACATATCTCAGTGCAATTTGCCGCTCCTTGCGAGCCTCGCTGATCAGTTTCCGAGAACGCAACTTGCATCAACTTTGCTGCGCCGGCGATTAACGCACTAATTATCTGTACGTATGTACCGGTACATGTAAGTAAACCACCTTCGGACGAGAAGAGCGGCGTCGGCGCACGTCATTATCACCGCGGTGGTCGCAAAAAACGCGGCGTTTGTAACTTGCAAATGATAGCTAAGTATGGGAATATGGAAGCTGTTGGAAATTGGTTTTTTAGACCATATTCGTTTAGAGCGGTTTAGCAGTCAGATTGTGAAAAACCTAACTTTTTCTAATTAATCGATACTTTAGAGCAAATACTCAGAGATCGAAACAGAACACTTATATCAGAGAATATAAAGTATCACTATTCAGAATTTACTCAATAGTTCCTCAACATAACCTTATTACCTATGTTTTGTGTAAACTGTCATCGAAAAGTTTCCATTGGTTTCTGTAAATTTGGGTTTTATAAAAATTCTTTCAGTTCAAAATTTTTGAAATTCAAATTTACAGAAACCAATGGAAACTTTGCGTTGACAGTTTACAAAAAACATAAGTAGTAAATAAGGTTTTGTTGAGGAACTATTAAGAAAAATTTGAATATAAGTGTTCTGTTTCGATTAATTAGCAAAAGGCCGGTTTTTCACAATCCGGCTTCTAAACCGCTCTTAATCAAAGAAGGATGAGATGTGTAAATGACTGCAGTAAAATTTTATCATTTTACAAAATCAGCGATTTACCTTTCTAGGGGCAAAAAAAATCTCAAATTGATTCCTGATATATTTTAAACCAAAATGTTTAATTTATTATTTGTGCAAGGAAGTACAGGTCGAGCTTTCGATGAGATCTACTAAAAGAATTCATGAAATTGTTGATCCTGTCTAACACCATAAACAGGGGGCAACTCTACAATCATAATCATGTAGCCACCACACATGCCGGTGTATTAGATACTGAAAGAATTCATAAAATAGTTGATTCAGTATTCTAGTCTAAGACCATAAGCAGGGGCAATTCTACAATCATCATCATGTAACTATACTGAAAGAATTCATGAAATAGTTGATCCAGACTCAATGACTGTCAATGTTCATACATTTTATTCTATAGAGATACTTAAAACTTAAAAAAAATTGCCCTGGATCATGCCAAAAACACAACACATGAAAAATCATTTTATGCCCAGATTACAAAAACTAAAACATAAAAATCAAGTATGTTTAAAGGGATTGTTAAAATGATTGAGAGTTACATCACATTATAAGATTCCTGTACATTGTGCGGATAAGCCGACATTCCTAGTGTTCAAATCATAATAACACACCAGTTTCATTCTAAAATCTTAATTTAATCCTGCAATATAGAACTGAATATTTGAACATTTTCGGGTTTAGTAGATGGTGAAGCAGATTGTTAAACCAATCCCTGGTCAAGTCAAAGTATTGAATGAGGAACTAACTATTACAAGTATATAATATTTGAACGCTGCCACTCTGATTGCAAAATCAAAACGATTAGGAGATTTTTCCGAAAATGAGTTAAGAGGCCCCCTTTACGCCTGAATTTTTCTTAAGATTCATAAAAAAGGTAAAAACTAAATGTGAAGTCAACAACTTCTTTTCTTCATACTTTTTTTATAAGTATTATCTAGCAACATTTAACTACATCTCTATACTGCCCAAAAATGCATGGGTTGGAGTGCGGTGTGGGGGGGAAGGGAAACATATATAAAGATGTGCGCAAAGTTTCACTGAGATACAAAATTCAAAACTATTTATTTATAGCATTTAGTTACAGATATTTAGGTATCGAATCCTCCTTTTAATAGAATAAGATCAAAGCCATCAGGACGTCACAAACACCTAAAGCAATTATATAGCAGGGATGGCCCAAGGCCATTAGCCCCACCTTAAGGCGATATGCGAAAAAAATATGGGTGTTTCTTTTCTGTGTATTTCATGAAATACACGGAAAATTTTAATAAATTTCAGGTGATTGCATTTTGACTATATAATCTAGGGTTTTGAAATTGGAAAACATGTTTGGATAAATTTTCCTCAATGGAAATAATTGTTGAAATGAGGTCTTCATACACACTTTTTCTACTTGTTTGACGAATAGGAACCATGTATACAGAACTCAAACATATTTTATTAGGTGTGTTTGAACAATATCTAGAGATTTGATATTTGAAATTTTGCTAGCTATTTTTTTTAATAAAAATTTTAAACCAACTTTTTTCTCTTTTGCCCTGAACCTGCCCCTCTCGCACTGCGCGATTTTTCGCTTGGAGTGACAGTGAAAAAAATAAAATTTGCGTAGCCTCTTAAGTATGTAAAATCATTCTTATTAAACAAAGATGATGTATTTCTGTTGCTTTGTATGTAAAAATAAAAAAAACTATATCATTGATTATTAAGTAAATACAATTAAGAAAACGAAATGTACCTATAAATGTACTTGTAGTTCTTTTATTTTTTATTTTTCCAACAGATTTGTCTTTTGTCCTGTTTTTTTTATTGCAATCACGTTCATAACTTCCACTTATTATAGTATTAAATATAAGTCAATATATTATAAGGTTTCTTATTATCAGATGATATAAGTTTATTTTAGACCATTTTGACATAATAAAACTAGCTTTATACAGAAACACCACATTATAGATACAGATACAGATCAATTTTGCTAATTTACTTATTAATCATTATAGATACGCTCTATGATTTGTCTGTCAATATTAGCTACATTACATATTATATTTTACAGACATCTATATTTTACCAAGCAATGTAATTCCCAGTACAATTATAAGCAGCAAAAGAAGAATGATGATTCAGTTAATTTCCTTCATATTTTGTTATTAAAGCCGATTCTGAAGGCTTTAATTTTAGTTTTAGTGCTGTCAAAACTAAATTTTCTTCGATACAAAATAGTCCTTAAAAGTTAGGATTAGAAGCTAAATTTCTTTAGAAAATTTTAAGCTTTGACAGCACTAAAACTAAAATTAAAGCCTTCAGAATTGGCTTTATTATCACATTAATTAAATATCCTCAGAGCCTACGTATAGAAACTATTATTTTGCAGGCTTATTCCAAACAAAAAACGATTTGGATAAAACCAATAAACTAATCGTTGGGAAAAACTTACCGGGATAAAGTTTGAGAAATCCAAGTGATCCTTGTTTTCCGCAAGATGTGGAACAGTTCTTATTTCAGCACATCAAACTCTTAATTTCTATCAAAAGCACTACTACTAACCAACTATTTAATTTGATTTAATACGGTTTTGGAGAAATCACAAAAACCCGCACATCAAGCGTCAACCTACGCCAAGCGAAAATTGACAACTGCTGAACTGAACTGCTGACACTGACAGGTGACAGGGGTTGCCAGATGCAATTTTTTATTTCTTCCCACACTTCAAATAATTTTTCTCGTAAATGATAGGTACTCTTTTCTTATTTTTAATAATAATAATAAATAATAAACGTATATTTCAGATGTTTCATCCATATTGTTGGTAATTTATTATATTATTTCGAGTTCGGTAGGATTGACAACTGCACCCAATGTTTAATGAATGGGTTGTCAATCCTATCCACAACCGTGCTCAAAGTGCGAATATTAGACAATCGGAATTCGATAGTATATCTATGTTTTTGATGACAGACACCCAGAGCAGATGGCAACTAAAGATACATAATAGGCCCTCAGGATGGTGTATACAGGGTTTCCAGTAGGTAGTGCTTCAAACGAAAACCATAGATAGCTGCGACCATGCCCTGTCAGAAAAACCCAACATAGGTCTAACGAATGTCGTATGGTTTTCGAGATTTTTGAACTTTTATAAAATTTCTAGTATTTGCTACCATTAGTTCTATTTTTAAATTTCATTTGTAAAACTGAAGCAAATTTCACTTTTTTATTCTTGGTATTTTTTTTAATGAGTTTGTCTATGAAATTTATATCACTGTTTTCCAAAAACGGTCACGGTTTTCGCAGGAAAAAAATTGAAAGAATAAATCTTGACCATTGAAATTTTTTCATCAACATTTAAAGGTCTGTGGTATAAAAAAAAAAGGTAACGAGACCCAATTGCCCATCGGCTTAAAAAGTGTTATATTTTGTGCCAATCTAAAAACAGAAAAAAAAATCGATAATCCAATATAATATCAAAATATAATGCAAACTTGCATTAAAATATATAAAAAAAGATAAATAAAAATAAAGAAATAATAATTATTAATTTATTAAAAAAATATTAAAAACTTGAATTTCACAAATTTCTCTTTTACTCGCTCTTTATGCTGCCTCTTTTACTCGCTATTTATGCTGTCACTTTTACCCACTCTTTATACTGTCTCTTTTAATTCTAGCTTTTTATTTTATTAATAAATAATTTATAATTATTTGATAGATAAAAATACATTATTTATTAATTTATTCATTAATACACATGGATACATTACAGATACAAGTCCAATGCGTATACATGGAAAACAGAAAGAAATTTTAATACACTAAAAATCAAAATATACATACACTTAGAATAAAAATGGTTACTGCTCCAAGTATTTCACCACACATGTGTGGATTTGGGTCAGTGATGCAGAGAAAACATCCACCTCTGGTTGATCTCTAGCCATACCGTTGAGTAAACGAAACACGCGGCTGAGAAGGGCCTTGTTCCCGAGGTTAGTGCGCGCCCCCGGACACTGGAACAGTCTATGACTGCGCGCGCGCGGGTACTGATCCGGCACCCATAGATATATCAGTGCCAGCAACGATGGGACATGAGTCAAACCTCTTAGAATTTTTACCATAAACATAGCCATTGTGGAATCCCTTCTTATCTCTAAGCTGTTATACCCTAACGTGCCCAATAGGAACATCGTTGGGTATAAAAAGAGATAATACTTAAAGGTACGTTTGTATAAATTACGAAGGAAGAGTTTTTGGACTCGTATGGAGTCCAGATCGTCGAATTAAACTCCAGCCTACTCCTAACGTAAGAGTTAAACAAAGTACGAAACGTGCGAGGGTCTTTAAAATCCATTGATAACCTCAATACCCATCCAAGAGCCTTCCTCGCTTTCTTACTCAACTCTTCAATATAGTAGCTGTACTTCAAGTCAGCAGTAAATAGTACACCAAGATCCTTAACAAAATCCAGCGCACGCGGTAGCGTTGAACCAGCGAGCTTGTAAGAAAAATGGAGAGGATCACGCTTTCTGTGAAAAGTAAATACAAACGACTTATCGACGTTCAGCTCTAAGCAGTTTTGGACACTTTGGACACGAGTGCACTGCATCAATTTCACACTGAAAACGCCGACGTTCATCAATGGTATTTAGTGACGCAACCAATTTAACATCGTCCGCAAAAATTAATATCATGAAGTCATCAGATATTAATTTGGGGAGATCATTAATAAATATTAAAAATACCAACGGACCCAAATTACTGCCCTGACTTATTCCTGACCTAGTGTAATAACGCTTCGAGATACAGCCGCCATATTGAACATACTGCATCCTGTCCGACAGATAGCTGGCAAAAAGATGCAGCAGTTGTGGTGTAAAGCCAATAGCAGCCATTTTGCGGAGCAAAACATCATTGTCGACGCGGTCGAAGGCCTTGCGAAAGTCGAAGTAGGCTACATCAACTTGCTTTTTATTATCAACTTCTGTAGAAGCATGCTGGAAGAAGGACAATAAATTAGTTGCTGTAGACCGACCTGGCAAAAATCCATGCTGAGCGTCACATAACCAGGGTGATACCTGGTTTAATATACGACGGTAAAGAATGGATTCAAATACCTTTGCGTATGGCGATAGTATAGCGATTGCTCTGTAGTCGCCAACATTGGACTTCGATCCCGATTTAAATACCGGAATGACCTTTGATAACTTCCAGGAGGCAGGATAAGTTGATTGCGCTAAGATCGAATTATATATAAATAGTAGCGGGGCATAGAGCACCTCGCGACAATCCCTCAGAACATAAGGTGGGCAGCCATCTGGACCGCATGAGAATTTGGGCTTCAACCGCTTTAACGCCATCAGTAGCTCCGTCTGACTTATTACGCCGACGTAATATAATTTATAAATAATTTATAATTATTTATGTATTTTTATCTATCAAATTTTTCATATTTTTATGCAAGTTTGCAACAGAAGCATAGCCTACAATTTAAAACAGATTAAATTTGAAACCTTTGAATTTTTTTACAAAATTCCCCTGTCAGTATTAATATACCAATAACTTTTTATTGGGTAAAATGATTATAATTTTTTTTCTGTTTTTTGATTGGAACTAAATATAACATTTTTTAAGTTGATAGGCATTTAGGTTTTCATACATTTTTTTACACCACAGACCTTTAAATGTTGATGAAAAAATTTTAATGGTAAAGTTTTATATTTTTTTTTCCTGGGAAAACCGTTACTGTTTTTGAAACAGTGAAACAAGTTTCATAAGAAAACTCATTAAAAAAAAATACCAAGAATAAAAAAAGTGAAATTTGCTTCAGTTTTACAAATGAAATTTAAAAAAGGAACTAAGGGTAGCAAATAATAGAAATCAGAAATTGTTCAAAAATCTCGAAAGCCGTATGACATTTATTGGACCTATATTGGGTTATTCTGACAGAGCATGGTTGCAGCTATCTATGGTTTTCGTTTGATGCACTACTTACTGGACATCCTGTATAGTAATATACCCGAAAAATAATGTAATAAAAACACTTTGAGATGTATTAATAAAGGATAAATATTCCAAAATTACGAATTAAATTACCCAAAATATATGTTTTATATCTCCAAACATGGATTCCATTTCTTCAAAATTTCGCTAGAAACAAAATTTTTACCCAGAATTGCGAAAAAAAAAATACCCAATCTGGCAACGCTAGATAGACAGACAACCTGGGCTGCGTTCAGTTTGATGTCTGACGACGCCCGTTAACATGTCATCTCTTTTGCAGCGTTGAATAATGCTATCCTGTTGTCGGTGTTACGGACCAGTTTGTTAAAATCTAACTGAACGCAGCCCTGTACTTAGGGACGTAAATGTGTAAGGACGTATTATATCCTGTCTGTATTAACCCTTAATTAGTCGCACTAAGAAAATAACATAATTACTCGCATGGGGTCACAGGTGACCCCAAATTGTAGGAATAATTTTTATTATTTATGAAATATATAAGTAAATAAAACTTTATTATTATTAAAGTGCTTTATTAATTCTATTATATTTAAAAGGAAACAACATTAACTAAATATCCAATCAAACAAAAACAAGCTAAATTAAAATTATTAACAAAAATTATCAATTTGTACTTATACTAAGATCAAAGTTAAAACTTGAGAAGTATTTGAATAATTTAATTTTATCAAGCTGTAAAAAACATATTTATAAAATAAATTTACACACTGGACATATAATAATACAAATCGAATTAATAATACACAAGAAAAATACATAAACTAAACAACTCACCTCTTTCAAAAAAGTAACGTAATTACTCGCACGGGGTCACCGCTCAAGAGCGCAGAGACGCATCCTTCTACTCCCGTGACTTGGACGCTACCAGAATACAAACTTCGACGCGGGTTATGAAGCTAGCGGGGGTGCGGGGAAATTCGGGCAGCGGCATGCGAAACTGCTTTGACCCCATGCGACTAATTAAGGGTTAAGATTTATAATTTTGTCAAAAAAGGAAAATGTTTTCCACCCTCTTTTTTTTTGGTTTTCATACGTTCGTTTCAAGAACTTTAGAAAACAAATTATTATTTACTTCTAGAATAGTTATTGAATCTGCTCAAGTAAATGCTTAGCTATAGCAATGAACTATTTTTAAATAGCATAGTTTTCATAGACAACGTCTTTGATGAGCTAACATTTTAGCTTTTGCAAAAATATACTTTATTCTGATTAACATCGACACCTATTAATATTGGCTCAAAATTGAGTACCTACGTAAATATACTTTTTAAAATACTTTTAAGGTACTTTGTCATATTGCATAAATGAATAAGTAATATATTATATAAATCCACGCCTTTGAGATGTTGTGTTGCCGTTGACTTTTGCGTTTCTCGTAGATGGCGAAGAGAACTAATGACTCGATGCTTACAAACCTGCCTTTTAACTATATGCCAGAGCAAAATTATTTCTTTTTTTAGCCTTATTGCTCGTAGATTTCCCACTAGCTTAGAACGATAAATAATGAGGGGTAAAGAGGAAGGCAAAAGAGCTACCGGGCGACCCTACTAAATCACAACTTGCACGAAGCACTACAGACCGCAATATACACCCTCTCTGTGCCGGTCATGGGAGACACGATCCTCAGCATGGAGAAAACGACTGTATGAATGTATATAAATAAGTAATGGTAAATTTGCAAACTTTTTATTCATTTTATCTTTCAACTTTAATTTTTCACTTCGATTTTAGTTTTTAGCAAATGGTATCGATATTAAACACTTCTCTCTTTATGCATTTTGATTCTCCTTTTTTCATTAGGCATCATGAACAAATATCGACACACTGACAAAAATATCGATAATTAGGTCGCCCTAGGCAGAGAATAGGGTAATGTCAATCATAGAGAGAAATGAGATGTGAATCACAGGCTGGAGCCAAGAATAAACTTCCAACATTTAAGAATAAAATATAGATGAATACATTTAATTTTTTTTCATTATTTCGATCAAATAAGCATTGATTTATTATGAATATTATAATAATAATAACTGTAAAGACCACATAGGTGTCCGTATGATTATATGTTTTTTATTGCGAAAGCCATCCCTTTGAATACTCCAATTATTACAAAATTCGATGTATAGGTATGGTGGAAAAATTCATCGTTCCAGTTACGAACCTCGGTAGGGCAGTCGGTAGCGCGCCTGTCATGTAAGCAGGAGGTCGCAGGTTCAAATCCTGGCCCAAGGAATTTTTTCAAAATATTTGTGTTTTCAAATTTGTTTCTGATTTATTGCAAGTTTGTAATGCACTCTAATAATGATTAGAGTGTCCAGTATGAAACCCTCGGGGATTCATGTCGTGATGATATATTTTTTATTTATTATTATGTACAAAGTTACATTTATTTATGTAGCCATATTCATACTGGAGACTCGGTAAGTGCTCAGTATCAAGGTTCGATGACCCTTTTTGTGAAATTCGTAAATTACCTTTATTTTCGTGTTCCCTACAAACGCACATGGAAGGTCAACAATTTATTTTGCAAAATTACCAAAAAGTGTAATTGATCCGTGATACTGATTACTTACCAAGCCTCCGGTATGAATTTTGTCTGTATAAATAAATTTCATCTTATACATATAACAAAAAATTAATACAAAAGTAAATAAGTATTAGTGTAGCGGAAGTAGATGGATGGATTACTTTACTCGTAATATAGCATACGTTGCGGGTAGCGTTGCCATCCGTCCGGATAAAGACGGACAGTGTTAGGCTTTTTGACCTCTTGTCCGGCCAAATTTGATTGCGTCCGGCCCGTCCGGCCCGTCCGGCTCGAGCGACCGAGACAAGACCCGCTGGCTCGCCAAGACACGCAAGTTCATATTTAAGGGGCTGCACAATGCTAAAATTCAGTCCTGCTCTAACGATTTTGTTTTTTAACTGTCTATCCTGCTCTAATCAAATGCCACGCACGCAAAACTTCAGTTATTTTGAAATCGCGGCTAAATTTTTTAGCGTCCGGATTTATGACTCAATAGTTCGGCTTTTAAATATGTATTATTCGATATTTTTGTCAAAAACCCAATAGTCCGGGTTTTGATTTTTAGAGATGGCAGCGCTAATTGCGGGTCTAAGAGTTAAACCTACTCGAGTAAGCGGAATTCATTCAATCACTCCTAAGTTTAACAGGGCTCGTGTAATCATTTCTATCCAGAACATTTTATTTCTTCTTATTTTTCGTTGCCGACTTTTTAGCGTTCCGAAGATATTTGAAGGCGCCAAGACCCCGCCGCACCATTTGGCCGCGCCACCAGGCCTGGATTTGAGTCGCTGCTTGACGAACTCTCGCTTCACGAGCCAAGCGAGCTGCTCGTTCTCGTTTGAACGTCAGCCATGAGCGCATCTCACCTTCATGGAGGTTGTACTGGAACAGATAATGTTAGGCAATGCGTTAGCGGAAGATTATTTCTCTGAGGTCTGGCTGGATGTAAGTGACCGTCACGTTACATGCTCACTTTCTGGCATGCCAGACAGCAATAAGGGTCGCCGTCGACGGATACGTCGAGGAGGACATCATCATCATATGCTCACTTAACGGTCATTCCTAGCGGACGCCCCCGCGGCGTTGCTCGCGTTGATCCCGTTTCTCCCGATATCGTGGTTATTAAAAAAAAACCGGCCTTATTCCTTGTCTTCATGATGAAGGGAACCTTTTTTATGCTACTCTTTCTTTCCTATAAGAAATATTGAAGGAAGAGAGAACTTACCAGTTACTGCATCTCCTCCGGACGAGCGAACGCATTATTTTGGTGGTATCATCTGAATACTTCACACGAGTGTTCCACCCGTGTGAATACTTCACACGCCAGTGTTTTTTCTGCCTACAAACTGCATTACAGTTTGGCAGAAATATTTGTATGTTCCAAATATTTTCATATGGAAATAAACCGTCTATTATTAAACGTCTATTATTATTACCCATTTATCTTCCTTCTACATGAAACATTAGAGAGGAAGAATGAGAATTTACCAGTTGTTGTAACTCCTCCCAACGAGCGAGGGCCACCTGCAGCTGCTCGCGTCTCTCAGCCGGTTTCAAGTTAATTTTGGCGGTATCATCTGAGTACTTCACAAGCCAGTGTTCCACCTATCCATCTCCCTTCTCCATGAAACATAAGAGAGAGAGAGAGAGAAAGAGATACTACCAGTTGCTGTTACTCCTCCCGAAGAGCGAGGGCTACCCGCAGCTGCTCGCGTCTCTCAGCCAGCTCCAAGTTCATTTTGGCGGTATCATCTGAGTACATCACATGCCAGTGTCCACCTATCCATCTCCCTTCTCCATGAAATATAAGAGAAAGAGTAAAATAATCTATCAGTTGCTGTAATTCCTCCCGACGAGCGAGGGCCACCTGCAGCTGCTCGCGTCTCTCAGCTAGCTGCAAGTTCATTTTGGCGGTATCATCTGAGTACTTCACATGCTAGTGTCCACCTATCCATCTCCCTTCTCCATGAAACATAAGAGAAAGAGAAAAAGAATTTACCAGTTGCTGTAACTCCTCCCGACGAGCGAAAGCTACCTGCAGCTGCTCGCGTCTTTCAGCCAGCTGCAAGTTCATTTTGGAAGTGTCATCTGAGTACTTCACAAGCCAGTGTTCCACCTATCCATCTCCCTCCTCCATGAAATATAAGAGAGAGAGAAAGAGATACTACCAGTTGCTGTAACTCCTCCCGACGAGCGAGAGCTACCTGCAGCTGCTCGCGTTTCTCAGCCAGCTGCAAGTTCATTTTGGAGGTGTCATCCGAGTACTTCACTCGCCAGTGCTCTACCAATTTCTCTCTCTCCTGTAAGTAAAAACCATTGCAAACATATTACGAAGATAATTTTTTTAAACATCTCGTCTGTTACGGCACTAGGTGTAGTGTAGTTAACGGCGCTACGGAAAAAAATCGACACTTTTAGAACGTGCATATCTACTTCAGTAAATGATGTATTATTTTGATAAAATAGTATATTATTTTTGGATTATTTTTCTAGGGATCTGTTAGAACAGAAACGTGATTGGAGAAATTGAGAAATGAGGTCTTTTTCGACACCAATTCTCCTGGTTTGACAATTTGGAATAACATATGGACTGCAATTATATTTTATTAGATGGATTGTAACAGCTGGTTAAACGAAATTTTGATAGCAACTTTAGTATATTTTACATTAATAAAAAACTGACTTTTTGCTACTTTTCCTCGAATCCGTCCCTCTCGCCCTGAGGATTTTTTCGCATATGGAGTAAAAGGGACGCTAAAACTTTTACATATCGCCTTAATTACAAACAGACGAATTCTTCCAATGTAACAATAATATTGTATTGTATTTTTTTCTTCTTTATTTAATGTGTTAACTACTTACTTCGCCCAAAAATGCTAAATTTTTGAAATGTTAAATGCACTGAATTGAATGGTCTCAACTCGTAATACCAACCTTAACCTGAAGGTCATAGGCCTTGCTGAGCTCCTCATGTACGCGCTTCTCATGATCGGTGGATGGCACTCGAGCTCGAGGAATGCTGTTCTGCAGCTCCAGAACTTCGGCAGCAGCATTCAGCCATTTGTCTGCGTATACCAGGCGGATCTTGCCATTTAGCAGCTGGTCCTGAAAACGGCAGCTTAATTTGAGCCTTGGTAGGTATCTCCATTTCTACGAAGTTTGAGTTGGACTGTACCACGTTGTAGCAAATATTTATCCAAAAGGTCTACGACGCTGCACCGTTACCACGTAGCAAAATAATGCAATTTTGCAATAGCTAGAAACTGTGTTATATTATAATTTTATAATATAACAATGTGGTCACGTCATATTATTATTATTATTGCAAGCCGATTTAAATCGTGAATCGATTTGAGTTGTGAAGTTGCGGAAGCCGAAAACTAGTTATGGTATAACTTGTACTTTTACTTGTTTTTTTTTTGTACTCGTCCATAAAACCACTTCCTACGACAAAAAAAAGAGAAATCGAAAAAAAAACTGTTATTTTATACATTTTGGTCAGGTCTTTTTTTTCTATAAGAACTAAAAAAAAATTACGCTGTTATCCCTAAGGTAATTTAATCTTTTAATCATAAACAATTGGCATAACTATGAAAAAAATTATAATAAAAGCAAGAGCTGTAACAATAGTATTGTAAATAAATTTGATGTCACTTTTCTATGAAACAGCTGTTTTTTTTCACGATTCGAGGGTTGGCTCCGTAGTAAAAGTTGTGCGTATGGACGAGTACTATCGCCAGTTCCCGGCTTCCGCAACATTATTATTAACACCCAGCCGTCTTAATGTACCTCTTTTTCGTCGGCTAGTAAGGTGATTTTTCTGTCTGCGAGGCGCAAGTCACGTTGATATTGCTCTCGTTTCAGTCTCAGCTCTCTACTGACAGCAGAACGAGATCTAAAAAAAAAAAACTTTATCAAGCATGAATCGGCCTATAATGTCCCTAATTTATCGCACGTTACACATTTCAAACACGTGGCGAATGAGTGGCCGAAATAAGTGTAAGCCTTCGACCGTCACGACACTTTTATAGTATGAGTGTTGGTGTGTTTACAAGCGCATGTATATGTATAGTTATATTACAGCAAAATACGTGTGCGGCGTGCGCGTCAGTAGCGAAAGGAACTTTGTTTCAACCGGGTGTGCTACGACACCCCTTAGTTTAAAAAAAATTTGAATTGATGGAAATCGCGAGACACAATTGAATGAATGAAAATTTTATAAGAATTTCCTTTTCTGTCCACCCGTTTGGAAGCTTCTGAACAGATTTAAATTCTTGGGTAACGTACGGTAACGCATTATCTAAGGAAGGGGGCGGTCAATGAGCCTAGCCCCAAACCTAGTCAGAATAGCCCCCCAAAAACTGCCAATAAAAACTACCATAGCAGCATACACAAGGTATGATGGTTATAATGAGGTTTAGTTGAATAACTGTTAAGTGAATTTTGAATTTAAGTGTTCTGTTTCGATTACTTAGAAAAAGGCGGAATTTTCACAATCCGGCTGCGAAACCACTCTTAAACACGTACCAAATTAAACGAATGCCCTTTATAAAAATAACTGCCTACTTACGATCGTAACCGTTCATACTCAAGTCGCAGCGTTGTGGACTCTGTAGCTCTCTGCATTAGGATGCATATTGCTTTGTTAAGGGAGCTGCATGCACCTGCCTCTGCCATCTCAATCAGACAAGCACGAATAATGTCTGTTACCAAGTTTCTGAAATTTAAATATTTTACACATTTTTCAAAATATTTTCTGAAAAATTATAACAAAAGTTTAAAAGTTCAACTACTGCCATCTAGCGTGGAACGTACCGATCTTTTATCAACTTGGTTCGCTGATGTTGTAACGGACTACCCTCATTCGCGGGATTGTGTGCTGCTTGCAGGACTGCGCAACCGTCTGGTAGGCGAAAATAAAATGCTTGTTACTTGCCATAGATGGCACTGGCAGTCATTGGCTGTTTTCAGTTGTTTTTCACGAGGAAAGTTAGCTTTTTAATAATTATGTAATCTAAAATGAAAAGTAATCTACCCGTAGAGGAAAAACCTCTATGAATCTACCTGATGTTATTTTGCCAATGTAGTTTCCTTTCCCGAAGTGTATATATTCTTAGATTGTTAAGTAGGTAAGTTATGTGTGTATTTATTTTACTTTTTATTTAAAGAAGTTTATATCTAATGGTAGACATGTATAATATATAGTCCAGTATATTTAAATTTATATATTGTTATTTTATTTGTTTGTTAATATTTTGTTATATATTCAATTATTTTATGACTTTATTTGTAGCACACGTATGTATGATTACTTATTTTTATTATATTATATCCTCTCCCACTAAAGGTTTGCTGGAAGAAATCTCTTTTCAGAGATAAGCTCGCTTATGTACATGTTTTTTATTGTAAATATGTATCTGTGTACTGTACAATAAAGAATACAGAATTGTTATTTCGTCCTGTGGCAAATATAAGAACAGTTACATTATAGGTATGAGGTGAAACTTAATCAACCGCCCGAATTCATACTGGAGACTCGGTTAGTGATCAGGAACAAGGTTTAGTGATCCTTTTTTTCTAAATCATGAAAATAAATGTTTGTTTCCATACGAGCTGGACTAGTTCAAATACAAGTCCTAGTATAGGCAGAACGGGAGCAAAATTTTACTTTTTCTTATTTCGTAGGGTCATTGAAGATTGTTCCTGATCACTAACCGAGTCTCCAGTATGAATTCAGACGGTTGATTAAATTTCATCTTATGTAGGTACAATCGTACGAAGTTTTTATAAAGAAACATGAAAACTGACCGACAATCTTCATCTGTTGCAGCATCACCTCTAGCGATACTGTGAACAGGAGCGCGTCCATTCCCTCGATTCTGGAAAAATATATTGATATATTCATTTGGTACTTGACATGGTTTAGTTTTTGGTACCGAACTCTGGAATATTTTAAATTCTATGAATAATGCGAAACTATAAAAAACCGGCCGAAAAAAAGGTGCTGTCCCACCACACAATACGCGTACGGAACCCTAAAGACACGGTAAATAATTCCACTTGCAGTTATGAATTATCAACTTAACTTGACACTTACGATCTATTGAACGCTATGTGTATAAAGGGTCTAATTAAGTTGGACTATAATAGCTTCCCAAATAATTAATAATTTGAATTTTTAGATTTTTTCCTATCATATGTGTGTGCTATAAGACCTACCTGTAAATGAAATTTCAAGTTTCTAAATCAACTGGAAGTGGCCTATAGGTTTTGATTCCCTTGCGAGTGTCAGCAATTTGTATGAAATTGATTATGTAATGTAAAGTGGAATAACTTTTTTTCGCGTCAAGTTAAACGCCAAGTTAGGGAAAGTAGTTCAGTATGATCATTAAACAACACGGTTCTTTTTAAAGACACTTCTTCGGGTCTTTCAAAAGAAAGTTTCTGACACCGGTATATATTATTATCTATATTTGTCTGTCTATCTGTGTGTGTATGTATGTATGTGCCGTTTTAACTCTAGAATCACTCAACGGATTTGGATACAGTTTTCTTTATTATCATCGAAGCAGTGCCGGTTTTAGCATTAATGGCGCCCTGGGCGAGAATTCTACGGCACCCCCTATCTGTTTCCTAAATTATTCAAGTGCATAAAAGGAAAAAAAAAACATGGGAAAGATTATTTCAATCTTCAGTCATGACCAATTATTTTAACATAATTTAACAAAATTTTACCGCGCCATCCCGTGATCCATACTGACGAGGGGGCGCTGGCGCCCCTTGATGTCTGGCGCCCTGGGCGGTCGCCCAACCACGCCCTACCCTAACGCCGCCACTGCATCGAAGTGACCCTAGTCAACACACTCCTATAGGCTATAAGGGGTGTTGATAAAATAACGGCCAAGCCGAAAACGGGCCAAATATGCAATAAACGCGGGTGAAACCACGAGTGACAGGCCAGTTTGTTATAAAATCCGTCTAGTTTTTACATTGACGATACATTAGTAAATCAAACAGACGCCGCGCCGCCCGTATGACAATAAAGATATTTTGTCGACAACTTATTGAAGAGTGAGGAGCTTAAAATTTCCTCGTAAACAACGAAGAGGCTTTATTCATCTGTTTTTTTCAATTCAAATATTTGAAAGGTATTTAAGTTGTAGCCATTAAAACAAATATTTTTTCAATGATTTTTGTCGTTTTTATTAGTTTTTTAGATAAAAATGTTGTAACTACCTTCTGTATTTTATTTTATCATCCGTATATTTGTTTATTGGTTGTTGGTTTGTCCTTCTTTCACGCAGCAACGAAGCAACGGATCGACGTGATTTTATGCATAGAGATTTATGGGCTGGAGAGTGACATAGGCTACTCTTTATCCCGGGAAAATGCAAACGAATTCAGCGCGGGCGAAGCCGCGGGAAAAAACTAGTATTCATTATATTGCTATCAATAATGGCAACATTGATTATGAAAAGGATGAATTATTTCAACACTTTAGGAGGTAATTACTGTGCAGCGTAAAATATTATGCTTACAACTTTTACTCATTATTCCGAAAGTTGTGATCATTAAAAATTACTTTCTTAATAAATTTTCTTAATGATCTATTCAACAAATTAATTCGATATTTCATAGCAGTCTTAGGATTTCACGAGGGTAAGTAATATTGCTTACACGTAATGTACGTATTTATATAATATAAAGCAAGTTGTTGTTTGTTTTCATTATTTTGATTGTTGATGGTAATTTTGTTACCTATGGAGTACCATTGCCATCTTTATTTTCTGAGGGTAAGTAAAATCATGACTTTTTTGCAAATATGTAAATAAATCACCCGTAAAATATTTAGCAGCAATAATTTGGCTTTCGTTCATGTTTAAATTTTAAGCATTTAACAAATTATTGAGGTTTTTAATATAATTATTTATATTAAAATTATTTATTTATTTATTTATATATGTATCTCAATTGATAGGTGTTTTAAGAGCATAGAGGTGTAATTTATACTATGTATTTTATTCATTATTTATTTATAATGTACATATGTGATATTTTATCACATATATATAATTATATATGTCATATTTTATCACATATGTACATTGGTTTTTTAATTACTTAAATTAGTGTTTTCGTTTATTATTTGGTTTGTACACATATGATTACTGTTTTATTTTTATGTATTCCTGATCTTTTCTTCGGTTTGCTGGAAGAAATCTCTCTTCGCCGCTGTACACTAATTTTAATGTTAACGTGTGTAATTAAATATTTTGTGTACAATAAAGAATAATGATAAGATAATTTATATTACTTAATTTGTAACAATAACCTCTAATCTTACTTAATACAAAACCGTAAAAATACTGACGGAACCCACCGTTCTTGTTTGTGTAGTTATGCATCTATATAATTTATAATTATACTAATTTTAAAAGTGTGTTTGTTTCGGACCTAAATATTGCCCGAAACCTGTCCATAGACAAGTGATTGAGTATATTTGAGTGTTATGATTGAGTTGGCGTAAAAGTTGAATATTATAAGTATATATACATGTTTATTGTAATTAAAATTCCGTGTAAAATATTAATAACTAGCTATTGCTCGCGGTTTCGCTCACGTGGATGTTTATTTATTTTAATTATCATCACTTTTGGGCTTGGCTGTAATTTTATCTACAACCTTATAGCTTATATGTTGATCAGAGTAATTACGATGATAATAAAAAAACCGCATCTAAATCCGACGAGTGGTTCTCGAATTAAAACGAAACATATAGAGAGACAAAAAATGTAAAAATTGTAATTGTAATGTGTGTATAAGAACACTTAAATTAAGTTTAGTCCTGTCAAATAAGTGAAAACGTGTTCCATCCACCGAATCGACTTAAATATCCAACAAAATTATGTTATAAGGTTAGTCTATTTCATGTATAACGTAACTACGAAACCCTAAAAACAGACTAGATATAAGGACCGCAGTGTATCTAACGATGAGAGACCAGAATAAATAATAAAAGTACTGTGTACGGCTGATCAGCTACTGATTAGCTCTTTAGAACTACCCTCGATGACAAAACAACCAATCCTGCCATCTGGAACCGTTTCGCTCGTCAATCAGGTATTGTCTGGAGCTCGCATCTATAAGGGGACGACCACGTCGACCACACAAAGTGCGTTCTGCGGTCCAAACAATCAGAATACGCGTTCTCTTTGGTCGCCGCGGCACTGTATAGAAAAGCAACAGTATAACGTTTGGGCAGTGTCCTTGAAATAACGCTCGGCAGACGCACGCATTAGGGCTGCCCTCAGGCTGCCCAATACAGGTCGATTCACAAAAGCTGGCGCGTACTTGACAGTTTCTGATGTCTGCGTGTAAGCGAGATTCACCGCTTACACGCAAACATCAGCCGTTAACTGTCACTTTTCATTACTGTCACGTACGCTCCAGCTTTTGTGAATCGACCTGTACCGAGGTGTGTGCCGAGATTTGGAAGCGCGCGTTTCGGCCGTTTTATATGAAGACATAATACTGTTACTTTTCTCTACTTTCCGCAGTCAGTGTGTGTAAAGATCTGAGCCGTCGGTCGGTCGTCGGTCGTCGTTGCGTCCGTCACAGATTATATATATTTATATATATATACAGTGTCCGCAGAATATAGAACACGGAACGCAGAACGCATACCGCAGAACGCGGCTCTTAAAATTAAATTAAATCAAATAAATTTCTTTATGTAATATGGGTACATTAAATACACTTATTTATAGGTTAGGTTTAACATAAAATAGTAACAAAAAATAAACTTTTAACAAAAAAATAGCAACCGACTTCAATAGTAACAGCAGTCATTCACTAAAAAGTTAATAATAATTCTATAAAGACCGATGGTACCGAAGCAACACTTTTGCCGACTTCTTTCTTCCTGAAACGTTATGTTATCTAGAAGTCGGCGTTCTTATATTGGTTTTTATGTTGCTATATCGTAGGAAATACGCCGACTTCTAGATAACATAATGTTTCAGGAAGAAAGAAGTCGGCAAAAGTGTTGCTTCGGTACCATCGGTCTTTATAGAATTATTATTAACTTTTTAGTGAATGACTGCTGTTACTATTGAAGTCGGTTGCTATTTTTTTGTTAAAAGTTTATTTTATTTCACATTTTTTAGTGTTGCTGGGTTAAATTGTGAAATATGGGTAGTTCTTGCAAACGTGGTTTTAATATGAAACGAAGTTCAAGTGAGTATAAGTAGCTATGTTTGAGTAGCTTCCTGCTATAAATCTCGAGTTATGTGCTGTCATCCGTTGAGGAGTTCTATGGTGATGAAGCCAGGATCGAAGGTCAGGTGGGTATTCTGGTAATCTCCAAGTAATACCCTTGAATTAGCACCCTAACGCAGTGATTGCCACAATCTCGAGTTATGTGCTATGATCCGTTGAGGAGTTCTATGGTGAATATGGTGATGAAGCCAGGATCGAAGGTCAGGTGGAAGAATGATGATTTTCAAGTAATACTATTTAATCAGCACCCAGGTACAAAGCGATTACCTCAATTTCGAGAGGTATGCTGTCATTTTCTGAGGAGTTCCACTGCCTATCTCTGAAGACCTTCATCAGATCATGACCAAACCCAAAATGGGACCTACCTGAAAGTACACTTTTTCAAACAAAAAAAGAATTGTTCAAATCGGTTCAGAAATGACGGAGTTATGGAGTAACAACGCCAAAAAAAAAAAAAAAAAAAAAAAAAAACATACAGTCGAATTGAGAACCGCCTCCTTTTTGAAGTCGGTTAAAAATACAATTTTAACTTAATGTAATGAGGGGAAATACAATAAAAGAAATAACAGTAATGTCAAAAATTAAATTAACCTAATACATATACCTACTTTTTATTAACCGACTTCAAAAAGGAGGCGGTTCTCAATTCGACTGTATGTTTTTTTTTTTTTTTTTTTTTTTTTGGCGTTGTTACTCCATAACTCCGTCATTTCTGAACCGATTTGAACAATTCTTTTTTTGTTTGAAAAAGTGTACTTCCAGGTAGGTCCCATTTTAGGTTTGGTCATGATCTGATGAAGGTCTTCAGAGATAGGCAGTGGAACTCCTCAGAAAATGACAGCATACCTCTCGAAATTGAAGTAATCGCTTTGTACCTGGGTGCTGATTACAAGGTATTACTTGAAAATCATCATTCTTTCACCTGGCCTTCAATCCTGGCTTCATCACCATATTCACCATAGAACTCCTCAACGGATCAGAGCACATAACTCGAGATTACGGCAATCACTGCGTTAGGGTGCTAATTCAAGGGTATTACTTGGAGATTACCAGAATACCCACCTGACCTTCGATCCTGGCTTCATCACCATAGAACTCCTCAACGGATGACAGCACATAACTTTGGATTGCGGCAATCAGTTTGTGTTATGGTGCTCATTGCAGGGCATTGCTTGAAAATTGCCAGTGTACCCACCTGACCTTCGATCTTGGCTTCATCACCGTAGAACTCTTTAACGAATGACAGCACATAACTCGAGATTGATAGCAAGAAGCTACTCAAACATAGCTACTTATACTCACTTGAACTTCGTTTCATATTAAAACCACGTTTGCAAGAACTACCCATATTTCACAATTTAACCCAGCAACACTAAAAAATGTGAAATAAAATAAACTTTTAACAAAAAAATAGCAACCGACTTCAATAGTAACAGCAGTCATTCACTAAAAAGTTAATAATAATTCTATAAAGACCGATGGTACCGAAGCAACACTTTTGCCGACTTCTTTCTTCCTGAAACATTATGTTATCTAGAAGTCGGCGTATTTCCTACGATATAGCAACATAAAAAACCAATATAAGAACGCCGACTTCTAGATAACATAACGTTTCAGGAAGAAAGAAGTCGGCAAAAGTGTTGCTTCGGTACCATCGGTCTTTATAGAATTATTATTAACTTTTTAGTGAATGACTGCTGTTACTATTGAAGTCGGTTGCTATTTTTTTGTTAAAAGTTTATTGAATGCAATTTCACAATGAAATCAGACATAATTTAATATAATTAAAAACTAAACTTAATGTAAATTAAAATTATTAACAAATATAGTAATGCCTATATTAAATAAAAAATGTTTTTAATCATCGCCGTTGGGGAGGGTACCCAAGACGCTGGCAGCGTTACCTCGTTGGATCGCTAAGCTGATCCTCTGACCGAGGTAAGCTCCGGCGCTTGGGTCACCAGAGGCGTCGACCAGGCGTGCCGACAATTCTTTAAAAAGTTACCGCGCGGCCGGGCCCCATTGTCCAAGGCTTTCAACAGCGAACGGCGCAAGCATGTAGCCCTCTCCAAGGGCCACATATCTACGCCGCTTCAGGTTTTCAGCCGACTCCGCAGCCGCGCCAGCCTTGGCTGAGGTCGCTCGTAGGGGGACGGGGCGAGAGTGTCCGCGCACGTCGCATCCCATACAAGCGACCTACCATTTTTCCATGCCAAGAGCGTCATCCCATCGGGCCGCTTGCCATCGGTGCGAATTATGCCCTTTGGTTCTAATGTGGCTGGTAAGTAAGCGCTGGCAAGGGCCCGGCGGATGACGTCATTGAGGCTGGCGTGGCGTGAGAGTCGTCCAGCGCTGAATTTACAAGATAGACCATGGTGCCCGTGTTGGCCAACGCCTTCTCCACAACGGCAACGGTGGGGCTCGTTAAGTTTTGAGCCAAGCCGCAGGCCGCAAGCAAGGCTCAGGGTGTGCCTGTCCAAAAGGGTACCGATGTTACTGGATGGGATTGCCATCAGCCATTATCCCGACTCACGCTCTATGGAGGCCAGGAGACGAGCCCTGTCTGCTGGGGTAGATGATGTTTCTAAGAGGTTTTCCTGTACCCGTTTACAGAGGGGCTCGTCCCATAGCTTCTGTGAGGATGAGGTAATGGGGTAATCAAGAAACTTAGGAAGATCATGTGTTTTAATTTTTTAACCGACTTCAAAAAAGGAGGAGGTTCTCAATTCGACTGTATGTTTTTTTTTTATATATTTTTATTTTACAAATTAAGTAATTAACATTAAGTTTGTATGCCCATACATTTGCAACATAATTTAACTGACGTTAAACTATGTTCGCGAAATGCCATAAATCACTTTAATATAAATTTAATATCCATAATTCAAAAATAAGAAGAACCATCTTAAGTTTTGCGTTTCGTAGAGGTTACGACAGGTGGTAGAGCTGATGCCGGGCTCGACTGTGGTTTGGAGGTACCATCACCTTACTTGGAGACCCCGTCGAAGTAATTCGCGGGAGAGTAAGAAGACAGCTCACATCCAAAAAACCAGAGGACCCGCCATGCCTGGGACCGATGGATGGCGGTATATCCATTCCTAATAACCGGGCCTTATGTGGAACAGACTGGTGACGGGCAGCGGCGTCACTGGTGCGAGGGTTCCGGCACCGCTCTCACCAACCCGCCTGCCCAGCGTGTGTGAGTATGGGCAATTCTTCCAGGATGACCGCCGGGAGTGGCAAAGTCCTGGAAAGGCTTATGTCCAGCAGTGAACGAACTAGGCTGATGGATGGATGGATGAAGAGGATAGGAATCGTTCCCTAAATTACTAAAACATAATCTGTGTGGTCGGCTCCTAAAGAAATCCCGCTGCGAAGTCAGATTTACGTAACATATTATCCCAGTATAGATAAGTAACAGTATTACATCTGGGGCAGTGTCCTTGAAGCAACGCTCGGTAGACGCACGTCAGGGCTGCCCAGATAAATGCGTGGGAATCGGGTGGCGTCTTACGCCAGGGCCACAGCTTCAGGCTTCTGGCGGCGCTTCTTGCTGCGCTTCCAGGCGGTTTTTGCGACGGGCTTTGCCCTGCCACGACACCCGTCGGCGCCTTCGTGTATAGCGTGCTCGCTCACTCAAAGTGCTCAACACTAGGTTCGTCATGTGCGCTCGATCACTGTTTCAACCGCCCGCCTCCCCGCACACCGCCGTCGAAAGAGCGCAAGTCACTTGAAGCCGGACAAGACGCGCGAGCGGAGACCCATGACTGGCTCTATACAACTTCATACATTTGTTCTCTCCGCCCGGCGCCGTTGCAAGAAGAACCGCTTGGCGCGCCTCTCGAAGCCTGAAGCTATGGTCGAGGAGTTACACTCTGCGGCGCACCCCTACTGTGAGGTGTGAACTGAGATTTGGAAGCGCGCGTTTCGGCCGTTTTATATAAAGACATAATACTGTTTTACTTATCTATACTGTGATTTTGTGATATTTTGTAATGTAAATAATTTTTTTTTTTTTAGTATTATGAACTATAGTGGCACGGGCTCTAATCAGTTGCTTTTCCAAAGCAGCAGCCCGAAAGTTGGTGGCTTTCATTTTGGATAAAAGGGCAGATTGTGCACTAATTAGTAGTTACTTGAATATGAATTCATATTCAAGTAACTTAGCTGAGAACAAACGACTGCTTTTTAACATGTACTTTTACATTATTCTCCACATTCAGATTTGCTGTGAGTAGATAAACTAGTCTACGGGGATTTTTATGTGATGGTTTTCCATAAAACTTTCTTTTCTATTCCATATTATGAAAGTTGCAATTTACCAAAACTCCTATGAAAGTGCAGAATTATTGAAAAAACTCATTGGCAGGCCCGCAGTTCGCACACAGTAGGGAGATTTGGGTGTGGCAACACTCCGAAATCTTTGGTTTTCAAAAATCTAAAATAGTATTACTATATCTTTATGGCATAAAAATATTAATGATACGTCAGCCACGTGTTCGTAACTTGAATAAAAAAATTTATGAAACTTTTACAAGCATTTCAAAAGTTTTATCCCCCTCCCCGAAACTGAGTCCTGACTTCGAACCTGCTCGATAGTGCTGAATGCTTTCAGACCTTATCAAACCCGGGATATCATTGAACCCGGGTCTCAAGATTGAGAATCCAACATCCTATCGACTGAGACACAGCTGCATGATACTATTTCACGTTGGGATGTAATAATTGTCGGTGAAACGTGGTACCAAGTATGGACTTTGACTTTCATTTCACAGTACATACTCTGAACACCTTTGTCATTCCCTCGGAGATTCATGCACATTAAAACTTTTAAGTATCTCTTTTATAATTTACACCTTATCGTTGTCAAAGAAAAACAAAATTTTCCTATTTTTATTCCTCAAAAAGACAATCATGGCCTCCATCTTTTCATCTAAACTTGTAAAGGCTGGTTCACACAATATCCGCTCAGAGCAGGTTCTTGGAGCAGTCTGTTTCTGACACAATAATGAGACGTCGAGATCTTGCCTGTTGATTACATGTTGCTGATACTTTTAGACACGTAGCCACCTCAATAATCAGCTTTATTGCAGGTGAATAAAGGTTAAAACAGATGGTAGTACAAGCGAGAAATCAGTTGTCTCGTCTGAAGAATAATGTTGTAATGACATCATTTGCTTACACAATCGTAAGTTTATAACATGTACTATTTTCCGAAGTAACTCATAATGTAGCGACAGCTACAAGGCGTGAAATTTACATAACGCCCTTGTGAGCGTCCAATATGTGCATTACTAGCTAGTTGCAAACATGCGGTGGACAGGTAAGTGGAAAATTCAACGGTCCAGGATGAGCACCTCGGTAGCGCAATCTGTAGCTCATTTGACTTGTCATGAAAGCAAGAGGTTGCTAGATGTCCAACTGAACATAATTAGACTTTGGGGCACTCGTGCAGTCTATTACGAAACGAACGAAGTGTCCCAATGTCTCTCATTATCTCATGCACAGTTGCGCAAAATACTTTTTGGTATTTTATAAATTTGTTGGTATGAATTTTTGCTGCAGTCGTGGGACAGTTTTGTTTTGAGTACATATTTTTAAGAGTTCCTCGACTGCGGTAAAAACTCATACCAACAAAAGTACATAGCAAAATTATAACTTTACAACCCGACCGCGATCATATTGCCGATGAAAATACGCCGCGCCATACATTTCATTGGCAATAAGTCAGCGGTCGGGTTGTAAAAGATAATAATAAATTCGACAAATAAAAATAAAATCAATAAAATCAATCAAAATCAATAAAAATAAAATATTTACTTAATAAAAAACTAACCAAGGCTTAAGCTAACATACGTATAATAAATGTTTTATATCGCTTTAATGAGCTTTTCATTTATTAGCGGGACAATATATTATAGAGAAGAACAAATATTAGTTTCGGAATATAGGTAGGTCATGAACCTACATCCATGAGGTAGGTATATTTCGAACTATTATGACATCAGTCAAAAGAGTTATACAGGTTAAAAATGAACCCTCTAGCTATATTGAAATCTATGAATCAGAATCGCTGATAGAACACGGAATAGTAAAAAAAACTTTTGCTTTTCATCTTTTTTTTTTTTGGAATATTTTTCATATTTCGAATAATTGGCTAACCTAACACGACGCAACATATGACTGACAACAGACCGTAGGGCCTTCCCGGCAATGTGCCAACAAACCCGAAAAAACATTCCCGACGCCCTTGGCACCCGCCATTGCAATCCACCCTGCCCCCCGCGATCGACTTTGATGGTCATATCTTTTTTTTATTATTATGAAACAAGACAAAAGAAACAAAACATGGGGGTTTATTATCAACCTGTATTATGATAGAATATGTAAGAAAATATTACACATGTACATAGTATGCTTATGATATATTCACCTAGTTAAAATTGACTTTCACCTAAATTTACGAAACGTGAAAAGTATTCTGAAAATATTGATGCTAATCAACCTACAAAGCTCAAAACTTCATCAAAGTCTTAACTTTCAAGTAATTCCTTAAACATTTGCAATGGTAATATTAATATCACCTAAAATGAAATCGTTAGCAGGGATTTGTCCGTACAACCATAGACTAATAATTATTAGTCTATGGTTGTACGGACAAATCCCTATCAGTCTATGGTTGTACGGACAAATCCCTATTTATATATAGTAGTATTAATAAGGTAGGTGAATAATTGAATATATCATAAGCATACTATGCACATGTGTAATATTTTTTTACATATTATATCATAATACAGGTTTAATGTATAATATACTAATAATTATACTAATAATTATTAGTCTATGGTACAACCTAAAAGTTAATTGTACTGGCGATCCAAAATCCTTTATTTTGATACACATTGCATAGTAAAAGACTCGCCATTATATTTAAAGAACATACATACATAGGCAGATTTCCATCTGCTACGATCCAGACACACCTCTTTCGCTTCTTCCACATCCATCATATAAATATAATATAAATTGATAGAGCAATCGCCCGGTAAGCGAGAGGTCCCGGGTTCGAATCCCGGTTCAGAGCTCCTCACATCCAGATTTACTTTTCTTTCTGCATTTCTATATTGCAATGATTATATATTATAATGTAAATGATATTATTATTAATTGAACTCATTGAAAAAACCTAAAATTAAAAAAAACTTTTATTCGTTTTGAGAGGTTTAACGTTCACTTAAAGGACTATTTTGAACATTTTATAATTCATCTGAAATATAACATTTCATTTCTAAATAATCTACTCCATTCGGGACCAAATGGGTGGTTTGTTTATCCGTTATTAGAATGGATGGGACGGGTTCTGTTTGCGCTTAGTCCGCGTTCTCTAGCGGAAAATTAATATTTCTTTGAAACTATGACCGAATTTGACGTACCAATCTCAAGTCGCAATTACATAAAATATCAATTAATGACAGTTTTTTTACTTATAAGATAACTTATAGATTGGATATGGATTGGATGTTAGGGCTTTGACAGCGTACCTATTTCATTTAGGGGCATATCATATATGTCCAATTGTCAGAAAGTCCAGGTGTCATAATGTCCATTATAAAAAAGTACAAATGTCACAATGTCCAGTTGTGAAAAAGTCCGAATGTTATTTATAATGCCCCAATGCTGGAAAGTCCGAATGTTATAATGCCCCAATGCTGGAAAGTCCGAATGTTATAATGCCCCAATGCTGGAAAGTCCGAATGTTATAATGCCCCAATGCTGGAAAGTCCGAATGTTATAATGTCCCAATGCTGGAAAGTCCGAATGTTATAATGCCCCAATGCTGGAAAGTCCGAATGTTATAATGCCCCAATATATGTTACCAGCCAAACTCGATTTTAGGACAAACTAGTTTGGCCTACGCCAAAGTAGTTTTGGGTGGTCATAAAAATAACCACAAAGGTGACTCGCCATACCTAAATTCTATCCTAACCAATCGGTTCTCTGCTGCCCTGGAGGACTTCCAAAAAACCAACTGTTAGTCCTGAAATCGGGTTTGACTGGTGACATATATAAGGTTAAATAATATTAGTTGGCGAAACTCAAAACATAGGTAGTAACAGTTTATATGAACAACTGTTTGTATGGGAGCTAAGTAAAATTCGCAACTTTTTTTCACTTCCTCCCATAGAAATTACGATCAGCTCACTGGTCCAGTATGGAAAGGTGAAAACAAATTTCACAATTTTGCACAATCCTAAAAGAAAAAGTTGTTCATATGGACATGTTCGTGGCGTGCACAGAACTTTTTGCTGGAAAAGCAAACAATTGGTCAAGAACAACAATAAAAAAATATGAAAAAATCTAAATATCACTTTAAAAAAAAAAAATTATGACGCCCGGTTAGACACCGAGCTGAAGTTGGCAGGCACCTGCCAGCGAGACGCAAATGCTACCAGGCGCCTGCCAGCGAGACGCAAATGCTACCTGGCGCCTGCTCGTGTAACAAATCAATAATAAAAGATATGTCTTATCACAAAAGATATATAAAAGATATTTTTAGGGTTCCGTACCCAAAGGGACCCTATTATTAAGACTCCGCTGTCCGTCTTGGCAGGCGCCTGCCAGCGAGACGCAAATGCTACCAGGCGCCTGCCAGCGAGACGCAAATGCTACCTGGCGCCTGCTCGTGTAACAAATCAATAATAAAAGATATGTCTTATTACAAAAGATATATAAAAGATATTTTTAGGGTTCCGTACCCAAAGGGACCCTATTATTAAGACTCCGCTGTCCGTCTGTCTGTCCGTCTGTCCGACTGTCACCAGGCTGTATCTCATTAACCGTGATAGATAGGCAGTTGAAATTTTCACAGATGATGTATTTCGGTTGCTTCTATAACAACAAATACTAAAAATTTGAATAAAATAAATATTTAAGGGGGCTCCCATACAACAAACGTAATTTTTTTGTCGTTTTTATAGAAAATGGTACGGAACCCTTCATGCGCGAGTCCGACTCGCACTTGGCCGGTTTTTACATAAATACAAATAAAAGTGAGTATGGCGGCTGCCAGTAAAACATCTCAGCAGGCGCCTGCTAGCAAGAAGCAAATGCTACCAGGCGCCTGCCAGCGAGAAGCAAATGCTACCTGGTGCCTGCTGGTGTAAAAAACATTACTAAAAGTTTTGTATGGCTGGTTTTACATTAAAACGAAATGAAGCAAGTCTCTCATATGACTCTAGACAAAAAATAAGGAAATTATTATATTACTTACCTGCATTGTTCTACGTCCCAAAACGAGCGAATTGAAAACGAAATTTGAAACGAGCAAATAAAAAATTCATTAAAAAAAACCTGAACCTGACTTGAACCCACACTCATAACAAGTTCGAAGACACAGACGTCTGGATTCTATCCAGGTGGGTCTCATTTACTACTTAATGATCTGGATAGTTCTATGTCCCAAAAACTTGTATATTTGAAACGAGCAAATAAAAAATTCATTAAAAAAAACCTGAACCTGACTTGAACCCAAACTCACAAAAAGTTGGAAGACACAGACGTCTGGATTCTATCCAGGTGGGTCTCATTTACTACTTAATGATCTGGATTATTCTACGTCCCAAAAACGTGTATATTTGAAACGAGCAATTAAAAAATTCATTAAAAAAAACCTGAACCTGACTTGAACCCAAACTCACAAAAAGTTCAAAGACACAGACGTCTGAATTCTATCCAGGTGTATCTCATTTACTACTTAATGATCTGGATAGTTCTACGTCCCAAAAACTTGTATATTTGAAACGAGCAATTAAAAAATTCATTAAAAAAAACCTGAACCTGACTTGAACCCAAACTTGCAAAAAGTTGGAAGACACAGACGTCTGGATTCTATGCAGGTGGGTCTCATTTACTACTTAATGATCTGGATTGTTCTACGTCCCAAAAACCTGTATATTTGAAACGATCAAATAAAAAATTCATTAAAAAAAACCTGAACCTGACTTGAACCCAAACTCATAAAAAGTTTGAAGATACAGACGTTTGAATTATATCCAGGTGGGTCTCATTTACTACTTAATGATCTGGATAGTTCTACGTCCCAAAAACTTGTATATTTGAAACGAGCAATTAAAAAATTCATTAAAAAAAACCTGAACCTGACTTGAACCCACACTCATTAAAAGTTCGAAGACACAGACGTCTGGATTATATCCAGGTGGGTCTCATTTACTACTTAATGATCTGGATAGTTCTACGTCCCAAAAACTTGTATATTTGAAACGAGCAATTAAAAAATTCATTAAAAAAAACTCGAACCTGACTTGAACCCAAACTTGCAAAAAGTTGGAAGACACAGACGTCTGGATTCTATCCAGGTGGGTCTCATTTACTACTTAATGATCTGGATTATTCTACGTCCCAAAAACCTGTATATTTGAAACGAGCAATTAAAAAATTCATTAAAAAAAACCTGAACCTCACTTGAGCCCAAACTCACAAAAAGTTCTAAGACACAGACGTCTGGATTATATCCAGGTGGGTCTCATTTACTACTTAATGATCTGGATAGTTCTACGTCCCAAAAACTTGTATATTTGAAACGAGCAAATAAAAAATTCATTAAAAAAAACCTGAACCTGACTTGAACCCAAACTCGCAAAAAGTTAGAAGACACAGACGTCTGGATTCTATCCAGGTGGGTCTCATTTACTACTTAATGATCTGGATTATTCTACGTACCAAAAACCTGTATATTTGAAACGAGCAATTAAAAAATTCATTAAAAAAAACCTGAACCTGACTTGAACCCAAACTCACAAAAAGTTCTAAGACACAGACGTCTGGATTATATCCAGGTGGGTCTCATTTACTACTTAATGATCTGGATTGTTCTACGTCCCAAAAACCTGTATATTTGAAACGATCAAATAAAAAATTCATTAAAAAAAACCTGAACCTGACTTGAACCCAAACTCACAAAAAGTTCGAAGACACAGACGTCTGGATTATATCCAGGTGGGTCTCATTTACTACTTAATGATCTGGATTGTTCTACGTCCCAAAAACCTGTATATTTGAAACGATCAAATAAAAAATTCATTAAAAAAAAACCTGAACCTGACTTGAACCCAAACTCATAAAAAGTTCAAAGACACAGACGTCTGGATTATATCCAGGTGGGTCTCATTTACTACCTAATGATCTGGATAGTTCTACGTCCCAAAAACTTGTATATTTGAAACGAGCAATTAAAAAATTCATTAAAAAAAACCTGAACCTGACTTGAACCCAAACTCATAAAAAGTTGAAAAACAAAGATGTCTGGATTCTATGCAGGTGGGTCTCATTTACTATATAATGATCTGGATAGTTCTACGTCCCAAAAACTTGTATATTTGAAACGAGCAATTAAAAAATTCATTAAAAAAAACCTGAACCTGACTTGAACCCACACTCATAAAAAGTTCAAAGCCAAAGACGTCTGGATTATATCCAGGTGGGTCTCATTTACTACTTAATGATCTGGATAGTTCTACGTCCCAAAAACTTGTATATTTGAAACGAGCAATTAAAAAATTCATTAAAAAAAACCTGAACCTGACTTGAACCCACACTCATAAAAAGTTCGAAGCCACAGACGTCTGGATTATATCCAGGTGGGTCTCATTTACTACTTAATGATCTGGATAGTTCTACGTCCCAAAAACCTGTATATTTGAAACGAGCAATTAAAAAATTCATTAAAAAAAACCTGAACGTGACTTGAACCCAAACTCAGAAAAAGTTCTAAGACACAGACGTCTGGATTATATCCAGGTGGGTCTCATTTACTACTTAATGATCTGGATAGTTCTACGTCCCAAAAACTTGTATATTTGAAACGAGCAATTAAAAAATTCATTCAAAAAAACCTGAACCTGACTTGAACCCAAACTCATAAAAAGTTTAAAGACAAAGACGTCTGGATTCTATCCAGGTGGGTCTCATTTACTACTTAATGATCTGGATAGTTCTACGTCCCAAAAACTTGTATATTTGAAACGAGCAATTAAAAAATTCATTAAAAAAAACCTGAACCTGACTTGAACCCACACTCATAAAAAGTTCGAAGCCACAGACGTCTGGATTATATCCAGGTGGGTCTCATTTACCACTTAATGATCTGGATTGTTCTACGTCCCAAAAACTTGTATATTTGAAACGAGCAATTAAAAAATTCATTAAAAAAACCTGAACCTGACAAGTTCAAGTCAGGTTCAGGTTTTTTTTAATGAATTTTTTATTTGATCGTTTCAAATATACAGGTTTTTGGGACGTAGAACAATCCAGATCATTCAGTAGTAAATGAGACCCACCTGGATATAATCCAGACGTCTGTGTCTTAGAACTTTTTGTGAGTTTGTGTTCTAGTCAGGTTCAGGTTTTTTTTAATGAATTTTTTAATTGCTCGTTTCAAATATACAGGTTTTTGGGACGTAGAATAATCCAGATCATTAAGTAGTAAATGAAACCCGCCTGGATAGAATCCAGACGTCTGTGTCTTCCAACTTTTTGCGAGTTTGGGTTCAAGTCAGGTTCAGGTTTTTTTTAATGAATTTTTTAATTGCTCGTTTCAAATATACAAGTTTTTGGGACGTAGAACTATCCAGATCATTAAGTAGTAAATGAGACCCACCTGGATATATTCCAGACGTCTGTGTCTTCGAACTTTTTATGAGTTTGGGTTCAAGTCAGGTTCAGGTTTTTTTTAATGAATTTTTTAATTGCTCGATTCAAATATACAGGTTTTTGGGACGTAGAATAATCCAGATCATTAAGTAGTAAATGAGACCCACCTGGATATAATCCAGACGTCTGTGTCTTCCAACTTTTTGCAAGTTTGGGTTCTAGTCAGGTTCAGGTTTTTTTTAATGAATTTTTTAATTGCTCGTTTCAAATATACAGGTTTTTGGGACGTAGAATAATCCAGATCATTAAGTAGTAAATGAAACCCGCCTGGATAGAATCCAGACGTCTGTGTCTTCCAACGTTTTGCGAGTTTGGGTTCAAGTCAGGTTCAGGTTTTTTTTAATGAATTTTTTAATTGCTCGTTTCAAATATACAAGTTTTTGGGACGTAGAACTATCCAGATCATTAAGTAGTAAATGAGACCCACCTGGATATATTCCAGACGTCTGTGTCTTCGAACTTTTTATGAGTTTGGGTTCAAGTCAGGTTCAGGTTTTTTTTAATGAATTTTTTAATTGCTCGATTCAAATATACAGGTTTTTGGGACGTAGAATAATCCAGATCATTAAGTAGTAAATGAGACCCACCTGGATATAATCCAGACGTCTGTGTCTTCCAACTTTTTGCAAGTTTGGGTTCAAGTCAGGTTCGAGTTTTTTTTAATGAATTTTTTAATTGCTCGTTTCAAATATACAAGTTTTTGGGACGTAGAACTATCCAGATCATTAAGTAGTAAATGAGACCCACCTGGATATAATCCAGACGTCTGTGTCTTCGAACTTTTAATGAGTGTGGGTTCAAGTCAGGTTCAGGTTTTTTTTAATGAATTTTTTAATTGCTCGTTTCAAATATACAAGTTTTTGGGACGTAGAACTATCCAGATCATTAAGTAGTAAATGAGACCCACCTGGATATAATCCAGACGTCTGTATCTTCAAACTTTTTATTTAATGAATTTTTTAATTGCTCGTTTCAAATATACAAGTTTTTGGGACGTAGAACTATCCAGATCATTAAGTAGTAAATGAGACCCACTTGGATAGAATCCAGACGCCTTTGTCTTTAAACTTTTTATGAGTTTGGGTTCAAGTCAGGTTCAGGTTTTTTTTAATGAATTTTTTAATTGCTCGTTTCAAATATACAAGTTTTTGGGACGTAGAACTATCCAGATCATTAAGTAGTAAATGAGACCCACCTGGATATATTCCAGACATCTGTGTCTTCGAACTTTTAATGAGTTTGGGTTCAAGTCAGGTTCAGGTTTTTTTTAATGAATTTTTTAATTGCTCGTTTCAAATATACACGTTTTTGGGACGTAGAATAATCCAGATCATTAAGTAGTAAATGAGACCCACCTGGATAGAATCCAGACGTCTGTGTCTTCCAACTTTTTGCGAGTTTGGGTTCAAGTCAGGTTCAGGTTTTTTTTAATGAATTTTTTATTTGCTCGTTTCAAATATACAAGTTTTTGGGACATAGAACTATCCAGATCATTAAGTAGTAAATGAGACCCACCTGGATAGAATCCAGACGTCTGTGTCTTCGAACTTGTTATGAGTGTAGGTTCAAGTCAGGTTCAGGTTTTTTTTAATGAATTTTTTATTTGCTCGTTTCAAATTTCGTTTTCAATTCGCTCGTTTTGGGACGTAGAACAATGCAGGTAAGTAATATAATAATTTCCTTATTTTTTGTCTAGAGTCATATGAGAGACTTGCTTCATTTCGTTTTAATGTAAAACCAGCCATACAAAACTTTTAGTAATGTTTTTTACACCAGCAGGCACCAGGTAGCATTTGCTTCTCGCTGGCAGGCGCCTGGTAGCATTTGCTTCTTGCTAGCAGGCGCCTGCTGAGATGTTTTACTGGCAGCCGCCATACTCACTTTTATTTGTATTTATGTAAAAACCGGCCAAGTGCGAGTCGGACTCGCGCACGAAGGGTTCCGTACCATTTTCTATAAAAACGACAAAAAAATTACGTTTGTTGTATGGGAGCCCCCTTAAATATTTATTTTATTCAAATTTTTAGTATTTGTTGTTATAGAAGCAACCGAAATACATCATCTGTGAAAATTTCAACTGCCTATCTATCACGGTTAATGAGATACAGCCTGGTGACAGTCGGACAGACGGACAGACAGACGGACAGCGGAGTCTTAATAATAGGGTCCCTTTGGGTACGGAACCCTAAAAATATCTTTTATATATCTTTTGTAATAAGACATATCTTTTATTATTGATTTGTTACACGAGCAGGCGCCAGGTAGCATTTGCGTCTCGCTGGCAGGCGCCTGGTAGCATTTGCGTCTCGCTGGCAGGCGCCTGCCAAGACGGACAGCGGAGTCTTAATAATAGGGTCCCTTTGGGTACGGAACCCTAAAAATATCTTTTATATATCTTTTGTGATAAGACATATCTTTTATTATTGATTTGTTACACGAGCAGGCGCCAGGTAGCATTTGCGTCTCGCTGGCAGGCGCCTGGTAGCATTTGCGTCTCGCTGGCAGGTGCCTGCCAACTTCAGCTCGGTAGGGTAGACAATGTCTAACCTAGAGTGAAAATTTCCTATACAAACTTTTTTTTTCAAAATGATGTTTCAATTTTTTCATATCTTTTTTATTGTTGTTCTTGACCAATTGCTTGCTTTTCCAGCACAAAGTTCTGTTCTACATATGTTTCAAATTTCACCAACTAATTTAATGTAACCTTGTATAAGTTTCACACTATAGTATTTGGTACACTCATTATCAGTCAAAAACTCTTGAAAGAGGAGGGGCTATATATATATATTTTACCTATCATTTTAATCGTAAATATATTGCTACATAAATTAAATAAACCTTTAATTTAGTTCATGTACATTTATTATTCTATTACATATATTTTCTTTATTAGATTAAATTTGACGTGTAAAAAGTGTATATATCTATACCTGCTTTGCAAAATAAACTATTTGAATTTTGAATTTGAATTTTGAATTTTGCTCCTCTTAAGTCGAAGTTTAGCTAAACGTGCAATCAATAAGAGTAGAGAGGGAGTTTAAGGGAAAATAATTGTTTTTTAGTTTCAAAGTCATCATTACACCTAAGCTAGAAGCTACCAATAACTTATCAACGTTCAACAGATTCTCGACTAAAAAATTAAAGTGGCATCAAAGGTGTTCAGAAAAACCCTTTGATAACATAATTTAAGAAAAAATACGTCACTTTATAAACTTAATTAATTTTAAAAACTTAATTAACAAAAATAATTTAAATCGAAACTTAAATTAATAATTAATATTAATATTTATTATTAAAATTATTGTCTTAAATCTACCTTTGTTGTTATTATGTTAAATCGGGTTTACGATCTGCCACTTTCTGTCAACTAAATTTGTGTTTATGTACTTATTAAAATATTGGTTCAATTTGCCCTTCATTTTTTAGTAAATTATGGTAGTTATAAAATTGTGGTTACGAAATTGCGGCCGAATCGTTGCTTTGCTTAAAAATTTATTAGAGAGCTATCAATTTTTCAGAACAACTGTTGTTATAAAATATATTGGTGTCTATCTATGATAAAATAAGATATAAATAACAAACAACAAATAAGAACATACATGTATACATACATAACATATATGTATATGTGTTTGTAACGAAATCCATCGCTGCGAATACTTTAAATATTAGATACTCGTACCTATATTCTCGCCCGAGGAATTGAAAACGTTATTTGAAATTTGTTTCTAATTAATCTATTCTAGTTTGTAATGCATTGTAGTAATATTTTTCTAATGCATTGTCGTAATACAATACACTTACCTTACCAAATTTTTTAATTGCTCGTTTCAAATATACAAGTTTTTGGGACGTAGAACTATCCAGATCATTAAGTAGTAAATGAGACCCACCTGGATATAATCCAGACGTCTGTGTCTTCGAACTTTTAATGAGTGTGGGTTCAAGTCAGGTTCAGGTTTTTTTTAATGAATTTTTTAATTGCTCGTTTCAAATATACAAGTTTTTGGGACGTAGAACTATCCAGATCATTAAGTAGTAAATGAGACCCACCTAGATATAATTCAAACGTCTGTATCTTCAAACTTTTTATGAGTTTGGGTTCAAGTCAGGTTCAGGTTTTTTTTAATGAATTTTTTATTTGATCGTTTCAAATATACAGGTTTTTGGGACGTAGAACAATCCAGATCATTAAGTAGTAAATGAGACCCACCTGCATAGAATCCAGACGTCTGTGTCTTCCAACTTTTTGCAAGTTTGGGTTCAAGTCAGGTTCAGGTTTTTTTTAATGAATTTTTTAATTGCTCGTTTCAAATATACAAGTTTTTGGGACGTAGAACTATCCAGATCATTAAGTAGTAAATGAGACCCACCTGGATATATTCCAGACGTCTGTGTCTTCGAACTTTTTATGAGTTTGGGTTCAAGTCAGGTTCAGGTTTTTTTTAATGAATTTTTTAATTGCTCGATTCAAATATACAGGTTTTTGGGACGTAGAATAATCCAGATCATTAAGTAGTAAATGAGACCCACCTGGATATAATCCAGACGTCTGTGTCTTCCAACTTTTTGCAAGTTTGGGTTCAAGTCAGGTTCGAGTTTTTTTTAATGAATTTTTTAATTGCTCGTTTCAAATATACAAGTTTTTGGGACGTAGAACTATCCAGATCATTAAGTAGTAAATGAGACCCACCTGGATATAATCCAGACGTCTGTGTCTTCGAACTTTTAATGAGTGTGGGTTCAAGTCAGGTTCAGGTTTTTTTTAATGAATTTTTTAATTGCTCGTTTCAAATATACAAGTTTTTGGGACGTAGAACTATCCAGATCATTAAGTAGTAAATAAGACCCACCTGGATATAATCCAGACGTCTGTATCTTCAAACTTTTTATTTAATGAATTTTTTAATTGCTCGTTTCAAATATACAAGTTTTTGGGACGTAGAACTATCCAGATCATTAAGTAGTAAATGAGACCCACTTGGATAGAATCCAGACGCCTTTGTCTTTAAACTTTTTATGAGTTTGGGTTCAAGTCAGGTTCAGGTTTTTTTTAATGAATTTTTTAATTGCTCGATTCAAATATACAGGTTTTTGGGACGTAGAATAATCCAGATCATTAAGTAGTAAATGAGACCCACCTGGATATAATCCAGACGTCTGTGTCTTCCAACTTTTTGCAAGTTTGGGTTCAAGTCAGGTTCGAGTTTTTTTTAATGAATTTTTTAATTGCTCGTTTCAAATATACAAGTTTTTGGGACGTAGAACTATCCAGATCATTAAGTAGTAAATGAGACCCACCTGGATATAATCCAGACGTCTGTGTCTTCGAACTTTTAATGAGTGTGGGTTCAAGTCAGGTTCAGGTTTTTTTTAATGAATTTTTTAATTGCTCGTTTCAAATATACAAGTTTTTGGGACGTAGAACTATCCAGATCATTAAGTAGTAAATGAGACCCACCTGGATATAATCCAGACGTCTGTATCTTCAAACTTTTTATTTAATGAATTTTTTAATTGCTCGTTTCAAATATACAAGTTTTTGGGACGTAGAACTATCCAGATCATTAAGTAGTAAATGAGACCCACTTGGATAGAATCCAGACGCCTTTGTCTTTAAACTTTTTATGAGTTTGGGTTCAAGTCAGGTTCAGGTTTTTTTTAATGAATTTTTTAATTGCTCGTTTCAAATATACAAGTTTTTGGGACGTAGAACTATCCAGATCATTAAGTAGTAAATGAGACCCACCTGGATATATTCCAGACATCTGTGTCTTCGAACTTTTAATGAGTTTGGGTTCAAGTCAGGTTCAGGTTTTTTTTAATGAATTTTTTAATTGCTCGTTTCAAATATACACGTTTTTGGGACGTAGAATAATCCAGATCATTAAGTAGTAAATGAGACCCACCTGGATAGAATCCAGACGTCTGTGTCTTCCAACTTTTTGCGAGTTTGGGTTCAAGTCAGGTTCAGGTTTTTTTTAATGAATTTTTTATTTGCTCGTTTCAAATATACAAGTTTTTGGGACATAGAACTATCCAGATCATTAAGTAGTAAATGAGACCCACCTGGATAGAATCCAGACGTCTGTGTCTTCGAACTTGTTATGAGTGTAGGTTCAAGTCAGGTTCAGGTTTTTTTTAATGAATTTTTTATTTGCTCGTTTCAAATTTCGTTTTCAATTCGCTCGTTTTGGGACGTAGAACAATGCAGGTAAGTAATATAATAATTTCCTTATTTTTTGTCTAGAGTCATATGAGAGACTTGCTTCATTTCGTTTTAATGTAAAACCAGCCATACAAAACTTTTAGTAATGTTTTTTACACCAGCAGGCACCAGGTAGCATTTGCTTCTCGCTGGCAGGCGCCTGGTAGCATTTGCTTCTTGCTAGCAGGCGCCTGCTGAGATGTTTTACTGGCAGCCGCCATACTCACTTTTATTTGTATTTATGTAAAAACCGGCCAAGTGCGAGTCGGACTCGCGCACGAAGGGTTCCGTACCATTTTCTATAAAAACGACAAAAAAATTACGTTTGTTGTATGGGAGCCCCCTTAAATATTTATTTTATTCAAATTTTTAGTATTTGTTGTTATAGAAGCAACCGAAATACATCATCTGTGAAAATTTCAACTGCCTATCTATCACGGTTAATGAGATACAGCCTGGTGACAGTCGGACAGACGGACAGACAGACGGACAGCGGAGTCTTAATAATAGGGTCCCTTTGGGTACGGAACCCTAAAAATATCTTTTATATATCTTTTGTAATAAGACATATCTTTTATTATTGATTTGTTACACGAGCAGGCGCCAGGTAGCATTTGCGTCTCGCTGGCAGGCGCCTGGTAGCATTTGCGTCTCGCTGGCAGGCGCCTGCCAAGACGGACAGCGGAGTCTTAATAATAGGGTCCCTTTGGGTACGGAACCCTAAAAATATCTTTTATATATCTTTTGTGATAAGACATATCTTTTATTATTGATTTGTTACACGAGCAGGCGCCAGGTAGCATTTGCGTCTCGCTGGCAGGCGCCTGGTAGCATTTGCGTCTCGCTGGCAGGTGCCTGCCAACTTCAGCTCGGTAGGGTAGACAATGTCTAACCTAGAGTGAAAATTTCCTATACAAACTTTTTTTTTCAAAATGATGTTTCAATTTTTTCATATCTTTTTTATTGTTGTTCTTGACCAATTGCTTGCTTTTCCAGCACAAAGTTCTGTTCTACATATGTTTCAAATTTCACCAACTAATTTAATGTAACCTTGTATAAGTTTCACACTATAGTATTTGGTACACTCATTATCAGTCAAAAACTCTTGAAAGAGGAGGGGCTATATATATATATTTTACCTATCATTTTAATCGTAAATATATTGCTACATAAATTAAATAAACCTTTAATTTAGTTCATGTACATTTATTATTCTATTACATATATTTTCTTTATTAGATTAAATTTGACGTGTAAAAAGTGTATATATCTATACCTGCTTTGCAAAATAAACTATTTGAATTTTGAATTTGAATTTTGAATTTTGCTCCTCTTAAGTCGAAGTTTAGCTAAACGTGCAATCAATAAGAGTAGAGAGGGAGTTTAAGGGAAAATAATTGTTTTTTAGTTTCAAAGTCATCATTACACCTAAGCTAGAAGCTACCAATAACTTATCAACGTTCAACAGATTCTCGACTAAAAAATTAAAGTGGCATCAAAGGTGTTCAGAAAAACCCTTTGATAACATAATTTAAGAAAAAATACGTCACTTTATAAACTTAATTAATTTTAAAAACTTAATTAACAAAAATAATTTAAATCGAAACTTAAATTAATAATTAATATTAATATTTATTATTAAAATTATTGTCTTAAATCTACCTTTGTTGTTATTATGTTAAATCGGGTTTACGATCTGCCACTTTCTGTCAACTAAATTTGTGTTTATGTACTTATTAAAATATTGGTTCAATTTGCCCTTCATTTTTTAGTAAATTATGGTAGTTATAAAATTGTGGTTACGAAATTGCGGCCGAATCGTTGCTTTGCTTAAAAATTTATTAGAGAGCTATCAATTTTTCAGAACAACTGTTGTTATAAAATATATTGGTGTCTATCTATGATAAAATAAGATATAAATAACAAACAACAAATAAGAACATACATGTATACATACATAACATATATGTATATGTGTTTGTAACGAAATCCATCGCTGCGAATACTTTAAATATTAGATACTCGTACCTATATTCTCGCCCGAGGAATTGAAAACGTTATTTGAAATTTGTTTCTAATTAATCTATTCTAGTTTGTAATGCATTGTAGTAATATTTTTCTAATGCATTGTCGTAATACAATACACTTACCTTCCATTTCCACTATTCTCCATTTGGTCTTCATTTACCTTCCAGTCCATTGTCATTCAAATTCAGAAGCACTTTAACAATCCAAAGGGTCCAACTTTACTGACACAAGATAAATTACGGCTATTTTGTGTTAATCCCCACACAATAGTTTCAACCATTTATGTGTTTAAATTGTCTGTTTATCAATTCACTTGGTAACAATTTGTATTCTAATAAGTACGGAGTCATAGTAACGAGGTAGAAGCAAGCATTTGGTCGATATCCCATGAGAATATGTGCACAACTCCGTACTTAATGCAGTTTTCATTAAAAGAGAAGAAGCTCATATATTATAAATAAAACTTAATTTTAAATAATAAACTGATCAAAAGGGACACCAGCTTACACATTTATTACTCGTGTATTCAAAAATTAAACGAAAGTTAAAATTTTCAATAAGTTAATTCTATTGTTTTTTTATATTATAATATTATGTCGTTTCTTCGGATTTGTAACAAAATATTAAGACTTAATTATAAAATACAAACTTTAGCTAACAGCAATGTATACCAATAGTTTACTATATGCGTTTATATATACTATAAACGTATTTTCAATGCAAGTGCTCGTAAAGGCCCACTTTTTATGCATCAAAATCGAGCAGAAAGTCGATTATTTTGCCCTAGGGCTTTATTTTTTTTTTATTTATTTACAATGGTTGGCTAACCCGCAACCTTTCCTGTGTACCATAAATTTTATGCTTTTTTTTCCACTGTTTAACGGCTCTGGATACAGTCCTTTTGAGCCAATCATAGTTTAAAGTTCACAAGGATTATATTGGTTTTATTTCCTCACACTATGCATTGAAAAACGTAGTATGATACACAGGCGTAAGAGCAATAAATTACTCGCTACGCTCGTGTTTTAAATCGTCCTCGTAATTTATTCCTTTTCGCCCTTGTAGCATAAACTACTATTTTAATTTTCATAAGAGTGAGGTTAGAATAAAATTAAATAAAAAAAAACTCCAATTTCACTCTTATGAAAAATCCAATTATTTTAAAGCTACCATAATATTATTAAAAATAGTTTACTATACAACTAATGGTCTATGTTGATCTTAGCTAAAAGTGTGTAATTTTTATTAACAAGAAACTTAAATAACATAAATAATACTAAATTATAAATAATACTTAAAATAGACACTAACTGCAAAGAATATAAAATTAAAAATAGACTTTTAGCCTCTAACAAGAAAAACAAAGTTAAGTTTTGACCTTTGCGCTAAGCGACTGACGATTAACCTCACGAGTAGTTAAACGAGGGTCCTTTTTATTTCTGAAAGAATGCAGTCGCAAAATACCAAAGTTTGAACTTTTTAAAATTACTTTTTTGGCTGAATATACGACAACCTATCCTGTATATCAGAACGTGTACCTAGTCAAACTAGTTTCTCTTTGACCTATAAGTACATACACATTTTTCACGAGGCAACATTTGTTTGTTTTGTTTAATTCTTTTTAATGACTTTACATATGAGAAATGCATCCTAGAGCTGCCATCCATCCACCCGCCCGTATTCGTCCACTGCTGGACATAGGCCTTCTCCATATTACGCCACTCTTGGCGGTCCTCAGTCATCCTCATCCAGCCGCCACCCGCAACGTCCTTCAGATCGTCAGTCCAGCGGGCACGAGGGTGGCCTACGCTACGCTTTGCTGTACGTAGTCTCCATTCCAATGCCTTACTGCCCCAACGGTTATCACGTCGGCAACAAATATGGCCAGTTCACTGCCACTTCAACTTACAGATTCGGTGGGCTATGTCGGTAACCTTCGATCTCTGACGGATATCTTCGTTTCGGATTTTATCCATCAGAGATTCTAGAGCTGCCAAAATTAAAATTTTAAAATGAGGTGATATCTAGTTTTAATATAAAACTTACATTATAAAACAAATAAGACCAGTTAATATATATTATAATATTTACGCTCACTGCCTTTACTGATCAAAAGCATAAAGAGCTGGGGGATAATGTTTACCTCATAACGTGTATGATTAATAAAATGATTTAATTAAACAAGATCTCATGTTCTTATTCTTCAAAGGGTTTTATTTATAACGAAAAGGTAAGGAAGCTTGATTAATTATTTTCTTTATACTTTGCCCGACTTTGGAAATGGGTAAATATTGTTGTAGGTATACCGGGTCTAAATAAACAGGTATCAATATCAATAAAGACAAGTATAACAATACAGATTACTATTGGATGTGATCATGTTTTAGGAAGTTTTGATATATTTTCCCTATTTATATTTTCCTTTAGTTTTGATATATTTTCCTAGTTATCCCCGTGTTAGTTCTTGTTTAAATGATAAATATTTTGAAAACGGATATCACTGTCACGTATTATTGTTTACTACAACTGTGTCTGTTTGCTAAAGTCGGTGAAAGCCGCGGGGCGTCGACGTAAGAATAAAATTTGCCTTGAAAATGCTGAAATTGTATCGGTGAGACAGGTGGCATAGGAAGTAATTTTCAAAAGTGGTGAAATCACATTTAAGTAATTTTAGAGTACAGCTATTTTTAAAACATTAATTGTCATTTTTTCAGTAGAGTTTTTAAAGAGGGGCAATTAATAAGGTTTATTCTATGTAAAGATAAAACTAATTTTTCAACGCAGATTCATCACAAATTTTTCCAAGTGAATTTTAGTAAAAAACTGGCCAAGTGCGAGTCGGACGCGCACAAATGGTACGTAACCCTAAATTCCACTTGCAGTTATGTGGACCAACTTAAGTTTGCACTTACTCTGTCAATCTTAATATACTTAAGTTGTAAAATGATAACTTCCTAAATAATTTAATATCTCTAGTTTTCAGATTTTTTCCTAAGTGTTTCCTATAAAACCTACCTGTAAACAAAATGTAAAGTCAACTGAAAGTACCCTATAGGTTTTGATTCCATTGCGAGTGAAAATTTGTAGTAAATTGATTATGTAAATTGTAATAACTTTTTTTTGCTTTGAGTAATAAACCTGATTTTTTATAGTACCATGAAGCCTAAACTTCTGTAAGAGGTATCAGTTTCAACTTGATATCTCATACGGGGCCTGAGCAAAAGGGTCATGACAGATATACAGACTGATAGACGGACAACAAAGTGATCCTATAAGGGTTCTTTTTTTACATTTTGGGGTACAGAACCCTAAAAAACGCATTTTTCAGATTGCGGAGTTGACCACTTTTGAAAATTACCTCCTGGCATGAAATCGACACAATAATAAGTAAGTATATTTAAGTATACAGGGTGTAATCGTTAAGTGTGACCAGGCGATTATTCCGTAACTATTACAGATATAAAAAAAATATTAAACTGATATCGAAAGTACGTTACCTAATCAGTAAAATTACATCAATAACTTTTTGAAAATCAAACGAGAATTATCCAAAATTTTGACATTAAGTGGATGGCATACCCTAGCAACTTTTTTTATTACCCGTCCAGCACAACAAGTCTAATGGCAAAGACTTTATTTGCTTTTCATAGAGGCGATTATATGTTGGCTCTTTGGCCTCTTTTTCTTGGACGCGTAATACTAGTGACCACGGAGCGAAACAACAAATTGGTGTGTTTTTAGCTAATACTGAAATATTTTGTAGGGAAAATTATATTTAATTTAGGTGATATACCTTTATATTTCTATTACCTATTTTATGAAAAAAAAATAAAGTTGATCTTTTAACCGCGTTCTTGAAGCGAACGTTTGAAAACCAAAAAAATAGAGGGTGCAAAACATTTTTTTTTGACAAAAGTATAAATCTTAGTACATTGTTTATACGTAAGATCCCTAGAAAAAAGATTAATAAATCAAATATATTTTTTTCAATACAAGGAGAGTCCAAATTTCTTCAAACGAATCTTAGATAGCCTGGGGTTGGTCATGCTCTAGGCTCAGTTACAGTCTTAAACATTCCCATACATTTAGTATGAGATTAGTAGAAAGGTTTTAGTTTCCTTATTTTAAAAGGTTATTTTAGCTTAGTACTGATATTAAAGGAACCTGTTTATTAACCCAACAAAGTAATAAAACTATCTTTTAATTGAATAATATTTATTTTTTAGTAAGTACAAAAAATTGTATTCAAAGCAGATGTTCGAAGTGACGTCCTTGTGCGATCTTGTGCGATACAATGGTATCGATTCGGCATAACACGTCTTGACTTATTTGACAGGACCAACCTTATTTTAAGCGTCCTGTCTAGTTCTTTTTTTATCGAAAAGAAAAGGACAGAACGCTTAAATTAAGTTTAGTCCTGTCAAATAAGTTAAGATGTGCTTCACCGAATCGGTACCAATGTATGGGAATGCTTAATGTCAAAATTTTTGATAAGTCGCGTTTGATTTTCAAAAAGTTATTGATGTCATTTTACTGATTAGGTAACGTACTTTTGATATCAGTTTAAAAATTTTTCATATCTGTAATAGTTACGGAATAATCGCCTGGTCACACTTAACGATTACACGCTGTATATAAGTAAATATATATAAAAGTGTAGTATAAATTTCTTCAAAGTATTTTAGTATGTCAGCAACACGAGTTCTAACAAATTAAGTTTATCTTTCTAAAACGTTTAATGTGTTTCAAAATACCACAGATATAACTCATTGTGTGAATACTGCACTTGTAACACAATTACATTTAATAAACACAAATAAGTAATTTCGTGGATAAACAAATTAAGATTATTTATTCACGTAATTTGCCCACATGTTTATAGTCTTCGCAATTTTAGAACGAATGTAAATTTAAGTAAATTCAACTAGTCTCTTGCATTAAGGCTATATGTAAAAGTTTTAGCGGCCCTGTTACCCCATATGCGAAAAAACCCGTGCGAGAGGGACAGATTCGTGGAAAAGTAGCAAAAAGTTGCTTTTTATTAATTTAAAGTTGCTATCAAAATTTCATTTAACCAGCCCCCCTATTCTGTATCTTTAGTTGCCAACTGCACGAGGTGCCTATCATCAAAAACATAGCTAAAAACTGAAATTTCAAAATTGCCTTTAGTGGGTATTGAACTATTAACAATCTGTGTCGTCACTTCAAGTGCGAAAATATCCTTAGGACATCGGAATTCGATAGTATATCTATGTTTTTGATGATAGACACCCAGTCCAGAAGGCAACTAGAGATACACAATAGGCCCGCAGGTCCTACATACGGTTAAGCCCATCTACTAAAATATAATTGCGGTCCATATGTAATTCCAAATTATCAAACCAGGAGAATTGGTGTGGAAAAAGACCTCATTTCAAAAAATATTTGTATCGAGCCGAATTTCTCCAATCGCGTTTCTGTGTAACAAATCCCTAGAAAAAGATTCCAAAAATAATATACTATTTTATCAAAATAATACATTATTTACTGAAGTAGATATGCAAGTTCTAAAAGTGTTTATTTTTTTCCGTTGCGCCTTAATTACCGTATAATAAAAATATTTATTGTTGATAAACAGTAAGTAACGTTGAATGAATCAAAATATCTACTGTTCTAACCACAGATGTACACTCTCTTTAACAGATAACAGATAATAAAAAATAACAGATAATGGAATTTGTTATAATAATCTATTATTATTACAGCATTTAATAATATCTAATAATAATTATTATTATTATTACAAATTGCATTATCTGTTATTTTTTATAAAAGATTTGTATACATTATTGCCGGATTCTATTGAAAGTAGATGACGCAAGTGCATCAAACTCTATGAAAATCAAGCATGTCACATTTTACTATGAAAACGGTTGAAAGCGGTTTGAATTTTGGAAGGAATTGGAAGACATAAGACACAATAGTCAAAGTTGTAGGAGTAAATGTTAGCGAAATGGTATATCAGCTTGTGGCTTCTAGTTCTGTATTTCTAGTATTTCTGTGGTTATGACCATATGGACCAACTTTATCAAATGATAATCAAAAAACACAGTACCTACTCATATCCATTCATCAGCCTAGTTCGTCCACTGCTGGACGTAAGCCTTTCCAGAACTTTGCCACTCCCGGCGGTCATCCTGGAAGAATTGCCCATACTCACATACGTTGGGCAGGCGGGTTGGTGAGCGCGGTGCCGGAACCCTCGTACCAGTGACGCCGCTGCCCGTCACCAGTCTGTTCCATATAAGCCCCGGCTGTTAGGGATGGATATACCGCCATCCGTCGGTCCCAGGCATGGTGGGCCTCCTGATTTTTTGCCTGTGAGCTGTCCTCTTACTCTCCCTCGAATTACTTCGAGGGGGTCTCCATTCTAAGGATGGTGGTACTTCCACAGTCGAGCCTGCTCATACTACTCATACATACCTACTCATATGTAAGCAGAAAAAGTGTATTATTTTCATTAAGGTTTTATGATAATTGTATAATCATAGGTTTCCTATAACCTGTCTTTTTTTAAACCTAGTATTTAGCAAGATATTCACAATTTCCTTTTTGTAATAGCGTCGTAGAGTTTCGTAGCACAATTTACAGGGCGGTGGTGTAGCAGGCAAAGTGCCTACAGCTACGCTACGTTTTTGGCGCCAAAATGTGTCGAAAAGTAATTACATCACGCGGCTCTCAGGTTCTTTAGATTGAATCTCCGTTAATTATCGCCCTGAGACGGAGAATTTAGGTGAAGTACCAACTGGGACCTATTTACATGGCGTAAAGGCCTTGCCAGCCTCCCCCTCTAAAATATGCATTTTTTCGTCATCTTGTTTGATATGTCAAAATAAAATCCTGATTCTTGATAAATGCAGTAGGTAGTTAAAAATACTTACTAATAGAGTAGAATTTAAAAAAGGTGTTCGTTATAATGTGCAATAATACCGAACTCCTTTTCTCCATGGAAGGAATCAACTCACTTTTAAATCTGTGTATTAAGACCTATTTTCAAGTAAACCAAGATTTATCATTTAGACCTATTTTCAAATAAAGCACGATTTGTCATTTAGACCTATTTTCATGTAAAGCAAGATTTTGAAAAATAATTAAATCTTAGAATTATTATTCTAAGTAAATCTTATATAATTTTGATTATATAAGTGAAATTTTTAAGGCAAAAGTGAAATTTTTTTTGATCAGATTCATCAATGTTATAATGTATGCGATATTAAACCAAATGGTTAACGAAATTAAATTTTGTGGATGTTGATGGACTTTTCAACGAGTCCTGATGATGATGATGATGTTCTTGATGATGAAGATGACGATGACGATGACGATGACGATGACGTTTACGATGACGTTTACGATGACGTTTACGATGACGATGACGATTATGATGATGATGATGATTAATTTCATCGAAAGCTCGATAGCGTTCTTTAAACACGCAAATGTTAAAGTGAGCTTATTCGTTTATATAAAATTTAAGGCGGCAACTCACTGTTATTTCAATAATAGATTATATATACCATGGCCGAATAATACATTATATAAAATATGTTATTTATATTATTATTACTTTCTTATTGTGTGGGTCCAATCGATAGGTCAAAGTAGATGTTACTGGCTTACTTACTTCAGTCATATCTAAGAGCATGTACCAAAGTCATACATATTATGATAATATTCTTGCATGAAATTCCTTGAAAGTTTTCCTTGAATTTATACATAAAAATATAATTTTGACATCATCCAAGTATAAATAGCAACTTAGTACACGATGGAAAATTACCGGTGCTGTTAAAATGATAAATTTGGAGTTTTTATTCCATCTCGGAAATAAAAATTTAATCTGCAATTTAAATCTTATATTATTGGGGAATATACTCATATACTTGATAAGTAGTCGCGTGTTTTGAGAATAAGTGCAAACGGAAAAGTTGCATGACCCACTTTTCCTTGTTATTATTGCCAAATAGAACTAAAAGTGGGTCTGCGCAGCTTTTCCTTATTGTACATACTGTACAAACTTACTAGAACATTTTCTTCTTTTCTTGTTTTTTATAGGTACAGTGGATACCACATCAAGCTATACACTTGCAGTACGACACAAGCCCCTACAGAGAAGAACATAAGAAGAACATAGTCCAATGTGTCTTACTTGATGCGGTCTCCACTGTACATGTAAAATGCAAATGGTCTGTCTCTCTTGAAAACTATTTAACATATTTGCATGCAATTTTTTCATTGTTACGTGATTGTACGAGTATCAATTAAGTAAAGAGAGTTGAGCAGCGATCAGATACTCTTTATGTAGTCAAATATTCTTATGTTAGGTTAAAAGTCAGTCGCTTATTTGATTTTATTTTTTAAGAAAAAAGTTACTACTAAAATTGTTGACAAGTGTCACTTTTACTTTTTTATTGACATAACTAACTTATCTGTCATTTTTTTTGCATTCTACTGATGACGGCCCCATACCGTGGGTCGAAATATATCGAATAATATTTTTTTTATTGTTTTAATGCTTTAAATAAATAAAAAATAAAAAAATACAGGGAGAAGTAATATTTTAGTGAAACAAATTTGAAATAAAACGAATGTTGTATACAACTAGGGCGAAATCGCGGGCAAAAGGCTTATTGTCAAATACTAATTTGTAGATATTATGATAAAAAGTGCTAGATTTTTTATGATAGCTTTACAAAGTTTTAAAATATTCTGAAGTTATCAAACCTTGTTTTCTGTATTCCAAATGAACCAACAAAAATAAGTCCCGTAAAATTCAAGTTTTAAGTAATTCTGTCTACAAAAAAAACTAATTAATGGTATCAAAGGGCCGCCCTTTAGAACGCCATGAAAGTTGATTGGGTCCTCTTTATTTGGAAGTCATTCCAGTCGATCGTTTCAGGAGCAGACGGCTCTCAGTTTGGCGCCAAAATTATGAATAATAATGGACACTTTATCGGTGATCGATATGAATCGTATTTTTGTTGGAACGTATTAAGTAAATATGTTTAACATCTATCCATTAGCCTGTCTTTGTCCACTGCTGGATATAGGCCTTTTCAAGATTTCGCCACACTTTTCGGTCCTTCTAGAAGATATGCCCTTACCACAGTATAAGTTTCCTTATACTGTGCCCTTACTATGTGCCTACATAATACGTATGTAAAGTCTGTATTTCTAAAATATTTTAAAAATCTTAGGTCATGTTTGTTTTTCCGTATTATTCCCGGCTTCTTAGACTGACTCTCCACAGGAGTGAGCAATCGGTGATTTAACGTTCAGCCAATAGATGGAGTTGCTGTAGTAACCATATAATATGTGTATTCTTTTGTTTTATTTGCAAAGATTACCATTGTAAAAATCAATTATTATTTTGAAACCTTTATTTTTATCATAAATTTGTTTGCTAAAATTACGAAGTAAAATAAATTATTAACGAAGTCCGACCGAAGTCCGAAGTCCGAAGGCCGACTGGAAAAAGTCCGCTTATGTGGTAGTTAATAAATGGGTGGAATTCAATCATTTTAAGCAAATTTATTGTATTTAAATAGCTAAAATAATAATTAATTATTTTGATCATTAGTAACGCTTTAATCATTAGTAATTTTATTTGAAAGTTACTATTAACCGGAAACCAGAGTGGTTTTGGGAAATTGAAAAAAAGAGGAAGATGGTGGTTGTTGTATTGAGATTGGAGTCGAAAAGTTCTGTGTTTAAAAAGGTTATTGTCATATAATATTATCGCAGGAATTGAAAGATGAGTATTAATTTCACATAAATATTTAATTATTTACGTAAACTAAAACTAACTGGTTATTCCAAAGATTCTCTTCTCATTTCCAAATTCAGTTTAGTTGTATTTTACGCAATGTTAGTAACGTAAGGTAATATTGAAACTGTAAAGGTAATAATCTGCGGGCGTAGCATAGTGTTTAATCGCGCACGACGCCACTAGTATATGTATAGATTTTATATACGTATATACAATATTTTTTTAATTCTAATTAAATTTAATATATATAGTATCTATGAAAATATGATTTCTTGGTTGAATTGATTATAGTAATTAACTTATCTGGCACTACCCTCAAAACTTTCCACATCACCAAAGGTTAACTGGTAGAGAATGCTAATTAGCATTAAGTTCGCCTTTGTGCATTGTAAATTTATTTTGTGCAATAAAGTATTTACATACATACATACATACTAGTTGAACCACAGCTGCGAGGAGCGCGACACGATGTTTTTGCGATTAAACAGTACGTGCAGCTATACATAGCAATACTGTGCTACGAGGCGCGAGCCTGTAGCATAGTGTTTAATCGCGGGCGACGCCACTAGTTGAATCACAAGTGCAAGGAGCGTGACGTACAGTTTAATCGCAAAAACATCGTGTCATTCTCCTTGGGCTTGTGATTCAACTAAGTCGCATCTCGCGCGATTAAATACTATGCTACGGCTGCAGGTCACAACTTGTTGTAGGGTTAATAACATGTAAAATCTTGTTATTATGGACAATTGTTTAGTAGTGCTGAGCCCTCAGTCATCTCACCCCTTTTTAGGTTATGATCTTCTGGGCAATCGTTTTCCACTCAAATGTAATTTAGATTTTCTGTTGTAAAAGGCTATAAAATAACAGAGATCCATAAAATTATTGTAAGTTCATATTATAAACTTGTGATTGACAATTTGACAGTCTATTGGTAAACTTGAATAAATACCATCTTTAAACTTTTGTACTTTATTGTTTGGACAATCAATTCGGTATGCATGTACCTTGACTCTAGGTAAACAGCTCAAACGGCTTCGATGTTTTCTGTTATGATGACGCTGACAGACGCAAGGACAGACAACGAAGTCTCCTATTAAAATAATTAGTTTGTTTTTTAAATTCATAAAATATTTGAAATACTCACGTAAATTACGTCATCACGACTTGAACCTCTGAGGGGGTGTAAGAGGTGTTTCCACGTTTCACCTACGATTATAACGTCCCAGCGTGATAAATTGGACGCACAGCTTAACCTGCCTTATATTATAAAGCACAAATGTCCCCAGTGGCGTATTTACCCTAGGGCTGCAAGGGGCGGGCGGCGGCGCGGCGCGGCTCAAGCCGCAACTCGCGCCCAGCTTTGGACATCTTTCATAATCAAACGTTACCTATCTTTTAAATATTTAAAATACAAAACTTAAATAACATTAAAAAATAGACTACCTATAATAATAGTTTATGCTACTAGGGCGAAAAGGAATAAATTACGAGGACGATTTAAAACACGAGCGTAGCGAGTGTTTTAAACGTAATCGAGTAATTTATTGCTTTTACGCCCGTGTATCATACTACGTTTTTCAATGCATAGTGTGAGGAAATGAAAACAAATATAATCTTGTGAACTTTAAATTATAATTGGCTCAAAAGGACTGTATCCAGAGCCGTTAAACAGTGGAAAAAAAAGTATAACATCTATGGTACACAGAAAAGGCTGCAGGTTAGCCAACCATTGTAAATAAATAAAAAAAATAATAATAATAAAGCCCTAGGGCAAAATAATCGACTTTTTGTTCGGTTTTGATGCATAAAAAGTGGGCCTTTACGAGCACATGCATTGAAAATTAATTTTTAATACAGTTGCTCAAAAAGTGGCGTATTGCAGGGACGTATAGCGTTCGGGATGTGGGCTATTACATACTCGAGCTTTTTCTTTACCTTTTCCGAACTCGTGCGTTCTCTTTCCCAACTGTCAAAATAATGTCTATTAAAAAGAAAAAACCAACCACGAAGTTTTTACTAAAAAAAAATCAAAGAAGTTTTTATGATTCATGCAAATATTTCTAAAAAGAAGCTACTATTTTGTTTCAATATCAGATTTAATTATTTGATTCAATGAGTTAGGTTAGGTTTCTAATTTAATTTAATTTTCATTTCATATCAATAAAAAAATTCTACTGAAGACTTGGCTTGGCTGTATGGGCATAGTTCCCTTTACCTACCCCGAATGGGTGAAGAAAACAAAAAAAAATCTCTGCTTATATTCTTTTACGGTTGGCGCCATTTTCCAAAAATTTTCTTTGCGGGTTTAGTTGTTTGTTGCACAAAATGAGTAATTTCGACGATATTTTATTTGAATTGACACCACCGGTACTCAGTATAATTGCACAAAATGCTTCGGAAAACATTTTACGGGAAAAGTCAAAAAGTTGCAACATATCTACATACTACGAATTTATTGCGTGGAGTATTAGTTAGTTGAGTTTATTGTGTTTTTATTATTTTATTAAATTGCTTCATTTTTTCGCAACTGTATTAAAAATAGTTGTTCAGTACACGTGCGGAACCGTCATTGCAACTTGTTCCGACTGTCAACCCTCACCTTCGGCTGCGCCTCGGCTCGGGTAGACATTTGTCGGAACTCTTTGCAATGACAGGCTTTCCGCACTCGTAATGAAATATACTATTAAATATAAAAGATAAATATACCTAACTAAATTAAGAAAAAAACTTACCTATAAATTAAACCATATAAAATATTTTTTCCAAATCACCGCCGTCGATCGGCAGGGTCCACAAAAGGCTGGAAGCATTCTCTCTTTTAAATTATATTGTTTTTGAATTATAATGTCATAGAAAAAAAAACATCGTAAAAAATGCAAATATTGAATAAATGGTGTTTTATTTCTTTGTAGTTTTCCTTTTTAGGTTTTTCATTCAATATCATCATTCTCAGCTAAGATAAACCCTCTGCTGGATTTTAATTCATTTTGTAATTGAAATACGAGTATTTTTGCTTTATTCTCGTTCATTTATGGGGCAGCAAACCTTACAGGCCCAGGGCGTCAAATCTTAAAATACGCCACTGAATGTGCCCCTACAGGATTTCAATTCGTGTCCTCCGAGTTAGTAGTCGAGTACTCGAACTACTAGACCACATAAGCGCTTTTTTTCTTCAAAATAGTTTCGTGTCTCAGTTTCCGATTTGTTTCAAACATCAGCCTGTCTCCGTCCACTGTTAGACATAGGCCTTCCCAAGATTTAACCACTCTTGGCGGTCCTCTTGGAAGAAATGCCATACTCAGATACGATTGGCGAGCACCGTTTCATATAAAGCTCTCCCATAGTTTAATTTTTAAAAGTTTTTTTTTTTTTTTAGAGAATATAAGTCATTTTAGGACATGGTTTTCATTATTTTGGTAAATAAATTAACTATAATTTTTTTTAAAATTTTCCGACATGACGTCACTTGAGAATTTTAAACATTATACTGATTGTGATGCGTAATTGCTTATAAAAAAACCGGCCAAGTGCGAGTCGGAACCGCGCACGAAGGGTTCCGTACCATTATCTATAGAAACGGCAAAAAAAACATGTCTGTTGTATGAGAGCCCCCTTAAATATTTATTTTATTCTGTTTTTTAGTATTTTTATATATATATAGCGGCAACAGAAATACATCATATGTGAAAATTTCAACTGTCTAACTATCACGATTCATGAGATACAGCCTGGTGACAGACGGACAGACGGACAGACAGATGGACAGACAGACGGACAGACAGATGGACAGCGGAGTCTTAGTAATAGGGTCCCGATTGGTTACCCTTTTGGTACGGAACCCTAAAAAAGTGATCTGTCTCTGTCTGTCTTCTCTACTGACATCCATCTGTCAAATTAGTCGGAAGCAAATAAGCTCTTCTGGAATCGTATATAAAAGTCCTCGCCCTGCGGGTTCGGACTTTTAACTTACACGTCTGGGAGAGATTACTTACAGGGGATCTAAAAAGGCCGACTTGGGTGAATCATAAAATGATTTGAATGTAGGACAGAGTCAGAGCTTTTTCACGCGTGCAAAAGATATGGCATTAGAAAAGAATCATAACGTGATTCATGCAAAACGGCCTTTTTAGAGGACCAGGGGCTCTACCGCGTAATTCTCATTTGTATCAACTTCAAGCAAATGCATGCGAAATTCAACGCGTGCAAAAGAGATAGCATGTTAGGCGGGCGTCGTCGCACGCACGTCAAATTTCAATCTCAACTTGATGTTGATGAAAATGAGAATTACGCGGTAGACCCGCTGGTCTCTGCAGTATTGTTTTGTCTAAGTTTCTTATGTAAATTACTATTCCTTTTCTGCCTTTCTCGTGGTTTTACGTTACGTACGTGCCTAAGAGACAACCGATACGTTTCTAGACATAGTAAGTCGCCTCCAGGGAAATTCATTGTTGAACTGAAACTACAAATAATAAGTTAACTTTTTATTGAACGTAATTTATACTGTATGCCTTATTACATTTGACTACGGTTTATGTTCTAATATATTATTTGCTTAAACATGAAATAAGAGATCAGTTGAAAATACTTCTATCATAACAGCTACACTGTACATACTAATCACTAAAAATGAATGCAAGGAAAATTAAGAGCTTTTAAAAACACAACAAAATAAAAACGCTTATGTTTAGATGGCTATCATAAAATTTTATATTTTTAAGCATTCATTTTTACTTGCTTTTGCCTAAATAGATTTAAGTTGATTGATCAATTACTTTTAGAATGCCACTCTATGTTTAGTAATATATATCCTATACGCTTATTTTACAACGAAACTTTAAGTTTTAACAATTCAATACATAACAAGCGTATAAAAATATCGATAAAGAATATTCAAATTTATAATAGAGTAATTTACTGAAGATGTAATACTAAAAAGGGGTAACAACGCTAGCCTCATTAAGCAAGCCGCTCTGCCAACGATACTCACTGAATGTAGTAAAAGTGGTGTATGTTGAGCTGAACACAGACACCACTTGTTTATAACCAAGGTCTTTTACATAAAACTAACTTATTAACAAATACATAAATTTGCTTATAATTGAAAAGCTTTCAAGAACATTGAATTTATAGCATCAACTTTCATACAAGACATAAATATTTATGGATAACAAAACATGTAAGTTTTGCAACATGTGCCAGAAAACTTAGACGTCTATTAAAGAAAATAACAGTAATTACAACATAAAAGGTGCGCTAAGTTTAGGCCTTTCAACCTTAACAACTTTAGTAATTAAATGCGAAATTATCTACCCATTAATTAAAGTAATAACTATCGAAGAGTTATATTGTACATACCATCCTACTATCAAAAATAGGAGTTGTTGCAACTTTAGAAGCAATCGAAAAATATGGTGCATAAACTCGCCCTATTCCACCACGTTTTTGTAAAGAATGACATTTTTATTGACAAGTAATACAGTTGAAATCATGCACCGCATGACGGGATTAAACTTACCTATCATAATTCATCTAAATGAGCGTTTTTCCTTATGTCAAATTTAGTGTTTACTCCTAGATGGCACTGTCGTATATTTTAGCAACACAATCAAAGACAAAATTTGCACAGATTCCAAACAAACTAAAAACCACATTGACATTGATTGCTACGAACCTACGAACCATATTTTGTCTATGGTGAGATGTACACCGACATCTGGAGGAAAGCTAAGAACTAAGAAAAAAAAACAACGAGGAAAAACGAAAAACGCTCATTGGTGTGACTTTTACTTATGGAGTTGTCGACATCGTGTCTTGCTTCCAGCCAGTCTGAGGCAGCGAAGTGGATGAACGTAAAGGAAGAGGCTAAACAAAGGCTCTAGTTGTCGTAGCGGCTTGACACAGAGTTCGCCCAGAATCCTGAAAAGTAAACCATCTTTATTCCAAATGCCAAAAAAAAAAACCTACATATATTACGGTTTATGTCGCTTTTGTTTTTTTTTTAATAATCCTGAGTTTCATATTACGTTTCGGCCTTTATTAGTGTTTTTTATCTACCTAAAGTATGCAATTTTCGGATATGAGGAAAAAATGTTTTTGTTTATTATCATGAAAGTTAGATACTCTATAAATACATACCTACCAAAATGTAAATGAGCTGGTTTTTTGTTAGCGGTTACAAGGTTACATACTAAAAGTTGTTGGAACAATGAATTTTTTCTAGACTTCGGCTTTACAGTGACTAAAAATCCAGTCTGTATAATTCAAACCTACAGATACAAACATAACGCATCTATGTATTCTTAGCTCCGTGACTGTCTACCGCATACGTTGATGATTATGAAGATCAATTGATTATCTCTCTCTGCTTAAATACCAACGTGATTTGAGGACTTCATAAGTACATATAAGGAGATATTCAGAACAAGTAATTTGCACGGTCATGATTGGAATGATCAAGGAGGTACTAATATGGTATTGTTTCGGGTCGCGTATATAGAAATGCTACTTCAATACGTCCCCTCAGGTGGAGACGAACTGAGTAAGCTTTTCCAGACGGTTAATACGTGTAAATGCTATTTCAATACGTCTCAGACTTCTTAGACTAGCATAGGATTTCTAAGTTGATAAGGCATTGAAACGTACTAGAAATCCTCATCCTATTCGTTACGCTCAAGTGACGTTGAGATTAGGGTTGCCAGGTGTTCGGCTTTAGCCAGACATGCTCGTCTTTTTACAGTCGTGTCCGGCCAAATATATACAAGTCCAGCCTGTCCGGCTTTTGTGAGGCTTTGCATAACTTTAATTGAAAATTACATTATGAAGATTAACTGTGACTGCTTAGTTTTAAAAGAAGGAGTGTGAAGATTGTTAGCTATAGTTATAACTATTAAATCAAACTTATAACTATTCTTTGGCAAAAAATATATTTTCGCCAAAGAATGGTATTAAGTTTGATTTAACAATTGATGAAAGACTTTTCGTTTATTGTGATAGATGAGAGCTATTTTGTCTAATTAAGTATAAAGTGGCGTAAAGATAATTATTTTATTTCTGTAAACTGGAAATTTACAGCTACCTAGATTCAGTAATTTACAAATGACATTGCTGTTTAATAATTGTTTTAGTTAGTACTTTCAATGTAAGGATACACTAATAAATAAACAAATATAAATAGGAACAATTTTTTGTTTATTAAAAAAACAGTGTGTCTGGCATTCAGGGCTGAATGTCCGGGTAAATATGAATCTGAGTCCGGCTTTTCTATGTATGGGCCTGGCAACCCTAGTTGAGATAGCATTTCAAGACAATTTTTTAATTTCCATTTTCAACACACCCAAATTTAACATGTCTCAGACGGTGCCATACTCGCGTAGGATTTCGTGTGATTTAACGGGCGTAAAGTGGGGGGTTATTATAATTTTGTTTATCAACGTAACACTGAAACTAAATCAAGGTGTAATTTTTACGTTAGAAGATATTGGAAATATAGCATGACAAAAAAAAACAGTTAAATCGATAGACAATTATTTTATTCAAATTCTTCACTGCATTTTGGTTTCTGTCCCTTATGTACCCTTATAGTTAAAGATCTATTGGATCGGTCCCATACAGAACCTTTAAAAAATGTATTAAGCTATGAGCTTCACCACATTTTTTCCTCAAGTAATTCTAAGCATTTCTAGCCCGGGCCACAAAAAAAAAAGCTGCTGGCGGGGGGGAGGGGAGTACAAAGGAGCCGCTCGCCCACCTTTTTTTAAAAAAATCTATACGTTTCCAGTTGGCTACTATGGCAAGTTTGGTATCATTTTTGTATAAACTGAAGGTGTAGAATTCATTTCTGGTATTTACTTTAATCATTTTCATAGCAATTTTTTGAATAAATCATTAAAAAGTGAAAAGTTTCAAATTATTTTTTTGCTTTGAGAGCTAATAACTTTTGAGTAAGAGAAAAAAAACGAAAATAAAAAATATTATAGTAAAGCGTATTTTATGCAGATTTTAACAATATGAATTTCAAAAACCTGGTACTACAAAAAGTGGGTAAAAAAAAATTTTACCTCGCAGTGGTGGCGACTCGCACTAGGAGGCGATTAACTATCTAACAAAATGGTGTGTATTATCAGCGTAAACAATTATTTTATTATTAATTCCTTTGTAAAAAAAAACCATTGGTAAAAAATACTTGGCTGTACGCTGAATGACTGGCTTCCGAGCCACACTTTCGAGATTCTTGTTTATAAAGTGCGTACTAATTGATAACCGCTCGCCATCAGAGCAGAGCTTCTGAAAGTGCGATAATATAACAATAAAATAAAAGCATATAACAATAAAAGTGGACTTAGAACTTTGACTTACTCAGGAAACTTAAAAAAAAATAAGAAATATTATATATATTTATATATAGACTTACGTTTAATTACATAATTTTGTGCACCTTAATTTTCTTTTAAAACAGTTGCAACGATTTTTGCATCCTGTCTTGCACCTGCACCGAGTAAGTTCCAAGCACGCACTTGTGACATCTGGTAAGTCTGACCAATAAGGGCTCCAAATACCTTCTTCTATACCCCAACCCCAAGAAGATGGGCTTGGAAGGTTTTGGGTTGGCACTAAGGCCTGGCCCCAAACATGGACCCCTTGGTACATTGCGCGATGTGTGTGCTGGTGAAGAGCGGCCTTCGTTGGAGGAATGTTCTCCAGTTCTCTATCCCTCTTCGTAAATAGATATTTTCTACATTCATTAGCAGTAGTGCAAGGGCTTGAGCTGAAAAGTCAAATATTGGAGTCATTCTCACTACTCCCGCTACATAATAGAAGTAAACAACTTTACCTACATAACCTGAATTTGTATCAAATCAGATTTCACTTACCGGTCGTACATTGTAATAACAAATTTCTGAATAAAACTGTCAGCTTCTGCCAATTTCCCATCCATATGTTGCGTCAGGGTAGGCGTTCCAGGCGTCCAAGGCGGTCTTTTTGCCTCTTCCATTGAAAGAAGATACTGTGTCGCATCCTGTCAAGGCATGGAAAGTTGGCAGTACTTCAGCTCTTTCTAGTCCCGAAATAGTGTAGTTTAGTTAGTATGTATTAATTTTATATCACGTTTTTAATACTTAGAGCACGATGAACACATACCGAGTGCATTGGCAATAGTGTGGCATAAAATATAAGTGTGGTTTTTGCCTGTGCCCATGTGAACCCACAACTCTTTTACTTCTGGCAATTTTTGAATACATGAAATGGCTACGACCACTACGTCTGTATCTACAGTACGAATCACAATGTTTTTAAGTCCTCGATCGACAGCGTCAGCAACGTGAAGTAACATTCTAGTATCGGCCTCTTCGTGGTTACTTGGTTCAATCATTTTCCTCTCTCGACTGTGATTACTCAAAACTGCAGTCTTTTGAGTTAAGTTGAACTCCTTGCCTTCAGCCAAATCTATGGAGAGGCATCGGACAGATAGCAGATCAAAAAGCTCCTCTTTATTTAATTCCACCCGAAGGATGTAGGATTATGTAGGTAAAGTTGTTTACTTCTATTATGTAGCGGGAGTAGTGAGAATGACTCCAATATTTGACTTTTCAGCTCAAGCCCTTGCACTACTGCTAATGAATGTAGAAAATATCTATTTACGAAGAGGGATAGAGAACTGGAGAACATTCCTCCAACGAAGGCCGCTCTTCACCAGCACACACTTCGCGCAATGTACCAAGGGGTCCATGTTTGGGGCCAGGCCTTAGTGCCAACCCAAAACCTTCCAAGCCCTTCTTCTTGGGGTTGGGGTATAGAAGAAGGTATTTGGAGCCCTTATTGGTCAGACTCACCAGATGTCACAAGTGCGTGCTTGGAACTTACTCGGTGCAGGTGCAAGACAGGATGCAAAAATCGTTGCAACTGTTTTAAAAGAAAATTAAGGTGCACAGAATTATGTAATTAAACGTAAGTCTATATATAAATATATATAATATTTCTTATTTTTTTTTAAGTTTCCTGAGTAAGACAAAGTTCTAAGTCCACTTTTATTGTTATATGCTTTTATTTTATTGTTATATTATCGCACTTTCAGAAGCTCTGCTCTGATGGCGAGCGGTTATCAATTAGTACGCACTTTATAAACAAAAATCTTGAAGTCATTCAGCGTACAGCCAAGTATTTTTTACCAATGGTTTTTTTTTACAAAGGAATTAATAATAAAATAATTGTTTACGCTGATAATACACTTTTTGTAGTACCAGGTTTTTGAAATTCATACTGTTAGAATCTGCATAAAATACGCTTTACTATAATATTTTTTATTTTCGTTTTTTTTTCTCTTACTCAAAAGTTATTAGCTCTCAAAGCAAAAAAATAATTTGAAACTTTTCACTTTTTAATGATTTATTCAAAAAATTGCTATGAAAATGATTAAAGTAAATACCAGAAATGAATTCTACACCTTCAGTTTATACAAAAATGATACCAAACTTGCCATAGTAGCCAACTGGAAACGTATAGATTTTTTTAAAAAAAGGTGGGCGAGCGGCTCCTTTGTACCCCCCTCCCCCCCGCCAGCAGCTTTTTTTTTTGTGGCCCGGGCTAGAAATGCTTAGAATTACTTGAGGAAAAAATGTGGTGAAGCTCATAGCTTAATAAATTTTTTAAAGGTTCAAACCAGTAGATCTTTGACTATTATGCAAAAACTCCCAAAATTCACATACACTTAAACTTACTTAAAGAGCCGGAATGTTTGCATCCATCAGTCAAATAAATATTTATAATAATAATTTAGAACAACTTACAAAAAATAGCTCCTAAGCTGTTAATAATTTGTGCCTTCAATTTTCACGTGTCGTGATGACAGCATTTTTGACAAATGGTAAGCAAAAATTGTGAAGAAAAAATAAATATTTTAATTATGAAATAGGTGATGATCGACTCGCGCAGAGCAAGACGAAAATATTATATATATATATATATATATAATATACATATATATTGCATTATATATATAATATATATATATATTGTGATAGCAATATCTGCATGAAATAAATGTTAGACAAAACGAGGACCAAACAAGGGAGACGTATCGCGTGAGCTTTTCTAAGAATATTTCGTGCGTTAAATACTATATCCTACTACAATATGTCACTCGAGGTTGAAGAGTGGCATGAGGGTTTCTAGTAGGTTTTAATTGCCTATTAACTTATAAATCCTATCCATTTACGCGTGTTTATCGACTGGAAACAACTGGAAATGCTGACTCAGTTCTTCTCCGCCTAAGGGGACGTATTAAACTAACATTTCTACATACGCTTCCGGTTCAGATTGATGCAATTAAGCTCAATATGGAAATACTTACCCACCAAGCTAATAGGAGATTGGACACTTGTACTGTTTTTATTTTGATATTGTTCCGTGTCAGAGCAATTGAGCTCAAAATGGAAATACCTTACTTGATTAATATTTATACTAATAGACGGAGACTGGACACTTGTACTATTTTTAACCGACTTCAAAAAGGAGGCGGTTCTCAATTCGACTGTATGTTTTTTTTTTTGGCGTTGTTACTCCATAACTCCGTCATTTCTGAACCGATTTGAACAATTCTTTTTTTGTTTCAAAGAGTGTACTTCCAGGTAGGTCCCATTTTGGGTTTGGTCATGATCTGATGAAGGTCTTCAGAGATAGGCAGTGGAACTCCTCAGAAAATGACAGCATACCTCTCGAAATTGAGGTAATCGCTTTGTACCTGGGTGCTGATTACAAGGTATTACTTGAAAATCATCATTCTTCCACCTGACCTTCGATCCTGGCTTCATCACCATATTCACCATAGAACTCCTCAACGGATCAGAGCACATTACTCGAGATTGCGGCAATCACTGCGTTAGGGTGCTAATTCAAGGGTATTACTTGGAGATTACCAGAATACCCACCTGACCTTCGATCCTGGCTTCATCACCATAGAACTCCTCAACGGATGACAGCACATAACTTTAGATTGCGGCAACCAGTTTGTGTTAGGGTGCTCATTGCAGGGCATTGCTGAAAATTGCCAGTGTACCCACCTGAATTTCGATCTTGGCTTCATCACCGTAGAACTCTTCAACGGATGACAGCACATAACTCAAGATTGCGGTAATCATGTTGTGTTAGGGTGCTGATAGCAGGAAGCTACTCAAACATGGCTACTTATACTCACTTGAACTTCGTTTCATATTAACACCACGTTTGCAAGAACTACCTATACCTCACAATTTAACCCAGCAACACTAAAAAATGTGAAATAAAATAAACTTTTAACAAAAAAATAGCAACCGACTTCAATAGTAACAGCAGTCGTTCACTAAAAAGTTAATAATAATTCTATAAAGACCGATGGTATCGAAGCAACACTTTTGCCGACTTCTTTCTTCCTGAAACATTATGTTATCTAGAAGTCGGCGTATTTCCTACGATATAGCAACATAAAAACCAATATAAGAACGCCGACTTCTAGATAACATAACGTTTCAGGAAGAAAGAAGTCGGCAAAAGTGTTGCTTCGGTACCATCGGTCTTTATAGAATTATTATTAACTTTTTAGTGAACGACTGCTGTTACTATTGAAGTCGGTTGCTATTTTTTTGTTAAAAGTTTATTTTATTATTTTGTTATTATTACGCGTCAGAGAAATGAAATTGAGCTCAAAATGGAAATGCCTTACTTCATTAATATTTATACTAATAGACGGAGACTGGACACTTGTACTATTTTTATTTTTTATTTTTTCATTTTTTTTTTTTATTTTATTGATTGGGAAACAAACAGTTTTCTTAACACATAATACAAATGAAAATAAAATAATCTTAAAACCAAACAAGTTTCCACAAAAATCTTGCAAGTAAATAAATTTATGTGCACGGCATTATAACAACGCAACATGTACTTACGTTATAAGTTACTCAGTAAATTTATACAAAACAAAGCAAATTGAAAAGGGAAAAAATATATATAAATTACCAAATTAACAAAGCAAATTGAAGAGAGGAAAATGTACATAAATTAAAAATTAACACTAACACAAAGTTAAGTATCACTAAAAAATACATTTAGTACTTTTTTAAAAACGCTTTAAATAATGAAGATTTAAATAGACCCAGCGAAAGATGCAATATATCAAGATCAAGAAAATCTTTATTATAACAATCACAAGCACGAACCAAAAATCTATTTTTTGCATAATTTGTACCCGCATGTGGTATACTAAATAAAGACTTATTCCTAGTAGTAAAAGTTCGACATTTGAATCCAATTTTATTCAAAAGGTAAGGGGAATCCAAAATATTATTGACTATTTTAAAAAGAAATAATAAGTCACGGCAGATACGCCTTTCCTCCAAAGCAGCTATCGTATCTGGTTGAAATCGGAAATCCGAGCTACGACTTTGACGATAATTTAGATATCTCAAAAATTTATTCTGGATTCTTTCTATAGAGTTCACATGTGTTGCGTAAATTGGGTTCCAGACAGTAGAAGCATACTCTAGGTGGGATCTTACTAGCGCATTATAAAGAATGTTAAGGGTACTTGCACTTTTAAACTCCTTGCCCTGTCTCAAGACGAAACCCAACATCCGATAAGATTTCGTGACAATTTTCTCAACATGATTCCGGAATGAAAGCTCGCCATCTAAGAGAACCCCTAGGTCCTTCACCTCAGTCACTCTCTTAAGTGTTTTATCAGATAAGTTATAATTATACGTTAAACTATTCTTTTTCCTTGTAAAGCTAATCACACAACACTTGTCTACATTCAAATGAAGTTTATTTTGATTACAAAACATACTCAAGTCATCCAAATCTTTTTGCAATAGTATGCAGTCTTCTTCAGTTTTGACAACCGTGAATATTTTTTTATCGTCTGCATACAGTAAGACATTCGAATGATGAAGAGATTGGATAACGTCGTTAACAAAAATATTAAAAAGTAGAGGGCCGAGATGTGAGCCCTGGGGCACTCCAGAAGTTATTGGAATAAAAGAGGAAATGTAGCCTTTAATGGTAACTGCCTGTGTACGATGACGTAGATAAGACTCGAGCCACCGAAGAAGGTCACCGTGTATACCAAAATTCTCCAATTTCTGGACCAAAATAGAGTGACAAATTTTGTCAAAGGCCTTGGAGTAGTCAGTATACACGGCGTCCACCTGGAAGCCTTGGTCCATAGCCGAGAACACCCGATCTGTAAGTTCGCAGAGATTAGTCTCCGTCGAGCGTCCATTTACAAAGCCATGCTGATGTTCTGTTAGAGAAGATCTAATGCTAGGAAAGATGTTATCATAAATAATTTTTTCGAACATTTTGGCCATTATAGATAGTTTGGAAATTCCACGATAATCCGCAACATTTCGTTTGTTACCACTTTTAAAAATTGGAACTACAAAGGACCGTTTCCAGCATTTCGGAAATGTACCAGTATGTATTGATCTACTGAATAGTATTGTTAGTGGAGCGGCTAGTTGACTAGCGCACCGACTGAGAAACACGGGATGAATCCCGTCCGGACCTGGCCCTTTAGATAAGTTAAGCCCTTTCAAATATTTTTCTACAATATTAACGTTAATGTCCACCGAATTAATACTAATTTGATCATGAACACAGTTCGTGAATTTAGTAGGGCTTGAATATTCAGGCTCAAACACAGACCCGAAAAAGTCGTTGAATAATTCAGCCATTTTACTTCCATCATCGGCCACGCGGTCTAAAAAATAAACTGAATCAGGAAAATCAGATGAATTATTTTTCTTAGACTTAATATATGCCCAAAAATGTTTTGAGTCAGTCCGTATGTTTTGTTCAGCTCGTGAAATAAATAAGTTGTAACACAGTGCCTGGACATCTTTTTGTTGTTTACGTAGCCCAGAAAAGATATCATAGTCACATTGTCGGCCATAGACTTTCCAACGGCGGTGGGCTCTGATTTTCTGTTTTATTAATTTAATTAAGCCTTTAGAGTACCATATAGGGTATTTTTGGCTTGAGGAGGGAACCTTAATAGGTACATAGTCATCAATAATTATATTTAATAGATCATAAAATCTCTGTACAGCCATTTCAACATCATCTATATCAAGCTCAGTATACCAGTCTAACTGCTCTAGTGCGTCATTAATTCTATCGTAATCGGCTGCAAAGAACCTACGAATGACCTGCGCAGCGGGTGGTAAACATCGCTCAACATACGTAACCTGCGCTTCTATCTCAAGTGGTGGGTGGTGAGCATCCTCAGGGAGGGAGAGGGGCGCGCACCGAGTCACCAAACATACACAGTTGGAAATTACAAGATCTAAATACCGATTATTAGTGTTTGGGATATTATTATACTGACAGAAATCTGTTATGCTTAAAAATTCCAATAAGTTCTGCTCTAAGGAACCATTTAAAGGGTTAATAAGATCGTAGGAACCGATATTCCTTTTTGTGGAATGTGTCCATATAGCGTGAGTAATATTAAAATCGCCTACAATGATGTAATTGTCATTCATGTGAGATAAAAATAGATTAGATAGAAATTCGAAATATTCCATTTCTGACTGAACCTGTAAAGTTCCGTGTGGGAAGTATCCACAGTAGATTCTTAATAGTTTAGGTGATGTCGCATGGCTCGAATTTATAGTGACGTACGCGACCTCGGCATCGTCAAAATGCGGCGGCTCGGCGCTCGAGTCACCTGAGAGCACGGCGAGCTCACGCCGCACGGCGATCAGAGCGCCCCCTCCCGCCTTCATATTGCGCGCGACATAATCGCGGTCGCATCTAAACACCAAGTATCTGTCGTCAAACAACTCACTATCAAAAATTCCAGGCAATAGATAAGTTTCAGTTAAACAAATAACATCATAACAATCCTGCAATAACACATTATTTAGAAATAAGTGGGTTTTTGTTCGCAATCCACGACAATTTTGATAATACATTCTTAGGTTTAGTTTCATTTTAAAAGGTAAACACTTAATACACATAAACAATTTTCATCGTATACAAATATAAATATTTGAATAACGAAGACTAATGCTAATTGTAAAAATAATTGTTTTAATAACGCGAACACGAAATATATTAATTTATGATAACGATTCACTGACAGAACAATAAACGATGATATTGCTTCGAATCTTGTAAATAATATTATCAACCACAAACCTTTAACAACGTTACGGGAACTATTATGATCGTAAATACAATATTTTTTACATACTGAACGTGTTTGTAAAAATGTTGAATAAACTTGTTCCTCTAAAGAACAATCGCAAATGTGAAAGAGCACTCTCTTATGTACTTGAATATGTTTCAAGCCAATAAAACTGTCAATGTAAAAATTAAAATATATCAAATAAGCAAAGGACAGGTAGGCTAACAAAACACGCGTCACAAATTCCACGATCCATAGAATATTCGATACGCACTGGCGGTTAGTCAGTCTAAAGCTATCAATGGTTCTCAAACTATGCTTTGATTTACTATGGTCAAAAAGAGGAATAGAATTATGATATTTAAATAATACTAAATGATACTGCAAGTTTCGCTGGGTTTCACAAGGATAGAAATATGAGACTTTTAATACATACAAACTAACATAATAATAGCATACAAGGTTAAGGAAAATTACAATATATAAAATATTACCTACTATTTTATCTTTTTTAGATCTTCCTCATTATTTATATGAATAACTGAAGAATCCAGGGTTCGCCGGACCATAATTGTGCAGTTCTTTACCCAACACGTGGCATAATTCTTCTCCTTGACCAGCATCTTGGCCTGGCGTAGAAGCCTTTTATTTTTAGCAGTCAAGTGATCGTTGGCAAAGATTCTGCTTTCATTACCGGTGAAGCCAATATTAGTAGCTTTCAAATTCTTAAGTTTTCGCAGTGCAGCCAGAAAATCGTCCTTTCTAAAACGAGCCTGCATTTTAACTAAGACAGGTTTTGGTCTCTTAGCTTTTGTTTCGTCTTCTGTTGACGTCAAATTTCCTCTAGCAGCCACCCTTGTTACAAAATCAATGTCCACGTCTGGTTGTAGTTTGAAGTTGCATTTTTCGGCAAGATTTTTAACGATCAACATTAAATTTTCTCCTCTTTTCTCCGGTATACCAATCAACTCAATATTAGATCGTCTCGCCCACTGATCATTTTTGTCAGTTTCCGCTATAACTCCATTTACAAGTTTTCTTAAATCTTCTAATTCCTCTCTGCACTTGCCGAATGCCCGTACTTCATCCTCCATAACCGTGATTCTGTTACTCAAATCATCCATCCTCTCGTTCAAAGACACCTTTATACAATTCACATCTTCTTTTACTTGCTTTAGGTCGTCTTGAACCTTTTGAAACGATTCCATTCTTTTTTCGATGCTCCCAACTTGACTCGATAGGCGCTTCAAAAGGGTAACCAAACTTTCATCATCCTCCGGTTTTGGACTCAAGTTGGTAGAAGAAGACCCTGCAGACTGGACGGGCGTTGTGTTCACCTTGTCTTTCGGATTTGCAGCTGTTAATGATCCTGCTTTATCCTTAGAAGGTTTAGTCTTACACTGAGTGCAGAGCCACGAGTTACGCACAACTTCTTCAGAATTTAGTTTAAGGCAATCCACATGGAAGTGATCCTGGCATTTATTACACTTGAGCCGTTTTTGAGTTACCGCTATAATCTTTTTGCACTTAGCGCACTCCATTGCTATAAACACACGAATAAACCAATAGACCCCTGACTGATTGAGAAACCACTGATTTGCAGCAAGCCGGTCAACACGTATGAGTCACCGCTCGCTTCCGAGATTTTTAGTTTAACACCACTGTAGTTAAGTTTATTGCTGTTTACTTGTTGTCTGATTATATTTAACACAAGTTCGATAGCATTTTCACTTAGATAAAAACTTTAGCTAAAAGTAGATATCAGTTTAATGTTTAAAAAACTATTATAACCACGAAATAAAAATTGTATTGACGGAGTAACAATTTGGTGATGCTGACGTTATGCCGCGCGCACGTCGATTGATTTTGTTATTATTACGCGTCAGAGAAATGAAATTGAGCTCAAAATGGAAATGCCTTACTTCATTAATATTTATACTAATAGAAGGAGACTGGACACTTGTACTATTTTTATTTTGTTATTATTACGCGTCAGAGAAATAAAATTGAGCTCAAAATGGAAATGCCTTACTTCATTAATATTTATACTAATAGACGGAGACTGGACACTTGTACTATTTTTATTTTGTTATTATTACGCGTCAGAGAAATGAAATTGAGCTCAAAATGGAAATGCCTTACTTCATTAATATTTATACTAATAGACGGAGACTAGACACTTGTACTATTTTTATTTTGTTATTATTACGCGTCAGAGAAATGAAACTGAGCTCAAAATGGAAATGCCTTACTTCATTAATATTTATACTAATAGACGGAGACTGGACACTTGTACTATTTTTATTTTGTTATTATTACGCGTCAGAGAAATGAAATTGAGCTCAAAATGGAAATGCCTTACTTCATTAATATTTATACTATACTTCTTACATTATAGCTTGAGCTCTGTGACAGCTGTCAGCGCTATACATATTTGAGCATGAGAAAGAGAGTTAGAAATACAAATTGTGTAGCGCTGTCCTGCTGTCACAGGGCTCAAGCTATATTATACGCACTATAATAGACGGAGACTGGACACTTGTACTATTTTTACAGATTACCTTATGATGTTTATCTTCACCGGTACAGTGGTAGGTAAAGAAGGAACCATGTTTTAACATTAAAACCCAAGAATATAATTTATACAATAAATCAATATTACCAACTGGACTGTAAAGATTGAAGTTACAGATTATTACGAAATGTAAATAAATTTGAATAAGTATATTTGTCACGGGCAATGTTAAAAGAATTGGTTTACCCAGGTAAACTTAGAATTACTTAAAGTCCGAAAATTTGGATTTTACTTGGATAAACCTAGGTCTATCCAACGCTTGTTGGGTAATGTTAGATGAAAAAACTAAATAAGTCAAAAATAGATGCGATGACAAGCAAAGCGAGAGAAGCATATTAGGTTGCTATGGCAAATAATTCGGGAGCCACGCGAAGCGGAACGGAGCGAGGCGATCCTACAGCAACTAACATTACCCAACCAGCGTTGGGTAATTGAAAGTGTCCGGGTGTACCCCGATTTTTAAGCTCATCACCTAACATTACCTGACCATCGTTTATTTTACCAATTAACCAATTGGTTTTACCAATTTTTTTAGCATTAATCGTAACATATATAGAGGTTTACATATATCGCTATATAAGGGTTTTAATTATCCAAGAGCAAAGTAAATAATTAGACAAATCAAATATTATCGAGATATAGTTATTTCGGCCCACATTTGCTTAAACAAACAGCCCGCGCCCACGAGACTTTCAAATGTTTTACCTTGGGTATAAACCGGATGTTTAACGCTTTGTAGCTGACCACTGAACTATTCTATGAATGTTTGAAAATCTACTTCGGTAGCAAAGCCATTTTAAGAAACAATTTATATAATATAAATTTAAAAACCAATGAGAGTTTTTTTTACTACTTTAAATGGGCTTACGCTTGCCTATTACCGCACCTAATGGAAAGCGTTGATAAGATCTAGGATGAAGCGCGCTCACCAAAAAACTGAGAGTGCAGCAAGGCGTTAACGGGAAACGATTCGTATGCTCTACGAAACACACAACCTAAGATGGTTCTTCTTATTTTCAAGACGGAGACTACAGATTTCCATTTGCTACGATCTTGACACACCTCTTTCGCCTATTCCACATCCATCAATCTATTAAATTCTATTCCGGGTACTTTGTATGCAATTTAAAGCAATTTGTATGCAAATTTGCTTCTATTTCAAAACAAAATGATAAATGTTTTTATCTTTAATGCCTATTAGGATGGCACAGCCAGTTTAACAATAGATAGCAGTCCAGATCGTGTTTTATTTACCTCGCTTGCCAACGTTCTGCAGGAACACTCTGTTGGAGGCGGCCTGGCGTTGACTCGCCTCACGCATCTGCTTGCGAGCCACCTCCAGCAGGAGTCTCTGTCGGAGTACCTCCATGGGGTTGTTGATGGAGAGCGACGGCATCTTGCGCTTCGGCCGCGAACGCCTCTCTTCCAAACTAGCCAATGTTCGCTGCACAAACCAAATACTCTATTTAGGCAAAGGAGTTCATATAAAACATAGTTTATTTTACTCAAAAATGCTTATAATGTGGTCATTATTTTGACAACCTTCTTTGAGCAAAAAGTAGACCTTTAGTAGCCGGCAAATTTATATGGAATTTCATTGCTGAAGAGTTTTGATCACCAGCAATTAAATTTAGAAATCCATTACTGTCGAGTTTTGCTCCAGCATTCATGTCTTCTCACACTCCGCTAGTGGAGCAACATACTTAGGTGCACAAACATTTTTGAGAAAGATAAATTGATATCGTGGTGTAACATACAAGTAGCGCCATCTAGTATTGCATAGCAAAATAACGAATAATTATGAATAAAATTATTCCAACGTGATAGGGTTTACCTTCACCGTTCAGAAATTGGTTAGTGTAGAAATACTACGCATATACATTCCAAAACCACCGCTCTTGAAATATGTAATTAAAATTTATTGCCTCCGAAGTCAAAGGAAAAATACAAACTTGAAGGTTGTCAAAAGAATGACCACATACAAGCATTTTTGAGTAAATCATTATACAAGCGTTCGTCCACAATGACTGCGTTGCTGGTTTTGCTATGTTGGCCTCGAGCTCAGCTTAGCTATGCTCTTGGCCTTTAAGCTTGGTCATCATTACAACCCTTGCTGTCCGCGCTATTTTCAGTCTCGGCCTTTATTCCAGCTTGTCCATCAAGGGCTGCAATGGTGACCGCGATGCGTAGGCCTGGAGCTGCGCTACGTTGCGCTTTCGGCCATGCATCATAAACTCTGCCATCAAACCAGTCATTACAGACCGCGGCATGTAATGTACTATTTATTATGTGTGTAAATATACAGGAAGGAGTTTGATTTTTTTATATGGATACTCTTTAGTTATACCATATACTGAACCTTTAAATATAAATATCTGAAACTAAACCTTAGTATATTTTAAAATTAATTTGACTCAGAAATTGTTACATTTAAAAAACTAATGAAAAGTTGAAAATAAGAGTTATTTACTGATATTTTCTACTGTTTAAAACATTGATACGTTTTGAAAATATTGTTGGAAAATAATAATTAAAAAGCTTCTTTTGAAACGGAGTCGTATAATACGAGGACCTTTATTATCTCTTTTAAACGAAAGGAGTTATTGACTGTAGTATGTAGTTGTCTCCATCAAAATCTGGCATCTCATAATTCTCGCTATATATTGCCTTAATTTGATTTAAAAAAGTACGTCTCACAAACACTTTTCATCTTAAAAATACAAATAATAATTATATTTGTAAGTATAAATTACAGGAAGCCAAGTTTCGGCATTCTTCTTTATAGAAAATCATTTTTGCAGTTTTAAAATTCTCTGAAATCAAATTACGAGACATAAAGCACACGTCAGTGTAGGCACACAAATTTAACTATCTATTTCAAATAATTTAGATTTTCCCGTAATGTTCCGTCAAATGCTCTACGGACAAAATCATGCTAAAGGAATTTAAATATTTTTCAACAATTGACAACTTTATCATAATTCACTCGTACTTTATAAACTTCTCTCTTTTATTTCATACTAAAACATGTTATCATAACTCGGAGGCTTTCCGAGCTCGAATACCATTCTTGTGAGAAGAATTCGAAACCCTTGTATTGTCCCATTATTAAAAAGAACGACAAGTCTGCAGGTAGTCCTATACATATTGACCAAGTTATTTATACATCTATGATAATACCTAGATACATATAATGTATAGTAAGTAATCGATATGGCTAATTAAGGGTACGTCGTGATGTCACCTCTTATTGGTTGTGAATTATCAGGTTCTCAGGGATAAGAAAACATGTTTCGGAAATCATACCTTTATTACTTATCGTAATGCATTATTAATATTTGGGCAGTGTCATTTGAAGAAAATACAATTTGAAATGTGCAAAAATAAAATTACACATGTCTTTTACGTTCTCTGTTTTAGTTTTCTGTAATTCAAATGACTTGTTTCTTAGGTTAAGTCCTAACCAACGGCGGATCCAGGGCGCGGGGTCATGGGGGTCATGACCCCCCTAGGCCTAGTTCAACATTTTTTTTCTATACAGAGACGCTAAATTTACCTAAAATTGCACAAAATTTAATATATATTTGTACTAATTCGGAGCCTGTGACCCCCCCCTGGCACTCAGGCTGGATCCGCCCTTGGTCCTTACTAACTCAGAACATTTTACTAAGATAATTTCATTAATGTGAACTCTTGTCCTGCAAAAATCATGTTATTAAATGTTATGTGACTTAGATTGATATATTCTGTTTATGAATCACACAGAACTAGCCAACTTTATAAGTAGTCAAACAACTAGAGAGGCCCAATGAAATATTTCGCTAAATAAGAAAACCATTTTTTTATCCACCCATTATCAGAGTAAATATATTTTTTATCTTAGTAAAATGCTCCGATTCAAACTCACGCACACAGATGTGTGCTCTATACGTCGTCTAAGCCAAGTTCGGCGGAGTCTCCATACAAATCTCAGCGCGGCGGCGTGTGTGAGTTCAAATCTGAGAATTTGTTCTAAGATTCATTACTCTATAATAGTATATTTCGTGACGAGTATAAAATGGCGGATTTTATTACCCGAGGAATGAAGACAAACTAAGGACGTCAAAAAAAACCTAATTTAGCATGAAATGAAGACAAACGTCCAAAAGAACCTAATTTTGCAATAAATGAAATTTCATTTCAAACTGACCTGATAGTCATTCCGCAACGGGGCCCGGAAAGTTTGATTTTCAAAACTAATTTGGAGTATTAAATTGAACTTTTTCATAAATGTAGAAGAGTAGAAAAATATATTTACTCTGTGTGCCCAATCCTAAAACAACGTATTGGAAGCCACTTAGTTTTGTTCAAAAAAGGAATCATGGGCCTTGACTTTAGAATGAATTCACGTTACACTGCTCCTGTCGATAGTTTCAGTCAATATCTTGTAACTTAAAAAATCCACTTTTTCTCCTATACTTATTGCTAAGAGTTTTTCTGCGTTTGAGACAGAATAAAACTGGCGTAACCAAATGGAGTTAGTTCCTAAAGTAGCAACCCCTTAGTTCTGGTAATTACTTACATTAAGTATTCTAATTGTTCACTCAGAATCAAGAGTCACCAAACTACCAAAGGCTTTTAGAGCATAAAGTGTTTGATTCAAATAGGTCTACATGCAGCAGTAACATCTTCGTAACAGATGTGTCCAGATTTCAGATGTTCCGTCTCCCACTTAACAATTTCCATACCTAATCATACGTCAATATAAGTGCTCAATACAGAAAAGTCTACGGCGCTAAATAACCAATTCTGAGTGAAGTGGGTATTCCGGTTCATTCAATTACTTCCTCTGTCGGTATCGGAATCGATAGGGAGTCGAAAACGATTCGTTTGGTAATAGTATTGGGAATAAGTGACGAGGATTGCGCCGAGATAGTCCCATCTGAGCATCAAAAAGTATTATTTTGCATTACGTTGTGGCCTTTGTAAACAAATAGTATAAAAAAGTACACACACAATACCTATAATGTAATGAAAAAAAAAGGACCCGTTTTTCACTTCTTAACGTCATACGTAACTACAGTGCGACAAAGGCTCTACTGGAACATGGATGACATTGAGAGGGGGCCGATTTTGGCCACGGACTGATCCATGCGCTAAAAGTGCCTGGTGCCTTGTACCACATACTGTTATACTTTTATTGTCTTATATTATTTCTACGCTGACATTTTAGCGATTTTAGAAATAAAACCTGGCGGTAGTCTGCTAGTTCCTCCATGTTGACTAAAAATACACTTTTCTCAAACAAGGCCGTAATACGATAATTTTTAAAGAACCTTTTTCAAGATAAATAGAACTACTAAAGGTAAGAAACAATTAGTATAAAAATCCATATCTGTCGTGTTCTCACGCCGGTAATTTCACGATGAAATTCCATAACTGTCCTGTTATTTGAATGTGGAATGAGGTTTTGTTACGTTTACTTACTTGTCATTTCAATGTGCAAAAAGGTTTTTTTAATATTGATGAGCCAACGCAAATAAGAAAAAAAACATGGCCAACGAAACGTGAACATTTTATTGATATGTTGTTAAATTAATAATAATTGAATAAAATGAGCACAAACAAAAAAAATGGAGTCCGATGAAATTATTTTGAATGAAGTACCAGACGGTGAATATCTGGACGTCAAGGTAAGTGTTATTCTAGTAGTCTCTAATAGAAACCTTTTCTACAAAAAGTAACTAGATTATCAAATTTTTGAATTGTAAAAAGTAAAAACGTATTTTACTAATTGTTTGAATATCAACGCATTGTTTGAGAAAAGTACTATCAGGCCATGGCGACAATTGGGCCTTGATGGACTAACGCATGTGTGCCTCGGCTACGCCTCAGCCCACATTATTACGTTTGTCGTATCAACGCCTAACTTGCCGGCCGCGGCATTAATCTACGAGTATTCACTGAGGTGAGGAACCAAGCCTGGTATCGCGAAAAACATTTTGTTTTTAGAATTAAATTTCGATTGAATTATAATCAAATATGTATCTTTATTCATTTTAGGTATGCTTTAATTTAATCAAATCAGTAGGTAATCAAAATCTTAGTGAAAACATAATACACAGTTTACTTCAAGAGTAACTCGAAGAATTTTGACATGCAAATTTTTCGATTA